>BSBN01001715.1:3750000-5000000 GCA_027924645.1 Cunninghamia lanceolata
ATTTCCTTCTCTAAAACATGTGCAATCTGATCTTGTCTGCCATCTAAGTTTGACAGAAAGGATTCAAGATCATCCCAAAATGAATCCTCATCTTCATTTTCATCTTTAAGTTGCTCCAAGACTTGACCATCACATTGATTGTCTTCTATTAGCAACTCATCAGATTGCCTAGCCATTTCTCGCTCATTCAGCTCAATAAAAGAAGGGAGTTCATCGAATAAAAACATGAAATCATTGCTTTTGATACCTTTTTCAAGCTTCTCAACCTGCTGTCCTGATTGATCATGTTCATTTTCTTCTTGCAAGATGTCTAATTTCTTCTGTTTTTTAACACATATAGATTCATGAACAGCAGGTTCTCCTTTTATCTCAGGTAACTCATTCTTTTGTCCACTAAACTAGCTATCTTGATAGACAATAGGTCCACCTGGGCAAAGATGGATAATAAAAGGGTGGGAAGGCTAATCCGACAAGAAAACCTGAGGAATTGGCTTGGTCTCTTGCAGACATACAGGCTGTTCTTGTTCAAGTATGGGTTCTTTCAGTGGATGAGACCCTCTAAAACTTGGAATATTGAATTTAGGAGACTTAGGAGACTCACCTTGCTTGAAGCTTGGTATTCTAAACTTGGAAACCTCTTCTTCAAAGAATGGATCTGGAAAACAAACAGCTGATTGAGTTTCCAACCTTTGAAAAGGAGCCAACAAAACACTCTTTCGCTGTTCTTCTGCTAGCTGGATGCTAGAACATGGTTCTGTTCGTGTGTTCAGTGGAGGTTCTTCACAGGATGAAAAAGATGGCCCTTTCCAACTTGGAATCTTAAAGGTAGAAGGCTGCCTGAAACTCAAAATTTCAAACCTTGGAGAAGGTTCAATGGTAGGCTCAGCCTAACCTATAGTGTGGATTTGCATGAGATTAGGAAGAGGAGAAGGGTTTTGGACCTTAGGCTATCGAACCTAAGCTATTAATTGTCTTATTTGCTCTTCCTTGGCAGCAATCTACCTACTCAAACATTCCTCTTTATACGTTTGTGCCTCCACCTCTCTCTGATGAATATGAGCTTGACGAGCAAGCTCCTCCTGCTGCATACTATACTCCTGCTCTGTTGTTACAGCCTTGAATTCCCTTTGCAAATTTAAAGCTACCTCCCTGATACTAATGTTGTTAACATCTTGAGGTTGATTCAGAGGGTAGTTATGCTGGTCATGAGCAAAATGAACTTCTTGCAAATGGCTATAGGCGTGGATAGGTTGCCAGGAAAGCTGAGCAGGGGTGGAAGGGTGGCAAGCATGATGATAATCCGCTGTTGGTGGGTTATTTGGGACAAAACCAGCAGCATATTCTATTTGGTATGGCTAATAAAAAGTGGTATGAACATCTTTCTCATGAAATGGAGGGTGACAAGGCATATTCCCATGAAGCATAGGCATGCCTATCACTTAAAAAGCTAGAAAATCATAACAGAGTACATTTTCCTAATTAAAACCTGAATCATACCAGCACTTGAACTGCTAAAACCAGTAGATAATCTCTCTAGAGTCACCAGATGTGTAAAGAAAATACCTCTGAAAGGCTGAAACTACTGTTGTACACACCAAATAGCAGTAACAAAATGTATAAAATGGACTTCATGGTCCCACCGGGTGTGCCAAAAACTGTTGTCTCTCAGATTTGTAACCTTGCTGAGTTGTAGAACTTGTCAATCTGGAGAAACATGGGATCTTTCCAGGTCTGTGAGTCACCTGTGATGGAAAGAACCTTCGGAGAAGGCCGGCTTCCTGTTGATACTCCACCTAAACTACTTATACTAAAGTCTTTGCAGAGAAAAGGGTAAGAAAGATTACACGAAAATGAAACCTACTGTCTAGGGTGATGCACCAAAAGATCATCAGAAAGTACACAAAAATGACACACTTCAGGACCAGTAATAATAAGAATCCTTACACAACCCAAAAAAAATCATAACCCTTGCATCATTACTTTGTAAGGAGGCTAAATAACAATAGTCCTACAAAGGAGAAATAGGTTCTTCTCACTACCCAAAACTGATTGTTATTCCTTGCACATCTCACAACCTGCAAAAAAAATGTAATCCCTGTATAAAGGTACCAACATGAAAGATAGCTCCAAGGACAAAGAACATCACCAAGATCTATGCTAACACTGAGGACACACAATATCAGAAGAAATAGGAAGGTATAAACTACTTATTACTGCCAAAAAGGTGTTACAATACTATATATCTCTAAAAATGGGTTACAAGACTGTTCACTTCTGCAAAAGAACTCAAAAATTATAATATACAGAGCTGTGAATAGCCAGAACCTCTGAAAAATGAATAAGGAAGAAGACTATATACTTCCTAAATAGCTGTAAATAGATAGACATCCACCACCTCCATTCATGTGCATCTCATAAATGCCCACAAAATATCTCTCTAAAATCCTCCAAAAAGGTTTCCTAAGGCATAAATAGTCAAGGCATGCCATTAACTATCATAAAGGCACCTGAAAATGTCATAAAATGCCTTTAAATGCTCTCTGAGGCTTCTGACATACGTCAGATCTGTGTCATAATCTTCTGTAGCATCATAAATAACTGAAAAATATCCTAATAAATGACATAATGACACATTTCCTGTATTTTAATTAACATTTAACTAAGAGGCTTATAATTATACCACCTTAGTATGGCATTTATGACATAACAAGGATGCCCATACCTCCTAGGCAAAATAACATGACACATCACATCTGCATCATACACACGCATCAAAGTCGTATTGATAGGGAGGCCTGTGGGCTTAGAAAACCTATCTTGAACCAACACTTCAAGACCTAAATCATACCCAAGTCTCCTACCAATTCAAGTGCTTAAAGACATTTTCTACCTAAAAAGCCTAATCCAACCTACACAATCTATTACAGAAGTGAAAGACCTACTTGTCTGTTATTCTCAACACAGACACTACTTTCTTGGTGTGAGGTATTCTTCTTTGTCCTCACTGCTTCCAAGATTCCCAACTCCAAGGCTTCTAGCCTTCTTGAGCCCATTATCAGCCCTCCTCTCTGGGTCCAGGGTTCTGATTGCTTGGTGCTTAATTCTTTCTACTCTATTTTTCACCCCTGTCTTCTTAGACTGCAACTTGCATACCTAGCCGGGCTATAGCACAGCTCGCCTAGGACAAGTTCCTAATGTCTCTCATTGACAATCCAACCACTAACACAAATAGAAACAAAAGAAAGAAGGTCTCTGCTTGATGGCCCTCCATGACTGTACAAGGAAAATGCAGGGGCATCAAGACAGAGACATCTTGTACAAACAGAAACAAAATAACAGAAATTAAACTGTCTACTCTACTGCAAACTAGATTATACAAGTACTTCTACAGACAATATACAAATGGATTCAAACTATCAATGTTTCTATTATCAGAAGTTTCTCTATTACATTTAATGTATGTTCTTCAATCTTCCACGTTTTTCCACCTTCTCTAACTGATCTACAAAGCCAAAATAGTTCTTATACTCTTCGTCCTTTTTTCTGTTATCAGACGGTTAGGGTTTCCTATCTGTTCGATTATCATTAGTGAGATATCTTTGTTTTTTCACCGAAATGATCCTCTCCTTTCTTATTGGCTTGACCTACCTTATCGACCACTTCTTAGTTTCTTTAACTGACATGCCATCTCTCTCCGATGGATAGAATCCATCGCTCAGACTTTGTATCATCAGAATAACTTTTCCTCTGTTCACCCATAATACAACTTACTCCGATGAGCATTGAACCGTCGGCGTGACTTTACTCTTCGGCCAAACTCCAACCTTCTCCTCTGATCATGCCTCTCACATCGATAAGCTTTCTATCGGCATGACCCAGTCGTTCGCTGTGACTCTTAAAGTCTTTCCCAATGACTATTGTCCCTCCGATAAACTTGCCATCGGTGAACACTTGCGGTTGTCACCCCGATGAGCCTTGGCCCTATCCCGTCGGCCAGACTCTTTCCCATCGGTGACACCTTTAACTTCTCCACCGATGTCATATCTCACACTGATGTGCCTATCATTAACTAGCCATCGGTAAGACTTCTTACATCGGCCTAACATTCTCCTTCTCTTTCGACGTCTAACCTTACGCCAATGGATCCACTTTGAGTATACATAGTTTGACATGTCGTCGGTGGGGCCCGCAATGTCTTATTCTCCTATCGACTAGACTTACTACTTCGGCTGAACTCCGGTCCTGTCTACCGATACACCCGTTCACACCGATGTCTTCTCATATGCATTGGTTGACTCCTTACCGCCGGTTCCTCTCACCGCCACTATCGGTCACCACTCTATTGAACCGAATGCATGTTCTCGCTCTTTCCTATTTGAAAATCAGAAACATCACACCAAAAATGTGAAGGTATATACATGGGCTCCAAACCCTTGGTGCTCCTACACCATACTCCCCCTGCGCGGAAAAAGTCAAGTCACCTCCGGTGACAACAAGGCAAAATCAATGCCCCGCTTCTTGAATTTGGACTCTGCAACCCAGGTAGCCTCTACTTCAGGCAACTGTCTCCATTTGATCAGATGCTCCATATACACACCATGTCTGGTCTGTCTCTGCACTCGAGAATCCAAAATTCTCTTAGCCTATGGTTTGAGTGTAGGGGACAAGGTTACATCACTCATTGTCTGTGTAGTCTCTGAACTAGATCCACTTAGTAGTGGATGAGGACCTTTATAATGTACCAGGTCCTAAACATTGAACACTAGTGAAATTACCAAGTCTACTGGCAAATCAATCTTATAGGCATTATTACCATACTTGTTCAAAATTCTGCAAGGACGAATCCGTCTCATCTACAATTTGGTTGGTATCCCTTTCTACAATCTGGCTTTGTTCAAATGAACCATGACTAAATCACCAACTGTAAACTGAACATCCTTCCTGTGTGCATCTACCCTATCTTTGATTTTCTGGGTATTTTCCATCAATGTCTTCTATACCTGTTCATGTATCTCCTTCATAGACTGTGCAAAATCCTCTGCATGACCACTTCTATACTCCATGTCTCCAAGATGTCGGAGTTCATATACACCTCTAGGATGCATTCCATACACTATCTCAAATGGACTTTTTCCAGTAGTCCTATTCACACTGTCATTATAGGCAAATTCTGCCTGATGAATGACTTGATCCCAACTCTATCCATATTCTTTTGTCAAACACCTTAACAAGTTGCCCAACGTTATGTTCACCACTTCTGTTTGGCCATATGTCTGTGGATGATATGCTGATCCAAAAGATAGATTTGTTCCTAACCTTTGCCATAAAGTTTTCCATAAATGTCCCATGAACTTAGTATCTCTATCAGACATGATGCTTGCTGGTAGTCCATGAATCCTTATGACCTCTTTGAAAAACAAATGAGCTATATGATTGGCATCATGAGTCACCTTACAAGGAATGAAATGACTCATCTTGCTGAATCTATCAACAACTACAAAAATACTATCAAAACTAGTCTTAGTCTTTGGTAGACCAACTACAAAATCCATACTTACACAATCCCATGGTCTGGTAGGAATGGGTAATGGTTGATACAGTCCAACATTTGAAGAAGTTCCCTTGGCCTTCTGACAGATGATACACTGCTCCATATACTTTCTGACATCTTTGTGCATCTTCGGCCAATAGTAGAACCTCTAGACTAACTCCAATGTTTTATTCAGACCAAAATGTCCACTCAAACTGCCATTATGCTTCTCCTGTATGAGATTTTCTTTCATGGATCCTTTTGGTACACATAACTGTCCACCTTTGAACAGCAATCCCTGCTACAATGTGTAATCTATAAACTCACTATGAAAGTGATTTTCAAAGTCTTGACAGACCTTGTATGCTTCAGCAAAATCTTCATCCTCTTTGTAAAGAGCTCTGAACTCTTCCATCCCTATACTTCTTAATTGCACTTCTTGCACTGTGAGCAACCTTCTACTTAAAGCATCTACTACTTTATTGAGCTGTTTCTTCTTATGCTTAATTGTGAATGTGTAGGACTGTAAGTACTCCATCCACTTGATATGCCTATGGCTCAACTTATCTTGTGAGTTTAGAAAACTCAAAGTTGGATTGTCTGTATACACAACAAATTCCTTATGTAGGAGATAATGTCTCCATTTTCTAAGTGCTTGGACTAGAGCATAGAGCTCCAAGTCATATGAAGAGTATCTACTCTTTGCTTCATTTAGCCTTTCACTGAAAAAGGCTAGTGGTCTATTCTCTTGGCTGAGTACTGCACCTACTGCAATATTGCTAGCATCACATTCTAAAGTGAATAACTTATCAAAACTAGGCAGCACTAACACTGGTTGTGTGGCTACTGCTTTCTTCAACAATTCAAAACTCTTATCAGCTGCTTGTGTCCATTAAAACTTTGTTTTCACCCCACCTTTGATTGTATCAAGCATGGGTGCACAAATAGCACTAAAATTCCTTATGAACTTTCTATAAAACTGAGCTAAGCCATGAAAACTTCTCACCTCAGTTGCTACTCTAGGAGTAGGCCAATTCAATATGGATTCTACCTTTGACTTATCCATCTTCAATTCTCCTTTGGACAACACAAAACCAAGGTATACCAATTCCTGCTTCATGAATTCACATTTCTCCAAATTTATGGTTAGTTGTTCATCATGTAACTTTTTCAAAATAGTATTTACATGTTCAAGATGCTCTTCTTTAATTTGACTAAAAATCAAGATGTCATCTAGATAAACAACTACAAATTTACCCATATAGTCCTTGAGGACTTCATTCATGAGCCTCATGAATGTGCTGGGAGCATTTGATAAACCAGATGGCATAACAAGCCATTCATACAATCCTTCTGTGGTTTTAAAGGTTGTTTTCCATTCATCACCTTCCTTGATTTTGATCTGGTGGTAACCACTTTTCAGATCTATCTTGGTGAAGTATTTATCCCCTCCTAAATAGTCCATAAGATCTTCAATTCTGGGAATTGGAAATCTGTACCTTATGGTGATCTTATTGATATCTCTAGAGTCTATGCATAGTCTCCATGTTCCTCCTTTCTTTGGTGCCAACACTGTAGGCACTGCACAAGGACTTATGCTTTTCCTAACCAATCCTTGGTCAAGCAACTCTTGCACTTGTCTGGCTATTTCCTTATGTTGTTCTGGAGTCATCTTATAAGGAGCTTTGTTAGGCAAAGATGCTCCTCGAATCAGATCTATCTGATGGCTTATAGTTCTTTGTGGAGGTAGTGTTGCTGGTGTTCCATCACAAATGATGTCCTTATACTATTCCAGTATAGTCTGTACCTCTTTTGGGACCACTACCTTTTTTGTCTTTTTGCTCCTCCGTAGGCTTTAGTATGATAGCATAGCCAATACCATCCTCCTTAAGAGTATTCAAAAACTCTTTACCACTCACAATTAAGACATTAGGACTTTTTGTCTTATTTGCTTCTTCATCTTCCAATGATTGAATTTTATAGGTGACACCATCTTTTTGAAAAGAATATGCATTCTTCTCACCATCATGTATGGCCTTCCGGTCATATTGCCACAGTCTGCCCAATAATAGATGACATGCATCCATGGGTAGGATATCACAGAGTACCTTATCTTTATATCCACCTATACCAAACTCTACCCAAGTTTGCTCATTGACTATCACATGCTGACCTTTATTTAACCATGTGACTCTATATGGATTTGAATGAGGTATTCTTTGCAAATTTAATTTTCTAACTGCTTCATCTAATACTATATTATCAGTAGACCCTAAGTCAATGATTACTTGACATACCTTATTCACAATCTTGCATCTGATTCTGAATAAAGCTCTCCTTTTGCTTGGTTCAGCTTTCACTAGTTCTTTGATCAAAGTCCTCCTTACCATGATGTTCTCTCCCACTTCTGAGGCTAGAATGACTTCAGGTGATTTGTTGCTTGAAGCATCATCTTGTACACAATGATTTCTTTTATCAACTCCTTGAGAAGAAGGTGTGCCCTTATCAGGACACCTATATGCGGGATGGCCTAATTGTCCACAATTGTAGCATTTCATAGTGGTAAAGTAGGATCCTCTGCCTGATCCTCCTGATCTTCCCCTGTTAGATCCCCTTCCTCTGTAGTTTCCTCTACTACTAGTCTCCCCACTTTGTTCTGTGAGTTTGGATTCTCCTTGGGGTCTTTGATCAGTATTCCTACCACCATAATTTCCTCTTCCTCTGTTGTCTCTACCTCTTCCTCTTGATCTGCTGTTTGACTCTTGCTTCTTCTTACTCTTCTCCTCTACCTTAAGTGCTAGTTGATAGCTTTGATGCACTGTTGTAGGATAGAATAAGCCGATTTCCTCTTGAATACTCCACCTCAAACCATTGAGATATCTGGCCACTGTTACATTTTCATCTTCCATCACCTTAGACCTCAAGCATAGTTTCTGAAACTCCTCAGTGTATGCATTAACATCTAATTCTCTTTGTCTCAAATTTTGTTGTTTCTTGTACAACTAGACTTCAAAATCTTCAAGCATGTACACTTCTTTGATTTTAGCCACCATACCTTTCCAAGTAGCTATAGGTCTCTTGCCTTCTTTTTCTCTTTCTGTTTGAACAAATTTCCACCATGTCAAGGCAGCTCCTCTGAGTCTGGATTTAGCCACCTTCACCTTTTGTGCTTCAGTCACTCCATCACATTCAAAGTGATTTTCTATACCTTCTATCCATTCCATAACCAAATCAGGTTCCATCTTTCCACTAAAAAGAGGAACTCCTTCCAATGTCTTACCACTCATGGCTGTCAAGGCCTTCAAGAAAGGTTCTTCTTCCATCTTAGGATTAGGTGTGGGCTCTTTATCTTCTATAGACACACCTTTTTCCTTACCTTTAGAATCTTTCCTTTTCTGACTAACTTCTTCAGTCTTTATTATCATGGCACCCAGTTTACTTTCCATTTCTGTCAATCTTTCCTGTAGGAGCCTATTCTCCTCTTCTTGATCATCAACCTTCTTTGTCAATTCTACATTAGTCACCATCTTCTTGGATGAACCTACAAACTCACTTGAACTCGGTGATGACATACAACTTCTTCTATTCCAATCTAGGAATAGCCCAAATCATTAACTTGCTCTGATACTAATTTGATAGAGAGGCCTATGGGCTTAGAAAACCTATCTTGAACCAACACTCAAGACCTAAATCATACCCAAGTCTCCTACCAATTCAAGTGCTTAAAGACATTTTCTACCTAGAATGCCTAATCCAACCTACACAATCTATTACAGAAGTGAAAGACCTACTTGTCTGTTATTCTCAACACAGACACTACTTTCTTGGTGTGAGGTATTCTTCTTTGTCCTCACTGCTTCCAAGATTCCCAATCTCCAAGGCTTCTAGCCTTCTTGAGCCCATTATCAGCCCTCCTCTCTGGGTCCAGGGTTCTGATTGCTTGGTGCTCAATTCTTTCTACTCTGTTTTTCACCCCTGTCTTCTTAGACTGCAACTTGCATACCTAGCTGGGCTATAGCACAGCTCGCCTAGGACAAGTTCCTAATGTCTCTCAATGACAATCCATCCACTAACACAAATAGAAACAAAAGAAAGAAGGTCTCTACTTGATGACCCTCCATGACTGTACAAGGAAAATGCAGGGGCATCAAGACAGAGACATCTTGTGCAAACAGAAACAAAAGAACAGAAATTAAACTGTCTACTCTACTACAAACCGGATTATACAAGTACTTCTACAAACAATATACAAATGGATTCAAAATGTCAATGTTTCTATTATCAGAAGTTTCTCTATTACATTCAATGTATGTTCTTCAATCTTCCACGTTTTTCCACCTTGTCTAACTGATCTACAAAGCCAAAAATAGTTCTTATACTCTTCGTCCTTTTTCTTTTATCAGATGGTTAGGGTTTCCTGTCTGTTCGGTTATCATTGGTGAGATATCTCTATTTTTTCACCAAAATGATCCTCTCCTTTCTTATCGGCTTGACCTACCTTATCAGCCACTTCTTAGTTTCTTTCACCGACATGCCATCTCTCTCTGATGGATAGAATCCATCGCTCAGACTTTGTATCATCGGAGTAACTTTTCCTCTGTTCGTCGATAATACAACTTACTCCAATGAGCATTGAACCGTCGGCGTGACTTTACTCTTCAGCCAAACTCCAACCTTCTCCTCCAATCATGCCTCTCACACCGATAAGCTTTCTATTGGCATGACCCAGTTGTTTGCTGTAACTCTTAAAGTCTTTCCCAATGACTATTGTCTCTCCGATAAACTTGCCATCGGTGAACACTTGCGGTTGTCCCCCCGATGAGCCTTGGCCCTATCCCATCGGCCAAACACTTTCCCATTGGCGACACCTTTAACTTCTCCACCAATGTCATATCTCACACCGATGTACCTATCATTAACTAGTCGTCGGTAAGACTTCTTACATCGGCCTAACATTCTCCTTCTCTTTCGACGTCTAACCTTATGCCGATGGATCCACTTTGAGTATACATAGTTTGAAATGTCATCGGTGGCGCCCGTAATGTCTTATTCACCTATTGGCTAGACTTACTACTTCGGCGGAACTTCGGTCCTGTCTATGGATACACCTGATCACACCGATGTCTTCTCATATGCATTGGTTGACTCCTTACCGCCGGTTCCTCTCAACGCCACTGTCAGTCACCACTCTATTGAACCGAATGCATGTTCCCACTCTTTGCTATTTGAAAATCAAAAACATCACACCAAAAATGTGAAGGTATATACATGGGCTCCAAACCCTTGGTGCTCCTACACCACGTATCAACACAATGCTCTTCACAACTTCTAGTCATTTCCATTTTTGCACACATTTTTATCACTATGATGTAAGATTCGGTGCATATGTTTCAAAACAACCCTTCACCACCTTATATCTCCCAACACCGTGCCATCACTTCACTTTCAAACCACCTTATAACTCCTAGCAAACATGCATTTTTATTCACCCACTTACCCTTGACCACCACCTTATATCTCCTAGCTGTGACAAGCCTTGGCAAAATATACACTTGATATTTTCCACAATACATGTGGCTTGGCTTTTAAACATGAACAAAGGGCATAAAAATGCCACGACCTCTTTACATCTTCACTAGGCTTTAACAAAATGAAGTGTCTCCCCATCGCCATATGGATAAAAATGATGTTTCAAAGATCAAAAGTTAAAAGACCAAAATGCAAAATAAGTCATTCGACCTAAAAGGAAGAAAACCTAAAAATTATCTCATTTTTTCATTTGCCTCATCCATTTCGCTTGGCCACCGCCACCATGAAGGGTTTGCAAACAAAAACACAGCATTTTTTGATGATTCTTGGGCCAGTCTTAGTCGAATTTCTAAGTAAAATGGAAGGTAAGTTCGCATTCTTTGAGTTTTTGACTTCTTTCTATCAATTTTGGGCCAATTTTTGTGCCTTTCTGGCCACTTTTTGACTAGTTTTTAATGGATATTTTGCTGTTTCTCTGGCCGACCTCCTTGTATCTATCATTGGCTATGTTGAGGCCATCGTTGGTAGTTGATTCTGAGGAAATCTCAGTGATTTTGAATGGTGAAAGGCAAAAAATACAGAGGTAATTCCTCACTGTCAAGTTTCCTCCATTTTCTGGGTTTCTTTCTGTATATTCACTACCAAAAACACGCAATTCTGAGGGTTTTTGTATGAAAGTGGTTTGAAAGGCTTTCAATTTCTCCTTATACCTATATTCCTTTGGCTCAAACGAGCACAACACATTCATAAAACTAGAAAAACCTGCAAACTGTGTGTTGTAAATTCGAGAAACTATATATTTCTGGGTGCTGCTTTGGCAGAAGACTTGAAACATCTTCATATTTCTGAATTTGCTTGCATGTTTCGCTTTGTTAATGGTGACTTGAAGTGTTTCTGTGTGTCTTGAACTTGACAAAATTTGCATTTTTCTTGGTTGTTCACTGCCATTCTGAGCATTTTGTAGTTTGAAAGGAGTTAGAAAAAACCTTCATTGTTTTCTTTATATCTGCATCTTTTGGGCTGTGAACAGCCCCAGTCTTAACAAAAACTTAGAACCATGACATGTACGCTTTGCTGTTGATCTGAAAACTGTATTTTCTTCCTTGTTGGTTGTAGCATTGAATCTTGAAAATAAAAAATGCATTTTTTCTTGTGGTTCGCTGTGTATTTCAACGAAAAACTCCACTTTCTTTTGTTGTTTCTCTTTGGGATCTGTATACCTGAACTTAGAAAATTTATGTGTCTTCTTTCTGTTCTATGCAATAAAATTGGAAGAAAAACTAAGCATATATTTCTAGAAAATCCACATTTAATGATTCTATTGGCTGTATATGATCTTGAAACTCCATTTTCTGTCAACTTCATTCATTATTTCTGTGGATTCTTGCTTGGAACAAACTGCATTTTACCCTCTATTGTGGCCTAAGGCTCAATTTGAAGCATTCCTGAGTATATTGTGGCTTGAAATGAGTTGAAACTTTGTATTTTTCCTTTCCATCTACATTATTCTCTTGTTGTAGATGATTTAGGCCTGCTCTTCTAACATTGACTGTCTTTATCTCATTATTCTATTTTTGTTCACATTTGGTTGTCCCTTCTTCACTAATTTCTGAGACAATCCTCTTTTGCAAAACCTGTCTGCCTTAGACAATCACTTGGGACTGTTTCATTAAACATTATGACAGTCATTTGGGGCTATATCTTTCTTTATAGATTTCTGTCTTGCATTTCTATGCCTACTGTCTCCCCTTTTCTTGAGATTTTATGCTATATCTGTGACAAATAGATCCACTATGCACTTAGAGCCTATTGTTCATTCAACAATGTCTCTGTGTCTTCATTAGAGGAACCCAACATGTATATTCATGATAAAGGCTCATTGCCAGTGATAAAGTGTTTCAACATTGTCATTTCTTAACCTTATTTGATGCAACCTTCTTGCTCTTGTTAAGTGCCTTGGCTAGGATGATAACTAATCTCTTCATGCCTTCTATAATTCATGTTTACTGTCACAGTCTTCATTTTTGATAGTTTTTACAACTCTTTGACTGCCTTTTGGGTGTTACAAACCATTGTCCCCTTTCTAATTTCAAACCCTTGATGACTGTGCTGACAGACATCTCTGTGACTTGAAACTACTATTCCTTTCTTCTTGCTTGTTGTATGTCTTATATTTGTCACATTCTTCTATGTTTTGCTTTCCTAAAGTTGGTTGTCCTTTCTATGACTGAAACCTTTTGAAAACTTAGATCAGCCCTACGAATGTCTTCACCTTCCTTGCAATTTGTCTTGCATTTGATGAGGGCATATGAAATGTTTTTGCAAGGTTTATGAGCTGGGCTCAACCCTTGTGGGAGACAGACTTCCTCCACTCATAATGTAACTGATGGATTAAAAGAAACATAATTACACCTATATCTACACATGAAGCAAACATGTTAAGAAAAACAAGGGCTCGCAGTTGATATACTTGATTTGTATTTTCAAAAGTTTATGTGATACTAACTAGTTTACTGCATCTGAAAAGACAAATTGTATATTTATGGCTCGTCATTGCTCTATCATTTTTTCCAAAATTTTATGCAGATGATAGGATAGCAAGGATATAGTAGCTGGATGCAGGACACGCAGACCATCTAGGACAAGACAAAATGTGGCAACAGCATGAAGGCTTGTCATTCAGGCAATGACGAGTCACCCTACCTCTTATGCATATTTGCTTTTTTAGCTATTGTTTGTCTTTTCATTTTGCAATGAAACATCTAGTCTCACGGCTTGTGTGAGATCTTATACATTTATTTTTTAATACAAATTGTTGATCTTTTAATAGATTTGTACAATCTCTTAAGTTCTGAAAACATCTGAATGCGACAATACAATTTAATCTCAATTTGTATCAAATGTGCATGGGTATAATGCAGCAGCAACAAAATGTACCTTCCTCTCCTTTCAAAAATTGGAAAGCCCTGTTTGATTTAGCTAGTAGTGAAAACTAGGTAACATCTTTGGCAAAATCTGCTATATGTTTGCCTACTAAACATCAGACCAGTTGCCTAAAGCTTAGCCATTGGGCATAGAGTCACACATGCTTGATAAAACCTTGAACAACCTCTTCCTTTCTTGCTGCAACTCACTTCAGACTACCAACTCTTCTAAATCATCAAGTGCATGGGTATGGTTGGTGATGGTGAATAAAATCCCTGTTACTGATGATATGCATCTACTTGATGAGTTAGAAGGGGATAACCAACAAGAACACCTCCTTAGCAAACTGCTGTAATTTATTACAACTCTATGAGGGAGATAGGCATGATGTGCGATAGTGAGTACATGTATTCACTATTTCATATGATGGCTGTCTATTTATACAGTTGTAGTACATTGCAACAGTTTCAAACCTTTTACATAACCGGGCCCAGGAAAAACTGACTAACCTATGCACAACCGCACTTAGGGAAATGAAAAATGCCTCTAATCTATTATGCAACAGCACTTATTTAACATCAAAAAACTTAATCTATCCTATGTCTAAACAGCAAAGGTGCTTCTCAAATATGACCATTCACTGGTTCTTTGAAATAGCTACCCATCCTCAACAACTTACAACATCTCACATGCTCATAAACAGCCTCCAGGAGGTGGATAATTGACAAAAGTATTACCAGTCGCTGAAATGAGCTTTGGAGAAGGAAAACAAGTCCACCTGCCTCATAATTTTTATCATGCTTGCTGCTATTTTGAGGCATATAGGCAGATTGAACTTGTTGTTCCTTGGTTTCAATCTTCTCTTCAGGTGCGAACATGACTGATAACACCTTGTTAGGCCTGACTTGAGCTAGATGTCTGATAGGACATCCTTTTGAACTGAAGAACCTCACTTTCTTTTTGTTGGCACTTTGCTCATGTATTGTCGATCCCTCATCTTGTTGATTGGAATGCCCCATTTGCAGTGTAAAATTTCCTTCCTCCAAAGCTGTTGTTTCACCTTCTATCTCAATTCCAATCTGATATGGAAGAGTTGGTTTACATGAATGTAATGGAGGAATGCCTGCCTCTTTGATCTGAACAGGTTGATTGCATGCTACTGGCTCATAAGGTAATAGCCTCTCATTGATGTTAGAGCAAAAAACGTCAATGATCCCTGAAAACATGTTCTCATCTAGCTCATGACTTTGCATTAAATCTAGACGAGCCATGTCATTCTTCTTTTCAAAAACAGGTACTGATATGTTGGCAAGAGACACATTGAAACTTCATGATTGTTATCATTGATGGCAACAAAGGCTAACCCACACTTCCGCAGGACATGATGAGTCTCTACCAAAAGGCAGATTGCAGAGTATTGTGATCTGGTAAGCAAGAACAGAGCATGTGGCAAGGTCTGACAATCAGCTCCGGATCTCTCAGAGGAAGTATCTTGGTGAAGTGTGGATTTGGGGAAGTCAAGAGGAATACCTTGATTGATAGATTCCAAGGATTTAGCTTCCGGTGATAGATGAAGAAAAAGATATGAATACTTGAGTGTCAGGTTTCTTATTGGCAGTGTGGACAGAGGAAGAACTGACTGGCAAAACATCAGACATTATTCTGGATGCGTTACTGATGATGGTAAAGATTCTCAATGCATAAGTTATAATTGGCCAACATGATTGATGACTTGTACAAGTATATCCTTGATCCACATTACTTGGGAAGCAAGGATTTAGCTGACAGATTAGAGTTCATGGAAAATATTGACTATTCTGAATGCTGACTAGAAAGGTGATGAAATCACTTGTGCGTATATATATAAGATGGATTTAGTTGTGAGAGGTGTCATGGTTTTGTGTGAAGTGCAAAGAAAAGCAGTAAAGGAGAGTGAAAGCAGAAAGGTAGGTCCGGTATGTGAAGGGACAGCAGCACTAAGGAAGAGAAAGGATGAAGTGCAACAGATTAATGTACTGAGTTTAACTAGAACTGAACTCCAACATATGTAGATGATCCTTATCAGTTCAAGTATTGTATTACACTCTTTGTAAATTGTAGATAGTGAGTCTCTTGTAAGCAGTGGGCCTCTTGTGAGCAATGTGCTCAGGCAGTGAGCCCTAATTGGCAAGACCCATTTTGTAATCCTATTCTTCTAACAGAGAATACAATCTTGGGTTAATCACCCCGTGGTTTTCTCCCTTAACAGGGTTTCCACGTCAAAAATATTGATTCATGTGTATTTCCATTTCATGGTTATGTTTGCTTGTTTGAATTGATGCTGCACTAATTATTAAGAAAGTTCAGAAAGCTGAAATATTTAAGATAACTGATTCACCTCCCCTCTCAGTTATCAACAATTGGTATCAGAGCCAAGTTCCTCCTAATAGAGTCTAATAGCTTGAGGAAGATCTGGGAATTCAAATGGATGTATATGGTTTAAGGGAGCAACTCAAGACTGCCCTTGATGATCTTGAGCAGTCAAACTCTGAAGTCAATGAATTAAAGGAAAGACTCAAACAAGCTAATGATTTCATGAAAGAACTAAAAGTCAAATTAAGTCTCTCTATGAAAAAGAGAAAGGAGCTACTTCAGCAATTGGCAAGTAAAGGTGAAGCCAATGATACAAATGAAGATCTGAAGGAGAAAACCAAGTTATGTGAAAAGTTATCAAAAGAAATCATTATGGTAAGACATGAAATGGAATCAGGAGTTATGAAGTTTACCCAAGAGGTTGAAGAGAAAAGAAAAACTGAAGATGATCTAAGACAATCTCTCAAGGAGAAATCAGAAGATTACCACAAGATGGATAGAATTATCAGACATCTTGAATCTCATCTTGAAGATGCTAAAGATAATGAAGAAAAACTTGAGGATCAAATTGTCTCTCTTAAAAGGGATCTTCAAACAACAAATGAATATAAAGAGAAATTCAAGATAAGTTCTACTCAACTTGAAGTTCTTTTTGAAAGTCAAAGGAGGGTAGATGACAAGTGTGGTTTGGGATATGAGAAAGGAGAAAGCTCCGGATCTAGTCAGAAGAATCTTAGATCAAAAAATCTAAGGAACAGGCCTAGAAGACCTCCGGTAAGACAGCCTAATGCTTAAAGATATCCATCCTTCAATGGATATTGCCACAACTACAATAACTTTGGTCATAAAGCTAATTAGTGCAGAAAGAGAATAAATCAGACTAATACATCCTTCTCCGGATAGTGTATTCACTACAAAAGGTATGGTCACAAATCTCATGAATGCAGAAATATGCAAATAAATAATTCATTTAATGGTAGATGCTTTGCATGCAATAGAATGGGTCATATGGCTAATCAATGCAGATCAAGAGGATATCAATCAAATATGCAAAGAAATATTGTTTGCCAAATTTGCAATAGATCCGGTCATATTGCAAAATTCTGTAGAAGCAAGAATCAGGACAAAAGAGGTCCGGTATATCATAATTAGAATCAAGATAAGGGAAAACAAAAAGTGAATACGGATGAAGTTCAAAGTGAGATGAACAAGATTTGGCTGAAGAAAAGTATAGAGAATGTAGGGGATGGATCCGCACCAGACTCTGGTGCTGATATTCCTTCTGGAAATTAAAAAGTGAGCTCTGGCTCAGGGGGAGACACAAAGAAAACCTTGTTCCCCCAGCCAGTCAATTGGTGCTAGAACTAGCACAAGATGAGTTGTGGATTAAAGGGTTCATGAGAGAAACATCCAAATAAACTATGGTTAAGATTTGGAAGATCCGAAAGATGTTTAAGATCAAGATTGATCTGGTTCTTCAAGTCATCCGAATAAGGCAAACTGGAATGACTTAGGTTGAGCATTTATTGCAACTTGACATTAGGGTTTGCGGAGCAATATAAGGGTTTTCTCATTAAGCATTTGTTCATTCTGCATTCAAGAAGAAACGAAAAGAGAAGCTTTGCAACAAAATTCCTCAAGCTCATCAAAGATCATTTGCAGAAGTCAATTCATCCAGAAATTGATCTGGCTAACTCCGTGAAACTGAAAGGCGCAAAAGGTATTCTCCATTATCAAATATCTCTCTGTAAATCCTTCAATGATGGGTACTCTAGTGAAGATCTTTGATAGGCCTCACCCCAAATTCAAGAAACATCCATACAAATCCTTGGAAGTAGATCCCCTAGGAGCATTTTCCAGTGTTCCGCATGGTGTGTTGCACACAAAAGATATTAGGGTTTACATACATGTGAATATTGAAGAGTTCAGGGAATCCAAACTAAGTGATATCTATCATAAACAATTGATAGATGATGCTTTTGAACTTAAACCTCAATATAAGGGCATCTAGGAGAAACATTTTGATCAGTTCATTCATTTCCCCTGCTTTGAAGAAGATGAATAGGTCCGGTATGTATTGAGTAGGATGCATGACAACTTCCTATGGCTGAATAGACCTTGCAAAATCACTAAGGAGGCAATTAGGGCAGTAACTGGCTTATACTCCTCTGGAGGGATACCTGTCCTCAAATCTATCAAAAACCAAATTGTAACTAAGGCCACCGGATCAAAATTTGATAAGAGGGCAATGACCATTGAAGATACCACGGACCCAGATATCAAGTTTGCATCTATGATAATAGGGTATAAGATATATCATTCTAGTAGGGAGAATTCAGTGTCCGAAACTACAGTGTATACTGCCTATGAGATGCTAAGAAAGAATGCATAGTATGATCTCTGTGAACTTCTTCTAAGTCAATTGATGGAGAAAATACAAAAGATCAAAAAGGACAAGAAAAACTCCTTTAAATATGGTGGACTGATATTGTGTTTATTTTTCTACTTCATGAATGAGCTGCCCGAAACCAATGGATGGGTATGGCAAAATAACAAACCGGTAGCAATACAAATAAGAGATTACTTGCATGAACTTGGGGATGCCAAGGCAAGGAATACAGCTCTGTGGGGGTACTTTAAGAATTTCCAAAATACTATGCAAATCAGAGAAAGAATCCCAAAATCATTGGTTGAAAAATATAAAGATACAGTGTGTTTCATGGTAGACACTGATCAATGCGTAATGGAGGCAGTAGAGCCAAGGACAATCTGGATCATGCCTATGGGGTATGAAGTTGATGAACAAATTATGGATCTACATGTTCAACACATGCTAAGTTAGCCAAAGGATCCAAAGGCAGAAACGTTTGGAACCTTTGAAGAGCTAAGTGTAAAAGTTCATATGGAACTCAGACAATCGGAAATAAAAAAGGAAAGTGAGAAAAGAAGTTGAAGAAATTGCCAAAGGCTTAGGCATCTCAAAGGAGGCACTTGATGCTAACAGGGAAAAGATGGAAAGGGTTGAGGAAGAGAAGAAAGAGGCAGAAAAGGGAAGCAAGGAAAGTGCTCCGATAGAATCTTCCACCCGGACAAGATCATCAAAGAGATCAGCACTTGTCACTGCTAAAAGCTCAAGGACATCAAAATCAGAAGCAAAATCATCCAGCAGAGGAGAGAAAAGAACTAAAACAAAGGCCACAAGGTCTTATGTCAGTCAAAAGGATGATGAAGGAGCTGAATCAGATGAGGAGATAAAGAAAATGAAGAAGCAGAAGAAGAAAACATCCGGTGAACCTTCTACTGGTCAAGGTGAAGAAGAAAGGTAGAAGATTTTGTAGAAAAGCCCACTCTGTCTTTAGATGATGTCATCAAATCAGTCACTGTGGATGGAAACCTTCAGCCAATGGCTAAATTCTATGATGATTACAATGAAGCGGACCAAAAGATCTTGCAGGAAGCAGCAGTTAAGTATTTGAACATATATAACAAGGCTTTTATTGACATTATATCTCCTATTCCCAAAAGCCTAGAAAAAGAGTTAGAAATAAGAAATAATACTACCATGGCAAAAGATCTTGAGATCCGGGAACAAATAGCCATTCAGCTATATCCTTCAATCGATTCAAAGCAAATGAACATGATCTTCAAGGATTGCAAGGATGAATTTCAGAGCAAAGCCAGAATGAATTAGCTCATGCTTGGTGAGACTGACAAGATAGCCAAGGAAACAAAAGAGATTCTCAGGAATGCCTTCAAAAGATTCAATCTTCCTATTATAGAGGACTTGGGTGTTGATCCTTCGGTCACAGGTGTTGAAAAAGAATCCACTGAACAAATCACGGACACCGGTACAGAAAAGGATAAGGACTTGGAATCCTCTATTCTGAAAAAGGAAGTTCATGAACAGACAAACAGCACTCCTCCTATTTCCCCTGCTGACTCCAGATCCAAAGGAGAAGAAAGAAAAAAGGAGAAAGAAGCAGAGGTGAAGGAAAAAGAAGATAACAGTACAAAGGTTGTGGAAGGAGAGAAAGCTCCAAAAGATAGTTCTGTGACTGCAGAAGAAAAGAAGAATCTGTCTCTGGCAAGAGACACTGCAGAATTGGTCAAGGACTTTTTGACAAAAGAAACTATGGAGATTGATGAACTGGAACTACTAAAAGGGCCATTTGATTTTGACTCTCTATCTCCGGTACAAACAATGAATATAGCTTTGTTTGCTAATGCAAAGGCCAAAGAAAAACTCCTGAAGTCTCACATGGAAGACTGTGAGCTTATAACAGCTGCATCCGGAGTGTTAGAAAAGATTATGCCATCTTTTCAAAAAGATCCCTCAGCCTCTCTATTCGGTAATCTTAAAACTCTAGTAAATAGTGTTAGCACACATTTTGATTCCCTAGAGAAGTCAGCCGAAGATAAGGTCCGGAAGGAATTTTTGACAAAAAAATTATCAAAGGTACAAGGGTTAATAACTAATGATAGGAGGAATATGAGTATAGGGATAAAGAGCTTAGAAAATGCTCTTAAAGATGGCGGAGAAATATACAAATTTTGTTTATCATGGTCCAAAGCAACATTGGACATTGAGAAGAAAGTACAAGAACAGGAGGACAAACTGACAAATCTAGCAAAGAATTTTGATCCTCTCTCATCCTCCATAATAAATCAAGAATGTCAGACAATTGCAGTCTTGAATGAAATCAAGAAGCTGGAGAAGGAAAAGAAAAATAGAATAAGCAGGTTGGGTGCACTCAGAGGGATAATTATCCCTAAGTTAGAGGCCATGCATGAGGCCATAAAAGAAGCCCAGATCACAGACCGGACCAGTGATCCGACAGATCTAAAAAGGGCAGATGCATTTGCATTCCTGTTAAGCGGTCATATATCAATTTTGGACAGAATGAAGCAAAGTTGGGCAACAGAATTTGTCCAATTGAAGACAACTTTTATAGACATTCTTCAGTATATGTAAGTATGCCATATGTATATACTTATGTGGCTAAGTATAGAAGTGTTTTTGAGAATTTTTTTTGTGTGCGGACCCCACCCTTTGCCATTGATGTCAAAGGGGGAGTGATGAGCAGTGAAAAATGTTGTAACCAGCTAAGGGGGAGCTTCGAAAAATGTACATAAAGACAGAGCATCAGCTAAGGGGGAGTATAGTATAACACTTAGTCATTTTTCACTAAGTGTTGCCATCAATGCCAAAGGGGGAGATTGTTGGCAAGAAACACATTGAAACTTCATGATTGTTGTCATTGATGGCAACAAAGGTTAACCCACACTTCCGCAGGACATGATGAGTCTCTACCGGAAGGCAGATTGTAGAGTATTGTGATCCAATAAGCAAGAACAGAGCATGTGGCGAGGTCTGACAGTCAGCTCCAGATCTCTCAGAGGAAGTATCTTGGTGAAGTGCGGATTTGGGGAAGTCAAGAGGAATACCTTGACTGATAGATTCCAAGGATTTAGCTTCCGGTGATAGATGAAGAAAAACATATGAATACTTGAGTGTCGGGTTCCTGATTGGCAGTGTGGACAGAGGAAGAACTGACTGGCAGAACATCAGACATTATTCTAGATGCGTTACTGATGATGGTAAAGATTATCAAGGCAGTAGTTATAATTGGCCAACATGATTGATGACTTCTACAAGTATATCCTTGATCTGCATTACTTGGGAAGCAAGGATTCAGCTGACAGATCAGAGTTCATGGAAAATATTGACTATTCTGGATGCCGACTAGAAAGGTGATGAAATCACTTGTGTGTATATATATAAGATGGATTTAGTTGTGAGAGGTGTCGTGGTTTTGTGTGAAGTGCGAAGAAAAGCAGTAAAGGAGAGTGAAAGCAAAAAGGCAGGTCCGATATGTGAAGGGACAACAGCACTAAGGAAGAGAAAGGATGAAGTGCAGCAGATCAGTGTACTGAGTTTAACCAGAACTAAACTCCAGCATATGTAGATGCTCCTTATCAGTTCAAGTATTGTATTACACTCTTTGTAGATTGTAGACAGTGAGTCTCTTGTATGCAGTGGGCCTCTTGTGAGCAGTGTGCTCGGGCAGTGAGCCCTAATTGGCAAGTGCCATTTTGTAATCCTATTCTTCTAATAGAGAATACAATCTTTGGTTAATCACCCCGTGGTTTTCTCCCTTAACAGGGTTTCCACATCAAAAATATTGTGTCATGTGTATTTCCATTTCATGGTTATGTTTGCTTGTTTGAATTGATGCTGCACTAATTATTAAGAAAGTTTAGAAAGCTGAAATATTTAAGACAACTGATTCACCCCCCCTCTCAGTTATCAACATGATATTAGTATGCATATGCCATCTTTATTCTCATCTACATTTTCAGGCAATTCCTCAAACAAAACAGCTAAATCCTGAGATTCAACATCTATTTCCATCTCCAAAACATGTGCAATCTGATCTTGTCTGCCATCTAAGTTTGACAGAAAGGATTCAAGATCATCCCAAAATGAATCATCTTCATTTTCATCTTTCAACTGCTCCAAGACTTGACCATCACATTAATTGTCTTCTGTCAGCAACTCATCAGATTGCCTAGCCGTTTCTCGCTCATTCAGCTCAATAAAAGAAGGTAGTTCATTGAAAAAAAAACATGAAATCATTGCTTTTGATACCTTTTTCAAGCTTCTCAACCTGCTGTCCTGATTGATCATGTTCATTTTCTTCTTGCAAGATGTCTAATTTCTTCTATTTTTTAACACATATAGATTCATGAACAGCAGGTTCTCCTTTTATCTAGAGTAACTCATTCTTTTGTCCACTAAACTAGCCATCTTGATAGACAATAGGTCCACCTGGGCAAAGACGGATAATAAAAGGGCAGGAAGGCTGATCCGACAAGGAAACCTGAGGAATTGGCTTGGTCTTTTGCAAACATATAGGCTATTCTTGTTCAAGTATGGGTTCTTTCAGTGGATGAGACCCTCTAAAACTTGGAATATTGAATTTAGGAGACTTAGGAGAATCACCTTGCTTGAAGCTTGGTATTCTGAACTTGGAAACCTCTTCTTCAAAGAATGGATCTGGAAAACAAACAGCTAATTGAGTTTCCAACCTTTGAAAAGGAGCCAACAAAACACTCTTTTTCTCTTCTTCTGCTAGTTGGATGCTAGAGCATGGTTTCGTTTGTGTGTTCGGTGGAGGGTCTTCACAGGATGAAAAAGATGGCCCTTTCCAACTTGGAATCTTAAAGGTAGAAGCCTACCTGAAACTCAGAATTTCAAACCTTGGAGAAGGTTCAATGGTAGGCTCAGCCTGACCTATAGTGTGGATTTACATGAGATTAGGAAGAGGAGAAGGGTTTTGGACCTTAGGCTGTCGAACCTGAGCTATTAATTGCCTTATTTGCTCTTCCTTGGCAGCAATCTACCTACTCAAACATTCCTCTTTATACATTTGTGCCTCCACCTCTCTCTGATGAATATGAGCTTGACAAGCAAGCTCCTCCTGCTGCATACTATACTCCTGCTCTATTGTTACAGCCTCGAATTCCCTTTGCAAATTTAAACCTACCTCCCTGATACTGATGTTGTTAACATCTTGAGGCTGATTCATAGGGTAGTTATGCTGGTCATGAGCAAAATGAACTTCCTACAAATGGCTATAGGCATGGATAGGTTGCCAGGAAAGCTGAGCAGGGGTGGGAGGGTGGCAAGCATGATGATAATCCGCTGTTGGTGGGTTATTTGGGACAAAACTAGCAGCATATTGTGTTTGGTATGGCTGATAAAAAGTGGTATGAACATCATTCTCATGAAATGGAGGGTGATAAGGCATATTCCCATGAAGCATAGACATGCCTATCACTTAAAAAGCTAAAAAATCAGAACAAAGTACATTTTCCTGATTAAAACCTGAATCATACCAGCACTTGAACTGCTAAAACCAATAGATAATCTCTCTAGAGTCACAATATGTGTAAAGAAAATACCTCTGAAAGGCTAAAACTACTGTTGTACACACCAAACAACAGTAACAAAATGTATAAAATGGACTTCATGGTCCCAACGAGCATGCCAAAAACTGTTATCTCTCAGATTTGCACCCTTGCTGAGTTGTAGAACTTGGCAATCTGGAGAAACATGAGATCTTTCTAGGTCTGTGGGTCACCTGTGATGGAAAGAACCTCTAGAGAAGGTCAGCTTCATGTTGATACTCCACCTAAACTACTTATAATAAAGTCTTTGTAGAGAAAAGGGTAAGAAAGATTACGTGAAAATCAAACCTATAGTCTAAGGTGATGCACCAAAAGATCATCAGAAAGTACACAAAAATGAAACACTTCAGGACTAGTAATAATAAGAATCCTTACACAACCCAGAAAAAATCATAACCCTTGCATCATTACTTTGTAAGGAGGCTAAATAACAACAGTCCTACAAAGGAGAAATAGGTTTTTCTACCTACCCAAAACTGATTGTTATTCCTTGCACATCTCACAACCTACAAAAAATATGTAATCCCTATATACACCAACATGAAAGATAGCTCCAAGGACAAAGAACATCACCAAGATCTATGCTAACACTTAGGACACACAATATCAGAAGAAATAGGAAGGTATAAACTACTTATTACTGCCAAAAAAGTGTTACAATACTGTATATCTCTAAAAATGGGTTACAAGACTGTTCACTTCTGCAAAAGAACTCAGAAAATTATAATATACAGAGTTGTGAATAGCCAGAACCTCTGAAAAATGAATAAGCAAGAAGACTATATACTTCCTAAACAGCTGTAAATAGATAGACATCCACCACCTCCATTCCCATGCATCTCATAAATGCCCACAAAATATCTCTCTAAAATCCTCCAAAAAGGTTTCCTAAGGCATAAATGGTCAAGGTATGCCATCAACTATCATAAAGGCACCTGAAAATGTCATAAAATGCCTTTAAATGCTCTCTGAGGCTTCTGACATACGTAAGATCTGTGTCATAATCTTCTGTAGCATCATAAATAACTGAAAAATATCCCAATAAATGACATAATGACACATTTCCTGCATTTTAATTAATATTTAACTAAGAGGCTTATAATTATACCACCTTAGTAAATGTTTTACAAATCAAAATCATATAGACCTATGCAGAAAATGGCATCTATGACATAACAAGGATGCCCATACCTCCTAGGCAAAATAACACGACACATCACATCTGCATCATACACACACATCAAAGCCGTATCACCACAATGCTCTTCACAACTTCTAGTCATTTCCATCTTCGCACACATTTTTATCACTATGATGTAAGATTCGGTGCATATGTTTCAAAACAACCCTTCACCACCTTATATCTCCCAACACCGTGCCATCACTTCACTTTCAAACCACCTTATAACTCCTAGCAAACATGCATTTTTATTCACCTACTTACCCTTGACCACCACCTTATATCTCCTAGCTGTGACAGGCCTTGGCAAAATATACACTTGATATTTTCCACAATACATGTGGCTTGGCTTTTAAACATGAACAAAGGGCATAAAAATGCCACGACCTCTTTACATCTTCACTAGGCTTTAACAAAATGAAGTGTCTCCCCATCACCATATGGATAAAAATGATGTTTCAAAGATCAAAGGTTAAAAGACCAAAATGCAAAATAGGTCATTCGACCTAAAAGGAAGAAAACCTAAAAATTATCTCATTTTTTCATTTGCCTCATCCATTTCGCTTGGCCACCGCCACCATGAAGGGTTTGCAAACAAAAACGTAGCATTTTTTGATGATTCCTGGGCCAGTCTTGGTCGAATTTTTGAGTAAAATGGAAGGTAAGTTCGCATTCTTTGAGTTTTTGATTTCTTTCTATCGATTTTGGGCCGATTTTTGTGCCTTTCTGGCCACTTTTTGACTAGCTTTTAATGGATATTTTGCTGTTTCTCTGGCCGACCTCCTTGTATCTGTCATTGGCTATGTTGAGGCCATCATTGGTAGTTGATTCTGAGGAAATCTCGGTGATTTTGAATGGTGAAAGGCAAAAAATACAGAGGTAATTCCTCACTGTCGAGTTTCCTCCATTTTCTGGGTTTCTTTCTGTATATTCGCTGCCAAAAGCACGCAATTCTGAGGGTTTTTGTATGAAAGTGGTTCGAAGGGCTTTCAATTTCTCCTTATACCTATATTCCTTTGGCTCAAATGAGCACAACACATTCATAAAACTGGAAAAACCTGCAAACTATGTGTTGTAAATTCGAGAAACTATATCTTTCTGGGTGCTGCTTTGACACAAGACTTGAAACATCTTCATTTTTCTGAATTTGCTTGCATGTTTCGCCTTTGTTAATGGTGACTTGAAGTGTTTCTGTGTGTCTTGAACTTGATAAAATTTGCATTTTTCTTGGCTGTTCACTGCCATTCTGAGCATTTTGTAGTTTGAAAGGAGTTTAAAAAAACTTTCATTTTTTTCTTTATATCTGCATCTTTTGGGCTGTGAACAGCCCCAGTCTTAACAAAAACTTAGAACCATGACATGTACACCTTGCTGCTATTCTAAAAACTGTATTTTCTTCCTTGTTGGCTATAGCATTGAATCTTGAAAACAAAAAATGCATTTTTTCTTGGCTGTTCGCTGTGTATTCCAACGAAAAACTCCACTTTCTTTTGTTGTTTCTCTTTGGGATCTGTATACCTGAACTTAGAAAATTTATGTGTCTTCTTTCTATTCTGTTGCATAAAATAGGAAGAAAAACTAAGCATATATTTCTGGAAAATCCGCATTTAATGATTCTATTGGCTGTATATGATCCTGAAACTCCATTTTCTGTCAGCTTCATTCATTATTTCTGTGGATTCTTGCTTGGAACAAACTGCATTTTATCCTTTATTGTGGCCTGAGGCTCGGTTTGAAGCATTCCTGAGTATATTGTGGCTTGAAATGAGTTGAAACTTTGTATTTTTCCTTTCCATCTACATTATTCTCTTGCTATAGATGATTTAGGCCTGCTCTTCTAACATTGACTGTCTTTATCTCATTATTCTATTTTTGTTCACATTTGGCTGTCCCTTCTTCACTAATTTCTGAGACAGTCCTCTTTTGCAAAACCTATCTGCCTTAGACAATCACTTGGGACTGTTTCATTAAACATTATGATAGTCATTTGGAGCTGCATCTTTCTTTATAGATTTCTGTCTTGCATTTCTATGCCTACTGTCTCCACTTGAGATTTTATGCTATATCTGTGACAAATAGATCAACTATGCACTTAGAGCCTATTGTTCATTCAACAATGTCTCTGTGTCTTCATTAGAGGGACCCAACATGTATATTCATGATAAAGGCTCATTGCCAGGGATAAAGTGTTTCAACATTGTCATTTCTTAACCTTATTTGATGCAACCTTCTTGCTCTTGTTAAGTGCCTTGGCTAGGATGACAACTAATCTCTTCACGCCTTCTATAATTCATGTTTACTGTCACAGTCTTCATTTTTTATAGTCTTTACAACTCTTTGACTGCCTTTTGGGTGTTACAAACCACTGTCCCCTTTCTACTGTCAAACCCTTGATGACTGTGCTGACAGACATCTCTATAACTTGAAACTACTATTCCTTTCTTCTTGCCTGTATTATGTCTTATATTTGTCACATTCTTCTGTGTTTTGCTGTCCTAAAGTTGGCTGTCCTTTCTATGATTGAAACCTTTTGAAAATTGAGATTAGCCCTCTGAATGTCTTCACCTTCCTTGCAGTTTGTCTTGCATTTGATGAGGGCATATGAAATGTTTTTGCAAGGTTTATGAGCTGGGCTCAACCCTTGTGGGAGCAACACTTCCTCCACTCATAATGTAACTAATGGATTAAAAGAAACATAATTACACATGTATCTGCACATGAAGCAAACATGTTAAGAAAAACAAGGGCTCACAGTTGATATACTTGATTTGTATTTTCAAAAGTTTATGTGATACTAACTGGTTTACTGCATCTGAAAAGACAAATTGTATATTTATGTGTGCATATCATGTGATGTATGATGCCTCGTCATTGCTCTAACATCATTTTTTCCAAAATTTTATGCAGATGACGGGATAGCAAGGAGATAGCAGCTGGATGCAGGACACGCAGACCATCTAGGATGACACAAAACGCGGCAATAGCATGAAGTTTCATCATTCAGGCAATGACGAGTCACCCTACCTCTTATGCAGATTTGCTTTTTTAGCTATTTTATAAATGTATTGTTTGTCTTTTCATTTTGCAATGAAACAGCTAGTCTCACGACTTGTGTGAGATCTTATACATTTATTTTTTAATACAAATTGTTCATCTTTTAACAGATTTGTACAATCTCTTAAGTTCTGAAAACATCTGAATGCGACAATACAATTTAATCTCAATTTGTATCAAATGTGCATGGGTATAATGTAGCAGCAACAAAATGTACCTTCCTCTCCTTTCAAAAACTAGAAAGCCTTGTTTGATTTAGCTAGTAGTGAAAACTAGGTAACATCTTTGGCGACATCTGCTATATGTTTGCCTGCTGTTCTAAGGCATATAGGCAGATTGAACTTGTTGTTCCTTGGTTTCAATCTTCTCTTCAGGTGTGAACATGACTGATAACACCTTGTTAGGCCTGACTTGAGCTAGATGTCTGATAGGACATCCTTTTGAACTGATGAACCTCACTCTCTATTTGTTGGCACTTTGCTCATGTATTGCCGATCCCTCATCTTGTTGATTGGAATGCCCCATTTGCAGTGTAAAATTTCCTTCCTCCAAAGCTATTGTTTCACCTTCTATCTCAATTCCAATCTGATATGGAAGAGTTGGTTTACATGAATGTAATTGATGAATGCCTGCCTCTTTGATATGAACAGGTTGATTGCATGCTGCTGGCTCATAAGGTACTAGCCTACCATTGATGTTAGAGCAAAAAACATCAATGATCCCTGAAAACATGTTCTCATCGAGCTCATGACTTTGCAATGAATCTAGATGAGCCTTGTCATTCTGTTGTTCAAAAATAGGCGCTGATATTAGTATGCATATGCCATCTTTATTCTCATCTACATATTCAGGCAATTCCTCAAACAAAACAGCTAAATCCTGAGATTCAACATCTATTTCCTTCTCTAAAACATGTGCAATCTGATCTTATCTGCCATCTATGTTTGACAGAAAGGATTCAAGATCATCCCAAAATGAATCCTCATCTTCATTTGCATCTTTCAGCTGCTCCAAGACTTGACCATCACATTGATTGTCTTTTGTCAGCAACTCATTAGATTGCCTAGCCGTTTCTCGCTCAATCTGCTCAATAAAAGAAGGGAGTTCATCGAATAAAAACATGAAATCATTGCTTTTGATACCTTTTTCAAGCTTCTCAACCTGCTGTCCTGATTGATCATGTTCATTTTCTTCTTGCAAGCTGTCTAATTTCTTCTCTTTTTTAACACATATAGATTCATGAACATCAGGTTCTCCTTTTATCTCGAGTAACTCATTCTTTTGTCCACTAAACCAGCTATCTTGATAGACAATAGGTCCACCTGGGCAAAGACGGATAATAAAAGGGCAGGAAGGCTGATCCGACAAGGAAACCTGAGGAATTGGCTTGGTCTCTTGTAAACATACAGGCTGTTCTTGTTCAAGTATGGGTTCTTTCAATGGATGAGACCCTCTAAAACTTGGAATATTGAATTTAGGACACTTAGGAGACTCACCTTGCTTGAAGCTTGGTAATCTGAACTTGGAAACATCTTCTTCAAAGAATAGATTTGGAAAACAAATAGCTAATTGAGTTTCCAACCTTTGAAATGGAGCCAACAAAACACTCTTTTTCTCTTCTTCTGCTAGCTGGATGCTAGAGCATGGTTCCATTTGTGTGTTCGGTGGAGGGTCTTCACAAGATGAAAAAGATGGCCCTTTCCAACTTGGAATCTTAAAGGTAGAAGGCTACCTGAAACTCAGAATTTCAAACCTTGGAGAAGGTTCAATGGTAGGCTCAGCCTGTCCTATAGTGTGGATTTGCATGAGATTAGGAAGAGGATAAGGGTTTTGGACCTTAGGCTGTCGAACCTGAGCTATTAATTGCCTTATTTGCTCTTCCTTGGCAGCAATCTACCTACTCAAACATTCCTCGTTATACATTTGTGCCTCCACCTCTCTCTGATGAATATGAGCTTGACAAGCAAGCTCCTCCTGCTGCATACTATACTCCTGCTCTATTGTTACAGCCTCGAATTCCCTTTGCAAATTTAAACCTACCTCCCTGATACTGATGTTGTTAACATCTTGAGGCTGATTCATAGGGTAGTTATGCTGGTCATGAGCAAAATGAACTTCCTACAAATGGCTATAGGCATGGATAGGTTGCCAGGAAAGCTGAGCAGGGGTGGGAGGGTGGCAAGCATGATGATAATCCGCTGTTGGTGGGTTATTTGGGACAAAACTAGTAGCATATTCTGTTTGGTATGGCTGAGAAAAAGTGGTATGAACATCATTCTCATGAAATGGAGGGTGATAAGGCATATTCCCATGAAGCATAGACATGCCTATCACTTAAAAAGATAGAAAATTAGAACAGAGTACATTTTCTTGATTAAAACCTGAATCATACCAGCACTTGAACTGCTGAAACCAGTAGATAATCTCTCTAGAGTCGCTAGATGTGTAAAGAAAATACCTCTAAAAGGTTGAAATGACTTTTGTACACACCAAACAGCAGTAACAAAATGTATAAAATGGACTTCATGGTCCCACTGGGCATGCCAAAAATTGTTGTCTCTCAGATTTGCACCCTTGCTGAGTTGTAGAACTTGGCAATCTAGAGAAACATTGGATCTTTCCAGGTCTGTGGGTCACCTGTGATGGAAAGAACCTCCGGAGAAGGCCGGCTTCCTCTTGATACTCCACCTAAACTACTTATACTAAAGTCTTTGCAAAGAAAAGGGTAAGAAAGATTACACGAAAATGAAACCTACTGTCTAAGGTGATGCACCAAAAGATCATCAAAAAGTACACAGAAATGACACACTTCAAGACCAGTAATAATAAGAATCCTTACACAACCCAGAAAAAATCATAACCCTTGCATCATTACTTTGTAAGGAGGCTAAATAACAACAGTCCTGCAAAGGAGAAATAGGTTTTTCTCACTACCCAAAATTGATTGTTATTCCTTGCACATCTCACAACTTGCAAAAAATATGTAATCCCTGTATAAAGGCACCAACATGAAAGACAGCTCGAAGGACAAAGAACATCACCAAGATCTGTGCTAACACTGAGGACACACAATATCAGAAGAAATAGGAAGGTATAAACTCCTCAACAATATCTGTGCTAACACTTGACATACCTAAATAATGAAGATTTGAATGGAGAGAGTACCCAATTATATAGTGTTTTTTTCTTCTTGCATCAAACTCCTCAACAATTTGAGTTTTTCACCACTTGCTTCCTTTTCAATGTTAAATTGAATAACACTCAAATATAATTACTAACAACAATACTATTAACCAATCTATAATGTTAAATTCCTAAAATTGAATTACAATTAACATTGCAACACTACAAAAATTGAAACTTGAATAGATATATATCAAACTTGGTGTGAAAACTATGTTATTTCCTCCTTCTCAAGTTGGCAAAGCAGAAAAGGTGGTGGAAAGATCATGCAAAGGTGGTAGAATGTGTAAAATGTGCATGTGAACTTCCCAACAGTATGAAAGCACTTTTTTTTTGTCGGAGTACACACAGAATCAGTATGAAAACAAAGCATGTGGGCCTGGATCATGGGGGTCAACATTTTTTTACTATTTCTATAGCAGGACAAAATGCGAGCGCGTTGTTTTGTCCTGCTATAGATTAATCCATAAATATTTTACCTATCTCACCTTCGATAGCACCTTTACAATATCTCACCTCTAGTTCCATTAGCTCATGTTCTATATCTCACCTCTAGTGTCATCAGTGTAACAACCCTCTTGGAGGAGCTTTTGAAACCTACATCGATCAACGGTGTTAGGCCGATCAGAGGCGTGTCGGGGAAAAGTGAAAGGAGATCTCACCGAAGGATAGAAGGTATCAGAGATACAAGGGGTATCTTACACCGATCCATCAAAAGGAAATGGTGTATCGGCGACTCTAAGGTGAGTCCCACCGATAGCATTCGTCACACCGAAGAAGAGAAGGATCATCGGCGCATCGGCCCAAGTGTATAAACATCCACCGATGACAAAAGTCTCACCGAAGGCGATTGGTATCGGTGTATCGGCAAAGTTAATGCTAGTATGGCCAATAGTGTTTGTGTTGCCGATAGAGAAAATCAAGGTTGACACTGGAGTGTGTCCATCAGTGCATCAGCCTGAGTTCGTAGGCATTCACCAATGAAAGGAGTCTGGGCGACAAGTATGGTTCGAAGGTATATCAGAGTGATCAGTGTGTATTGGTGGAGCAATTCTCAAGGTCGCCGATGGTAAAGGTCATACTGACGGTTGGAGCATAGTGTTGAGCTGTCAATGAGAGAAGTGAGATCAGCGAAAGAGTTTTTAAATGTGCCGACAGTGTTCAATCTCGCCGATAATGAAGAATGTGTGTGTAGTTTGATATCATTTGGACTTTGAGGAAGTTTTTTAAAGCCGATTAAGCAATAATCTTTTTGTACTGTGGGTTTGATGGATATTCATCCCTGATTTGAACGCTTCCACTGTGTGCTATGCATCACTATCCCTAATCCTTATACCCTCGACACTCTACTTTAACCCTAACCCCTCGACCCTCAACCCTATCCCGAAACCCTTAACCCTTGAACCTCAATGTACTCAATCCTCAACGTCAAACCCTAATCCCTCAACCCTTAACTCTAATCCCTCGACCCTCAACCCTATCCCTCAAACCTCAATGTACTAAACCCTCAATGTCAAACCCTAATCCCTCAACCCTTAACTCTGATCCCTCGACCCTCAACCCTATCCCTCGACCCTTAACCCTCGAACCTCAATGTATTGAACCCTCAATGTCAAACCCTAATCCCTCAACCCTTAACTCTGATCCCTCGACCCTCAACCCTATCCCTAAACCCTAAAGCCTAAAGCCTCAACCCTCAACCCTCAACGTCAAATCCTAATCCCTCGACCCTTCACTCTAATCCATCAACCCTAAACCCTATCCCTAAACCCTCAACACTATACCGTAAACCCTAATCCCTCAACCCTTAACCCTAAACCTTATCCCTAAACCCTAATCCCTCAACCCTAATCTGTCATCCTTCAACTCTAATCCCTCATCCCTAAACCCTAAATGCTATCCCTATTCCTAAACCCTCAATAGGCTCGATACTATACCTTAAACCCTAATCCCTTATCCCTAAACCCTCCAACCCTATCCCTAATCCTTATACCCTCCACACTCTACTTTAACCCTAATCCCTCAACCCTTAACCCTATCCCTGAAGCCTTGACCCTCGACCCTCAACCCTATCCCTAAACCCTTGACCCTCGAACCTCAACCCTCAACCCTCAACATCAAACCCTAATCCCTCAACCCTTAACTCTGATCCCTTGACCCTCAACCCTATCCCTAAACCCTAAACCCTAAAGCCTCAACCCTCAACGTCAAATCCTAATCCCTCAACCCTTCACTCTAATCCCTCAACCCTAAACCCTATCCCTAAACCCTCAACACTATACCTTAAACCCTAATCCCTCAACCCTCAACCCTAAACCTTATCCCTAAACCCTAATCCCTCAACCCTAATCCATCATCCCTCAACTCTAATCCCTCATCCCTAAACACTAAATGCTATCCCTATTCCTAAACCCTCAACGGGCTCGATACTATACCTTAAACCCTAATCCCTTATCCCTAAACCCTCCAACCCTATCCCTAATCCTTATACCCTCGACACTCTACTTTAACCCTAATCCCTCGACCCTCAACCATATCCCAAAACCCTTAACCCTCAAACCTCAATGTACTCAACCCTCAATGTCAAACCCTAATCCCTCAACCCTTAACTCTAATCCCTCGACCCTCAACCCTATCCCTAAACCCTAAACCCTAAAGCCTCAACCCTCAACATCAAATCCTAATCCCTCAACCCTAAACCCTATCCCTAAACCCTCAACACTATAACTTAAACCCTAATCCCTCAACCCTCAACCCTAAACCTTATCCCTAAACCCTAATCCCTCAACCCTCACCCCTAATCCGTCATCCCTCAACTCTAATCCCTCATCCCTAAACCCTAAATGCTATCCCTATTCCTAAACCCTCAATGGGCTCAATACTATACCTTAAACCCTAATCCCTTATCCCTAAATCCCCCAACCCTATCCCTAATCCTTATACCCTTGACACTCTACTTTAACCCTAATCCCTCGACCCTCAACCCTATCCTGAAACCCTTAACCCTTAAACTTCAATGTACTCAACCCTCAAGGTCAAACCCTAATCCCTCAACCCTTAACTCTAATCCCTCAACCCTCAACCCTATCCCTAAACACTAAACCCTAAAGCCTCAACCCTCAACCCTTAATGTCAAATCCTAATCCCTCAACCCTTCACTCTAATCCCTCAACCCTAAACCCTATCCCTAAACCCTCAACACTATACCTTAAACCCTAATCCCTCAACCCTCAACCCTAAACCTTATCCCTAAACCCTAATCCCTCAACCCTCAACCCTAATCTGCCATCCCTCAACTCTAATCCCTCATCCCTAAACCCTAAATGCTATCCCTATTCCTAGACTCTCAATGGGCTCGATACTATACCTTAAACCCTAATCCCTTATCCCTAAACCCTCCAACCCTATCCCTAATCCTTATACCCTTGACACTCTACTTTAACCCTAATCCCTCGACCCTCAACCCTATCCCGAAACCCTTAACCCTCGAACCTTAATGTACTCAACCCTCAACATCAAACCCAAATCCCTCAACCCTTAACTCTGATCCCTTGACCCTTAACCGTTAAAACTTGAACCCTAAAACCTACCCCTACATGCTCGACACTCGACACTATATCTTAAACCCTAATCCCTTAACCCTCATCCCTAAAGCCTCAACCCTAAATCCTTAAACCTTCAACCCTAAACCCTATCCCTAATCCCTCTACCCTCGACACTCTTATTTAACCCTAATCCCTTGACCATTAACCCTATCCCTCAACCTCAACCCTCAACCCTCAACCCTCAACCCTCAACATTAAACCCTAATTCATCAACCCTAAACCCTAATCCCTCAAACCTAAACCCTATCCCTAAACCATCAACCCTCAACACTATACCTTAAACCCTAATCCCTATCCCTCAACCCTTAACCCTTAAAACTTAAACCCTATCCCTACACCCTCAACACTTGACACTATATCTTAAGCCTTAAACCCTCATCCCTAAAGCCTCAACCCTCAATCCTTAAACCTTCAACCCTAAACCCTATCCCGAATCCCTCTACCCTCGACACTCTAACCCTATCCTTGACATTAAACGCTAATCTGTCAACCCTAAACCCTAGTCCATCAACCCTAAACCCTATCCCTAAACCCTCAACCCTCAACACTATACCTTAAACCCTAATCCATCAACCCTAAAACCTAATCCCTCAACCTTCAACCCTAAACACTATCAATAAACCCTCAACCCTCGACACTATACCTTAAACCCTAATCCCTCAACCCTCAACCCTAATCCCTCAACACTCAACCCTAATCCCTCATCCCTAAACCCTAAATGCTATCTCTATTCCTAAACCCTCAACCCTCGACACTATACCTTAAACCCTAATCCCTTATCCCTAAACCCTAAATCCTATCCCTCAACCCTTAACCCTTAAAAATTAAACCCTAAAACCTATCCATAAACCCTCGACACTCAACACTATATTTTAAACCCCAATTCCTTAACCCTCAGCCCTAAAGCCTCAACCCTCAATCGTTAAACCTTCAAACCTAAACCCTATCCCTAATCCCTCTACCCTCAACACTCTACTTTAACCCTAATCCCTTGACTATCAACCCTATCCCTAAACCCTCAACCCTCAACCCTCAACTCTCAACATTAAACCCTAATCCGTCAACCCTAAACCCTAATCTGTCAACCCTAAACCCTAATCCCTCAACCCTAAACCCTATCCCTAAACCCTCAACCCTCAACACTATACCTTAAACCATAATCCCTCAACCCTAAACCCTAATCCCTCAACCCTAAACCCAACAAAACTACTTTGCCTTATGTTAGGTTGTTAAACCCATCATTTTTGACACTCTTCTCTTAAAGATATTTGAGAACTGCAAGAATATGTCAGAAAAATGGCTATGAACTTTTTTAATGTTAGTAGTGTTATATGGCATGTTTTTCTAGCCCATCTGGGGTTCATTATGCCAATACGTGTACACACTATGAGAAAAGCTTTGCATATGGTACATCCACAGTGAGTAATTAATAGTTGAAATCAGAAGGATGATCATTATGAGAAAAGTTTTGCATTGGGGTACATCTATGTTTCTTGCTGTCCACCCCACACTTAGGGGAGGTATATTGTTATGAAACAAGCAAATAATCTCCCATTGTTTACTATCTCTATCCTCAAGAACTACTAAACTATACCTGAAACCCTAATCCCTCAACCCTAAACCCTATCCCTAATCGCTCTACCCTCAACACTCTACCTTAACCCTAATCCCTCGACCCTTAACCCTAAACGCTATCCCCAAAGCCTCAACCCTAAACCCTAATCCCTCAAGGTCCTAAACTCTAATCCCTTATCCCTAAACTCTAAATCCTATCCCTAAACTCTCAACCCTCAACCTTAAACCTTAATCACTCAATCCTTATCCACCCCTCTCCTCCCCTATCTGGCTCATTCCCATCTCTACCCTCCTCTACCCTCGACACTATACATACATACATATAGGCATACATTCATACATACATACATACATCCATACATACATACATACATATAGGCATACATACATACATGAACATAAAAAAAATTAAGGGAAACATAATGTGAGCGCGTTATAACGCACTCGCGTTATGTTTTGCTTTGGGAATCCCAAGCCTTGGGCTTGGGATTTGCTTTGGATTTCCAACCCAAAGGCTTGGAGTGCCTTTTCAACATCCCCAGATGTGTTTTTCCATATTCTTCAAGATTTTACATAATTTTGTTTGTGCTAACCCTCAAATTTGCACATGTTTCAAGGTCAAACAAATCGAACACCTAGATAATGTTAGGCTTTCTCTTATCTATTTGACGATGTGATTTTTTTCACATTTTTACAATGTTAAGCCTTTCATCTTTAATTTATTTTATTTGTGTGTCCATTTTTGGGCAAAAACCACTGTTTGGTCTTTTTTTCATTGTAAATTAACTATTCATTAAAATTTCAAAAAAATATATATTTAGAAACTAGACTCCATTCTACAAATATTAAAAAAAGAAAAAAATAATTTTCAATTAGTTTTCAAAATTTATAGGGGTAGCACGGCCAAAATTCTATTTTTAGGATGTGTCCAATTTGAAAATTAGTAAAAAATCAAATATTCATCAAAAAATTATCAGAAAAATCGGGCATAAACTACATACTAATAGCTAATTTCGCACTAAAGCAATTTTAAAAATACCAAAAAAAAGTTGACCTTTTGAGGGAGCCACAAAACATGCTATGTTATATTTTTTTGACATAAACAACACCAATTTCTGTGGCTCCCTCTTTTGAACCCCTTAATCTATACCATTTTCAAAAAAAAATAGTAGTTTAGAAAGTAGACTTGGAGCACTAAAAACATTGTTTTGGTTGCATCTCCAAATTTTGAGTGTAACTATGCTCAATTTCTCATCCAAGGCCAGTATTTCTTGATTTCAGAAAAAAAAAAAAAAAAAAAAAAGTGGCCACTTAAGACCCCTTTTTGGCCCCCCATCTTCTTGCACTTACCCTTTATGCCAAATTTAGCATGTTGTTGCGTTAACCAATTAAATGCTTTTGCAGACTTAAATTGTCCTGTATAAATAGTTATATATAAACAACGATTTGAAAACCAAAAATTAGTTAAAAATTTAAATCTTAAAATTAAATATAAATTTTTAAATTAAAAATTAAAAATAATAATAAAATCAACACTTACCAACACATCCATCAGACCAAATCTAGTGTTGTGATGCAGCAATGCCACATTGTCCCAAATCTTCAAAAAACATTTGAAAGTAATGTGCTACATAGCTTCTATCATGACCTGTATCATCACTGATATAAAAGTGAACCTCCTTGATGATAATTTGTTCATCTTCGGTACTCTCTACCTCATCTACAAATAACTTAGCATGTCTATAGCAAACTTGTTGAAATATTGTCACTTGCTCTAAATGATAATATTGACTTTGAATCTCAGTTTGAGGACTAAATGTATAATTTTCAAAAAAATCTACAATAGAGAGAATACAACCTAGTGGAAAACAATTCTTTGAGTCACGAAATTGCTTAGCATGCCATCTTGCGCCATGACAATGTTGGATATGTATACAATGTTACGAAATTTGTTCATAAACTCATTGCAGGGCAATTCACTCTCTCTCAAAACAATTTTTCTAGATTCAACTCCTGACTTTGTTGAGTATTTCTCATATTCAAATCTCTTCCAAACAACTGACATTGAATGATCAATATTCTCAAATGGTAAAAATTTCATCAAATTTCTAGAATCCACACATATATTTCTTATACACTATACGTTGAATTCATCTAAATCTTCTAATTTTTCACATAAAATAGACTTCACAAATTGTGTTGTACTTCCAGGAATGGCTACATTTGTATTAACTATTGCCGTAAGTTTTTTATATGACTGTAGGTGTAGATCAAATTCAACATGATTTTGACAACAACAAGTTTCACGTACATTATTTATATGTACAAAATTTGGTCGTAAAATCTCAAACATCCTTTGAGAAATCTTCACTTGTGAAAATTCTTGTTTGAATGCTTCAAAAAATTCACTTTGTGTTGTATCTATAAAATGCTTTGGATGAGAAATTTTTTTACCATCTTCGTCTTTTATTTGTATAGTGTCCCTTTATTGGAAGAAACACGGGAGTTGTTGGTCCAATATCTAGTTACTTTTTATTTTACATCTTCTCAAATTCTATCTCTCCGAGGGACTCGACAAATATTTACCCAGTTATTTTCAATATTTTCATCTAATCTATTTCTCTTATTGATATATCTTTGAACAGTTCTCCTAGATACATTTACTAATCGGGCAATTGCTTTAACTTGTCTTCTATGTGATAATTTCTTACTAGAAATTACAGTCATCAATGATCTACGTACAACACTTAAATCAATTACTGTCTGATTTACTAAATTTGAAGATTTTTTCTTGTTATCAACTCCTAACAACTCCAAAACGGGGGTCATTTTTTTTGCCTAAATAACTTTGCACATAATTGTGCTCTTCCAATTAGAGATTTATCTTCAAAAACTCATCCCAAATTCTTTTAGAGTGCAATTTTATTGTGCTTTCAGGTAACATATGTTCAGGTGAAATGTTTTTGAAAAGAGCATCCTCATCCATCTCCGTAAGATTTTCCATTCCATGCAAAAAATGTCTATCACTACTACCAATTTCATCTTGTACTTGTTCATTAACATGCCCTTCAACTTGTTCATCAATAATTTCAATGGGTTGTTCTTGACTAAATGTTCCTACGGTTTTTTTAATACTTTTTCGATCATACAACCTTAATCTATTTCTTTTATTCCCCATCACAAATTGCTTGATTTAATTCACCTAAACACACATATACATCCTAATAAATAACACATGAAGTTCAATTTCTACAAGGTAAAATGAGATACAAATAAGTTGGGAATCATGTTACATACTTGAAAATTTGTAGCCTTTCTTGCCAAAAAAACTCCTTTTGTGTGGTTTCTCCAAATGCTTGAATTGAAAAAAATTGAAAAAATAATTTTTAGCCTCTATTGCGGAAAATTCTACTTCTTCGATTTTCTCCTTGATGCTTGAATTGAGTAAAAACAAAAAAAATAAACCCCTATATATAATTAAGTTTAAAAAATTCTTTAAAAAAAAATCTCGCCAATCGGTGGTGGTCACCTGTTTTTTTAATTTCGGGTGAGAAAATTTCATCCCCAAATGATTTGGGGGCGAAATCATTTCTCCTGAAATTATCTGTGGCAGTCCACTTGGCAGCCACCTCATCATTTTTCTTGGTTTTCTAAAATTCTCAACTTCAACTGAATATTTCTTCAATCAAAATGAATTATTTCAAAAAAAAACCCTTTTGTAGAGCTCTGAGTGTAGAATCCAAATATATTTTTTTTAATATTTTGATTAGTTTTAATATGTTTTTGTTTTAAATTATTGCAAGTAGGTTGTTAAAATCAGAGATGACACTGATTAGAGATTTTTAAAAAAAATCAAAACACATCCAATTTTTTTCAAAATTATATGGTTCACTAGAGGAAAGAGTCCTCTCCAAAAGGATATAATTGGTTTTGTGAAAATAATAAAAAAATCTATACAAAAGTTGACGTGGAATGAAAACAATCATATTCTGTAAAGTTTGACTTTAAAACGATATTATGAAGAAAATATGTATTGAAAACTATTTTTTTTTCCACTCACTAGATATTGAACTCGTCTATTTGGGAAAAAAAAAATCAGGGAAAAATAAGATTGTTTGCTCTTTTTTTTTGACGTGGACTCAAAGTCACTTTTTCATGAAATTTTCAGCAATTCAAAATTTGCATTTAAAGTTATAAAAAAATGTCAAAATAATTTTTAAATTTTTTTAAAAATTACAAGCATAAAAGTCATCAAGAGATCTACATTTCATTAGTTTACATCATTTTGAAATTCAAAGCATAAATACCACTTTTATGAGGTCGAAGTTTAGAATTTTTTTTGTTGTTGGTCGATTCCTTTATAAAGTGTGACACATGTTTGTGCTTTTACCCATTGAAGTCCAATGCTGCTATTGTTGGGAGGAATGATGAGGATTCATAGAGCATAAATAAGTTATAGCATAGGGATTATTTTATTAGTTTTATCCTATCTAAAAGGTAAAAGTCAAAAGTTAAAGGTTAGTTTTCTAGTTGTTAGGAGGTTAGTTTTAGTTACTAATTGTTAATTTGTTTTTTTTGCACTTCATATTGAGATTTGGATAATATTCCCAAGTCCATTAGTTTTGGCATATTCATGCCTATATATTTATGTATGTTTTCTCATCAAATTAATCAAGTTTGGAATTAAGTTTGCAGTTTATTTTTTAGATATTATTGTCTCCTTTGTGTTGAATTTGATCTCTAACTGTTGATGTGCTTGATTCCATATCATGTGTGTATGTTTACCTATTTCTCTTGGAGTTGGGTTGGAGCCTAGATGCGGAGGAAGTGAAAATTGGAGGGGTACTAGTTGAGATGGGTAGATGAATTCAGAGGGTTATCTATGTCATCGTTCCAGTTGCTAGTAGGTGTGTTAAAGGATACACCTCATTACCCCCTATGAAACTTGGTACTTGCTGTGAGGGTGGTTGGGTGGATCAACAATCCTACTTTTGTATTTGGTCAAAGGAATCTAAAAGTGACACGATGTGGATGTTATTTGGTGATATATGCCTAACCTTATTTCTCTCTTTGATATTGTTAAAATAATGAATAAATTATGTTAAAAAAATTATATTTGAGACAGTTAATTTGGATTAGTTTGAACATGAATCTCCTCTAAAGTATGTTTTGTTTACCAAGAATACTAACCTATGCATGAAAGCATGAAAATATTAGAAAATGTTTGCCCATTTTAAAATGATGGAGTGCTGATAAATGTCTACAACTACATAATCCTAAAGCATTTAAAATGATCCTTAGGATTTTGTAAATGATGTGTGACTACCTAAAAATGGCGTAAAGCCTATGGTTTTTCTAAGCCCTTAGTGATGTACCAAAAATAAGATGTTACCTAGTTAAATATAAACATATATGTGAAGTCCTATGAATTTCCTTTCTTATATGTAAGTTAGTTAGTGGCTAAGAGATTGAACTAGTTTTTAGTTGATGTATTGTTTATTGAAATCTAGGTTAGAGAAAATAGACGCATTGGCCCTTTTGGCTTGTTAGGGAGAAGGTCTTGCTAATATGATTGAATTTATTGATTTATGTAATTACTTGTTTGTTTCAGTTCCAATTTTTGTTTGCACTATGGTTGACTTCTAAGTTTTGTTAGTGTGATGGCCAAGAACCCAAGGTTAGGCTCACGATTGTTAATGGGTGCGGTGTTGTGACCAGTACATTCCATTCCTTTAAGTTTATATGTGTAAATATACACGTGTATGGATCTAATAACCATCAATTCCAGTGAATCTAGTGTTTTCTGTTTTTTATGGAAGGGATTAAGGCCTCATGCTCTGATATTTAGTTCTGCAATGTAATCACTTTGTTTATTCCTAGAAAGATTGTGGCTTTTGTGTGCTCAAATAGTTTAGCCAAGATTATTAGTTGTGTACAGTGTAAACCCAGTGTTTCCCTGTTGAGTTTTTGAAGAATTGTACATCCAACTAAATAATGGTACACTTGACTAAGGAATGGAATACCTGACCGAAGAATGGAACACCCAATTGAAGAATGGGGCACTTGACTGAAGAATAATGGAACACCTGACCAAAGAATACAACGTCGGACCATAGAATGCAATGTGAATGGTTAGGGGATCTGTATGATGAATTTGAACAAGTAGTGTACAATTTAATATTGAAGTTCATGAACCTTTTATTCATACTTCTTAAGAAGATCCATGTAGATTTGATCCACGTAAATGCAGTCAATAGTTCGAAAGAATTAGTTTTGGCAAGATTCATTGGGCCGTGTAGTTGTAGAATTCTCTAAAAGACCAGATAATAGTCTGAGTAGGTAACATTGGATCCTAGTTTTCATATTATGCAGTGAAATCTAGAAGCATTCAAATCCAACATTTTAATTGTGGAAATCTAATACCTTTAATTGATTTAATAATTAGTCACTGTAACACTGAATTGGTTGTTTGAACTTTCACCTTGTACGATGCTTTGAATCCAGGAAAGAGCGATCAAGTGATAGATACAAGTTCTTTGAACAGAAATTTGCAGATTAATGAACGCATACAAAGAAAAAAGCCAAATGCATGATCAATGGAAAATAGTAAGCTGGTTAAGTTCTTCATTTGGATATATGTGGATTGATCAGGTCAGTCATCTTTATAGTCCCGAATGTGCACATAAAGGAGACTGGTAATTGGGCATTCATGAATCGGATCGGTTAAGCTGGTAAACTGGATGTATGCCTCACATAAACAGTTTGTCATGTCAGCTATCCAAAAAGTAAACTAGTCCATTTTGAGATCTCGTGACCTTTTTTAATAATCCAACAATTTTTCCAACTGCTCCGCATGCATGCATGTAAATGATGCCAACTTTTAGTCGATTTTATTTTGACTAAAGTTGAAATAACACCTCACTAGTGACTTAAGCTCTTCCAATAGAATGTCCCAACGTCACTTTTGAGGGATCCACAATTATTGATCCTTACGACAAAGATATTAAAGTCTTCAATCTAGAACCATGCACTAGAAAAAAATTATCCTTATTAGTCCCTCCTTTATAGGCGGGAGGCTAATATTTTCGCTGTGCTCGTCTTTATTAATGCAAGCGTCGGAAAGTGTGTTGTTAATGTTAACGCCATAGTCTGTGGCGTTGATTTATTAAAAGGGATTTTTTTTTTTTTTTTGCAATTTTGTTATTCGTTGTCGGTAATTTCCTGGGGTTTTTTGTTTTTGTAATTGTAAAAAATTGCAAAATAATTTCAGGGTAAGTAAGGCAAAAATGTAATTGTTTTCTAATGTTTTGTCGGTATTGGAAATATTTCATGACTTTCGAATGTTCTTTGATATAGAACCATGCACTAGAAAAAATTATCCTTATTAGTCCCTGCCTTATAGGCGAAAGACTAATGTTTTCGTTGCGCTCGTCTTTATTAATGCAAATGCAGAAAGCGTGCTGTTAATGTTAACGCTATAGTCTCTGGGATTGATTTATTAAAAGGGAATTTCTTTTTTTTTTTTTTTGCAATTTTGTCATTGGCTGTCGGTAAAGTCTTCAATCTAGAACCATGCACTAGAAAAAATTATCCTTATTAGTCCCTGCCTTATAGGCGGGAGACTAATGTTTTCGCTGCGCTTGTCTTTATTAATGCAAACGTTGGAAAGCGTGTTGTTAATGTTAAAGCTATAGTCTGTGGCATTGATTTATTAAAAGGGAATTTCTTTTTTTTTTGGCAATTTTGTCATTGGCTATCGATAATTTCTTGGGGTTTTTTGTTTTTGTAATTACAAAAAATTGCAAAATAATCTCAGGGCAAGTAAGGCAAAAATGTAATCGTTTCCTAATGTTTTGTCAATATTAGAAATATTTCATGGCTTTCTAATGTTCTTTAATATAGTCGTGTCTTGACGCCCAGTGTTTCTGTCGACGCATGGCATTTTAAGAGGACAATGTGCATTTAACAGTGCCTTATTTTTATTTATTGTGAATAGACTGAACTGCAGGCGGCATTAATGGCTTATGGTGTGATGTTTTTAGTCTGTCGAGAAAAGGATTATTTGCGTTATTTATTCATTTGTTTAGATTGTTTGATGAGGGTGAAGTCTGTGTCTGTTGAGAGGGTTTCCATCCATCATATTGGAAGCGAAAAAGGAGGCATTTGTAAGTTCCTACATCTTTTATATAGTCATTTTTGCGTTGTTTATTCATTTGGTCAGATTGTTTGATGAGGGTGAAATCTGTGTCTGTTGAGAGGGTTTATGTGTATCGTATTGGAAGCGAGAAACAAGGCATTTGTAAGCTCCTATATCTTTTATAGTGTCGTTTTATAGTTTGTAATGCCCCGTCATGTAACCCTAGAGAGTTAGACTAACAAGAGCAAAATTTACAGAAATAATTTTTTTTTAAAGCAAGTAAATGCAATAACAGTAACCAAAGATATCATAATACACAACATGAAGAAAAGTGCACTTCTAACTCCTCTAGGGAAACATAACTGCATCAGTGAATATAAGTTAAAACCACACAAGTGTTATACATCATAATGCTACTACATATAGGATCAACTTTTACATTTGCAAGATAGTTAATATACAAGTTACAATGCAAGAATACAAGACCGATCGCATCGGTTACAAAAGAATACATCTGAAAGAAAACATCTCTGAGGGTGGAAAGTAAACTGGAACTGGAACACATCTGCACAGGACTCGAGCCAAACCTCCAAAAAGGTCAATGGATAGCTCTGCCACCCAACCATGTGGAACCCTAAGGTCCACCCCTCCGAGCTAGGAGATAACGACAAGGATTCGATGAAGCCAAGAAGCAACAACTAAAAATAAAAGAATGACCACTGACATGACACAACTGACCATCTCAACAAAATTGGACAAGACAAGACATCACTCCAGAGGCACAACCAATAAGAAACAATTGAATTGCGTAAGGAGAGTGTCATCGCATGGTCCTAGCATAGGTTACCCAGGCTAGCTATCACCAGAAGCCGGCCCCCATCGATGGTTACCCTGGCAGCCTCTCTCTAAGCACTAGCCCCATAGGGTGACACATGCAGAGCCGACAGGTCCTCTCATGGAGACAAGGAGGTCGGCCTTGCCAACCAGGCCTTCTCATCCCATCCTTAGCATGTGAGAGCACTCAAGGCATGGGTGAGGTATCTTACTTATCTTGTTAAGTGTTTTAATACCCCAACCCTCTTGATTAAGTTATTAAGTTTTTGCTTGCTTACAACTTCCATGGGGTTACCCAAGCGGCCTCTCACTAGGCACAAGCCCCACCATGAAAGCCACTCTCTTAGCGTTCTCTAATCAATCATACATACCACAACATATAGGTATAAAAGTCACAAATCAATTTCGACCCATAACTTACGCCATTCACTAGGCCACAACAAAAAGTCCTTAGAATCCCTTCAAAATTTGAAGCAATACCATCTAGAAACCAAGTACTATATCCAAGAGGCCATTCCCCATTCATTACAAGATACAAAAATTCAGTGAACCCATTACCTTGACATGCCATAATTTGAACCAAAATCAGGAACTACACCTCTGGAGTTAGGTACATGACCGATGATAAGGTGACCATTATCTGACAAGGACAATGCTTTTCGCGTCTTAATACCAAGTACACATGACACCCCTCAAGATTCTCACTTCACAAATAACCAAATCATAGACCAAACACCATCTCAAATAACGTAATGATCCAATACAAACATAAAGATACGACAAGGAGGGCAATCAATCATATGAAATTCAATGAACTCCTAATTCAATCAAGAATCAACTTATGAGATTTTAACTTAATTTCAAATAACATTCTAGTTTACTAAATAATAATTTCCCTACAATACCAAAAATAAATTTCCTAACAAATCCCTAATAAACATCCTCTCAATTAAAACAACCATAATACAAAGATAAACATAATTTTCCAACTAAAATCTGCTAATTTCACATCCTAATAAGATCAACCTCAATTACAAAAATATTCTTGCTACAATGAAAAGAACTTTTCATCATCCTTCTCGCTACACTTCGGACTAAGAACGGCTACAACAAGTACAAGAACTTCCAGTGATCGTTTAACTATCTCAAAATCTAATAAACAACTTTAACCACAAATATATTTTCTTATGAACATAATTTACCATCTTCCATTAGACAAATACAATTTCGAAACAAAACGACTATAAGCATCTATGATTCAACTATAAACATGAATAACTAGAAAACATTTACTATTTCCAACAACTTCTAAAAACCTTCACAAACGATATTAATTCTTTTCCCATAAGAAAATTAATTATCTATCATGTTAAAATTTTAAATCAAACCTTAATAGTTTTCTATAAGCTAACTTATATGTTTCAAATTGCAACTTTAAATCTCAAGGAATAATGAAACAAAAGACGGAGAATCATAATATGGACATCTTAACTAAATCAAAATCAACGAAAAGCTATAATCTAAGTCCATTACTAAACAATCCCAAGATAGAAGCTTTTTAATTCTACTTGATATAATCGGAAAATGATCTCTTGAATTATTTGGATAAAAGTATCTAATTTAATATGTTTTAATTTAAACTTACAAGATCTTCTTTTATCTAATGCCCAATTGTAAGAAAACCTAGTTCTATAATCTAACAATTATCCAATAAATAAAGACATCTATAAATATCCACCTATATCCTTGATAAGCGTAATCCTACATATTACCAACCACAATTCAAATAAAACTTCTATAAGCATCTAATATTCTATCTATAACATAAATCACTAAAAGCATTTTCAATTCCAAACAAACTATTGCAAACTATATAATTTCTAATTTATTACCACATTCTATTTTTCAAAACAATACATAAGATTCCCTAAGAGCATGGGATCCTATCTACCGTACAATATTGAAAGTCCTAACAAAACATACTTTTAAGAAAGCATTTATTCTTTATTTCCTACTCCCATCGAACCATTTTCTTAACACCTTACGTAGCCACTTCGACTACATTCCTTTATTTGATATGAACGTCGACTTAACCTTCTAAACATATTTCGAAAATACTAAATGCAAATATAATCGAATACATAATGTTGGCTTACCATGACACCACAGATACATCAAAATTCAAAGGCCTACAGCTAGCAAGCTATGAAACGAGTCAAAGACAACGATTAATATAAATGGATAGCACATGCAAAGTTAAATGACATATGCAAACTAGGTATGATGCAAATCTGAGCATTAATCTACCTTTAATTTGGTCAACACTTACCGAAAAGGCCTAAATCATTGTTAATGACCCTCTAATATGGGTTGATAATAATCAAAAGACAAATACTATCATTTAGAAACTTTCTCGTATGGTCAGCATTAACGAATGGTATTATTATCATTTAGGAACTTCCCAAAATCGATCGAGGCAAAAATTATCATCTCTACAATACAGAAGCATTCCTTTACAAGTTTTAGCAAATAGACATACCAAGATGATTTAATCTTTCTTGTAGAGGTTGGGTATTTGAATATAGATTGGAGATGAAGAAGTGCATTAGACTTTGTTTGGAAAAAGGATTCGGTGCAAGATCCACTATTAAGGTGCAAGAAGGAACTAGACATTATCTACAGGTTGGATTTAAAACAAAGAGGGGTTTAAAAATAAGACCACCAGTAAGGGTAAAGATATAATGCAGAAATTGCTTGGAAGACTACCAGTAAATAAATAGAAGTGTCTTGTTTGGTGGTTACAGTGAATAGTTTCATGTCGATTAAACTCAGAAAATAGCCAAGTACCAACCAAATGAATCACTATACACAAGACTCATATTCATTTTTCTACATGCTTCAAGATGGGTAATACTTCTAATGCAAATGAAGAATTACATGGTATCTTTCAACCAACAAGAAAATTTTTGATGCAGAAACTGTGAAGAAACTTCACCAAAATTTGGTCAGATTCCTAGACATGCTTGCAGGGTAGCTTTCTAGAGGAAGTAGTGTTGGAGACACAAAATTTCATCAGGGTTACACAGATAGAAACAAGAATCCAAGGTAAAAAGGTAATATGGATAATATGAGGACTAAATACAAGGTTGCAAGCACTAACAGGTTGCAGGAAAAAGCCAAATCACTTCTTTCTAAGCATTTCACCTCTATCAGAGAAATACAAATGTAAAATAAAATGCAAGAACAACAGGGACAAGAAATTGGTAAGAGTTTAACATTGAGTCATCTTTTCACAGGATTGAAAACATAATACAGGGATACAGATAATGGCACATGATTTCAAGAGGAAATTAGGCAAAGGCTAAACTAGAAGAATACATCTTGGAGGAATCTACAGAGATTGGAACAACATTCGACCATACAAGCACAAGACATAACAAGCCATAGAGATAAATAGATTCCAATAGATACAAGATATGCAAATACACACACTCAGAACAAGCTGCAATAAATTTTAAATTATAAGCTACAACAATTGCAAATTTTTACAGAGAGACAAATCACATACCCAAATTTCAGTGCCTCCTCAAAATTCCTCCCATTCCTACAACCAATTCTCTGTTCTTCTCCCCAATATCTCTGTCCTCCTTCCCACTCCCCCCAAAATAAAATTTCCCCCCCAATAAAAATGGTTCAGTTCAAAAAAATAAATACAGACATGCATCCATTACCCAACAACCCACTCCTCCGAACAATTCAAAAATTTGCTATAACAAGAGATACCAAATCTTCCAATTTCTAAAATGACAACTCAAGGCATTAATTTCACATATCAAAAATTATTCTGCACCAATTATATATTAATAACCCATAACTCCAAATTTATGACATAAATACTCTTGGTTAGTAGATAATTTAATTCTAGACCATTATAAAATTTAACCAAGGTGTCATACAAAGTTCTAAGCCCAAAACAAATAATATCCAATAAACATAAAAGAAGCATTATTAGTTAATAATAAATCATTAAAGTATTTTCCAACCACACATGAGCATTATTAACACAACTCGACTATACACCACAACACAAGATTACCAACATAAAAGGCAAGGACCAAGCGTCACAACACGACTTGAGACTACAATAGAAGACAAGGACTGACCTAGTGGAATAGACCCTGCGTTATCTCCCATCACTAATACCCATTGGTGCAAGAACCTACTCAAACCTACTATATCAGGTGGAGTCGAGGTTCGGTACCTGCAGCCTGCATTCAAACAATTGGTTGTATACGATCAAGTACATATATGTCTACACACACAGAGTCAGAGAGTCGTGGCATAGTAGGGTGCACGAAACAAGTAGTACTACACCGTCTCTGCTCTTGAAACAATATCATAACAACTTTAATCTGAATTCAAATACCACAAATCAAATGACACATGGTGATATTAATTCGCATCATAATTGGAATAATAGTAATGCCATCATGAACTCATAACACATGTCTAATTATATCAGTCAAACATAGTTCATCAAGATCAAAATAAACATAAATCATAACCTACTAATCAAATGTCTCAGAACTATATCAATGCAATGAAAGACTAACGATTGTCTCTGACTGACTGAGAGTAATGCAGAACTACCACTATCACAAGCCAACAACGAGGGGGCACTACATAGTTTTTTGCATTTCTACATTTTATGGGTTAATGTCTATTGTTTGTTGTTATCTACATTTTATGGGTTAATTTCTATTCTTCCCTATCTTTCAGTGCTTTTATGGATTAGTCTTTGTTGTTGAGTTAACTTTTTTTTAGCCATGATTAAGAATGGAATTAATCTTTTCTCTACATGCATGCATGCCAACTGCACTCCAATCTATAAAATGAAAATGAAAATTAGGTCTGAATAAGTTCAAAATGTCTTGATGTAAAATTATTTCACAGATTGGTAATGTTTTGTTGCTATTGGAAATATTTCATGGCTTTGTAATGTTCTTTGACATAGTCTATTTGATGAGGGTGAAATATGTGTCTTTTCAGGGGGTTTATATCTATCATATTGGAAGCAAAAAATGAGGTGTTTGTAAGTTTGTATATTTTTTGCACTGTTATTTTTGCGTCGTTTATTCATTTCTTCAGACTTTCTGTTGGGAGGGTTTATGTCTATGGTATTGGAAGCGAAAAACGAAGCCTTTGAAAATTCCTATGTTTTTTACAATGTCATTTTATGGTTTTTTTCATCTCTACATTTTATGGGTTAATGTCTATTGTTTGTTGTTCTCTTCATTTTATGTGTTGACGTGTGGCCTTCCCTATCTTTGAGTGCTTCTATGGGTTAGTTTGTGTTGCTGAGTTAAAGACTTAAAACTATAATTCATTAATGTTAACTTATGTACTGGCCATGATTAAGAATGGAACTAATCTTTTCTCTGCATGCATGAATGCGAAGTGCACTTGGATGTATTAAATGAAAATGAAAATTAGGTCTAAATAAGTGACCAATGTTTTCAGTACAATCAAGTCTATTAATGCACTGGCTGGAAATCGTGTTGCTAATGTTTATGCTATACTCTGTGGGATTATTTTATTTTATTAAAAGGGAATTTTCACTTTTTTTTTATAATTTTGCCATTGGCTATCGGTATTTTCCTTGGGCTTTTGTGTTTTTCTAATTGCAAGATAGTGGGAAAATAATTTTGGGGCAAGAAAGGGAAAATTTTAACCAATTCATAATGTTTTGTCGCTATTGGAAATATTCCATGGCTTTCTAATGTTCTTTCATATAGTCGTGTCTTCGCGCCTAGTGTTTCTATCGACGTGTGGCATTTTAAGAGGACATTGTGCATTTATCAATCTCTTATTTTCGTTTATTGTGAATAGATTGAAGTGCAAGCGACATTAATGGCTTATGGTGTGAGGTGTTTAGTCTATCGAGCAAAGGATTATTTGCATTGTTTATTCATTTGCTCAGATTGTTTGATGGAGGTGAAATCTATGTCTATTGAGAGGGTTTACATCTATCGTATTGGAAACGAAAAAGGAGGCGTATGTAAGCTCCTATATCTTTTACACAGTCATTTTTGGGTTGTTTATTCATTTGCTCAGATTGTTTGATGAGGATGAGATCTATGTCTGTTGAGAGGGTTTATGTCTATTGTATTAGAAGAAAAAAATGAGGCGTCAGTAAGATCCTATATCTTTTACAGTGTCATTTTATAGTTTTTTGCATCTCTGCATTTAATGGGTTAATATCTATTGTTTGTTGTTCTCTACATTTTATGGGTTAATGTCTACTCTTCCCTATGTTTCAGCAGTTTTATGGGTCAATCTATGTTGTTGACTTAAAGACTTAACAGCATAATTCATTAGTGTCGACTTCTTTGGTGGCCAGGATTAAGAATGGAAGTAATCTTTTCTCTGCATGCATGGATGCCAACTGCACTTCAATCTATTAAATGAAAATGAAGATTAGGTCTAGATAAGTGCAAAATATCTCGATAAAAAATCATTTCATCAATTGGTGATGTTTTCTTGCTATTGGAAATATTTGATGCCTTTGTAATGTTCTTTGATATGGTCAGGTCTTTGTAGCAAGTAGTTATGTCAATGCATAGCGTTTTAACAAGGGCATTTAGCATTTGTTAGTCCTTGATTTTCATTTGTTGTTAATAGACTGAAGTGCACAAGGCGTTTGTTTCTTGCTGCAAGATTATTTTGCAATTAGAACTTCTTTTTGCGATTATCTCATCGGCATTTGATATTTTGCTTCTGGCTTTGAATTCAACCATATGCAAATGATATCTTGTTGTGGCATGTTTGTTATTAGGGTGGAATTTGAGCTGTACTCTTGCAATTTCCTGATTGGGTTTTGATATTTTGATCATAGTTTTGTATTTTTTCAATTCAAATTAATTGTGTGTTCATGAAACAATGATAGGCATTGAGAGATGTCTATCTATTTGAGATATATATGATGTGGCATGGATGTTTTGATGCATGTACATCACGTATATCCTGAACAGATAAGACTTCTCTTCAAGATGTGTATATCGAGCTATTGCAATGGAGTTTGTGCTAGTTTTTTACAATTTTCTGATGGGTTGTTGATACTTTATTCCTGGTTTTGTATTTCCCCAATTGCAAGTCTTTGTTTGGAGCAAAGAAGCAAAAATATTTATCAATCCCTGGTGCTTTGATGTTATACTTGTGTCCTTGGTGCGATTGTTTCTGAGGGCACATGGCATTGTCGATAGTGGTGCACGTGCCTTTTGTGTATGGCCGCATTTTGCCTTTATTTGGATCTAATTTTCACATGTTGTAAATAGATTCAAGTGCAGTCACCATTAATGGATTATGGTGTTAAGATTTATGGCTATAAAATAAGAGGCTCTTGTGTAAACGAGCATATTTTGCATCTACTTAGATCTGATTTTCATTTATTGTGAATAGATTCGAGTGTAGTCGCATTAATGGATTATGGTGTTGAGTTTTGAGTTTTGAGTCTGTCAAGCACATGATTATTTGCATTGCTTATTTATTTGCTCAGGGCATTGAATCATTGTGTGGAATTTTTATTTTTATTTTTTGGAATTTTGTCATTGGTTGTTGGTGTTTTCCTCAGGGTTTTTTTCCCCCTCATTGCAAAAAATAGCAACGTAATTTTGGGGCAAGTAAGGTAAAAATGTAATAGTTCCATAATGTTTTGGCAGTATGGGAAATATTTCATGGCTTTCTAATGTTCTTTGATATAGTCATCTCTTCGTTGTTGGTGTGAATAGGGTTATCACCTAACCGGTGTACCCTTGTGTGGATAATTCATCTTATTTAACTATTTACTAGTTAAATAATATTCACACATAATTCACACATATTAAGTTGACTTAATGAGTCTTCTAGGTGTTTCTAGTTGAGTCTAGTTGTGTGTTGAGTTGTTGATAGTTGGAGTGAGTTGTCTTATCCTCCACATGTACAATTCATTATCATCCTCTAATTGTCACATGTTATTGGAATATCTCCACTTTCCACTCCACCTTTCTAGCTCTCACCTTGCCTTCATAAGCAAAGCTTTCTTCATGTATTGTAATCACTTGTAATCTTTTGCATTCATTAATAGAATATCATTATTCTCTCATCTCATCTCTCTTGTGCTTTCATGAAGTCCTAGATCCTGGGTGGCTCCAATCATAGCCAACTCTAACATGCTATCAGAGCTCTAGGAAGAATCACTTTGTGTTAACTATTTTTGAGAGATCTTGAGTGTAATTCATGGTGGATCTTGATAGTTGAGTATGTTCTTCTCTTACATCGAATGATGACCTAGAGAATCAGAAAAACTTGATAGAAATACCAGTTTTGTGAGGGTTTCCCCTTTGTGGCCTTGTATTGCAGGTTCAAATCAGAGCATGTTGCTGTAAATCTGAGCACACCATTGTGTTCAAGAGGTCTGAGATAGTTAAGATTGCCTTTTGTTTCATCCAAATTAGACATCGGAGGCCAAATCTATGAGGGTTTGAAGTTGGGAGGTGCATGCCTCATCCAACAGGTCCCTGATCTTTCAGAACACTTTGGGTCAAATCAAACCCTGCCATCGTGCTCAGGAGGCCCAAAAACACCAAGATTGACTCTCAATTCATTGAAATCAGACAAAGTTGCAACGAAAGCCAAAAAAAATTAGCCCTCGACCGTACGGATTTGTTGCAAGGAATATTCTACAGCATATTCTAAGAATCTTCTAGATTTACTGCGCAGGTGGAATCAAGTCGTATCGTCAAGTAAATAAAAAAATATTTTGTGATATCAAATGTTCTGTGGGTTTTTCTCTGCAAATTTATTTGCAGGGATCGTTCATGCGTAAACAGGTACTATAGGTATCTTCTAGCCATAGGGTACATATCAAATTGTGGGGCGCCACGTGTGGCGTGGGCCCCCCACAACCCTCATCTCTACAGACATTTGATGAACTTGGTGGGCATTTTCAATAGGCTCGACAACGTATTAAACACCTTACCCGACAATTTAATACTCCTACATCGGCGGGTGGTCCATAATCTGATGGTATCCACTCCTCTCTCGGTAGTTATTCTTGATCTCGAATGCTTAACAATCAACTAGCGGCAGCCATCAAACATTCCTCGGCAGGTAGACCCAAATCTCAATGGCCAACATCTAAACATTCGATGGTTTTGGTCTAAACCGCAAGCACTAAACCTCCTCATGGCGATTGAATCTCGGTTGGAAAAGCCCAAACTCCATGGCGTCTACAAACAAAGTTGGTCATTCAAAATCAATAGACCGTAGACCTTTCCTATGGTTACCAATGGTTTTCTAAACTCAGTGAATAAAGTTTCATTTCTCCGACGATCAAAATCCTCACACCGGCGGTTACCATGGCCATTTAAAGTACTCCTCAGCAGCGGTTATCTCCAAATCTCATCGACAGGGTTGTCAAACCGCCACCATAATCGACGTCTCAAGCGATCTGCAAGTTTTTCAACCACCACCATAATCGGTGGTTATCAGCAGTCTAGCATCGGTTTATATGTGAGAATTAACGTGCTCGAAATTATTTCTTGCTGTAAAAATTTTCAACGCCAGAAAATTTTCTATACTCGTCGGTTGTTCATATCAGTGATTGAATCTAACAAGCTCCGACGATCTACACTTTAAACCACCAAGCATCTTGCGGTTAGGAAGCTTAACATTCAGCGGTTGGCATCAATGAAGATTGTCTCACACCATATAAAATTCATGCCAGAAAATCTCTTAACAGTCATTCAAACAGTGGCCCCTTTGCCATCCAAACTGACGTTTCAAATCTAAAATCTTTTAAACTCGTCGGTCAAACCCCCACACGCCTGTACTTTGGCAGTTTATGCATCCTACATGTGGTTTTGACAAATAAAGTTGCTTTTAATAATTGCCAATAGTGGTTTTCCATGCTGTACCAGGTGGTTCCTACACAAACATCAGCAATTTTGAATCTCAAGACAGTGTTTTTGACCACAAAAATAGTGGTTTCGATATCAGGAGCGATTTTTTGAAATTCACAAGTGGTTTTGCATTTGACCGTTCTTTTTGCTCTAGCGGGATTTTTTTCTGACTTCCTAGAATATTTCATTGATGTCAGCGGTGACATCAGTGTCAAGGGGCCATTTTTGCCCCTCAAAGCCCTAACAAGGGGCTTTTTTCTTTCTTTTTTGCATAACTTTTGTCCACGGAGGTGAAATCGGGCAAACGAGATATCGTTGGAAAGCTGACAGAGAGCACTTCATAGTGGTATAGATTGTTGTCTAATATTCATCTGTAGGTGACTGATATAGCAGTTTGAAAATAGATCTTTGTTTTTCACTTCTGAGCTCAACTTTCTGCCACGATCTCTGATTTTCACGATTCTTATGGAATTGGAAAGGTATTTAGGATCTCTTCAAATCCATCTGTGCATTTTTCTTAGATTTAGCTCCAGGTTCATTTTATTTCATTTGTTAGTTTTTTGGCTTTTAAGTGATAACTTGGACATTCTGACACTTGAGGAAGTGAAACTTGTTTCGAAGGGATCTATTGGTTGTGGTAAATCATTGTGAGTGGCTGTAATCTCCCTTGCATCTCATTTTTTTGATATTTTCATACTTTCCCAATTTTGGTCCCTTGAGGACAATTGTAAATCGTACTAAGTATAAAGTGCCACAGTCATCTTTTTTGGGGGGGGTTGATCTCTTTGATTGAGTAATAGGGGGTGTAGTTGTGTTCTTTTTTGTACTCTTGCATCATGGATCCAAACAAACTTCCTCTACTCACACCATATAACAATCATGAGTGGAAAACTAAAATAGAGATTCATTTAAGAAGTTTGAAAATTCATAGAGTAACAATGGGTACAGAAATTGAACCAACAGCAGCTGTAGAAAAGAGAAAGTGGTATAATAGATGTGATCAAACCTATGGAACACTATGTTTGTCTATATCTCTTGATCTTATTTTTCATATTGAATCTTGTACTACACCTAATGAAGTGTGGACTACCTTAGAAAATATCTTTGGTAAACAAGATACAATGAGAGGTTTCAAATTGGAGAATGAATTAATTGGTTTGAATCCAACCAACTTCACAAGCATCCAAGACTTCTTCACAAAACTAAAATCACTTAGATTGCAGCTCAAACAATGTGGAATTGAGAAAAAGGACACTCAATTGATTCTTTCAATCCTTGCCAAGATTGGTCCTGACTATTCAGTTTTTGTTTCTACCTTTTATGCTACTATGGATGCACTTGGGAAAGCTTTCACAATGCCTTCACTTGATGAGTTTGTTGCATCACTCACAAGGGAGAAAGCTAAGTTAGTACACGTGGGCACATCGAAGTCACCTAGACCTCAAGCACTTCTTGCTAATCAAGGTACTAAGGATCAAAAGGCTTCACCTAGAAAAGGCAAGAAACAAAAAAATAAGGATTTCAAGAACAATGAGCAAGCAAAGGAATCAACCAAATCACCTAAGTCCTCATCCTCTCCCAAGGAAGAATCATCTAAGAAGAAGAGACCAAAGTGTACATATTGCAAGAAACTAATACATGATGAGCATAAGTGTTATGAGAATAAAATTGATGAGTTGACTCACATTATTCAAAAGCACAATATCCAAATGACATCATCATCACTTAGTACATCCTCTTCTTCGACACCATCATCATCTACACATACAGGGACAGCAGGCATTGCCAATGGGACAATCAAAGGAAAAGAATAGGCACTCTTTGCTTCTACAAGTCTACAGTCAGAGAGATGGCTTCTTGATTCAGGAGCTTCTCATCATATGGCATCTTCACAAGGGATGTTCTCTTCATTTGAGTCATGTACTTCGCCACCTATTTTGATGGGTAACAATACATACATGCATGCAATTGGTAAAGGAACTATTGATGTTGGTAAGGGCACTTTCAACAATGTGTTGTGTGTACCTTCCTTGACAACCAATCTCCTTTCCATCTACCAGATTACTCATTGTGGTACAGGCAAGACAGTTGAGTTCACTCTTGATTCTATGATCATAAGGGACTTGGAGAGCAGAGATATCATTGCTATTGGGATGGCTAATCATGCATCTCACTTGTATACATTCTCCCATTTTGTTTCTTTTGATGATGTAGATCCATTGATTGATATTCACACTCATGCATCAAGTGTGAATCATGTTTCTGAAGGAGAAGTTTGGTCACTTGAACCTTGGTGTTCTTTCACCCACTTTGGTTCATGAGACTAGTGCTGAGCTTCCATCACCTCAACCTCCTTCTTCTTTAGATATTGACATCGACATGGTTTCATCTACTTCAGTTGAGTAGGATCATGCAAGTCTTTCAGACATAGCTTTGTGGGATACTTTCTTGGTAGGTATATCAGACTTATTTTGTGAGTCTCATATTACAAATTTGGAGGACACACTTGATGGGATATCTCTCCTCTTTGATGATAGTTACAGCACAACTATTATCCCATCTACTTTGTCTTTGGAGGTTGTTCTTCATGAGTCTACCCAGGATTTTGGATTGGTCACACCTCATTGCATTGTGCCATTCTTTGATTCTGACATGTGGACACTTGAGCAGTCTTTAGAGACATACATCATGAGGCTTTTTCCCTCATTCCTTGAGATGGAGTTTCTTCTACATCAGCCTTTGGATTGGTTTCTTCCTAAGGGGAGAAATGTTGTTTGCAGGTACATGACACTTTCCGATGTTCATCTTCAAGCATTCACCATCGGCACAGGAGCTACTTCATTGTGAGGGGGACCTATAGTTTCACTTTTGCTCTCCTATTGGGGGGTATTTGATTGTATATATGTGATAGAAGTTGTCCTTGGGGGGTCATGTTGAGTTCTACTATCACTTCTTCTTTCACTTTCATTATTTCATGCATTCTCACTTTTGGAGAGGAGTTTTGTCCCATGAGGTTTTCTCCTTTTCTCCACTTGAGATTTGTTGTACATGGGTACCTAACATGGTTTAGTAGCCAAGACCCATCATCACCATCCATCATTGCATCTTGCTTTAGTCAGCGACTCCCTAAGTTGCACTTAAGGGGGGGTGTTGGTGTGAAAAGGGTTATCACCTAATCAGTTTACCCTTGTGTGGATAATTCATCTTATTTAGCTATTTACTAGTTAAATAATATTCACACATCACACATAATTCACACATGTTAAGTTGACTTAGTGACTCTTCTAGGTGTTTCTAATTGAGTCTAGTTGTGTGTTGAGTTGTTGATAGTTGGAGTGAGTTGTCTCATCCCCCACATGTGCAATTAGTTATCATCCTCTAATTGTCACATGTTGTAGGAATATCTCCACTTTCCACTCCACCTTTCTAGCTCTCACCTTTCCTTCATAAGAAAGGCTTTCTTCATGTATTGTAATCACTTGTAATCTTGTAATCTTTTGCACTCATTAATAGGATAACATTATTCTCTCATCTCATCTCTCTTGTGCTTTCATGAAGTCCTAGATCTTGGGTGGCTCCAATCATAGCCAACTCTAACATTCGCGCCCGGTGTTTGTGTCGACGTGTGGCATTTTAAGAGGACATTATGCATATATCAGTTCTTTATTTTCATTTATTGTGAATAGGTTGAAGCGCAGGTGGCATTAGTGGCTTATGGTGTGAGATTTTTAGTCTGTGGAGCAAAGGATTATTTGCGTTGTTTATTTATTTGCTTAGATTGTTTTTAAAGACTTAACACCATAATTCATTAATGTCAAGCTCTCCGTTAGCCGGCATTAACAACGCAATTAGTGTTTTGTATGCCATGCATGGATGCCAACTATAGTTGAATGTATTAAAACAAAATTACAAGTACATGTCTGCACTGCGTGATATACTATCTCTATGTATGTTCTATGTGTGTGTGTGTTTATATATATATATATATATATATAATTATATATACACACATACACACACACATATATATGTGTGTATATATATGTATGTATGTATATATATTTATATGTACGTATATATATGTATGTGTATATATGCATGTATTTATGTATGTATGTATGTATGTATGCATGTATGCATATATGTATATATGTGTATATATGGGTGAAGGCATGAACCTGTTATTAATGCATAGCTACGTGAAACAAACACTAAATAGTATTAGCTGTTGAAACAAAGAAACTGTATGGAAAGTTGTTTCAGAAGATGTTACATAAAACCAGTGCACAATGTACATTTTCTATAGCCACATGTCACGTACACATGCAGTGTTCAAGGTGCATTTATTTAGATGCATGGCACAGATTGTTTTGCATCGGTCCTTGATTTCGCAAGTGGTTATGCATCTGCTACTAGAACAATGTGAAAAGGTATGTTCTAAACCAGTTTATGCAATTGTGGGTCCTTTGACATGGTATCTGAAAGAGAGAGAACATAATATTTTCTGCACAATGATTGTTCTAATAGCTTTAACAATTACATTGATAGCAAGTATACAGGATACTTCATTTCAAAAGTTTAAAATCAATTATTTGTGCTTCAAGATTAGCTTCTATTATGGTGTCATTTTCTTTGTAGGCTTGTCACTACTATATGATGCATTAGTTTTACATCTTGTAATTTGATTTATCTTTGGATTATGTTTTAGTTTGCTTCTAGTCTTAGTGCTGCACAAATCAAGTTGCCATAGTTGCCGTCATTTTTCATATGCTTGTGTGCTAAAGACAATGTGTCTATTGGGATGTTATTCTATTTGTGTGTCAGTCTATGTTCACAACACTCATAGTCATCATGGCATCTTATATCATGGTGCATAACAGAAGTGCCACAACAAAGTGAAGGCATGTTAGATCCAGTTTTGTGGCTAGTCACAGATAGAGAAACTGGAATTGCACAAGGATTTGCATCTGTGACAATGTCCACTGGTAAGGAAGTAAGGATAAGCATTGAAAAGTTCAACTAGTATGTGAGTAACATTTTTATTAATCTGTCTTGCATATTAATTTTTAAATGTTTCTTGAATCATATGGAGTATGAACATTAAGATTAAAGCTAAAAAGAACAATGCAGTATCTTTTTGCCATTTCTTGCTCATTCACTCTTCTTATGCTTCTTACAAGATTATGAATGTAGTATCACAAACTTGCAATTTATCTAATGAAGGTTTGTAGATTTTTCGAATGCATGGATTTAGTATTGGATTTCAATTCATATTATATCTGATCATATTATGTGATTAGAATACAATTCATACTTATTATCTGTTATGGATTTATGCTTGTTAGTTGTTATGTAATCAAATTGATGCTATTTGTGTGGAGTGTAGCAGACATTGTTTCAATTTTTATTCTACTATTGCTGGCTATTGGCGAGTAATCATGGTTGCAAGACACAACGTGTTACCTCATTCGCTGGTTGTTGCTGCTTTTGGACTTATAGTTATGATAGTGCTACATACTATGAGACATATTTTCGTTGTTGGCATGAATCTAGTTGTTAGTGTTGCTTCCTCAAACACTGGCAAACTCTGCCTCAAACAGGTAACAAAAATGCTTCTATTATCAAGGCACCTATCAATCTTAATACTAAATAGAATCTATGTGAAGATGCATTCCAATTTCTGATCAGACATGTCAAGTAGTATCGACAATGTGACCTGCCTGCCAAAGAAATGTAGAGAACAACAAACAATAGACTTTAACCCAAAATAAAGGCCAAATTTCATTTCAATAGATTGAAATAGACATCTTGAACATAAGTTTAATTTGTTCAATATATGGATCATGTCTATGGATTAAAAGATACATGGAACATCAGATATATCTTGAACAGATAGACATGTTTGAATGACTATCACTATTTCATAGACACACAATTAATATGGATTGCAAAAATACAAAACCAGGGAAGAAATACCAAGAGTCAACAAGAGAATTGAAAAAATAAGCTTGAACTCCATTTTAATAAAATAATGTCAAAAACCATTGGATAATCATTAGGAGCACAGTTGTGGGCAAATGCCTGAATAGGCAATAGTGCAAAGAAAACATTAGTCTTTGCACCAGTAATTGTTACAAATGCCATGAGCAAATTATGAAAATAATTCTGAGACCAAAAACATGTTTAAAATAAGAGCAAGTGCTTTAAAATGATGTAGATAGGTTTGTTACAGTGTACATACCAATAGCAGATTTTATTAGTTGAGATTAATGGATTGTGGGCTTAAGCCTTTAACTGACCAATAGAGCTTAAGCCATAAAAACAGAACCTATGAAACACAAATGCTAAACTATGACCGTAATATTTGCAATGTAAACTGTAGGGAAACATAAATTCTACACTATGACTTTAATATTTGCAATATGGAGGTTGCTGCATAGGTTGACATTTGTCTTTCCATAGGGCTTATATTTGCATTAATATAAACCCTATGGAGAGACAAATGCCAACCTATGAATGTAATAGCTATAATCAAGAACAATATAAACTGTGCAAATGGAAAATAGTAAGAGGTATACCTAGTATTTTTAATATTTCTATTCTTCCCTATCATTGAGTGTTTTTATTGTTTAATGTCTTTGAAAAAATCTCTGTACTCATACAAACACTCAACGATGGGAAACAAGAGAAATTAGGCCATTGCAGAGATCAAAAAAAATGGAGAAAGAATTATGATGTAAAACAAACACAAAGATTAAGCCATTAGAGGGACTCAAAAAAAATGATAGTGTAAAAGATATACAAACTTTCAAATGCGTTGTTCTTCACTTCCAACACGATAGATATAGGAACATTAGATCTAATTTTTATTTATTGTGAATACACTCAAGTACAACCATCATTAATGCATTATCTACTATTCCCTATCATTGAGTGCTTTTATGGATTAATCTTTGTTGTTGAGTTAAAGACTTAAAACCCTCTCAATAGACACAGATTTCACCCTCATCAAACAATGTGAGCAATTGAATAAACAAGGCAAAAATGACTATGTAAAAGATATAGAAAATTACAAATGCTTTGTTTTTTGACAGATTTCATTGTCATCAAAGAATCTGAGCAAATGAATAAATGATGCAATTAATCTTTTGCTTGACAATCTTAAAACTTGACACCACAATCCATTAATTAATGGCAACTACACTTCAGTCTATTCATAGTAAATGACATTGATGAATTGTGGGCCAAAGTCTTTAACTCAGTAGCAGAGACCAACGCATGGAAGTACTCAAATATAAGAAAGAGTACGCACCAATGCATAAAATATAGAATAGAACAAAAAACAGACATTAATCCATTAAATCACAGTGCAAAAGATGTAGAAAGTTACAGACACCTCCTTTTCTGCTTCCAATACGATGGATATAAACCTTCTCAAGAGACACAAATTTCACCCTCATGAAACAATCTCTGCAAAAGAATAAACAATGCAAATTATATTTTGCTTGATAGAATTAAACCTTCACAGCATAAGCCATTAATGACACCTGCACTTCAGTTTATTCATAATAAATAAAAATTAGGGACTGATGAATGCCAAATGTCCTTGTTCAGATGTTGCATTGACAGAAACACTGGGTGCGAAGACATGACTAAAACAAAGAACATCACAAAGTTACGAAATATTTGCAATAGCAAAAAAACATTAGGAATTGACGGAATTTTTGCCTTCCTTGCTCGGAAGAGTAACTTGCAACTAGGAGAATATAGAAGCATGAGCAAGAACACACCATAAACTATTAATGTCACCTGCAGTTTAGTCTATTCACAATAAATGAAAATAAGGGACTGTTAAATGCACAATGTCCTCTTAAGATGCCACGCGTCGACACAAAGACTAGGTGTGAAGACACGACTATATCAAAGAACATTAGAAAGCCATGAAATATTTCCAATACCGACAAAACATTAGGAAACAATTGCATTTTTGCCTTGCTTGCCTTGAAAATATTCAAATTTTGTGATTGTGGGTGTCTCATTGTTGTATGCCAAATTGTGATAGGCTTATTTGTTGCTAATGTTTTATTTCTATACACGTTTCTTCACTGCAAATGTTTCTATACGTAGGTGGTGTTGTCAATAGCATTTCACATATCTTGTTTAAAACTTATGCTAATGCCAAGTGTTCTAAATTGGAATGCATGGTTTACATATTTTCTATTTATTACTAAGATTGATAGATGCCTTGTTCTCCTCAGGTGGCGGTTGTTGCTCAAGGTGCCTATTGCGTACATGAATTCATAGGAGATGAAGTTTATGAGGTGTTGTAGTCTAAGTTTACAAGTTGGCTCTACCTCTTTTTCCTGTTTTGTACAATCGCAACCTAATTTTTATGCAAGAAAATTATCTTGCTTGAATATGATAAATGTATTAAATTGTAGTTGTGGTCATTTGTCAATACTATTTTCTTATGATATTCATTGCAAGTCTACCTTTTTGCTACTTTTGCTTTTTCTTGGTTGCGTGCAGCTGCTTTCAAAGACAATTGACAATAGTGGATCTCCATGTAATCATTATGGTGTTGTCATTGATAACAAGAGCCCAGTTGCTTGTTTAGTTGCACTGGAACAAGGTAAGCTCTAGTTACTATTAGTAAATCTGAGCCTTAAACTGGATCTTTCATAGATCTAAATCTCAATACAATAAGCATTACAGTTTTAGAACCCTAGTCAGTGTATTGCTTTCACTTAGATTTGTAGTTATACATAAAGAGACTCAACCATTTGCTTTCTATTACTTCTAATGGACCCTGTTTTGCTATAGGCATCAAGTGATATGGAGGAAAAGCCTAGACAGTATGATTTTCACAGTCGTAAAATGCAACCTACTGACATTGGCTAGGCTGACAAGATTTGGAAACTCTATAATTATCTAGCCATTGATGTTGGTCACATCCACTCTATTCTATTTACTACTAAACTGTCACCAAAATCTATATTACAAAGCTTTCTCTCTATTTTTAATCGTAACAAGGAAAATTTCAATTTTGCAAAGACAATTTTCTTGCAAGAATTTGACAAAACATAGTCTCCATGGACCTTGGAACATTGTTCCTGGTTACATGTTGAGAGAGTGCAGTTGCGCTGGACATTGCAAAATTGGTATTCCTTAGCAATTGAGAAAATAGAATTTCCCCGCATATTGTGCTCCGTGCTTTCACTTGCCATAGCACATAGATATAGCATAATACTAATATGTTCATGGACGTTGCGCATTGTGCTTTTATTCAGCAAAGCCTTGGCCATGTAGAGATTAAAAAATGTAGAATTTGCTTGCAAGTGCCAGGGTTGCCACGACATTTATACATATATGTGTCTATATACACATGTATACACATATGTATATGTATGTATGCATATGTCTGTGTACACATATATGTGTCAAAGATCAAACCATACATGGACTTAAAGAGTGTAACAAAATTAATGCCAAAATTGATCAAATTATTTGCTTTTCTTCGGTCTAATTACTTTTGATTGATTCATTTGCTAATGCTCAATTAATTTTCTTTTTTGTAGGGTCTGGACAAGATAGGATTGCTAGTTGCGTGACATCGTAATACACTTTGCATTGTTGTTGTTCATTGTGAGTAATAGATTATGATGCTTGTTTCTCTTTTCCCTGTTTTCAAATATGCACTATCCTGCTCAATAGTCTTGGAACAAGTTTCATTTTAGTCAAATGAATTGATATTAAGAATTTTCTCTTGCTTTTAGGGTTTTTAGTACAAAATAGTGAATTATAGGTTGTAGTCACAAATTTTGCATTACTATTGATCACAGTGAGTAATTGGTTGTTCAATTCTTCTTTGTGTGTATTCAATGTTTAGAGCTTGACACATTATTTTACAGTCATTACTGTACTGAGTAGCATCAATACAATTTCTATCTTTTGTTGTTTGACACGAAACCTGCCAAAATGCTTGCAAACAATCATCTTAAATGACAAAAACTGTCACAACAACCAATTGTAGTAGAAAGCTACAAACCAAGTGCCAACTCACCTTCCATGTCAATTGATGAAGCTCTCTGCTATGCACATTGTTTTCGTATTCACTCATTCAATTACAAAGTTGGTGATTACCTATTTGACACAGTCCATGTTTTGCTTCATTGCCACTATACATCGAAACAGCTACGCATTGGTCTTGTGGATCATTTCTTAAATTGTCTTCACAATCGCTGTGCTATAGCTTTAGCCTCCTATGAAAATGACTTGCACCCAACAATTGTCAGGGGTTTGCATAATATACGTGACAGAGACACATATCTAAGAAGAATGAGGCTTTCAATGACAGAGATCAACGATAATGGTGAAACTGGGCTTTGGGGTGACATATTCTGTCTAAAATGGATAGCATATTGGATAAACATACCAATATGCATTTGGTCTTTAACATACAAAAGAATATACCTGCATTTCAACAAAGATGCATGTAATCATGTAATATCAATTCTTTTCCATGATACAAATCCTACTATTGGGCACTATGAGCCTGTGTTTTCACGACTGAATACATGCAATCGCATCCAAAACAGCCAACCACATTTGCAAAGCAATTATTGCAATTTGAAAAATACTTGGAACATGATAGCAAATGTGTTTGATGCACTTGGCCTTCATAGACTACCTGCATTTGACACTACATGCAGCAAAAGCATGTTTGATGCTATAGCTTTTCTGCTCCCTGAATAATTTGATCTAGTTGCTTTACAATTATTTTGGCAAATGCATTGACAGTTGAAAACAAATATGCATTGGCTTGTTTTGGCACTTCTGATCGATGTAGCATATGAAGCAACAATCGTCTATCGCAGTTACAGTCATTGGTTTCGAGGATTGGAATGGTGTATGTGCAAAGTGGCATCGAAGGATGTGAATTTTGTGCACTATGGCTATCCCACATGTTTAATGCAACAATACACATATGGAAAGCATCTCCATACCCGAGAGCTAAAACATACTGTAATTGCATAAAGCCCAAAAAGAATCTGAACTTGGTTTGCTTTGCAAGTAGCCCAAGGCATTGCCACTATGAACCACTTCAACAAAAAGAACAATTGGCTTAGAACATGCATATCAAGGATCCACTTTCTATCCAACATATGACAAGCACCTCTAAAGTAGAAACAACAAATGATATTAGTTCTCATAGACAACAAACAGCTACAACAATGCATACACCAATTGCAACAAAGTTAAAATCACACGAGACATTGTGTTCTCTAAAAGCGAAAATCCACAATGCGCAAGTGTCAAATGCAAATGTCACATAGACAACAGCATCAACTTCCACCATTCCCATTACCAATCTCCCAACAAGTATTCAGTCGCAGAAGGTTACGCCAAAGCAATTGCATCAACAATCATTACATTTTTTTAAAAAACTAATGTGCAATGCACAAACAAATTGTAATTTGCATATGCAAAAAAAGATTCGATGCTGTTATGAAGATGGAAATCCAACACATCAACAATCTTTACATTTTTTTAAAAAACAAATGCGAAGTATGCAAAAGGCTTTTGTTTTGCGCTTACAAAAATTAAAACATATGCTATATACATATTCCATGGTCCAGAAGACAAATGCTAGTTATGAACCACCAAAAGCAACACCCATTTGCAGGGAAAATTGTACAATGCAAAAATATATTAACTCATACTTGCGAGCAATAGACAACACACCCACTCAACCACATGCTATATATGTGACATGCTTCATTTCCATCACAACATCCATAAAGTTGATGCTGCACTTTTACAAGCTTTGTCCCTGCTTTGTATTCAGATGGAAGAAAAGAATATAGCAATAGGACAGCCCATTTGCAAACAATGTGTAAAAGCCACATTAGATGGTAAGATCCCATATTTTGTTGCGCCTTCAAAAATAAGATGAAATGCATGAATAGACGTTGTTCACTCTTTGACTGCACTAGAGGAAAGGCTTGTGTCTTTGCGCATAGCTTTTACACAAATTAGGCAATTAGAATATAAACGAGCACAATACAGCTTGCTTGGGACAATCATCAATGTTCCTGTGGATTTTGATAAAGTACAACAAGCATTACCTAGGCACCCAGATGAAACGACAACAATTACAATTAGATTGAAGCAAAAACTTGAATATGATAATGCATATGTGCAAGGAAATGTCAAACCTACTATAGTTATGAATGCTTTAATTGCACTATTGAAAACACCGCTATTCACAAAAGAGAACATTTCTACAAATGAAGAGTGGCATAGATTGTTGTCAAAGAAAACATCACAAATGCAAACAAATCTTGAAGTAGAACCAAGTATACAAGATGAGACATCCGAAGATGATGAACCAATAACTAAATCAGTTATACATTGGTTTAATGAAACACAGTCAATCAAAGACCTTGACACAACAATCATTAAAATTGCACCATCAGAAGGGTTTATCTTGGTATCTTCCAAGACATGTATGCAGAGGAAATGAACTTCCTGACTTTGTTTTATGGTTCATCTCGACTAGCTGACATAGCTAAAAATTTGACATACCAAAAAATAGCCAAATGGGAGCTTATGCATAAGGACAATGCCTTTGCAACACACATAACAAATATATTTTTTAAAGCTATTAAGATTATTATTCACCAAGTTTCCTCACTAGCATGGATTTGCATACAAAAAGCTAAATTGAAAGGTGAAAAATTGTTTGCAAAAAATGTGCGCAATCCAACAAAGCTTGAAAAAATATTGAGATCTCCATTGGGCTATAGAACACTAAAAAGCATTCGGACCTTGCCAGATTATCTAGAAAATACTAAAAAACACATTTTTGTAATGATAAGACAGTTGGGACCTCCAACTTTTTTTGTAACATTAACAAGTGTCGAGCATTTCTGGGAGCCACTATGCAAAGCTTTGCACCAAATGTCTATTTCGCAACAATCCAAGCCTAATGAAACTATAGAAGATCAGGACTTTGGCTTTGAAATCAGAAAGAATCCAGTACTTTGCGGCCGTTATTTCAAACATAGGGTCAACGTATTTCAGAAAATTATGCTAAAAAACCACGATCTCTTTGGCCAAGTCATGGACTATTCTTTTGTTACAGAATTCTAAAACTGAGGCAATGAGCATGTTCACTTTTTTCTATGGATAAAAGATGCACCTATATATGGCAATTGCTCGAATACTGAAATAAAAAGCTTTGTAGAAAAATATATTTCATGTGACTCATTACTACTTGATGCAAACCTTGTCAAAATGCAAACGCATCACCATACAAAGACTTGCAAGAAATACAAAAACTCAAATTGCAGGTTTAGTTTCTCCTTGCCTCCAATGAGCAAAACAACAATTTTAGAACTGCTTCCAGTGCCTGATGATACAATGAAGGAGAGAAAAAAATGTTTTTCAAGCAACTGGAAAGCAAACATTACACAAAGGAATTTTAATTTCAAAGTTTCTTGCATGAATTGGAAATGGAAGAAATCGACTACATTACAATGCTCTGATCAACATTGACACGCAAAATTGTCATGTTGAAAAGAAACTCATCTGACATTTGGATAAATGCCTTTACAAAGAAAGTGCCCAAATTATGGTATGCAAATACAGATACACAATTTATTTTAGATGCATATGTTGCTACATCCTACTGCAGCTCATATATGATGAAACAAGATAGAACATTGTCTCTTGTGTTTCAAAAATTACAGCGACAATGCACTGCTTATTATGATAGAAAGGTACAATTTATACGAAAGCTTGGCAACACATTGTTGAACTATCATCAAATGTCCAGTCGCCAGGCTGTTCATATCTTTCTCTCATTGTCATTGCGTAAATGCTCAAGGAAAATTGTTTTCATCAATACTGCACCATTAGAGAATAGAGTTTACATGCTAAAGAGCCCTAAGCTATTGGCAAAAGAGCAAGACAACTCTAAAAACATCATGTGTGCATCTATAATAGAAAATTACACATAGCGGCCAGAAGCTCTTGACAACTTGTCTTTAGCTGAATACGTGGCCTTTTACTCCAGTCGTTTCAAAAAGCTACAAAAAGGGCAACTCCACAAATCATACGCTATGTAAAATACAATCCGCACATTGACCCTGAGAACTATTGTAGAGAAAAACTTATGTTGTATGTGCCTTTCAGGTCTAGTGAGCAAACCTTGTTAATTGGATATGAAACATGGAATGCAACATACAATGCAAACAAAACACAGATTACAAGTTGGTGGCACCCTCAAATTTTTCAAATTTGATGTGCCAATATTCTTTCGAAGTGTCGACAAAGGCTTGGTCGACGGACTGCTCAATCTACCCCGAAGGCCAACTTCGGTGATTAAAATTTCTCAACTCAAAAATTATCTTGCAAATCCAGCTGGTGAAAAGTTTCTTGGTGCATATGAGAACATTCTTGTTCAGTTTCATGCTCTTGGGACGAGCTTTGGCAGGGTGTTTAATCATTTTCTGACTACGACCGGGCTAATTTTGGCTTCCCAAGAAGTTTCAAATATTGCAAATCTGATGATGACCCAGTTGTTGATTTGGTCTCAAACCTCTCTAATTTCAATTTTGTCAAAATTAGAGACCATTTGATGCATTATTTTAATGCATTCTTGTTGTAGTGAGCTAACCCAGCAAGTCAGTTTACAAAGCAGGTGCCTAAATTGGGTCAGCGAAGCAAATTCTGAGCAAATGGGTTTTCTTGAAATCATTGATTATATCCCTGCGCAAATTTTCATGGTCGTCGGACGCTCGATTTGCCTGCAGTAGGAAGGCGACGTTTGCTTGGAGAGGGAAACTCAAATTTTCCTAAGTTTAAAATGCAATATAAGGAAGCATTGGGGGAGGCTTGGATGGAGTTGGTTCTGAGCATTTTTTGTTGGAAGCTCGAAGGAGGGCCTTTCCTGGCTCTTGACACGGCTGGCTTTTTGCAAAAGGTTCGTCATGCTCCCTACCATTTTTGACCATTTTTACCCTTGGCATTAGTGGGGCGTTGGGGTGGTGATGATGGCGAGCTTGGTGATGGTGGTTGCTTGAAGGTTGAAGGGATCTTTGACGGATAGGGTGGTATAGGTAGTGGCCTGGAAATGGAGAAGTTAGGAGTTGTGACGCCGAATATGGTGAAGGTACTGGAGGCAGAGGTGATGAAGGAAGTTTTTGGTTGGCCCTGGTACTGGTACCACTAGCATGTTTGGCGGCATTTTCCTGTTTGAATGAGGAGGGGGTGAAGAGGTTATGAATCTGGAGAAAGTGTTGGTGGAGAGTTGGCGTAGCTGGAAGTTTCGAAGGAGAAGCCAGGGTTGGAGGCGTTGCTAGTGGTGTTTCAGGTGGAGGCGCATCATTGAAGAATAGCTGAAGGTGGCCATGGAGTGTCAGGATATTTCTGCTGGAGGGAGCATGTTGATGATGATTTGGTGTGGTGTGTCGACACTTGAAGTGGTTGCTGGTGATTCTTCGCCCCCTGTGGCACTGGCATACCAGTGACTAAGGAGTGATGGTGAAGCTGAAGGATCTGTTGATGGGGTGATGGAGTTGTTGGGCTGGTGTGGCGCTATTGGAAGAGCTATGAGAGGTTGTGGAGGAGCCGCTGATGGGTCTGTGGTGATACCCAAAACTAGGACCATGTTAATGGTCTAGTTTTCTTTGGTGAATGGAGGAAGTGGGTGGTGGTTTTAGTCATGGTTGCTGGAGATTATGGCTGCTTGAGGAGCAAGCATCCTTGTGATATGGCACCATAGACACTGAAGATAGCTTGAATAATCTTGTTGTGGATCGGGCGCTAGAGTTGGAGTTGGGTCAGGTGGTGACCCTAGTTTTGGTGGTGGTCTTAGTCATGGTTGCTAGAGATTGTGGCCACATGAGGAGCATCCCTCCTTGTGAGAAGGCACTATAGTCTTTGAAGACCTGTTGTGGATTGAGCACTGGAGTTGGTGATGGGTTAGCACTGTCGATGGATTTACAGGTGGATCTAGATCAAGCAGAGGCCTTGGTGGTGTTTGGGTGATCACACTGGTGGCAAGGCCGGAGATGGTGGTGTGTTAGGTCTGGCTGAGAAGGTGGTGCATTTGGAAGAAGCCGTGTCTAGATTAAGGAGGCCGTATTGTGGGTTTCTAATTGTTTTGTCTTTATGGCATTGATGACATTTTTTCTCGCAACGGGCCTGCACCTTGTGTTTGGTTTCCTCAGGCTTTGGTGGAGACACAGTTGGTGATTGATGGTGGTTTAGGTGTAGGCTATGGCCTTGTCTCGAGTTTGTTTGGATGGGTGGCGGTGTAGCTAGTTGTCTGTGCTTTGGTGTTATTGGTGGGAAGGCTGGATGGGGGTTGAAGGTGGCCTTGGTGGTTGCGTGGAGAGGGCTTTGTTTGGTGGATGCCTCTTTGGTGGTGGGGTTGAGCGGTGGTAGTGACCTTGGTGGTGGATCTGGTGGTGGCTTTTGGCTAGGTGATGATGTTGGAGGTGGTTGTGGCTACGAACTTAGCATTGGTGATTTTCAAATCTCAGTATTTATGAATACGGGCATTTGTTTCCCTGGACAATTACGTAGATGATGGTTTCATGTCCTTTTCTGGCCCCAACGGGCCGATCTTCTGTGGATCTTGCCAGTAATTCCTGCAACAGTGGTTGGCAAATGTTTTTGGGGGTTGCTTGTTAATGTTTTTCACATTAAAAGTTTGTGTGGCTACTCGTGCAAGTTGGTATCCACTTTGGGAGTGTTGTTTTGACTCTCAGTGGTCTGTAATTATGTCACATCGTTCTCCACGCGATTTCTATCTCCTGGCCGTCCACCATTTTCAAATAAATTTTTTTGGGCTGCCTCCTTTGTCGATGATGTAGTTCTAAAGGCCGTTGTGCTTTTTTTGCCCCTTTTGGGCCCCCTTTGTACTTTCAATTCTAGCTTTTACTATAGTTGGTATGGGTGCTCTGCACTTTTTTTTAAAATAAGTTTAAAATGCAATATTAAAATCAAATATCAAAATGGCATTTTAAATCAAATGTTAAAAGTGCATATTAAAGGGTTTGAATGTGAATTAGAAAAGTCAAAGGAATGAAGGAAGTTTTTATAAAGTTTATTAAACTTTATATTAAAACTTATGAAGTGAATAGAGGGTGCGATGGTACGGATAGTGCAACATCGCACGCCTCTTCCCCATGCTTCCCAAAGGCCATGCGTTGGTGCGCTTTTCACATTTTTGGGCACCTTTTGACCTCCTCTCCCATCTGCAGCAAAAAACAAAGCTTCTCCTTTGATTTTATGGTGCTTTCGACGATTTTTCAGGCTGCTTCTGATGGATTTTGTGGTGGCTCTACGTTGCAGCCACGTTTTTGTGTTTCTGATCAATTTTTGGGGGCATTTTTTGGCCCAAATTTGTTCCCTCATGCTACAAAATCGTCCTATAGTCATTCTTGTGGCATGGGTGGAGGTTTTCTGGTCATTTTTTACAGTTTTTGCCTGCTCCGATCGGGATTTGGTGCTGAATCACGTTTTTTGGTTTCAGGCTGATTTTTCGGGGCAATTTTTGGTTCAAACATGTAATTTTATGCTCAGAAATCTTCCTCAACCCATTCCTCATCCATTGGCGGGGGTTTTTGGTTGTTTGGAGCAATTTTTGAGTGCCAGATGACTGAAAAATGCCTCTATTTCAGCAAAAACTACCCAGAGTTGTTTGGTTTGGGCAAAATTGGAATTGGGTGTTACTGTGATGGTCTTTATGTGGCAGAGTGTGATGAAAGAGCTGAGGATGAGATCTCAGAGGTCACCCATTGCAAAAGATTGAGTCTCTAGCTGTTGTCGTTCATGCTTGGGAATGAGTAATAAACTTGTATTTTTAAAAGAGGAAATTAGAACATATTTTATTATTTAATGCTTTCCTCTTTTAATTGTAATTTTTTTATCCCAATATGCATTTTGGAGGGAAATTGTAATGTTAAAAAATGTCTCACCTACCTCCAGAATGTAGTTAATTTCTAGGGCAACACACTTTGAACATAAAAGAAACAACTGGGCTCTCATTTTGTTGTTGAAGATTTGGGAATTTTGGAGAAGTAAATAAGATACAGTTATGTTGGGTTGTTCCATCTCTTGTGCTATAAGTTTATGAGTTGTATGTTGAGTGTTTATGCATAAAATCAATTAGTTTCATGTTGATTTAGATAAATAATGCTTTATGCATGTGTTCAGTTATTTGTCTCCAAGTTGTGTATATTTTTCTTCTGACTCTAAATAGCTAAGGGTTATTTGAGGTTCTGGAACATGGGTTTTTCTATGTTGAATGCTTAATCTTTTACTTCTGCTCAAGGATCAAATTAAATGTTTTAAGATAAGTGTTGGGAAGAACATAGTGCAGCAAGGATATCGGTAAGTATGGATAACTGAATACTCAGACTTGGGTAGTATTTGTAAGGTAAATACTAACAGAAACCCCTTGAAAATTGATCATTGTTGTAGGTTTATGATAATCGTTCACATACATACATCTAGTTGACTCCCTCTGTCCTGAGATAGGCACCAATCTGTTCTTGTGTTGAGGTTATGATTTAGAACCCTAGTCTTACAACCAAAACATCAAAACAAAAATCATTTTATCATCAATAATCTTGTTAGTATGTAGGAGTAGGATTAGGACCTTGCATGCTCTCATTCTCAATCAGTGTGATATGTCCAAGAACATTGCTAGTCTGGATACAACCAACCAATCTTGGTCCATTCATGAGAGCATTCTGCCTAATATTGAAAAGCTAAATCTTTTTGTTTTGAGTGAGTCAAAGACAAATCTTTTGTTGTAGGGATACCCCCTAGGTACAGCAAAACCTAAAGTGCAGGGGAGGCACGTGCAAACAACCTCCCGTCTTTGTTGGCCAAATATTTTGTTGAACTTGAGCATAGGAAGTGGCAAACCCTTTGCTGATTTGGGAACCAACACAAGTATCGAAAACATGTTTACTACACAAACAGTTTCCAAATGGAGCGACATTGACGAGGCCTCCACAAAACCTGACAACAATGACTGCCCAGCAACAGACATTATAGATGAGATTGATAGAAACAAACAGGAAAATGACATCGAAAAATATGAAATCATGAGTGACTTGATCCATATGAAGAATACAAAGGTCAAGGATTCTATTTGCAAAAAACTATTCTCTGAGATTGCACATCCATTTTTGCTAAGCAACGAAGAATATTACAATCTACGAAGACAATTGAACAAAGAACAACAATCAATAGTAAAGGATGTATTGATGAGAAAAAGACTTGCTCCGAAAAAGTCATTGTACTTGTTCTTGACAGGTGGAGCTGGCACAGGCAAAACCTTCATAGCCAAAGCAATTTTTGAAGCAATGATTCGATTCTATGATAGACAATTAGATAGTGATCCACTGAAGCCTAAAGGCATTATTGTTGCCTCAACAGGAAAAGTTGCATTCAACACAGATGGCATTACTACACATTCAATCTTCCAATTACCAATGAATTCTTAAAAAATGTTACCACTGGATTCAAACACAACCGATGCCTTGGGCAAAAAATTTGACCAATTGCAAATTATTCTTGTTGATGAAGTATCATTGATTGATTCAAAAATGTTTTACAACATGAACAGAAGGCTTCGTCAAATTAAGTACACACCAACAACGCCTTTTGGAAATATAGATGTCATATTTTGTGGTGACTTCTACCAAGCACATCCTATGTGAGATACTTGGATATTCAAAGAATTGATAATAGATAAGGAGAAAATGCCATATACGTTTTGGATTGACAATGTTAAGTGCTTCGAATTGCATGATGTCATTAGACAAACAAATCAACAGTTCATTTCCATACTTAATCATGCAAGGATTGGTCAAAAAACCAATGAAGACATTTTCTACTTGAATGCAATGTGCTATAAGACACCTCCAAATGATCCACAGTTTCCCTACTTGTTTCACAGAAATATAGCAATTGACATGCACAACAAAAAAATGCTACACTGCTTACCAACAAAGCTTTGTGTTTTGGAAGCAATTGATAAACAAGACACAACAATTGATAGGATGCAATTCCAACTTGAAAAATAATCATTGGCTAGCACGATTATGCTCAAACAAGACATTTTGGTTGAATTGATTGTTGGCAACATTGATACACAAGATGGACTGGTGAATGGTGCAGATGGCATCTTCAAATTGCATACAACCGAAGAAGATGACATTGTTTGGATACAATTCAGTGATCCCATAGTTGGCAAATTACATCGACAAAGAATGCAAAATCTATACACAAATTCTATTTTGTCTTCTTGGACACCTATAACGAGAATCATTATAAAAGTCAAAATAGCTACAAAAATAGTTACTCAGGCACAATTTCCTTTGCAACTTGCATGTGCACAAACTATTCATAGAGCACAAGGTCTCACTATGAACACATTTGCTTTTGACCCATGTAAGATCTATTAAGATGGTCTTGTCTATACTGCCCTGTCACGTGTAAGAAACATCGAGTCATTGTATCTCATGCATAGGCTACAAGAACAAAACTTCAAAGTCTCGAAAAAAGTAAACGGTGAAATGAAATGCCTTATGGACTCAATGAAGTGGAAAGTGCAACATAGCCTTTTGTATGTTTCTCAAAGTCATTTCACCATATTCTCTTTGAATACACGTAGCTTTGCATTGCACACACAAGAGATAGCCCATGACCATGATATGCTCGAAGTAACAATCCTTTGCTTCCAAGAAACCAAACATGATGTGCTCAACCACATTGGCTTCCTTGACAAAACATCTAATTGCTATACTGCAGTAGGTATTCGTGCATGTTAACAAGATGTAAGAAATCAGTTCCTGTGCACAACGTTAACAGTTTCTTGACAAAGTATCTAGAAATAATAACCATTGAACTATTGCATGTGCACATTACTCTATGCATCATAAATTTGAACTTGACACCAAACACACCCATTCATGATCTCTTTAATTTTATACAAATTGTTGTTACCTCATTGCCATCTAGTTTGAAATTAATCATTGTTGGAGACTTTAACATCAACATGCTGCAATCCACAAGAACAAAAGCGTTTCTTCTTGAATTTATGCAAGAACAGAAATTGTGACTTATTGTTGACAAACCAACAACACATGCAGGCAGTCTGTTGGACCACTTCTGGATGCATAACATCAAAGTTGCTACTGTCAAGTTCACAATACTAGATACATATTGGTCTGACCACTTTGTAATATGCCTTCATCTCTAGTCGTAGTGAATGCATTTCTGATCTGTTCGCACATGTTGTCATGTATTTACATCACGTTAAGTGCTATTACATAGTCTTTTGCACAACAAAGTATGTAGTCTTCCAAGTGCATCTGTTTACTATCAATATTCTTTTTGCATCATGCTATTACCATTGCTCCTCGCACTTGCATGAAACTAATGTGCAATTTCTATAAGTATAAACAAATTGTTGGATTAATTATTCATCATGGTAATCATGCCTCTAACCAGAATACTTGCTTTTCCACTCTTCTACCTATGCAGATCTCAACTTTTCTATTGTTCCTAATGACGGCTACCAATTATGGTCTTCTAAACTAGTCACATGATTGTGCTATTACAAATAACTATACATCTATTCTGAAATAGGTATGTTTTCGTGCATGATATTACTAGACCTTTGCAAAATTTCTTAATGTAATATTTGTGTCTATTCAAAGGATTTATAACTATCATATTGGTGTGCTTACTATAACAAATATCTCTATATTTTATAGCACGTGTGCTGATCTAACCATGTTTTTAGTCTCCTAACCCATTTTCCATAATTTCCTCATGGTGTTTCTAACAATTACTGATGCAAAGACTATTTTTTCCTGTACGCTATAGTATTTCAATGCATCCCTTACAAATCATTCTACTAATGTTTATCCTCTGTTTTGTGGCATTATTTTATTAAAAAGGAGTTTGTACCATTTTCTTGCAATTTCTCCATTGGCTCTTGGTATTTTCTTTTTGCTTTTGTATTTTCCCAATGCAAATTAATTGTGTGTCCATCAAACAGTGATAGTCATTGAAACATACATCTATCGGTTCAAGATATTCCTAATCTTCCGTGTATCTTTTCATCTATCATCATCATTCATATCTTGAACAAATAACATTTATGTTCAAGATCTGTATTTGAAACTATTAAAATGAAATATGACCTATTTTTTGGGTTGATTTTTATTGTTTATTATCCTCTGCATTTTATGGGCTAGTGTCTACTATTCACTATTTTTTAGTGCTTTTATGAGTTGAACTTTGTTGTTGGGTTAATTAACACTTAACACCATAGCTCAGTAATGTCGACTTCTCTGCTGGATACGATTAAGAATGCAACTAATCTTTTCTCTACACTCATGCATTCCAATTGCGGCCTTGTCTATTAAATGAAAACAAAAATTAGGGTTGTAAAAGTGCAAAATATCCCAGTATAAAATCATTTCATCGACCGGTGATGTTCTGTTGTTGCTGAATATATTCCATGCCTTTGTCATGTTCTTTGATATAGTCGTGTCTTCAAGCCAACTATTTTTGTTCATGTATGTCGTTTCAACGATGGCATTTAGCATTTGCTAGTCCCTAGTTTTCATTTATTGTCAAAAGACTCAACTGCGGTCGTCTTTGATTCAAAGAACATGTTTGTTGTTATCGCTTTTTGACTTTCTAGACAATTCCATCTAGTTCCGTTGTAATTATTTAAGATGCAGTCATCAACCAATGCATTGATAGTTGAAGTGACATATGCATTGACTTGCTTTGTGCCATTGATTGTTCAATCGTGTGAAGCAACAATTGCCTTTTGTAATTTTACAATGATTGGTTTCTACGATTGGAATGTGTACATGCAAATTGGCATTTAACGCCCTATATTTTATGCACTTAGGCTATGTAGCATGTTTGATGCAACAATCCACATATGGCAAGCATCTCCATATCATAGAGCAAAAACATTCTCTAATTGCATTGAGAAAAAAAATCTAAACATAGTTTGCTTTCTCAGTTCTATTTGATGCATTGTAGCATTCTCCATCTTGCATTGTTTGTGCCATTGTCATCAACATACCATATTGGCTTTGATAGTTTGATTTGCTCTTTCTAACTTGTTGGATGCATGTTGCTGCATGTTGACTCCTCAAAAAGGTGGGTGTTAGCTATTGTTGTTGCCTTCGGGGGCGGCTAGCAATACAGGTGAGTAAGGCTAGGCTCTAGTGCATGTCTCTCTGCTCGTGTTTTCTGTGCAGTTGGAAATGTGGCATGTAGAAGCTTTACAGGTTCCAATTATGTTTGAACAAATTATTCTTGTGCTTTCATTGTGGTTTGTCTTTTGGATGTATCATGGATATTGTTTTAGAATATGGATATTTAACTTCCTATGTCTACTTCCTTCTATAGTACATATTTTGTTTCCTTTTGACTATGGGTAGGCATTCTTTGAATTCTAGACTTATGTTTCATTCTGTTGTTGTTGTGAGCTTGAGCTTTGTGGGTGTTTACCAAATAGGTGCCTTTGTCACCTTTCAATAGTGGCATGGAGTTAGGCTTGCAAAATGGCAATTTCCTTCAATTTGTGCAGGTTGTGAGAGAATGGTGTTTGTATTTGTCAAGCATAGAATAAGCTAGTTGTTCATTGCAACAACAATTAGGCTTTTGTAATGGATTTTCTCTATTGTGTTCTTTGATATAGTCATATCTTTGCACACAGTGTTTCTGTTCATGTGTGCCATTTTGACAACAACATTCTGCATTAACCTGTCTACAAATTTTATTTATTATAAATAGCCTCTAGTGCAGGTGTCATTCACGGCTTATGCTGTAAAATTGAAAGTAAACCAAGCATAGGATTCCTTGCATTGTTTTTCCATTTCCTGGATTTGTTTAATGAGAATAAAAAATTATCTCTGTTGAGAGAGTTTATATCTATTGTATTCGAACCTAGAAAAGAAGCATTTGTAAGTTCCTATATCTTTTGAACTATCATTTTTACATTGATTATTCATTTGCTCATATTCCTTGGTGGCGGTGACAGCTTTGCCTATTGGGAGAGTTTATGTCTATCATATTGGAGGCAAAAAATGAGTTATTTGTAAGTTATTATATCTTTTACATTATCAATTTATGATTCTCTACATCTCTGCATTTTATCAGATAATGTCTATTGTTTGTTCTCCTTTGCGCTTTATGGCTTGATGTCTAGTGTTCCCTATCTTTGACTATTTTTATGCATTCTGTTAACGCATTGCAATTTAAGATGGCATTGTGCATTTATCAATCCCTAATTTCCAACTGTTGTGAGTGCTCAGTCTAAAATGCAAGCAACTTTAATGGCTTGTGGTGCAAATTTTTAAGTCTCTTGAGAAAAAGATGTCTTTGCACTGTTTATTCACTTCCTCAGCCACTTTGAAGAGAGTGAAATCTATGTCTATTCAAAGGATTTATATCTATCAAATTGGAAGCAAAAAAGGAAGCATTTGTAAGTTCCTAAATCCTTTTAATAGTCATTTTTGTGTTGTTTAAGTGTTATATGGATTGTATGCACAAGTGCAATGTTGTTTTTTATGATAAATGTTTGTTTGTTTTAGACGTTACTTGTATTTTTTTGCAGCAATGGGTTGTGGCAAGAAATGCAAGCTAACGATTGGTCCAAAACAAAGCTCTCAAAATAAAACTGGTCGAAATGCAATAGAACTTGTCGACCCTGATGAGCAAACATAGGTGGATGTAGATGAATTAGAAACCCTTAGCCTCAATCATGAAACAATTGAAGTTACAATAGAAAAATTGCAATCAAATGTAGCATGTCACTGAATTGTCTGCAAGTAATCAACTACAGCTTGTTGTTGAACCATCTGCAAATGCTAAATCATCTAGAAAGGACACACAACAAATTACTTGTGTTAGACCCAAGTCTTCAGCTATAAGGGACTTTCCTTTTGGTTGTGGCCGAAATGCTCCAATGATGTCTAAAGCAATACTTGATGAATATAACCGTGTACATCCTACCACTGTTGTTTCCCAAAAATTGCTTACCAAAGAAGAAGAATCAAAGGGTCCGAGTATTTGGAGGAGTAAGCAAAAAAGAAATAGGCCAATTCATTGAGCTGGAAACAAAAATGTCTCTCAATGTTAATGTTTTTTGTATACGACTACAAGTTTTGAAACTCTCTTCATATTATGCAACTTTCTGGCTGGAAATGTTGAAGCAATTGTGTTTTCAAGTGTTTTGGCAATAGCCATTTACAACTTTTTTGAAAATAGTTTCCTTGTATACAATACGCTAGATGCCCATTGCAACTACATCTAGACTCTTCTAATGGATTTTCTCTATTATGTTCTTTGATATAGTCATCCCTTCGCACCCACTATTTATCTGGACACATGGCATTTTTACAGTGACATTGAGCATTGACTAGTCCCTAATTTTCATTTATTATGGATAGCCTAAAGTGCTCATGCCATTTATGGCTTGTAGTCTAACATTCTAAGTATGCCAAGCAGAGGATGCTTTGCATTGTTTTTTCATTTCCTCAGATTGTTTGATGAGGATAAAATATGTGTCTGTTGAGAGGGTTTATATCTATCATATTGGAAGCAAAAAAGGAGAGGCATTTGTAACATCCTATATATTTTGTACTGTCATTTTTACATTGATTATTCATTGGCTCAGATTCTTTGATGATAGAGACAACGGTGTCTATTGCAAGGATTTATGTCTATCATATTGGAAGAAAAAAAAATAAGGCATTTGTAAGTTCCTATATCTTTTACATTGTCATTTTATAGTTCTCTACATCTCTGCATTTTATTAGTTAATGTCTACTGTTTGTTGTCCTCTAAATGCCATATGTGCTTCAATCTATACAATGAAAATGAAAATTAGGTCTAAATAAATGCCAAATGTCTCAATGTAAAATAATTTCATCAATTCATAATATTTTATTACTATTGCAAATATTTCATGCCTTTCTCATGTTCTTTCGTATAGTATGTTTCACATGGGTGAAATCTATGTCTCTTGACAAGGTTTATATCTACTGTGTTGGAAGTGGAAAAGCAGTCATTTGTAAGTTCCTGTATCTTTTGCACTGTCATTTTCCTATTCTTTATTCATTTCAATGGATTGCTTCATGAAGGTGGCATCCATTTCTGTTGAAAGCATTTATGTTTGCGTTGTTTACTCATTTCATCAGATTGTTTGGTGGCAGTAAAATCTATGTCTTTAACCCTCTCAACCAAAAGATTATTTGCGCTACTCATGCATCCGCTACCATAGTTAAATGGCGATATACTTTGTCTCTATTCAAAGGGTTTATATCTAACATATTGGAAGCAAAAAAAGAAGCTTATGTAAGTTCCTACATCTTTTACACAGCCATTTTCACGTTGCTTATGCATTTTGTAGGTTATTGTCTACTTTTCCCTATCTTTCAATACTTTTATGGGTTGCCCTCTTTTGTTTAGTTAAACACTTAACACCATAATTCATTACTGTCAACTTCTCTGTTGGCCACGGTTAAGAATGCAGCTGATCTTTTCTCTTCACATATGCCTGCTAGCTATACTTCGATCTATAAAATGAAAATGACAATTAGGTCTACACAGGTGCAAAATGTCTCAATATACAATCATTTCATCAATTCGTAATGGTTTCTTGCTATTAGAAATATCTCATTCATTTCCAATGTTGTTTGATATATTTCTTTATGGACATCACGCAATAAAGACACTCAATGATAGGCAACAACAAAAATATTAAAAATAGAATAGTTCTATTTGTTGGAAGCGAAAAAGGTAGCCATTTGTAAGTTCCTATATCTTTTACATTGGCATTCTATATTTTTCTTTGTCCCTGTAATGGTTTCATGCTCACTCTTCCATCAAAACACTGGAGATGACTCAATGGCGTCAGCCTTCCTATTTGGAACCTCCTTTATTACACATCAACATATTTCTTCTCCACTTTTCGTATGCAACTTCCTGTAGTGCTGCTTTTACTAACTATGAATCTCTTAGCACTCATGAGGATTGCCAAAATAATGATGGAGCATTAAACACCATCTCAATTCTTTATCTTTGCTTTCCTGAGCCTCATCCTGGTTCCTATCTCGGTTTAAAGTTCACAGATGGCCACTCCTTCCAAGCAGTTGCTTGGTGAGGCATTCAAATGACTTGTGTCAACCTTTCAAGCTAATTGATTGAGAGATTTCTAATTCATGGTGAACAATTGTGTGTTATTTACTTAAATTGTTGTACTTGTAATTGGTTGTATCACTATTCACAGAAGCCTTACAAGTAGTACATTGACTCTATTTGTAGTTTTACACTTGGATTATCGATATTGCTTAATTTAGAAGTGATAGAATTGTACTTGTACTTATACCTAGTCTCTTGGTTGGTGCTTCTACAGAAGCTTTGAGGATGATATAATGGATTAAAGAGCTACATAGGAATCTAAACATGTATGGCCTGAACATGATGAAAACAGAACACCTATTTATTGAAAATGTAGTAAAATCTTGTTGCAGATATTGTATCTAGTATGCTCAAATATGTAAATGTTCAAGATTAAAGACAAAGGAATACTTATTACGATGTGGCAGATGAAACTAAATAGGGATTCTCATTGCTTTTGATGAGATCCTGCCTATAAAAAAATATACAATCATTGTTAGTTTTTCTTTTGAAATTCAATTTTGTCTACAATCCATCAAACTAGTCTTAACTGACATTAACTTGATTCTTTCAATGACAATTAAAAAGTAAAACTATTTATGGATTTTGTATTTTGGAGTGCTTGACACAATATGTAACTATTGTCTGACCATTCTATTCTACGTGAACACATACACTTTGATTATAACAATCTTGTTAACTTATTTATGAATTCAGTATTCTAGGAGTGGTTGACACAAGCTGGAGTGATCATTTAACTATTTTCTTGTAGTCAAACACATGCTTTGATTATAACAATATTATTTGATTCTATAAATTTAAATCTTTTACATGCACATCAAGCATCTGATATAGAGTTCGAACAGAATATAAAATTCTAGTGTAAGCCATGGCATCAAATTCTCTAATCCAATCTTGGCAATAACACCTTTAAGTGCTTCTACTATTTTATAACAATCCCATGAGTTTAGCGATTTAAAAGATTTTGATAAATATATTAAAAAGACGTGACTTCAATGTATCATAATTTATCAATACCAAATCATTTCCCACAATATGAAGAATGGATATAGAAAGTAAAAACCACAATAAATTTAACTTTTTTAATTTCCTATTGACATGTCTTTATATAACATTAGCAATTTCAAAACAATGCTAAATTAATTTTATATCATATTCATGTACAATTACAATATCTCATATATAATACAAACATTTGTTACAAAAAAGGTGACCAAGACATTTGCAAATAAGCACAACATGAATTATAACATTCAATACATAGATGTCATTAATATACTCTAGACAAAGTTATTATGAAATTATAATCTAGTCATAGAACATGTCATAAAAATCTAAAATATCTCTATTTCTCTTTGTACACAAAAGACAATTTTGTTCTCGAGTATGGATCTCTGTTCTTGTTTCATCAAAAGCATACAATGTAAACTTTAAAATGCTAAACTTAACTATAAACCCCAAAACTATGAACAATAAACCCTAAAACTATGAACTATAAACCCTGAAACACTAAAATTAAGTATAAACCCTACAACTACAAACAATAAACCCTAAAACTACGATATATAAACCCTAAAACTAAAATGTAACTCTAGACTATGAACCTTTAACCCTAAAACTATAAACTAGGTCACACTTAGATGATGACAACCCTCAATGAATCTCCAACAATAATGTCATTTTTTGTCTCTCACAACTATTGACTCCTCAAACTCTAAACATAAGCCATACCTTGAGCCAAGTTATGAAATTTAGCTGAAGCAATCATACTTGGAACTTGTGATCAACCAAGGACAACTTTCGACCAATTCATGACAGAGTAGCTTCTCCTTCTTTTGGATTTGCTAGGCCAAGAGGAATATTTCCTAATATTTTGATATAGCACAATCAAGGAGAAATGAATAAACATAACTTATCTCAAGAAAATATGTGTTGGATTATCATATGCAAGATTGGAAACCTCTTACAACCAGGAAAATACTAATGTATGTGACAAAAGATATACTATCTGTTAGCCAAAATGATGTAGTTCAGTCAAAAACCATACTTCACACATTATTACAAACTAGCCAATACTCATACCTCAACCATCTAAAACACCTCAAGTTACCATACTTTACGTGATGATGCAAATTGCAAGTGTCAAATACATAGTTTCTCTAGAGTTGATTGACTAGTTATATACAAGTATATTTTGGGAGATGCATCTTCACCAAACTTTACATTGCTTGTAGTATTTGGGGTTCAAGCCAAATCTATTTAGTTGTCCTCTAGTTACTGTAATTGGTATGGTTTTACAATTTTTAAATCTCAGCATTAAAATTATCAAGATGCATAAATGCACATGAACTATGACAATATGACTTTTTTATCCATTCCATTTTCTATCCCACCATTTTTCCATCATCATTTGTCATTTTCTTACATCATCATCTTTCAGAGATCCAATCATCCTACATGTATATTCATGCAAATCATATCTAATCATCCTAGCAACATGAATCAACATAATTGGTCGTTACTAAATCATTTAGTTGTACATTCATGACATTCACATATTTCATCCTTTATGATACATATCTTATCACCCCTTATCTTTTCAACATACCAATTAGGTTCCATTTCACTCAACAATTATTTGGTTGAGGCGTCAATTGCATCACAATCACTAAGCAATTGAGGCAACTTGCTACATAAGCTTTATTACTTTCTATCCTACTTTTAATTCTTTTTTCACACAACACCACTTTCTTGCATCCTATCCAGGACAATCCCTTCCACCTAAAATCCATAACTAAATATCTATTTAACCAACCTTTTTCATCTTGCGTTTATAGTTATAGGACATATTCATTAATGCAAAACTGATTCATCTCAATACGAACTATATAAAGAATTATTTCTGTAATAGTTCAGATGTGTTCTATAAATGGAAAAAATGTATACTTTTCATCTACCTTCAATACTTGACTGTCTCATAGCATAATCTTCACACTAAATGCAGATACATGCCTTTCAATCATGCTTCAAAGTCTGGTTCGTGCGAACACCTCCCTATGCTATCTTTGGAACTTAGTCCCAACTACCTTGGTTAACAATCAAATTAACATTGTGATTATCCTTATGCACTTTAAAACATATAAATTGCATATTGCATGAAAAATATACTACAATTATTGATTTCACAATAATTTAACAACATTAAAGAAAAATCGTAATGGATTCCAATATCACCCATATACTTGTTGCATAAAGGATAGACAAATGATGAATCTAAATTATATACACTAATTTTAACTCTACATGCATTTGACTCCATTAAAAATACAAACCAACCAGATCTGAATTACTTTCTACCTCTCTATATAAAACTATATCAATTGCAACTATACAAAAACATTTCCCTTCCCTTTGGCAGGGACTCCAGCTCCTTTAGAGCTATTGTTTCCTAATGTTTTCTATTTTGTTTGGTTTTCTAGGTTATAATTCTCCATTGGATTGTCTATATTTTGCTGGTTGATTTTTGAATTTTGTGTTTGTTAAAATAGTGAAAAATTACTAGCCAATCGTATAAATCATGAAAACTAAAAATAAAAACCATTTATAATGTTTTCATATTTTTGTTTCAATTCTATTTTAATTCCTATCACATTTAAAAGACTCAATTGTACATATCATGAAAACTAAAAATGAAAACCGTTTATAATGTTTTCATATTTTTGTTTCAATTTATATTTCAATTCCTATCACACTTAAAAGACTATAGTTTTTGGCACATTCATTTTTAAAGACCACATTTTTACAAGTATCATGTATTGTTAGTGTAGGTTTTTTATTTTCCTTAGGGATATTTCTTTTTCCTACACATTATTAAGCTTGCTTAGGTTTATTATATGTGGTTAATATGAGGACATGTGGTGAAATACATCAGCTACATGTGTAACTCTTTCCCACACATGGGTAGTTGAGTTACACATAATTTTTTGGCTTGTTGTGCCACCTCTCATAACCACTATTATGTCTTTACCTAAGTAGGTTATGGTGTAGTTAGAGTTCTCACACTCTTTTGACTTTACGTGCCACCTCCTTTTTGTCTTCATTTGAAGAGGTTATGCCACATGTTTTGTCATTTACTAAGTAGGTAAAACCTCCCACCTTTTATGGGTAGTAGGAGTTAATGCACCTTTTGGATGTATATGCCCTATTTTTGCTATATATACAGCTCTCTACTCTCACTTTGACTAGTTCAATACCAGTTCGATGAAATCTCCATGAGAGTATCGAGAGTATTCTCAAATTCTCTTGCTTTGTCTCTATTTTTCTCTCTTTTCAGATTCTCTCTCCATTCTATTATTTTGATCTTCGATCATTTGTCGACTGGAGTGTATGTGATCTACGACTGACATTAGATCCTAGCTCAATTCTCGCTTCTCACAGAATCTAACATGGTATCAAAGCCTATTTGTTTGGTTTAGTTCATTTTTGTGATCTTGATATTTGAGAGATTCGAGACTATTAGATTGCTAGTATTTTCTCAAAAACCCAGTATTCTCTTCTCTTGCATCCTTGGATGATCTAGAGAATCAGAACATTTTCAAGGAAAATAAGCATTTGTATTACTCTGGCATGCATATTTGTGTTCTTGTGAGATATGGGTGATTTTAGCTCTTTTGGTAATCCTAGAAGCATTTTCAACGTCTCCATAGTGTCCAGAAGGCTCAGAAAAGTCAAAATTGGCTTTTGTTTCATCGAAATTGGAGATCGGAGGACTCGGTTGCACCAGAGGTTTTTTGAGGGGTTCCTGGAGGCAGCTGATAAATCGGTGCATTTTTGGCCCAAACAGACCTTTCCATCGTGCTCAGAGGATGTAAAAACCTACGAATCAACTGTCCAAAAGTCAAATTCGGTAAAATTTGTTTGAGGCAATTTTTTTTACATTTTGAGCCATACAACCCCATTTTTGCCTAATTGTACAGATTTTTCAAAAATAAAGTTAAAAAATAATAATATTGAGGCCTTTTGGCCAAAACTCTCAGCTCTTTATTGATTTAAGCACCTAAACGTTGGCTTAAGCACTAAATTTAAGCGCTTTATATAAAAATAAAAAACCTACACTAACACCCCCTTAAGCGTAGCTTAGGTGGGTGAAAAGATATGAGTCCCAGCAAATGAAGCCTAGTGAGGTACCCATGTACAAAGAATTCCCCCCAAAAGATAAGAAGCCCCCCGACAAAGGAATAGCCCCCCCTAAATAGAGAGAGAAAACACCCCCTCAGAGTAACGCTTCGATAGAGCATCACAGCTGCCCAAGCTCCGCCCGAGCAGCATAGCCACCCTTGAGCATCCCATACAAGCAATGCTACCACCTGAAACCACCTCCACCACCACTAATCCAGTCCTGCCAAATTTTGCAATAAAATTGGCGGTTCCACCAAACAAAAGCCCACTAAAAACATTTAGTGCTTTGCCATTTTTGGCGATAGTTCAAACTGTAACCAGACATAGTTGGCTGTAACTAAACTTGGTGGTTCTGCTAAAATTAGAGAATTTCCACCAAATTTGAAGGTGATGTCATGCTGACATCAGTGCAGGAGTTTTGAAATTTTGCACCTTATTCCATTGTGATTTTCAATTTGATAAGCGAACTTCGGAGTGCCCGTTCTCGGTCATACAGAGGCCTATTGTGACAATCTTTTTTAATTTGGGGTAGAATTTCATGCTCTACACAATGGTGAAATTTGTTTCTTGATTTGATGCTCTAGATTCCCAAAAATTGAAGATTCTTCTAGAATTTGCTGCACAGTTCTCGTTTTGAGACCTTCCCGAAGCCATAACTTGTGCAAACGGACTCCATTTTTGGTGCCATTTTTTCTAGAGTTCATATTTTTCTATGTACTCCACATTAGTGCTCTCAATTTGATCTCACATTGTACTTGAGCTGTAGTTTCAGTATTTTGGTCATTTTGGGCCCTGTAAGAATCTAAATATCTGAAGATTTGCATTGTAAATCGCACTAATTATAAAGTGCCAACATTGTAATTTATGGGGGGGTCATTTCAGAAACTAGTGAAAAAGGGGAGGTGTCTCATGTGTCTCTTTTTTGCACTTCTCTTTCTGCACTCTAGTTTACTTTTCTGCATAGATGGATGCATCTACACTTCATGTCTTAACTCCATATAACTATTTTGAATGGAAATCTAAGATGTTAATATATCTTAAAAGACATGGATGTCATCAGGTTATAATGGGACTTGAAACAAAACCTCAAAATGTCACAGAAAAGACAAAATGGTTTAATAAATGTGATGAAGCCTTTGGTACTCTGTGTATGTCAGTCTCTCCTGACCTTCTTTTTCACATTGAATCTGCCTCTACACCCAATGAAGTGTGGACCACATTGGAAAAACTCTTTGGTAAGCAGGATGAGTTAAGAGGTCATCAATTGGAGAATGAACTCATAAGGTTGAGTCTGAGTAATTTTGACACCATACAAGACTTCTTCACAAAGTTGAAAGTCATCAGATTATAGTTAAAATAGTGTGGAATAAAAAAAGAAGACAAACAACTGATCTTAAGCATTCTTTCTAAGCTTAGTCTGAACTATTCAGTCTTTGTTTCTACCTTTTATGCTACAAAAAGTTCCCTAGGTTCGAACTGTAAAATGCCTTCTCTAGATGAGTTTGCTGCAAAACTCACCCAGGACCAATATAAACCGGTTCACATGGGTACAATTAAACCCTCAAAGTCACATGCCTTGGCTACAAATCAAGGTACAAAAGAACAAAAGTGGTCTAGAAAATAGGAAAAGAAACAAAAGAACCAAGGAGAGAAGAAGAAAGATCAAAAACATGTTGCTCCAAATGCAGCTAATCAGACCTCTTCATCAAAAGGTGATCAATCTAAGAAGGATAAGGTCAATTTTTTTTACTGTAAAAGACCAGGACATGATGGGCACAAGTGTTTAAAGAAGCAGATTGATCACCTGTCACATCTTCTTGAAAAGAACAATATCAAGGTGCCTGATTCTATCAAGCAGAGTTCATCAGAAGGGTCTTCAAAGGACACAGAAAAGAGTAAGGGGAAAGGAAAGGGCAAGGCCCTAGTTGCAATTGCTTCACAACATGATACCTAGATAATTGACTCAGGTGCTTCGCACCACATGGCTTCCTCACATGATGGTTTTTCCTCCTTAGAGATATGTTCTATGCCTACCATACTTATGGGTGATGACACTACTATTCAAGTGCATGGGAGAGGGTTTGTTGATGTGGGTGAAGGAACATTTCAAGATGTTCTTTGTGCTCCATATTTATCAACTAATCTCTTATCTATTTATCAGATCACTCACACTAGCTCTGGCAAGCAGGTTTAGTTCACACCAAATAATGTGGTAATTAGTGAGTTGTATGATGGGTCTACAGTTGTTGTGGGAAAAGTAGATCATTAGTCTAGATTGTATCAATTTTCTCACTTTGTTCTTGACTCTCCTTCGATCATTTTACTCACTCATTCAGATGAGATGATTCATTTGTGGCATCAACAATTTGGCCACTTGAATTACCGCTACTTGCAGCAGCTCAGTCAACATGACATGGTTTCAAGGTTGCCTTCAATTCTATTTTCTGATGGAGTTTGCCATGGATGCATTCTTGGTAAGCATCTTGAGGAGAAGTATGACAAAGGAAAAGCTTGGAGGGCCACACAACTTCTGGAGTTGGTACACAATGACTTGGCAGGACCATTTCCACATCCATCTTTCAGCAAGGCTAGATATGTTCTGACATTCATTGATGATCTTTCTAGATATCCTTGGGTATATTTTCTCAAGCAGAAGTCAAAAGTCTTTGAGTACTTTTTGGACCTCAAAGATTTTGCAGTGAAATAGTCTAGGAAGACCATCAAGATTCTGTGTACAGATAATGGGGGGATATGTCAACCATAGGTTTGAGTAGTTTTGTCCCTCTGAGGGCATTGATCTTCAGTACACAGTTCCCTATAGTCCACAGCAAAATGGTGTCGCAGAACTCAAGAACAGGTCCTTGAAAGAGATGGCCAATTATATGATTCACTCCAGGTCTATGGCACTTCAATACTGGGCGGAGGCCATCAACTGTGTGTGTTACATCCAGAGCCATGTTCCTCACAAAGTTGTGAAGGGGGTAACTCCTTTCCAAGATTGGACTGGTTGGAAACCCACAATTAATTACTTTCGGGTGTTTAGTTCTCCTACATGGGCCCACATTCCAGCAGAGAAATGCAAGGCTATGGATCTGCAGAGAAAGCCTTGCATATTTGTTGGATACCCAGATGGTGTCAAGGGCTATAGGCTTCTCCATTAGACAACTCATAAGTTGTTCATTGACAGGAGTGTTCATTTTGAGGACTCTTCCAGTTCTTCTCCTACCACTTCTCCATCCACCATTACATTGGAGCCATTGTAGCATGATGACAGTTCTTTAGAGGATTTTAATCCTCTTGATCCACATGAGGAGTCTTCTTCCTCCACTTCAAATGGCAATAGTGATGATGAGGATCCACCCTCTTCTCCCAGTCATCGTTCAAAGGTTGATGATTCTCCTCTAGATTCTCCTGCCATAGAGCCTCTTTGGGTTCATCAGACTTTGTAGTCAGCAGGTGATTGGGTTGGTGATCCTTTAGATACAAGAAGAACAAGGTCACAATTCCAGCAGGCTTCACATCTCTTCATTGCTTTAACTTCTTATCCATAGACTTTTCGAGAAGCTTCTAGTGTCCCGAGTGGGCTGCAACAATGTAGGAAGAGATAAGTTCCTTGGAAAGGAATCATACATGGGATTTAGTCCCTCTTCCTAAGGGAAGAAAATTTGTTCGATGCAAGTGGATCTATCAAACAAAATTTGCAGTAGATGGGGCAGTTGACAAGCATAAGGCTCGCTTGGTTGCTAAATGATTCTCCCAGGTGCTCGGGATTGACTACTCTAAGACTTTTGCACAGTAGCCAAAATGAATTCCATCCAACTTGTAATTTCTATAGCTACAGCCCATTGTTGGGAAGTTCATCAGATGGACGTGAAGAGTACTTTTCTTCATGGTGACCTTCAGGAGGAAATCTACATGGATCAACCACAGGGGTTCGTTCAGGATCCTTCATCAATTGGTCGACTTTGGAAGTCTCTCTATGGCCTCAAACAGGCTCCTCAAGCCTAGTATGCCCAGTTGGATTCCTTCCCTCTGTCAATTAGGTTCACTCAATGCCATTCGGATCTGAATGTATACATTTTGCAGTAGGATGATACTTTGACATTACTAGTTCTTTGTGTCGATGACTTGTTGATCACATGGAATCACTCATCCACCATCAAGGCAGTGAAAATTGGTCTACATGATCGATTTCTAATGTTAAACTTGGGTCTTTTGCACTACTTCTTAGGGATTCAGATTACTTAGTATCTTCAGGTATCTTCATGGCACAACCCAAGTATGCACTTGACATGCTCTCCAAATTTCACATGGCTGATTGTAAGCCTGCATTGACTCCATTTTTGTTCGGGGTCAAACTTGAGGCTAAGTGTTCTTCACCCTTGGTTGATGGCACTTTATACCGAAAACTTGTTGGGAGTCTCATCTATCTGACTTACACAAGGCCTAATATTTCATATGTCATGGGCATGGTCTCTCAGTTTATGCAGGAGCCACATGAGTTACATTGGAAAGTAGCTAAGTGAATTTTCCACTATGTTCAGGGAACTCACATTTATGGGATTCATTATGCAGCAGGCATGGAATTTGACTTGGTGGGATACACAGATTCAGATTGGTAGGTGATTCTCAGGATCGCAAGTCTACTTTAGGGTATTGCTTCTCACTTGGTTCTGGTCCAGTTTGTTGGTCAAGCAAGAAGTAGTCTGTAATTGCTCTTTCATCTATAGAGGCTGAGTATTGAGGAGCAGTTAATGCCACCACTAAGGCCATCTAGCTTCATAATATTCTCACTGAGTTTGGCATTTCATTCAAAAAGCCCACAGTCATCTTTTATGATAATCAAAGTGCAATATAGATCTTAAAGAAACTAGTCTATCACCAGAGGACCAAACACATTGAGATACATATGTACTACATCCAGGAGTTGATTCATGCAAACACCTTCAATCTCAAGTACATTCATACATTGGAGTAGATCGTAGACATCTTCACCAAACCCTTCATTGAGAGCAAGTTCCTTCATCTGTGAGCCTTGCTAGGGGTGCGGCCAATGTCTACTTCAAGAGGGGCTTCTTAGTCCTTCGCTTCACTCTCTCTACTCTGGGGGGTGTTTTCTCTCTCTCAATTTAGGGGGGCTATTCCTTTGTGGGAGTGCTTCCTCTCTTTTGGGGGGGAATTCTGTGTACATGGGTACCTCACCAGGCTTCATTTGCCAGGACCCATATTTTTTCACCCACCTAAGCTATGCTTAAGGGGGGTGTTAGTGTAGGTTTTTCATTTTGCTTAGGGATATTTCTTTTTCCTACACATTATTAAGCTTGCTTGGGTTTATTATATGTGGTTAATATGAGGACATGTGGTGAAATACATCAGCTACATGTGTAACTCTCTCCCACACATGGGTAGTTGAGTTATACATCATTGTTTGGCTTGTTGTGCCACCTCTCATAACCACTATTCTATCTTTACCTGAGTAGGTTATGGGGTAGTTAGAGTTATCACACTCTTTTGGATTTATGTGCCACCTCCTTCTGTCTTCACTTGAGGAGGTTATGCCACATGTTTTGTCATTTACCAAGTAGGTAAAACCTTCCACCTTTTATGGGTAGGAGTTAATGCACCTCTTGGATGTATATGCCCTATTTTTGCTATATATATAGCTCTCTACTCTCACTTTCACTAGTTCAATACCAGATCAGTGAAAGCTCCATGATAGTATCGAGAGCATTCTCAAATTCTCTTGCTTTGTCTCTATTTTTCTCTCTTTTCAGATTCTCTCTCCATTTTGCTATTTTGATCTTTGATCATTTGTCGATTGGAGTGTATGTGATCTATGACCGACATCAGATCCTAGCTCGGTTCTCGCTTCTTGTAGAATCTAACATGTATGCATGTCTAACAACAATATATATACTTATACATTTAATTTTTTTAAAGTTTCGGTCAACTTCTTAGAAATTATGGTTTTATGTAGGGCTTCTATCTATAACAAATCTCACTTTGTTGCCCAACCATAGATCTCAGGTCTGTGTGGTTTTTAGAGTATATGACATTAGTGGCTTAAAGTTCCAACTCCATTCGAATTTGGAATGCTTTCTTGATTTAATGACTGAAAATATGTAGGTCAATTATTTGGTAAGGTGTGTTTTATTTTTGTTTTAAAATGGGTATTTAGGCTTTAGGGTTTACATGAAGTGAAACAAAGAAGCTCTCTATGAGTATTGGGGTTTCTCATCCTTGGCATGGAATTGCCAATTTGCTTTGCTAATTCCACATTGTGGTTTAATGTAAGGCCTCTATCTATAATAGATCCCACTTGGATGCCCAACCATGGATCTCAAGTCTATTTCATTTTTAGGGTATATGATACTTGTAGCTTAAAGTTGCAACTCCACTCAAATTTGAAATGAGTTCTTGATTCATTGACTATAAATGTGTTGTTTAGTTGTCTGCCAAAGGTATATTTCATTTTTGTTTTGGAATGGGTATATAGGGTTTAGGCTTTACATGGAGTGATACAAAGAAGCTCTAGGAGTGTCAAGGTTTCTCATTCTTGGCATGGAATCACCAATTTGCTTTGCTAATTCCACCTACCTCAAAGAAAGGTGCCTTCTTTGTGTAGCTATGATCACTATTGACACCATAGTAATCAATGGTCTTATGCATTGACTCTCATGCCACAATCAAATAATGAGATCTCCTCAATACTATTCTACATCATGAGGCTTTTCTGATCATGGGGACATCTTGAATTAATTGGCTTCCTTCTAGTTATTAACTGTTTAACTTTATAATGAGAATATCTCAACCCAACTCATCAAGGAACATGTCCTTAAATTCTTATAAGATAGGGTCTCTTCAAAATAGGTTTAGCATTCTATTATTGATTTGTCACTTGGACAGAATACAAACAACAACCTATTATACAAAAAAGTGTGTACACTTGTTAATCAAGACCTATTTTAACACCTTTTTGAACATTAAATGATTAAATCTCAATCTTGATGAATAAACCTGATAATATAAAGTTAGGGCTGGTCTAATCCCACTTAAATGGACACTCTCTGAAGTTTGTGGGGCTAAAGAACCAAGGTGCCTAGCGCCCTAGTCCCGAATGTTATCCTCGGTCCTATTTTGTGTTGTCAACTCAGAACACCTCCTTAGCTTTTACATGTTAGTCCCATTTGGTTTTATTCATTGTTGGTGAGAGAGAATGCATATATAAAGGAGTTTTACAATTCATTTTACACCTAGAGAATGCTAGATGACAAGAGAAGAATTAAATTTTCTTACATGTTTGATCTCCTATGCTCAAGTGCTCTTCATGCTTGGAATTGCTACATGCTTGTGGATGTTATGATGCTCATTTGTAGGTCTTGAAGGAAGTTCAAGCTATCTTTATATATCTCCTTGTTGGTGCATGAACTTGATTTATCTACTCCAACTAGGGTTTCACATATTGTGGTAATCTTTATCATTTCTATTCATACTTTCATCATATATTGTTGATCTTGCCTCTACCCTCCTAGGTCACGCACTCTTGGATCACTAATAATCACTGTAGTGGAGGTGAAAACACCAATAAAGGTTTGACTAAGGCAAGCCCCTCAACACAACCTTTTCCCCCTTTTCTTGTGTGCAAGTTGAAGATACAGATTTCAGAAGACAAGATCCGGGAAGAAGGAAGGTTTTGCAAAACCCTAATTAGGGTCTAGGATGCCCAATACCCTATTTCTTCTATTCTCTAAAACATAGATCCATGTTCTTCTCTATTTCCTAATCTCTACTACACTTTCAGAATTTATGTTTCTATTTCTGATAATCGTATATTAGCAAATCTCGATCAATTAGGGTTTCATCTTTTGCTCTAGTTTGCTTGGTTTGTTTTGGTTTAGTTTGGTTAAGACTCCTCTATACAACAAAGGTACAAAACCCTTATAGTTTGAGTCTCCTTCATGGGTATAATCCAAGGTCATTTTGTGTCTCAATGTTAAATGGAAGAGGGTTTGACGTAGTTTAACCTTTTAGGCTACATCTCTCTTTTCCATAAGACATTTTGGTGAACCCTTTGTATCTTTCACCTTTGCATCCTTCTTGATTCAAATCTGAGTTGTTTGTTGCCCTAGATCTGATTAGGATTTGATCCTTTAATCAATTTGCATACCTACATAGCTTAGTTTTACATTATTTCAAAATTAGGGTTTACAAAAGCCTCGCATTGTTAGAAAACCTAGTTAGTTTTGAACCTAGGGTTTGTAGATTAGTGAGTTGTTTCAAATTTTTGTAGCATGATTAAATTGATTTCATTTTCTATAGAATATCATCTTTGTGTTTAATAAAAGACATTCTTGCATATTTTCATTGAAAAGTGAAAAATCAATCATTTTAGGCTTAGAAAAAGCATATTTATTGAATTATTTTGATTGCATAGATTTTAGATCATCATAGAAAGATTTAAAATTCTGATTTTCACATCAAATCTGATTGGTATTACAGAAAATAATCATTTCATAATGCTTTATTTTGCATTTTGGACTTATTCATTGCTAGGGTTTGTTAGAAAAGTTGCATTTTAGGAAAACCTAGTTATTGTGAAATCTAGGGTTTGTGATTGATATCTTGTTTCAGATTTAACTGACAACATTTGCATTTCAAACCTAATTTTACTTTTCTCTAATACATCATATATGTCATCTTCTTTTGAAATTTGAAAGGAAGAACAATTTTTGGATTGATACATTTCGAAAAAAAATATTAAATTTAGGGTTTGATTTGAAGATGATTATGGATGATGTCTAATTTTCTGAGTAAAGCTGAAATTGATTAAGGGTTTATTATTTCATTACATTTTTTTCATTTGATCAAAAGTACAAAACATTGTTTCATTTAAATAAAAATTCAAGCTCTTCTTTCATCACCTCATTCATCTCTTCTTTGTGTGCATCTTGTGTATCACTAAAGCTTGTAAGCAATTTATAAGTTTTGTAACCCAGTGCCCTAATTCAAACAATCTTGTGCGAAGAAGTCTTTGAATTATGGGTTCTAATGCTTTGAATAACATTGATAACAACACATCAAAACCCCAATTCCCAACGCTAATCACACAAGAAGGTCAATCACTTCTTCCTGATATCCCTATTTCACATATCCCAGAAACATCAACTTTTCATGAATCCATCAACATAGATGACCTTGTAGCTCACGTTCTTGAAGCTCAAATTCAAAGATTAGACATAGAGTTGACTAATTTTTAGCAATTTGTAATCTCAAAAAATATAGTTGAGGAGGTTGTCCTTGTTGTTGAGAGTCTAAGAAGTTTATTGCTCAAAGAACAAGAGAGATTATGATTCTTGTGTGGTCTTGCTCATATAGTGTGTAGACACCTGAATTTCTCCATCGTACAATTCATATCATTGCACTGCATTCGCATAATTCACATCAATTCACCTAATTTCTCATCATTCTGCAATAATTATTAAATTTACTAAAAATCATCATATTCCTTTAATTAATTAAATAATCCAAGTTATTTAATTAAATCATTATTCTAATTTAAATAAATAAAATCAAATTTATTTATTTAAATATTCAAATTTCCCTCCACTTTAAATGAAACCAAAAATATTTATTTAAATAATCTATTTCCTCCAAGTTGAATTAAAATTAATAATTAATTCAATTATCCCATGTGCACATGAAATTAAATAATTATTTATTTAATTTCCCATTTATCCTCACCGCCATAAATTCCTCCAATCAAAATTAGTTAACAGATCAATCAATTCAGTCATCTGTTTAATCAAATCAGTTAACAAATCAATCTAATTTGTTAACAGATCAATCAACCCAGTCATCTGATCAATTAGTGCAATCAACTCTCCAATCAATTATGTTAACTTGCTTGATGCATGAGAGGGCTTGGACATGTTTCTTTCTCTCATTCACGCACATTCTCTCAACCTTCCTCAACCATTGATCTTTCTAATCATCCTCAATCGTAGATCTGTTGTCTCACGTGTCTATAAATTGAGCTTCACTCTCTATTTCTGATCATCTCTCGTTTTAGTAAACGTATGTTGTTGCTATTATTCTTGAGAGATCATATTCACGCTTGGCAATAATAGAGCAATCCACATAAGCAAAGAGCAAGGAGCAATCAAAATGAGTTATGGGTGTTGTCTCGGTACGCTCAATCGGTGTGGTTTGTTTGTGTATTTGGAAGGTATAATTGCATTGTTTTGTATTGTTTTCTTCTTATTTACATACTCGAATTTAGACCATCACATTTTGGCATGCCCAGTGGGACCCACGTCCTTGAAAACTAATTTTTCTGTTGAGATTTCTATACAGAATTTTACACAGCCAAAAATGTGCCCTTGGCTATAAATGTGCACCTATGTCAACTGTTGTTGTGCCTGTGCATTAGGTCAGTGCACCCATGTAGAAATTCGACGCACCCATGTTCCTAAAAGCATGCCCTTGTTTCTGATCAGTCGATACCTATTTTTTGCATATTTGGAGCTATTCTTAATGGATCTGACTTATTTTATGTTTTCTAGATTTGGCTAACAAGTATTCATTTCTGTTCTTGTTGTTAGATTCACTCTTTGGCAAGTTTAAATATCATTTCTCGTACCTTTTTGACTTCCTGTGTAAAAGCATGCCTTTGCTCTGCAAAAGCATGCATGTGCAAAGAGAAACATTGAACAGTAATCATTTACCCAGATCTAACATTCTAGGCCATTAGATCACTTAGACCTCATCAGATCAATATTTTCTAGTAAATTATTCTCTAGTTTTTGGCAGGTTGTTTTGACTATTTCAGAAGTGTGTCTGTGCAAAATAGAAACGCACCTATGCTCTGTATCAGTGCACCTATGGCTAGAAAAATCAAAATTTTTGAAAACGTGTCTTTGTCTTTGGTTGGCAAGCCCGTGCGTTAAGTTGACGTGCCTATGCTATCTGTCGATGCGCCTATACAGGAAGGTAAAAATAGTCATTTCATTGCTGATTATTGTTCTTTGCTATCTGTTCTGCTCATTATCAGTTTTGTATCTGTTGTTTCTACTATTTTGATCACATTTTTTCAATTTTTTGCCTTAACCTCTTCTTTGGTGATTGAAACTAATGATTGTGCAACTTATATCTTGGCCAAAGAAGCAAACTAAGACTATTAATGTGATTTGATGCAAGAAGTATGCCAAAGACAAATCTTGATTATCACTAAGTCTTAGGATTCAAATTTCATTTTTGCTTAAGGGAATTAACATGTATGTGTAATCTGGATTATCACTCATTCTTAGGATTCACACTTCATTTTTGCTTAAGAGAATTGACATGTATGTGTAATCTAGATTATCAGTCATTCTTAGGATTCACACTTCATTTTTCTTAAGGGAATTGACATGCATGTGTAATTTTGTTTATCACTAAATCTTCGCACACATTTCAATTTGGCTTAAAGGAATTTACATGTGTCTTCCATGTTTGGAATTTTTTAAATGTGTATGCTCTTCCTTCGCATGGCAATGTGATCTTGGGAATCAAAAACATTTAAGTTATTCATTTTATTGCTTTCCATGTATGCTATTAGCCTTTAGAAGGACTTGCTTTTGTATTGTGCTTCATCCAAAAGGGATGACCCTAAGTGGATCTTTCCTTCAAACTTCTATATAAATTGGTTGAGGTGAAAGCCAAGACTTAACCAGCGTTAGCCTTGCCTTACAATGCCAAATCAAAAAGAGGCATACCAACACTTTGCGAAAGCAATTTTGCATTGTGTAAGGTATATGAGACTCTTAGTAGAATTGGTTAAAGATTTTAGTAGCTTTCCAGATGCTCGCAAGGCGCTAGTCCCCCAAAGTAACTAGCACCCTTGTAGATAGTGTCCACCTGACTCACCTCTGAATGCTGCAGTAATTTTCAGTGCAAGGGTACGATGCCCCCGAGATTAGTCACCATAAGGATCCCTTGAGATGAGACAAAACTCCTAGCATAGCATAAGCTACTTGTAGCTTTTTGAGGAAAGGGTGATTGGGTCATCCTTCCAATCCTGAAGGTCCCTACATGTCCTCTCTGGCAAAGACAAAAAAATGTACACACCCACACTAGGTGTGATGACATTTGAGTCGACAGAGATTCCAAGTTGTGAGCTGATATTATTGAAGTGAAGCCTTGTCTTTAGGGATAAAGAGTGCTTGGTGTGTATTCAATTGTGTTTATACTTGTGAAAACTTGGGCTTTTAGGAGCCTCGAGTTCATACACATTTTTGTTGAAAATTGACAGTGTGTCTATTGCCTATTGTGTTTTTCTTGTCCAAGAGCAACCCAAAAATAAAAACAATCCCAAAAACATAGTGATTAGAACTTTCCCTTTCTTGCTTTTTCCTTGTCAAAGTCAAAAAATCCCAAAAACATAGTGATTAGAACTTTCCTTTTCCTTGTCAAAAAATCAAAAAAAAAAAATCCAAAAACATAGTGTAAAACTTTCCCTTTTTGCATCTTCCTTTTGTCAAAAAAATCCAAAATCCAAAAGAAAGCTAACAACACCACTCCATCTTCATCCACCATCATTTTTCAAAGTTATCCCAAAGCATCAAATCATCCCTTTAACTTGGTTATCAATCCCAAGATCTAGATCATACAATCTCCTAATTTGTCTTCTAGACCAATTAGTATCAAACCAACTAGTGAACAAAACCTACCTTCAAAAGGGGATCTCCTTTTAAAGATAGACAAATTCACTATAGCCTTATCTTGCCTCACTTTGAAGTCATTAGTCTATTTCAGGGTAGATAATCACAAAATCCAAAAATTTGTTGATCTAGATTTTATAATTTTTAACCAAGCCCATCATTCATCCAAATCACATGCCCATCGCTCAATCAGAACAAAACACAAACATGGAAAACATTCCAAATCTGCCGCAAGGCAATCCTGAGGTGCCTACCTCTGAAGCACTTATTGATGCATCAAATTTTACCATGGGCATGGAATCTACCGTCTTTGTTCCTACAGGGTATACAGTAGGTGCCTCTTCATTCAAAAATCTCCATCAACAAACACATGAAGAATCCCCCCTCAGATGATGACCTACAAGACCCCGTAATCATGGAGAAAATTAGTAAACATTTGGATGCAAATCACGATCATTACTTCCATCTACTTGCTTGAAAAGGAGCTAAGTTGCCTTACAATTTTGACACGTCGCAAATCCAAGAAAAAGATGTTTTTGGTGAAGATCGTCCACATTCATTACCCACAACTTCTACTTTACCACCTTCTTTTCCAACTGACGATCTTCCATTCACAAACATGTTCCACAAAACACCACTTGAACCACTCCTAAAACCATCATACATCAGTGGCCAACACCAATCTAACCCATCTTCTTCTATCCCACACAATCCCTCTACTAATCCACAACAACCATCTTCTTCTTCTATCCCCCATAATACCTTTACTAACCCACAATAAACATCTTTTTCTATTCCCAACAACAATTGTGCAAATCATCCACAAGTATCTCACACTCACTCTTCCACAACCAACATACCCATCAATCCATCCCAAAATAACACGAACCTCACTAGCACATCACAACAACCACCAAACCAACAATACAATTCCTTTCACCAATACCAATAACATACAAACCAACACTATCAACAACCTCCACACCATTACCAACAACCTCCAAACCAAAATTACCAACAACCACCATCTAATTACCAACAACCTCCCAACCAAAATTATCAACAACCTCCCAACCAAAACTATCAACAACCCCCATCCAACTATCAACAACCACCTTCTTCCAACATTCATCAATATTATACACCACCACCACCACCATCCGGAATTGAGCTTACACTCCAAAGCTTACAAAAACAAGTTTCCAATCTTACACTCAGAAACACCAAAAAGACTTTCTTGTTTGAGGAAGTTTGTCCATATCCTTTTGATCGCTCTATTCCCATGCTCCCTTTTCCTAAAAACTTTGAAGTACCTAAATTCGACAAATACAAAGGAAAAGGTGATCCCCAAGAGCATTTAAGGGAATTTTACATGGCTTGTTTAGAGGTCACTCATGACTATACATCTCTCTTGTGTCTCTTTCCTCAAAGTCTCAAAGGACAATCCATGGAATGGCTTTCACATTTACCTCTAGAAGTAAAATTCTTCAATGAACTAGCTGATAAATATGTCACCCATTTCTCTTTTAACATTGAACATGAAGTCACCATGACAAACTTGTGTAATACAAAATAGAGAAATGGTGAAACCTTCATCTCCTTCCTACAAAGGTGGAGAAGTATGGCTAGCAATTTCCCTTGGCTTCTATTTGAGAAGCAATTAGTACATATACTTGTCCAAAACTTGAACCAAGAACTTGGCTTTCAGTTACAAATGCACTGTGCTAGTTCCTTTGAGGACATCATTTCAAAAGGAACCAACATAGAAAAAGCCCTTATCACTAAAGGACTTGTGAAATTCTTCAAAGAGACAAAAGATAACACTCTTGCATCAAATCACAAGCCCCACTTTTGGGTTAAAAACAAGAATATTCTCAGAGATGGTGTTATTGATGCCAAACACGTCCAAACCATCCAAACACCTCTTAACCTCCAAACACCACAAAAAAACACTCCTCCCCCTCAAAGGGACCAATTTAAACAAGACTTCACACCCAAATGTAGATTCACTCCCTTGGGAGAAACCATTGAATCTATACTTAAGAAGCTTATCCAAAATGGTTTAATAACATTGCCTAAAACCAGACAATATGATGAACTTGCTTTTAAACCCACATGGTACAAAGACAACGAATATTGTGAATTCCACCAGGTCAAAGGACATAAAACTCTAGGTTGCATGAAGTTAAAAATCCTCATCCAAAACCTCATTGATTAGGGAGAGCTTGTCATCAATGGCGCTCCTCCTCCCACAACAAATAAAGACCTTGGTATTTATGACAATCCATTCCCTGGTCATGGAAAAGGAAACAATGCCAACAATAGAGGTAAAAGTGTAAATAACTTGTTAGGAGTATATGATTCAGTCATTGGTCATTTTAGCGAAAGTGTTGTATCCACTCTCACAATCAAGGGTAAAGTTCCTGATTGTGCCATAACCACTCATCGAGGTCACATTACCCTTCATGGGTCAACATCAAACAATCAGCCCCATTCTGAGTACAATTTGTTAGATCATTTGGGCAAAACACCATCCCTCATCTCCATTCTTGATCTCCTTAATACTTCACCTGAGCATAGGGATATCCTCAAAAAGGCCCTCAAGGAGTGAACTATACCCAACAACATTGACATTGTCTGATTGAAAGCCATGATAGGACATATCGCCTCTCCACATCACTTGGTCTTCAAAAAGCAAGATATCCCTTTCCAAAATTCATGTCATAATGAATCCTTACACATTGAAGTGTACATCCACTAGCACAAAGTCATTAGAATCCTTATAGATGGTGGTGTCAGTCTCAATATCTATTCTTTAAAGATATTAAAACAATTGGGATATTTTTTTGATGCTATTGATTTGTCCAAAACAATGACAATCAAGGCTTATGGTGACGTCGAAAGGGAATCTGAAGGGGTCATTCATCTACCTATCAAAGTGGGGCCTACCTTAGTGGAAACTCGATGTCAGGTACTGGACCTCAACCTCCCATACAACATCATCCTTTCTTGCCCATGGATTCATACCATGCAGGTCATACCCTCAACCTAGCACTAATGTTTGAAATTCCCCTACCATGGTACGAAAATTACCATTCCCGAAGATCTGAATCCTTTCGAATTCTATCGCACCATGCAAGGAAAATACCTAAATTCAAACCAAGTACCCAAAAATGAAGCCGCCCATCCTTCGTCCTCATATGTCGATCCAACCACATTATCCACAAAATGTCCTAAGAAAGACATTCCTGAGGTCAAGGTTCAATACAAGAATGTAGGGTTCGGAGAGTATGACTTGTAGAACTCTTGTTGTGTAGGGAACTTACCCTTATCACCGAAGTCTTATAGCAAACCTCCTGTGGCAAAATAAATCAAGAAGAAGGCCATCAAACCTATACCCCCAACAATTTTCATACATGAACGCAATCTAGAAGATGAGCACATGGAAGACATATCATCTTGGATCTTCCAAGATGAAAAGGAACCAATCATACTACCTATGGACAAGTACAACAATGGTCATCGAATTGTAAAGAATATGAGCTATAAAGGATAGGGAGGACTTGGACTCCATGAGCAAGGAACTATAGAACCCATATCTGTCACCCACAAATATAATAAACATGGTTTTAGATTCGGTAAGGAGGTACCTAACTCCCCTTATATACAGTTTATACTCGACGAAGTGGCAAAGGCTTGGCCCACAAAAGAGACTTATATGGAGGATACCATTGACGACTCTCACCTTCACCTCACGGATTTATTTCCCTTATGTCAACAACCAAAACACAAAACATCTCCCTTATATATCTTGACCTAATCAATTGGGACCAACAAGGGCCTCCTGTTTCAAAACAATGAAGCACTTGCAGAATTTCTAAGACTTCGAGATGGTATACCCCATGGTGATCATAAAGCAAGTTTTGTCATGGATCTCTCTCCTATCGCATATTTCGAGGAGAATGTTAAATCTTTCAATCGCAAAAATATGAATAAAATAAATCAATCCTTAGGTGAAAACCACATTATGGCACCTTCAGATCTCAAAATAGTAAAAACAAAGGACACATCCAATGATGAAAACCTCCATGAGGCACCTGAGGATGAAAGATTTGACCTTCCCCCACCATCAAAATATCAGGATAAATCCTCTTTATTGGTAGAAAAATCACAATAAATGAACCTTGGCACAATCAAAAATCCAAAGGTTACATTCTTAGCAGCTTCTTTGTCTCAACAGGAGAATACTTCACAAAGTTTTTTTCAAAAAAGGGAAATTAACTTTGCATGGACTTATGCCGACATGCCAAGATTAGATCTTGCATTAGTAGTCCATCATCTATCAGTTTCACTAGGAGCTAAACTAGTCAAGCAGAAATTGTGCAAATGCACCCACAGATTGCTTTATTGGTCAAAGTTGAGCTTGAGAAGCTACTTGATGCCAAGTTCATCCATCCCATGGATTATACAGAGTGGGTATCAAATCTAGTACATGTTTCCAAGTTGAATGGAGGAATTCACATTTGTGAATACTTTAGAGACTTAAATAAGGCCTATCCCAAAGATGATTTTCCACTACCCAGCATCGACATTATCGTGGACTTAATAGCGGGCCATGAAATGCTTTCCCTCATGGATAGTTTTTCTGGTTATAACCAAATCATGATTGCACCCGAAGACCAAGATAAAATAGCTTTCACATGTCCTTGGGGCAACTACTATTTGTAGGTCATGCCTTTTGGCCTCAAAAATGCTGGTGCTACTTACCAAAGAGCGATGATGGTAATCTTTCACAATTTGTTCCATACCATTATGGAAGATTATGTCGATGACCTCCTAGGTAAGTCTACAAAGGCAGATCACTTGAAAGTGTTGGAGCAGATTTTTTATCAGCTAGAGCAATATCAACTAAAGCTAAATCTAAATAAGTGTGTCTTCGATGTAATAGCTAGCAAGCAATTGGGATACATTGTATCTCAACAAGGCATTGAGGTTGACCCCACTAAGGTCAAAGCTATTGTTGAAATTTCTCCTTCGAGTAACCTTAAACAGCTAAGAAGTCTTCAGGGAAAGCTATAGTCCATCCAGCGGTTCATCTTACAACTAGTAGACAAATGTCAACCCTTCTCGCACTTAATCCATAAGGATGTCACTTTCAAATGGGATAGTAAGTGCCAAGATGCCTTTGAACAATTAAAATCTTATCTTGCTTCACCACCAATATTGATGCCTCTAGTAACAAGGAAACCTCCCTTGCTTTACATCTCCATTACATCAATAGCCTTGGGGGCACTACTTGCACAAAACTATGACTCGGGTAAAGAATGGGCAATTTACTACATCAGTCACACTCTAGTAGGATATGAGCTCAACTATACCCCTATGGAAAGAGCCTATTTAGCAGTAGTGTTCGCTTCCCAAAAGTTGTGGCACTATATGTTGAACCAACATACAAAGCTTATATCCAAGGTAGATCCTTTGAAATACTTGCTTTCCAAAGCAACTCTTACGGGATTCCTAGTGAAAAGGGTTATGATCCTAACTAAGTTTGACATCAAATATGTGGATCAAAAGGCTATCAAAGGGTAGGTAATTGTAGACCAACTAGTTGAAGCACCATTAATAGATACACACCCCATGCTATCTGAGATTTCATATGAAGGGATTTTCAACCTCTCTATATCAATCGAGTGGAAACTATACTTTGACTGGTCATACACTCAGCATAGTTCTAGAGCAGGGATTCTCTTCATCACCCCACAAGGTGATTGTATCCCTAAATAATAATAGCTTGCTTTCCCATGTACCAACAACATATCCAAGTATGAAGCATTGTTAACAGGTCTCAGAATGGCTATCCAGTGGAACATCAAACAACTTCAGGTCTACAGAAATTCTCAACTTGTCATTCATCAAGTCATAGATGAATATCAAACTAAGGATGACAAGTTGATGCCCTACAAGAAAATGGTTGACAACTATAAACAACACTTTTGAAGTCTTTCCTTTGATCACATCCCAAGAGTTAACAATAAGGCTATTGATGTAATGGTAACTATTGGGCCTCTTCTAGACATGTCGACCAACAAACAAAATTGTGAGTTCTTGGTAGAATGGCTGCTGATACGGTCTATTGATATTCTACAAACTGAAATCATCTGCGAGCTTGTTGGTTCTAACTCGACGTGGTATCAGGATATATACAACTACCTTCATAACATCACCCTCCCATCCAATCTAACATCAACACAAAAGAAAACCTTTATCTATCGAGCCTACCATTTCACCATCCTAGGAAATACACTATACCGACAGAGTCTCGATGCTATCCTCCTTAGATGTTTAAACTTAGAAGAAGTCAAAACTGCTTTAAGAGATATACACGAGGGTATCTGTGGAGCACATTCCACCGGTCCCAACCTAGCAAAGAAGTTGCTCAAAACTAGATATTTTTGGCCCACAATGGAACAAGATGCCAACCAGCATGCCAAGAAATGTCTTCAGTGTCAACAGCATGGAGATTTGATTCATGTGCCTGGTCATCAACTGTAACCAGTGACCACTCCGTGGTCATTTTCACAATGGAGTCTCAATCTTGTAGGCAAGATACATCCCTCCTCTTCAAACAGCCATAAGTTTATAATTATCGCCACTGAGTTTTTTACAAAGTGGGTGGAAGCTATACCCATGACTTACATAATCGGTAAGCAAATTGCTAAATTTATCCTGAACTATATCATTTGCTAGTATGGTATCCCCATGGCTATAGTAACTGATAATGGTAAACCATTCAAAAACCAAGATGTCCATGCCTTATGCACACAATATCATATCCAACATCAATTTTCTATGTCATACTATCCCCAAAGCAATGGTCAGGTTGAGGCTTCAAATAAAACAATCCTTAAAATACTCAAAAAGATAGTAAATGAAGCTAGCCGTGATTGGTATCTCCAGCTTAATCTCACCCTCTAGGCCTATAGAACAAGCATCTAAACCCCAACTAGAGCCACACCCTATGCTTGGTATATGGATCTGAAGCCATTTGGCCTATAGAGGTTGAGATCCCATCACTCCATGTCTTCCTGCAGCATATGATAGACGGAGAAGAGTACAGAGTGTCTAGGCTACATGAATTAGAGTTTCTAGATGAAAGATACCTTGCAGCATTAAATCATCTTTAGGTCTACTAGAACTGACTACACCATAGCTACAACAAGAAAATAAAAGAAAGGCAGTTCCAAGTAGGTGATCTAGTCCTGAAGGAAAATCAGAGAAACTTGTAAGATAGAGAAAAGAAAGGTAAATTTGAACCTAACTGGTTGGGTCATTTCATCATCACAGCAACATATGGATCAAGGGCATACTCCCTAGCAACACTTGACAGCATTCCTCTTGATGAACCCATCAACAATGTTCATCTCAAGAAATTCTATGCCTAATCCTTGGGAATATCCTAGCAGAACATAACCAAAAAAAGCAAAAAATCAAAAAACAACAAAAAAATGTTCATCCTCTAGTGAAAACCTAGTAAACAGGCACCTTGGATAAGTACCATAGTGAAAACCTGGAAAATAGGCGCTATGTGTAGGATTTAGCACTACCATCTATTCGGTCTTCTCATCCATCCATCTCATTTTCATAATAAAACCCATCCATCCATAATAAAACTTGTTGACCCTCACATTCCCAAATTGTCCATCTATCATGGCTTAGGAATTGGTTAGTGTCAAGTGTTCTATCCATGTTTCATCCATAGTCAGTCTCATCCATAGTCAAATTTACTCAGTCAATTTCACTCATAGTTAGTCGTCTTTCTCCATAATAAAACCCTTTACTGGAATGGGAGCAAGTTTCCTTAACCTAAGGCTTGGGATGGATCCTCATTTGCATCAAGGGTAGTTTTCACACTTTCCCTCATTATTCAAAAACCATCACCATTTATCGACAATATCCATCAACACTCTCATCATTTATCCATCTTCACTTTCATCACACTTCATCAATCGACACATTCATCACACTACCTAGAACTACATATCATCATCATCATTGTAATGTGCTTTGATCCCGTGGATACAAGGTATGTAGGTAGTCTAGAATACAAAGGAAGTATCCAGTACTCAGGCACATATGATTCACCCCATCCTACATCTCAACCCATAATAAATTCATCTTTGTCACCTCATCCATTTACTATAGTCCATCCTATCCATCTACCACCTAGACATGACTAACTCAAGCAAAAATGAACTATGCATCTTTGTGGAAGTTAAAAGTGCTCATCCAAATCTGAAACATAAAAAAACTACTCCTAAAAAATAATACATCACCACATTCCATTTGCCTATATCTAGGTATATACATACATCTTGGATCCAAAGCCTTTAACGGATACATCTTTCCTACGATAAGGCCTCAAATCTTTCTGGAATACCTACTTTTGGCAAGAAAACATGTTGGTTGTCTATTGGTTTTATCAGTTGGTTATTTTTTCTTTTTGATTTATCTTGTGTCCCTTTTAAAATGCACATTCAAAACTACCTTGATCTTTTTATATCTTGGTATGTCACACTACTGTATAAATTGGGGCATAGTCATTGCTTTTGTATGCTGTGTTTGAGGGATGATTTTATTCTCCTATTAGGTCTAATATCTATCTTGTGTGTGATGGGATTAGCATCTTGCATATTAATATCTTTTACATCTGAGGCTCTACAAAGACCTTCTTTGTATTAAGACTATTCTATGCAAAGACTATTTTCCATTCACTTATCCAACAAGGTTCTATTTGGCCTAGTAGTAAATAAAATCAAACCGCTTGCTTGCAAAGTCAACTATCTTATGCATGGGATACATAGTCACCCTGGTTCTCATACCTTGGTGCATAATATTCGTATGCTATATCAAATAAAGGATTGCTCTATTTTCACATGTCAAGTGTAATTCTTTTCCCGAGTTATTCCATCAATCATTCATCTATCAAACAATGTTCTTTTCATTCCAATTCATCATTGTTAATCATGTTGTTTCATCATTTTTCTTGTCATTTGATTATCACATCATTGTTAATCATGTTGTTTCATCATTTTCTTATCGCATCATTGTTAATCATGTTGTTTCATCATTTTCTTATCATTTGATTATCATATCTTTAGTAATCATTTATTCATCCCATTTGTCTTCTTGTTTAAATTCTTCTATCATTTAGTTATCTTTCATTAAGATTAATTGATTGTTCATCATATTCTTTTCATTAATCAAGTTGCTTCTTCTTCAATTGATTACCTTTCATTAAGTTAATTAATTGTTCATCATATTCTTTTCATTTGCTTCTTCCATCAATTGATTATCTTTCCATTAGGTTAAATAGTTGTATCATCACATTTGCTTATCTTTTCTTTAGGTAATCATTTGTTCATCATATTCTTCATTATCATTTGATTAACATTTATATGTTACTCATTTGTGTCATCATGTGATCATCATTTATCATTTCATCTAAATTAATTATTTCATCATTCATCTTGCATTTTATATCATGTCATCATAAACATCAAATAAAACATCATATTTCCATCATGTCATCATATTACATCATTAATACATCATATACATCATCAAATAAGCATCTATACTAAATCCATCTCACATCAAATCATTATGCATCATATTACATCTATCATATCATCAAAAGAATAAAAACATCATAAACCATCCAGATATAGTTGAACCATCATATATATCATCAAAAATAATAAAATGTCCATAATATACAAGTGTCCATGATACAAGTATACATATGTAAACATCATCATCAAGCATGCAGGCATCAAAATACAAAAAAAATATATACATGGATATATACATCTCATCAAAAATATACAAAGTATCTGCACATCAAGTTTAGCTACCCCCCTCTAAAGGTGTTGGCTGCTAATCATGCCCTATTGGTGGTGGCTGAGGTGGTCTCTAAGATACTGATGATTGTTCCTGGCCTTGTGTCCCCTATCTTGCACTCGTCCTGGGAGGCCCAATCGCTGATGGTCCTGACCAAATTGATCTGGAACCCCCTACTCTGCTTCACATGCTGAAGCTGGGAGCCCTCTGAGATGCTGGGACTACACTCTAATAGAGACCTCGATAGTACTCTACAAGCTGCCCCACCTGAGCCAACCTATCCTGAATCCCCATCATGTTTATCCACATCTATGACATTCTCCTGCCGGCTATAACTCTTTGTGTTGCTTCTACACATGGGTTGTCTCGACTCTAGCTATGTCTCTCTCTCCTATCACCTGCTATAGCTAAAACTATAGCCCTTGTACCTATACCTATAGAGCTTGTATCTGTAGGAGGGCATTGTCCATCTCCATAGTAACACATGTGATAACCCCATGTTGTCACTCTACCTCTGCCTACAAGCTATCTTAAGAGGCTTGTAATGTGTCCTTGTCCTCCCCATCTCCATCTCCTCCTGCTCCTTCTCCTCCTACTATTATCTATGGTCCCTGTGGTCCCTGTCCTGCTCTATCATCTCCACTCCCTGCATCTGGAGGGATCGCAACATTTCCTACTGCAACTCTCTGTCTAACTCATCGTTGCTGGCCGATGGGAGGCTCTGCCACCTGTCATGCCTATGTCCCAGGTGGTGCCAGTCTCACAGGCTAATGTGTAGCCCACCAAGGATCAAAATTAGGATTGGTCCCTACATCCTCTATAGCCCCTGCTATTGATGCCCATGACACAGACTGTATAGCTCTAATCTCTACCTCTACTATATATTTGTCCACAAGTGTTCCCCAAGCTCTCAAGAAAATGGCCTCATTAACCGGCACCATTTGTTGCTCCCCAAATTACCACATAACCCTATCTGGCATGTGTCTCTCTATAATTATCCTCACCCTACCCATGAGGTACTGGGTCTGCCTCACATATGGTAGCTCTTGGTGATCATTCCACCACACCTCACAAGACCTCCATGGTCTCCATACCACCTCATCTAGAGCTCATCTATGACGCGCCTCTAGTATGTCATATCACACATCCTCTGATAATGAAGCACCCTAGCATATAACCAATAGTATGACTGCTCCGCTACTCTAACCATCCCATTTGTCATCTGTCTCAAAATAGATATATGCTCCCATGCCCATATGTGTAGTAGCGCCACACCGCAACCCATGTACCAGCTCTGACTGTACATGCAACTATGTAAATCTCTATACAAATGCACTAACATGCACAGCCCCCAAGCAAAAACCTCTCCCTCCATCATTTGCTCGAGTACATCTCCCTAACCAATCGCAAAATGTTAGGATTGTCGCCCTGGTACCAACACATAACTAGTCAAGCCTGTAATAAAAAGTGGTAGTGGGGCATCATCAATAACCTATGTCAAGTCTAGTGAGGTCCCCTCTATGGGAAGGTTGTCGTCTGCGAATACTCTCTCCAAGGCCTCAAGGCCTATGTGAAGGTCGTATCTAGCCAAGGATCCATGTATCGGGATCCATAGTATCTGCCACACATCCTCTAATTTCACTGTCATCTCCCCTATCAAGAGAAGGAAGGCACTCTTTTTGCTGTGCCATCGCTCTATCAATGCGGCATCATCGTAGTGTGTGCTCGGATCTCTGGGAATCGCGCTATGTGCAGCATCCCGACCCCATCCATGAACTCTCTATCAATATCTGAGATTCTCGGCTCCAGACTCATCGTGTGTGGCCTCCACACACGTGATTGAATTGGTGGCAGTCGCTCCTATCCATCATAACAAGTCAATATGTTAGCCATTAACCAATAAAAAACTCATGACTTCCTTACTTCTAATTCTTCCCTAAATCAGCTATTTGGGTCCCTAGGACCACTAACTTTTCTTCTTTCATCAAAAACTGAAGTCTAATCGGAAGCCTATTGTCTTCTGACACAGGCACACCTTTTCTACCCAAAGGCATGTTTTTCTGTGTCGGCGCCCCTTTTTCCTGCACAGGTGCATTATTTTCCTACATAGGCGTGCTTTTATGCAAAAGTGCACCATTATTCAACCTAAGTGTGCTGTAATAGTTTGTAGGCGCATTTTTCTACCCTCTGCCCCTATTCTGCATAGGTGCGTTGTTGCATCGCGTGGGCGCACCATCTGTTGACGCAGGCGCACTTCCTGAACATGGGTGCATGTCTCCGCATCGGTGCACCATTAAGGCATGTAGGCGCGCCATTATCTTGCATGGGCGCGCATTCATAAATGCACGCCTGTGTTTTTTCTTGCCTTTTCCTATCATTAATGACCCCCTAACTACCCCAGGCCCTGGTTAGGTCACTCATTGGCTATCCTACACCATCTAGTCATTGGTAGTTCCTCACTCGCTTGCCTCTATGCTTGTGACAGGGGATCGCAATCCTATTCACCATCTCTATCTCTCTCTCTCTTCTTCTCTCTGCTAGTTTTTTCTAAGCTTAGGTGTCAAAATGACTAGGTATGGGCCCCCTACCACTATTTATAGGCCCCCCACCCCTGTTTTTCCCTTTTGTGCCTACCCCATCCTCCCTTATCCCCTATTTGTTAACTTTTTATCTGTTGTTCTTCTATTTGTTCTTCTTTTCTATTATCCTCACCTTGTTCGCACATGTTGAAATTTTTTTTAAAATTATTTATTATTTTTTCCAAAAAAATTCTTGAGGGGGCACCCATCATACCTTCCATCTTTCATCATTCTTATCCCTTCCGGCCACAAATTGGGGCATCATTTTTCAGTTTCTGTAACCCGACGCCACCTAATGGGATGCCGCATCAAAGAGGGGCAAAATGTAGACACCTAAATTTTGCCATCACACAACTCATATTATTGCACTGCATTCACATAATTCATATCAATTCACCTAATTTCTCATCATTCCGCAATAATTATTAAATTCACTAAAAATCATCATATTCCTCTAATTAATTAAATAATCTAAGTTATTTAATTAAATCATCATTCTTCTAATTTAAATAAATAAAATTAAAGTTATTTATTTAAATATTCAAATTTCCCTCCACTTTAAATAAATTCAAAAAAAAATATTTAAATCATCTATTTCCTCTAAATTGAATTAAAATTAATAATTAATTCAATTATCCCATGTGCACATGAAATTAAATAATTATTTATTTAATTTCCCATTTATCCTCTCCCACCATAAATTCCTCCAATCAAAATCAGTTAACAGATCAATTAAAAGAGATGACTCATCAATCAATTCAGTCATTTGTTCAATCAAATCAGTTAACAAATCAATCTAATTTGTTAACAAATCAATCAACCCAGTCATCTGATCAATTAGCTCAGTCAACTCTCCAATCAATTCTGTTAACTCGCTTGATGCATGAGAGGGCTTGGACACTTGTCTCTCTCTCATTCATGCATATTCTCTCAACATTCCTCAACCATTGATCTTTCTGATCATCCTCAACCATAGATCTATTGTCTCACATTTCTATAAATTGAGCTTCACTCTCCATCTCTGATCATCTCTCATTTTAGTAAACTTATGTTGTCTCTATCATTCTCAGGAGATCATATTCATGCTTGGCAATAGTAGAGCAATCCACATAAGCAAAGAGCAAGGAGCAATCAACATGAGATTTGGGTGAGCTATCTCGGTACGCTCGATCTATGTGGTTTGTTTGTGTATTTGCAAGGTATAATTGCATTGTTTTGTATTGTTTTCTTCTTATTTGCATACTTGAATTTAGACCATCACATAGTGCAAAACAACATTTTATCTACATCTAATTGCGTTGAAATCATCACTAATGTGACTTCTTCTAATCAAATAGGTACTCAAGTGTCGGCACCCATACCAACACTCCCTATTCCACATACTCCTACTATTATCGCCACAACTACACAACCTAGTAATAGTGCTAGTACCACATGTGTTGGGTTATCTACTAAGAATCTTATTCATCATTATACTTTCATTCCCTTCAATTATACAAATACTACACCTAGTGTCACCCCTCCTACATCAAATCAAACTAAGCCTAATATCACTTTCCAAAAGGAAAATCATATAGTATCACATCCTATGGTGAGCCCTATCCATTCATACCAATCCCAACCTAGTTCACCTTCTGACCCTATCATCAATCAACTTTTGCAAAATATGAACTCCATCCAACAACAATTAGCAAGCATAAACTAAAGTCCCACCAAACCCTCTATGACATCACATTATATTCGAAGCCCTTTGTCGTATCCTATCCTAAGAGCTCAAATGCATGAGAAGTTTGGAACCCCTCACTTTGAGAAGTATAATGGGAAGGGAGACCCTAAAAACCATGTGGTAGCCTTTATAGCTATGTGTAGTGATTTATTCTTCGAAGATACAATATTGGCTAAACTCTTTCCTAGGTCACTCAAAGACACAACCCTAGATTGATTTTGCTCATTACCTCCTAATTCAATCACTTCTTTTTCACAACTATTCAATAAGTTCCTCAAAAAATTTCAAGTGAACATTGGGCCTCAAGTCTCTTTGACTAACTTGGTTCATTACAAACAAGGAATAAAATAGAAAGTAATAGATTTTATGGATCGTTACCAAGCCCTCTTTTCACAAGTTCAATATTCTATTATGAATGCTAATGTACAAAGAATCTTTATTGGAAACTTACAACCTCACATCTGTGATAAGATATTGTTGATGTGTTATGATTCTTTCACTCATCTTTGCATGGCTCTCTATGATTACCAACTTTCAGTTAGTTAGTATGAGAATAATCCCTCATCAGCTCTATTTGGTCAATCCAAAGTCTCACAAAATCATTCATTCAAAAGACACAACATAGACTTCATCAAGATCAATGCAATTTCATCCAATAACATAAGAAAACATGTGGTGGCTACATCATCTCCTGCTTCTGCCCCATATAAATTGAAACCAAAGACACGACATTTCACACCATTATCAAAGTCTCTCTACTCTATAATGACACAACTTTTGAACAATAATCTCATCAAGCTTCTACTCATTAGACCTCTCAATCCAAGTAAGATGTAATCATCTTCTTTTGATTCAAAGGCCTTTTGTCAATTTCACCGCACCACCAGTCATGACACTAAAATATGTATGCATCTTAAACATGAAGTTCAAGACATCATTGATTCCAATGTCATCCAAGTTCCTAGTGTAAATGAAAAAGGAAATAAATCAGTGGCTCCACCTAATCAAAACCTACAAATATATACAAATCAATTACCTCATCATGAATCTAATGTCATGGATCTATCTCAGGAGACACTTTGTACTTATAATCATCAAGAACAAGACTATGAAGGTGATGTTTGCACATGGTAGATGCTCGCCCTCATAAAGAACGAGCAGAACCTAAACCAGCTATATCTTTTACTTCTCATGATGCTACTATTGAAGCTCCTGATAGACCTCTATACATCATTATTTGAATCAATGATAAACACATAAGAGGTGCTATGATAGATCCTATATGCATGGTAAATGTAGTAACTTAAGAGTTTCTCTACATGCATGGTCTACATTGTGATAGCTACGATGTATCAGAAATCATGATTAGAGTACATGATGGGTCTATCCTTCCAACTCTTGGTGCTTTGACTCTTGTCGTCAAGGTCGGTCCAACATTGTTAGATGTTGCTTTTGTCATCATACCCACATCAAACTTATTTCATGTGAAGTTGGGTCACCCATGGCTCCGCTCCATGAAGGTGGTCCCCTGTATGGTTCATACGTGCTTAAAGTTCCATTTGAAGGACATGTGCATGTTGTACATCACATTTGGTACTAGCCCATTGCTCGTCATGGACACCTTACACTTGACTACTTCTGGCCAAAACTAGTTGGAGTTGCTTGAGTTAGAGAGGATTTATTCTTTTGTCATATCAAAAATTTAAAGCACAAAAAATTATAGAGTTTTCGCTTAGTAACATACCTCCTTGTGATGTCCCTGGACCTCCTTGATCTTCTAAGGCTACAATAGTAGTTCCCCCTATCCCACAGGTGGTGAATGAAGTTAAGCTCAAATCGAAGGTTCTTCCCCCATCACCAAGCATCTGGTAGAGATGTTGAGGTTCCCTCTCTGTCGTCCCTTCAAGGACAATGAGGCAATGTCAAGCACAAAATAGACCTCCCCACAATCACAATATTAATTTTGTCCCACCTTCCTCTGCAGAGACTAGTGGAAATCAATCGGTTATGCATGTATTATTTCCTAAGGTTTCTAAACCGCTTGTGGATGCTCATGTACTTCCACCTATTTTGCAATTTGAGAAGGAAGAACATCTTGCATTGAGGAACCCTCCCCCCATGGCCTCTCAACCTTTGGTGCTTCCTCTTGTTTCTTCTAATATTCCTAAAACAAAGGAAGAAAAGGAACACATGTTGGAAGATACTACGGCTCCCTTAAAAAACATCACAAATAAATCTAAGCAAAATAAAATTATGAGAGAAAGAAAGAAGGTCATTGTGCTATTTCTCTCCTTGCCACGGGAGAGGAGAATCTCCCTCCTCACAAGAGTTTATCACTGACGGATGCAAAAGAGACATCTACTAGTATTTTGTCTCCTCTAAAGAAGGATAAAGCTTCACAACCCACTATGGAACCTATCATGCTATATTATGATAGTGAATCTGAAGATAATAATGATATATGTATGGCTCTTGTTCCTTACACCACACTTGCTATAGTTCCTCTTGCATCTTTTGCACCTTCCCAAATTGGTGATGAGCAAAATTGAGAGCAGGATGACTTATTTTAGGTTGAATTATGAGTGTGGCCCCTCTTTTCTATTATGTCATGAGTGCATGTGATTGTTTTCCCCTATAACATGTTGTTTGATGCTTTATTTAAGTTGTTCTTTATGTTAAGCTCTCTTTGGATGACCCTTGACACCCTTGTAGGTGCAAGGATACAAAGGGACCAAAATTCATTTTGACATTCTCTCTATTTGTATCATCATTCTTCTATATGTTGTAAGTTGCATTGTTGTTTCCTTTGGGGACAATGCAAGGCATAGTATGGTCTGGTATTCTTCATTGTTGACACAATATTTTTATTTCATTTCATGTGATATTTCTTCCTTTGTCTCCACAGTTCTACCAATTGGCAGATGATGAAAATTCTAAATATTTATAGTCATGAGATATCTCCTATTATACAACCATTCATATACTAATGCCAGTTAGGGAGATCTCTTTGTGTTGTTACTTCATAATACAACTTGTTATTTCTTTGATGATATGATTTATGTGGCACCAAGTTACTATGCTTGGTGTCATACCATGACTACACAAGCCATCGTGTATCATTTGTGTAGCATTGCCTTCGTTTGTGGGGTCAACCCCTTGTTGTGATTTAGTTTTTTGGGAACACATACATATTGGCATGTGCTTTCAGAAAGCTCTTGTGCCTGTCTTGTGGTTTATTCTATCTTAAATAATTGCTCCCTAATAGGAGTTAACAATCACTTTAATGTGGGGGCATACATCACGCTATTCTCTTTTCAATTACATAATTATTTATTATAGTTGGCCTGAAACTCACCTAGTGATTTAGCGGTCCTCACTAGCCCGTGATGTTTGTATTTGGTCCATAAGCCACCTAGTACAATGAAGTTTGCTAGCCCGTGTGTTTCATGTGACTTGTCATGGTCACCTAGTAATTCAGCGATCCTTACTTGTGTGTAATCCATGAAGGCACTTCTCTTCACGTGACCCCTAGCGACAGAGAAAGATAGTGTTAGAGTCATGTGCCATGTTTATTTGTTTCTATGTTTATTTGTTTGATATATTGTTTGAACTTGTATTCCTTAATGATTCCATGTGTTTTGTGTGTCTTTATCATGTTTTCCATGTGTATTCCATGTATACTTTATTCCTTATGTGTATGCTTTGTGTCAAGCGTGTATTCATTGTGTATGGTGTGTATTACCTTTGTGTATTGCATGTCTCTTGTGTGTATTCCTATGTATGCTTCTAATACTCCACGTATGTGTGAGTTATGTTATAATGTCTTAGGTGTTTGAAAATCTCTTTGCTTATGTGTTTTCAACCTTAGAATCCTAAGCTTGGGGGCTACTAATAGTCCATAACTTGATCGAATTCTTTGACATCTATGTTTTCATGTTTGAAATATGTCTTCTTGTTACTTTAGTGTGAGTTCAAACATAAGTTCGTACCCACACTAAAGTGGGGGCTAAATTTTATGCAAAAAAGAGTGTACACTTGTTAATCAGGACCTATTTTAACACCTTTTTGAAGATTAAACGTTTAAATGTTGATCATGATGAATAAAACTGACAAAATAAAGTTAGGACTAGTCTAAGCCCACTTAAATGGACACTCTCCATAGTTTGTAGGGATAAAAGACTAGGGCATCTAGCACCCTGGTCCCGGATGTTAGCCCCGGTCCTATTTTGTGGTGTCAGCTTACAACACCTCCTTAGCTTTTACATGTCATCCCCATTTGGTTTTATTCATTACCAGTGAGCAGGAATGCATATATAAAGGAGTTTTACAATTCATTTTACACCTAGAGAATCCTAGATGACAAGAGAAGAATAAAATTTACTTACATGTTTGATCTCCTATGCTCAAGTACTCTTCATGCTTGGAATTGCTACATGCTTGTGGATGTTATGATGCTCATTTGCAGGTCTTGAAGGAAGTTCAAGCTATCTTTATCTATCTCCTTGTTGGTGCATGATCTTTAGTTATCTACTCCAACTAGGGTTTCACATATTGTGGTAATCTTTATCATTTCTATTCATACTTTCATCATATATTACTAATCTTGTCTCTTCCCTCCTAGGGCACGTACTCTTAGATCATTAATCATCGTTGTAGTGGATGTGGAAACACCAACACAAGGTTTGACTAAAGCAATCCCCTAAACACAACACAACATTTTCCCTCATTGCTTGCGTGCAAGTTGAAGATATAGGTTTTAGAAGACAAGATCTGGGAAGAAGGAAGGTTTTGCAGGTACAATTCTGGTGAATCTCAGAGATTCTATAAACCCTAATTAGGGTCTAGGGCACCCAATGCCATGGTACTTCTATGCTCTCAAACTTAGATCCAGGTTCTTCTGTGTCTCCTGATCTTTGTTACACTTTCAGAATTTATGTTTCTATTTCTGACAGTCGTATACTAGCAGATCTCGATCAATTAGGGTTTCAAATTTTCCCTAGTTTTCTTTGTTAGTTTTGGTTAAATTTTGTTGACACTCCTCTATACAAAAAAGGGACAAAACCCCTTTAGTTTGGTTCTCCTTCATGGGAAGAAGCCAATCTCAGTTTGTGTCTCGATGTTTTTGGAAGATGGTTTGACCTAGTTTAATCTTCTTAGGCTAGATCTCTCTTTTCCACAAAAAAACAACCAAATTTCACAACCTTTATCAACTAGAGGGATAAAATCACTTGTCTTTCTTTATGTTATTTCGCCCCTTGTAGGGTTATAGGTCCTACATAATTATCCTTACACTGCACTATCTTTTCTTTACAATCTACATGTGCTTGATGATTTTGTATCCAATTCATACTTATAATGTTGTCATAAGACCCAAGGAGTGCTAAAAAAATCTTTATTTTAGATGTACAATTATGTAGGTTTAAATCTATTTATTTTATTCCCTCAATTATAAACAAATTTGTACTATTCTTTAGCTCAACATTCCATCCCTAGATTAGTTTCCTAGAAGTGAGTCCACATTTCATTACTAGTTTTGGGGAGATAAACCAATTTGTAGCCCCAAAATTAATTAAAACAAAAAAACTTGTTTATTTAACAATACCTTGTAGCTCTACTAAAGAGGTTCATTGATTTGTTTGTAAGTTTTCCATAGCAACATAAATATTGTGGTTAGAGGCCTATTCTTTCTTTGGTTTAGGTAATTTATGAGTATAATGGTTCTTCCCATAGTTTCAACACCCTCCAACAAGTAAAGTAAAAAATTTTGGCTCCTATAGTAGAGTTAGTTGATGTTACTATATTGAAAGGAGGTGGGTGGGGAATATTTATGTTCCTATCACTCCCAAATTTCTAATTTTTTAGATTTCTTAAAATATATTAGAAAAGGGTCTCTTTATATCTAGATTTCCCTTAGCAAAATTCTTTTGTTGATTTATTCTAGTCTTGAACTTTGCCTAGATTTTGAAGTGTTATTTTTCTTCTTTTAGGTTGATTCAATGGCTAAGTATAAATCAATGTGTTTGGCCATGTTAATATTATGCATCAACATTTCATGCCAGCCTAGTTTAAATTTAGTTACCTTAGCATCTTCATCATTCATATAATCCACATAACACAACAAGATCATGAAGTTCGCCTCATACTTAACTATCATACTATTTCCTTGCTATGTAGTTGGAATTCTATATTTTTCTTCTTACTATGTGTTGTAGATAAATAATTATCTTGAAATTATTCCTCAAAAATTTCTTAGTGAGTGTTTCAATGAGTATCCATTTTAGTCACTTGAGTCTCTTACCAAAGGGAATCCTCTTCATCTAGATAGAAGACTCCTAACCAATCTTTCTCATTGGAACTTAGCTCTTGTAATCCAAAATACTTAGCTATGCTCACTAGACAAGTTTTATCTATGTTACAAGAATATTTTTTGGTAAACTTAGGGGGTGGTTGCTTCTCAAGATCTCACATAAAAGGTGTGAGGTCCACCCTTCTAATTTTATTCCTTGTTACATTATTGTCAAATAGTTCCCTTGAGGTCCCCTGGCTAATGAAACCCCTTCTTCCATATTGATAGGTTCTAGGTTGATGCACTTGTTTTGATTTAACCAATTTAAGATGACCTATTGTGTTTCCAATCAAGCTTGAATGGACTAAAGCATGAGCCTATAATTTCTATCACATTATTGTTGTTTTTATTATTTAGGGGAGGAGGAGGCAGAGTTAGAGGTTCAATTATCAATTTTTTGTATTATCATTCCTTTATAGGCTCAAATATACATAAATTTATTTAAAATAGGTTCCTTATTAAGTAACATTCTTATGATACATGCATGCATAATAACAGACACTCATAATTTACATATTACATTCCTAAATGTAAGCATGCTAATATTATAGATATTTATACCTAACAATATCCTCCTAATTCATGGCTTCAACACGTGTAGAATAAATCATTACTTATTCATAACCATCTTCAAAACATGGTCTTTTCAAGATCTTGAAGACTTGAGAGCTATTCAAAACCATCATATGATCAACCAAGAATTTATTAATTTAAACATTGTTTGATCTTAATACAATCAAAGATCATATTGACTAATAAATGATAACTATATTAATTCACTATTTATTGTCTTTCTACAATATATTTATACAAAAACTGACATTAATGAATCAAACCTGATAATAACAATTCACTAAGAGATCAATACAAGTAATCTATTTAAACCTCCAAGTCAACTAATATATAATGTACAAGTGTAATGAGAATGTACAATTTCATTTATTACTCTAAGATATACAATGTGTAATACCATGCTTTTAAAGGCTTGAGCATTGAACACAAAATCCAAAAATCAAACCGTTCTACAAACTAACAATAGAGGAACAGTAATATTTTGTTGATGAAACTTCAAATTTGTTTTCAACTATTCAAGAAATGCATGAACTAAGTATGTAAACTTTTAATGTAACACATTGTATCAATTTCATGTACCGTATTGGTCGTAGAGGAAATTATCATTGTACACTTCAAAGCTTAGAAATTTACCATAATTCTTTCATATACTTCATGTTATGCCTTTCAATGAATTTTCTCAAGTCAAAAGTAAGTAAGTCTAAATGTTCATCTCTTACCATAGAATCCAATCCTAACCATCATCATTATGTCATAAGTTCGAAAGTCGGAAAGCAACCTTATACAATTTGATATACATAATCTAAATCAGAATAATGAATTAAACTTACTACTAAAATAAAATGATTAATTTATACCTTTGTTTCTTTCACTTTACCATGTACCATACTAGAAAAATATTCCTTGCTTCGATAATTGTACCTTTATAATGTCACATTTTCTGCACACTAGATCAAAGGATTAGATAACTAAATCATATTATGCTTTTTTCTTTCATAGCACGAATTGAAAATAGAGAGGACCTAAGGGGCCAAACTTATGCCTCAAAGGCTCATCCTCGATGGCCTTTCCTACGTATGCACAGAGGATTTGTAGTTTGGTAATCTTGAACTTTCAACCACAAGGTTGACTTAAATATAATGACTCATAAGGGAACAACCAAAATTTCTTACTAGGTTCATAGCACAACAAAGCTCACTTATTTGAACCCAACATCACATCGACGAAGTTACTCAGCACAAAAAGGTCTACACTAGCTCATCACAATATATTTTTTTCTATACACAAATCTTTGTTTGCAAGAGTCAACCTTGCTTTACATTTATCATAGGTGATGCTAAATTTTTCCAAACTCGGCTTAAAAAGAAATTTTGATTTTCCCTCAAATTGTCCCAAAGATAACTTTATCTTCCGACTAAAACTTGCCTCCATTGAGAGGAATGTTAAAACAACATTATTAGGCAACAAGAGTCCTTGCTCAAAGCTTTTAGCTTGAATAGAATATTTCCTTACGCTTATCAAATACTCATATCTGCTTTTGTAATAAATTAAAAAAACATCATAATTATAAGGATATTTGGACTTTAGAAAATTTGAACCAACGCAGACACATATCATAAGCATCACAGAATAAATAAAGCATAAATAAAGCAGGTGACAAATGGTTCCATCTTCCTTGAGATATGTCAATTTATAAAAATGTCCATAAATAAACACACTTAGTAAAAGATTCTACAAAAGAAAACACCCTAACTTATATCCAGATAATGGGAGCCATAAAACTAGTTACAATGCACTCATTTTTCACCATTCCATTTCACAATCAACCTCCAGTCTATATTATGCCCAAAATTGTTTTACTAGACAATTATTTTCATTTGGAGCAACAACCAACATAGTAATACATTTTTTTTTACAGATAAATACATTTATCACAGTACATATCTTCACATTAGCCTCAAGCCTTTAACTATTTTTTTGAAAGGAATGTCAAACTTACCATATAGGTATCTAAATGCAATTTTTTTGTTGTTGATTATGTAAGGAAGCAAAGGTGTGCAGAAATGCTTCCTACGCTAACGTTGAAAGGAGGGTTATGCAAATTTCAAATACAATATTACATTGATATCAAGAAACACATAAAACCATAAACATAATAACAATAAAACCATAACTCAGTATTTTACGTGGGGAAAACCCTTTCGGGAGAAAAACCCCACACTCCAAAACACGCACAATGTATTATCAAATCTCAAAATAGATTACAACACACTTGCAATGCAAGTTCTTATAGGAGTCTTCACCTCAACTCAATCTAGAGGAATTTTGGCAGCATTCTGACAGCATACAAACTTGCAAACTAACTCTTGCCTCTCTCAAAATGACTATCTCAAAGTACCAATATATATTACATTGCATATGAGAACCTTCTAGAGATAAAGCATTTCTTTTTAGAAAATATCTAATAAAATCTCATAGAAAACTTATCTCTATCTCCATATAAAGATACTTCTCAAAATAGCCACTTTTCACCTATCACAAAATTTTCTATTCTTAGCTTGCTTTATTTTTATTTCCATGCAAGGTTGAGACTCTTTTTTTTATCTTTCTATTTTTTTTCTACTTTTAAAACAATTTATTTCTAACATTCTCCCACTTGTCAAACACCTTGCATGAGCCAATAGAAAATAGGTAGTTAATTGTTGGGGTCGAAAGGCCCATTAATTTGGAACACCATCTGAACTTCTTTGTGCTCACGAGTTTTGTTAATGCATCTACATCATTCGCCACAGTCTCTATCTTTTCTAGCTTCACCCTGCCATCCTTGACCATATCTCTCACGAAGTGATACTGAACATCAATGTGTTTGGTCTTGGCATGAAAAGTTGGGTTCTTCGCAAGGCAAATTACACTCACTATCACAATAAACAGTAACTGCACCATGTTTCAACCCAATATCTGAACACAAACTCTTCAACCAAATGGCTTCTTTATGGGCATGAGTAGCTGCCATTATTCTGCATCTATAGTGGACAAAGCAACCATAGCCTGTCACTTTCTCATCCAACTGATTGCACCACCATTAAGAGTAAATACATATGCACTGGTGGACCTTCTGCTATCGACATCACCAACCCAGTCTGAATCCACAAAACCACGAATACTCAAGGAATGCTAATCTCATGTACCATGAAAACATATAGAGTACTATGTTGTACCCTGCAAATATCTGAAGACCCTCTTAACCGCATCCCAATGCACTCTTCCAGGATTAGACATAAAACAAGAAAGAACTCCCACTACTTGGGCAATGTCTGGTCTTGTACAGACCATAGCATCCATTAAGCTTCCAACTGCACTCTGGTAAGGCACTCTGCTCATGTCTTCCATCTCCGATTGGAATGTTGGACATTGTGAAATAGAGAGCTTCATTCCTAATGTAACAGGAACACAAAGTGGTTTACAATCCTGCATGTTAAACCTTTGGAAAACTGAACAAACATACTTACTTTGGCCAAGCCATAGTTTTCTGTTCTCATGATCTCTTATGATCTCCATCCCAAGTATGTGTTTTGCTGCACTAAGATCTTTCATTTCAAATTTTGTAGAGAGCTGATATTTTAATTCTACAATCAAACCTTTACCTTTCCTAATAAATAACATGTCATCAACATATAAAGATATTACCAGAAAATGATTACCATCTGATTTAAAATATACACAGTGATCAGTTTTAAACCGCACAAATCCCAAACTCAACAGATATGTATCAAACTTCTGGTACCACATCCTAGGACTTTACTTAAGGCCATACAAATATTTCTTTAACTTACAAACCAACTTGCTTTTACCTTTCACCACGTAGTGCTCTGGCTATGTCATATAGATTTCTTCTTCCAAATCACCATGAAGGAAAACAATTTTCACATCCATTTGTTCGACCTCTAAGTCATAAACTGCTGCAATAGATAATAAAAACTAAATGGATGTCATTTTAGCAATAGGAGAAAAGGTCTCACCATAATCAATACCCTCAACCTGAGAGTATCGCTTTGCAACCAACCGTGCCTTATACTTTTCAACATTTCCATCTAAACCAATCTTTTTCTTAAACACCCATTTACATCCAACAGGTTTCCATCCTTCAGGCAATGGTACTAAGTCCCACGCATTATTTCTTTCAAGGTCTGCCATCTATTCATCCATGGCTATTTTCCAAGAATCTACATCATTCATACCCAAAGCCTCTTTCACAGATCTCGGTTCATCAATGTTAGTACTCAAAGCAAATACACACTTCCAATCATCAGGTGAATACTCATACATTTCAGGTGGTTACTTATGCCTTGTAGACCTTTGAACAAGCTAAGGTGGAGGTTCTTCCACTTCCTCCTCTTCTCCCTCTTCTGAAGATTCGGAGCTTGATGAGCTCTCCCCAAATTCTTGTCTATCTTGGGGTCTTGATTCAACTTTCTCAGGCATAGAAGGAAGTTGAATCATATCCTTTTTCTGTTTAATTTCTTTATGCTATTCTGGTTGAAAAGTAACAGGAGAAGATTTAGTCTCTCTAAAAATAACACTTCTGGAATAAATTACCTTTTGTGCAACAAGATCCCAAAGCTTGTATCATTTCACACCATAACTATATTCGATGAAGATACATTTAATAGCCTTGTTATCCAATTTTGTCCACTTCTCCTTTGACACATGTGCATATGCCTCACAACCAAAAACTCTCAGATGTCTAAGTGAAGGCTTTTTCCCCGACCATGCCTCTATTGGCATTTTATCAACAAGCGTTGATGTAAGAGATCTATTGATCAAATAACAAGCAGTGGCAACAGCTTCAACGCAAAACTTTTATTCTAGACAAGCTCCACTCAACATGCTCCTAGCCTTCTCCATCAATGTTTTGTTCAATCTTTCTGTAACTCCATTCTGCTGCAGAGAATACGGAGTTGTCTTTTCTCTTTTAATCCCACAATCTATACAGAATCTATCAAATTTTGCAGAATAGTACTCACCACCATTGTCAGTCCTCAAACATTTGATTTTCTTTCTAGTCTAAGTTTCTACCAAAGCATTGAACTCCTTAAAACGACTAAAAACTTCAAATTTACTCTTTAAAAAATATACTCATGTTCTCCTACTGAAATCATCAATGAAAGTAACATAATAAACTAATTTACCAATAGAAGCAACATCAACAGGACCAAATACATCAGAATGTATTAGATACAAGATACTTGAAGACTTATGAGAAGATGAGTAAAACTAGACGCAGTTCTATTTGCCATAAATACAATGTTCACAAAAATCAAATTCCAGATTGCGATCATTTAACCCCTCAACCAGGTTCTTATTTTTCAGGGATTTCAAACCCTTCTCTCCAATGTGGCCAAGCCTTTGGTGCCATAACATAGTCTTCTCTACAGGCAACTTTGATTTGGTAGACAGAGCACCCTTGGGTGCCCAGAAGCCACGACCATCCGTAGAAGAGGAAACCATCTCTTTTTTCAGTGAAGTAGTTTCTAGCTTAATTTTATCAGAAGTGGTATTGCACTCAACCGTGCATGCATCGAGTTGGTACAATGTACCCAATCTACTTCCTCTTTCTATCACCATAGCACCTCTCACCATTTTCACACCTGCCTCAGAAAACTGTACATGCACACCTGCATCTATTAGCTTGCTAACAAATAATAAATTTCTTGTTAGTCCGGGATAGGCAAGACACCATCAAATTGTGTAACTCTACCATCAGAAAATTTTACATGAATACTACCACGACCAACAATGTCAAGGAAAGAATTATCACCCAAATACACCTTACCACCATCATAGTTTTCATACTTACTAAACTAGTTTCTGTTAGAAGTCATGTGGAAAGATGCACCTGAGTCTATCAACCATGCATTATCACCTGCACGAGTGGCCAAGGATACAATAAAGGCGTCTCCATCTTCCTTTTTTGACTCAGAATCAGAATCAGAATCTTGCTTCTTCTTCTTATTTTTCTTCTCTTCTTTACATTCCTTTCGGAAGTGTCCAGATTTGCCACAATCCCAGCATATTGCCTTGGACTTACCAGGAGATTTTGATCTCCCCTTATTCTTGGACTTGGAATGATCATGCTGCTTCTCATCTTTGCCTCATTCTTTTGGTCTTCCTCGAACACTCAAAGACTCTTTGGCACTCAGAAAGACCTTCCTTCTCATCTCTTTAGAGAGTAGAGAACCAACAACATCCTCCATCTTCAAAGTGATTGGCGTGTTCCCAATGGCCATGACTAGGTTGTCCCATGAGTCTGGCAGCAAACACAGTAAAGTTTGGCACCTTTCTTCTGGGTGCTGCCACAATAATGGGTTACACTTTTTTGGACATCCTGATTTTTTATGAAATCACATATTTTTAGAAAATATAATGATTTAAGCCTTGAAAGGTTCCATTTAAAGGATTTTAATTGAAGAGGGTTTGATCAAACTTCCTTAGATTCAAACCCCCTTGGATAGAACCTCGCTAGTTTTAAACCATACCTATAATGGAGTCTCCTCTACACCTATCAAAATGCTGATAAAAACTAATTTTGATTTACCTATTGGGGGATCAAATGAATTCATTTAAAATTTATGTTTTGTAATTATGTAGTTCTTATTATAAACTTCCAAAAAAGTATAATTTTAAATATATTTAATTTGATTATTATATTTATTTCTTATTTCTTATGATTGTAGGTTTTTCACCGAACATCAAGTTTTTTGTTCTACACACATGGAAAATTAATAAAGTAGTAAAAAAAATTCTGAAAAATATCTATGCCCTAGGTATTGATGTCCTTGTTCCAACAAAAAAAGAAAAAAATAATTTTTGATACATACAGAAAAAATTATGTTTTACAGAATACACCTATGTCTAAATTATAATTGGTTTGACTTAAAAAATTAATTAAAAAAATATTCAACAAAACATTATGAAACCAAATGCACACCCTATATATCGGTGTTACCAATCTAAATTCAAAAGAATCAAAATTTTATCCTTTGTAGAAAAAAAGTTATGTGCTACGGAATACACGTCACTTTAAAAAAATGTTGTTTACTATTAAAAACTAGTTATCAAAGGAGATACAAAAAAATTATAATTTAACGCTAAATTTTTTTTTTAAAATATATTTAGAATCTACAAACAAAATCTCATAAATCACTAGTTTGTATCATCTTCAAATTCCTAACTGTTTAGCGGTGTCAGAAAATGAAGATTTAGTTCAAAATGTTGATTTCAATATCAAGTTTGGCCAAAAAGTGTAACCCATTATTGTGGGATGACCCTTCTTCATCCATTTTAACCCCACCGAGGTCAACTGAGTCACCAATTGAAAGTTTCCATATGCTTACAAATATGTCCACCTTCTTCCATTCTCAATGAATACAACTTCTTCCTCAAGAAAATCTTATTTACTAAAGATTTGGCTTGATATATTTTTCCCAACTTCTTCCATAGCTTCTTTGAAGTGGGTTCTTTGTGAACATTTATCAGAATTGAGTCTGCAAGACAGTCTTATGAGACCTTTAGCTTTTCTATCCATTACATCATATTTTGCAGCCAAAGTTGAATCCGTAGGCCTTTGGACATTTTCATCCACCGCATCCCATAGATCTCGATCAATCAACAGATCTTCCATCTTCAACTTCCACATTTCAAAATTCATGCTAAAAAACTTCTCTACCTCAACTCTTCCAGATGTGCTCCCCATATTCAATATAGAATATGAAATACTTTGCACAAGCTCCCACTCAAACTTGATTAGCTCAAAAAACCCTGTACCCAACAAATAGAACCAAAACTGGCCAGGCTCTGATACCACTTGTAAGGAAGCAAAGGTGTGTGAAAACACTTCCTACGCTAACGTTGAGAGAAGGGTTATGCAAATTTCAAATACAATATTACAGAGATATCAAGAAACATAGAGAACCATAAACACAATAATAATAAAACCATAACTCAGTGATTTACATGGGGAAAACCCTTTCAGAAGAAAAACCCCCCACTCCAAAACCTGCACAATGTATTATCAAATCTCAAAATAGATTACAACACACTTGCAATGCAAGTTCTTACAAAAGTCTTCACCTCAACTCAATCTAGAGGAATTTTGACAACATTCCGACAGCATACAAACTTGCAAACTAACTCTCACCTCTCTCAAAATGGCTATCTCAAAGTACCAATATATATTACACTGCATATGAGAACCTTCTAGAAATAAAACATTTCTTTTTAAAAAATATCTAATAAAATCTCATAACAAACTTATCTCTATCTCCATATAAAGATACTTCTCAAAATAGCCGCTTTTCACCTATCACAAAATCTTCTATTCTTGGCTTGCTTTATTTTTATTTCCATGCAAGGTTAAGACACTTCCTTTTTTCATCTTTTTGTTTTTTTTTCTATTTTTAAAACACTTTATTTCTAACAGATTATGCATATGATTTTGTGAGCAACTGAAAAAAGCATGATTTACTATTTATTACATAAAGACCTTTTGTATTATCATAGTCAGCCCACAAATTATGTTCTTGTTCAATCCTTGTGGAATGGCTTACAATTTCCCAAAAATTCAAGCATATGAAAATTAAAATAAACCACACAAGATTACAAAATTACAAATAGGCTTACCTGCATGCCATCATCAAAAATTAAACTCCTATCTCATTGCCATGTTTGTTTGCAAGTGTTTCAGGCTCCTTAAATAGGCAAACATTGTCTGTTGTATTTAATTTTCTTGACATTTCATCACACCATATTGTTGAAGAAATGATGCAGCAATATTTCCCCAATTTGGACCTGAACCAATCTTGATAGCAGTATCAATTAAATGTCTTTGAAGCATCCATGTTTCGTCTCCACCTTGTATGCTTGAATATGCCCCATTTGTATAGCTTCTGTCAAACCCTGTGGTAGAGCTTCGAGACCTGCACATGCAAGAAGAAAGCTAGCAAAGGTTTTCTCATCCATCTTTACCCACGTCAATTGCATTTTTTGAATAGCTCAATGGCGGTCCTCTGCCAATCCATTGTGGATATATCACTTTAATCCACTTCTTATTCCTTCACTAAGAATTGCCATGCCCTTTTCCACTGAGGACAATATCGAACATGTAGGTAGAATAGCCGAAAAGGTGAACTAATTGGTTTTCAAGCCTACCTTGGTATATCAAGGGCACGTCCAAGCTGGCCCTCTTCATTCCTACCCCACGCCTGCACCTCTCCATTGCAGGTAATAACCAATGAATGGTAGTGTCTAGTTGTCGCCCTGCTGACATGGCCAAGCAAGCCCTCCACGTGGGTGGGCATGTGAGGGCAAACCCAATGCCCCATGGCTCCAGTTGTTCTTAAATATCATCCACTTCAACAGTCAAAGGTTAATTTTGGCCAATAAAAGGACAAACATTTTTATTGTGAATGAGGTGTAAAATGGTTATTGATTGTTTGACCATTGAAGTGGATGATATTTAAGTAGAGTGCATGGCTCCCATCTCCAAAGCTATAAACCACTTTCTTGCTGTTCCTGATATTGCAAATCCACTTGGTATCCAACTTTAATGCAGAGGATGGTAGGCAAGAATATATGCTTTGGTTGTTGCTCAGGCAGAGTTTGGTTGTTGAAAAGAGTGTCATTTAAGTAGAGTGATAAAACACTCGTCATAGACATTATAGTTGTTAATGCTCTACTAGGCATACATGCAAAATGTGGTTGCATAAACAAGGCACGTGAACTACTAATAGAATTCCTCACCAAGAGGTCACCTCATGGGATGCATAGATTATAGGATACGCACAAAATACATTTGTTAAAAGAATTTTAGAAACTGTCAAGCATAAGAAAAAGGAGAAGATTTCTGTCACATGATACATTTGTATAATATAGAAAGGCGTGCTAAAATAAATAGAGCATCGACAAGGCTCAAGAACTATTACACAACAAGGGCTTCAAGGCAGCACTAGTCCCTGCCAAATGCTGTAAAGAGAAAGCACAATGTGAAGCTAGAGCTAGAGTGGTTTAAAAAATGTGGTTGAAATCAGATTGTATTGCCATTTCAAAAATAGTAATGTGTGTTGGGCACATCGCTGTTGAAGCCCATATGTAACAGCAATTCACTGACTTGTGATTCCTTGTAACTGCTCAATCTGCAGATTGCCATTCTTGGCTTGTAACTGCTGATGTTCTGGGTCTTCTTTCAGATGTAGGATGTTTTGTAGGTGGTTGCAGATCAGAGTCTTGAGAGGATGCAAGGTTTCTTGCTTGCTGCTGTTGATATACAGTGATATACTGAGATGTACGATATACTCTGTGAGAGTGAGAGAGAGATGGATTGATATAATAAAATGTCCTTCGTTGTGGATGTAGCCAAGCATTGGTGAACCACGTTAAATAGTCTTGTTATGTGTGTGTTGTTCTATGCTATTTCATTCTAAGCTGCTTGTTTTGATTCTGCTGTTCTTATCTTGGTTCTGTTATTCTGTTTTTTGAATTTACAATTGGTATCAGAGCTCTGTGTGAAGCTCGGTCCAGGAGATAGCCTGTGAAGTTTTTTTTTTTGGAACTTGTTCAGCAATCGAAATGGATGATTTAAAAAAATGGAAAATAAAGAAATTTACAGGCCAAAACTTTGGTCTTTGGAAAGTGCATATGGAGTCTCTTCTTATCAAACAAGACTTGTCACTTGCCTTACTGGGGAAAGCCACAGGACAAGGTACTATGAAGGATGAAGACTGGGACATACTGGACATGAAAGCAAAGGCAACTATTTTTCTCTCATTGTCCAGCAATGTATTATTTAATGTCTCAAATGAGAGCACTATGAAAGCGCTTTGGGAAAAGCTCTCCAGCATGTATGCAATTGCTTCTGCTTCGAACAAGGTATTTATTATGAAGAAATTATATAACCTGAAAATGACAGAAGGTGGGGTTATGTCCAATCATCTGAATGAATTTAACACCTTAGTTATTCAATTAGCTTCGGTGGGTATCAAGTTAGATCATGAGATTAAAGCGATTTTGTTGTTGTGTTCCTTACCAAATAGATGGGAAGGTGTTGTCATGGCTGTGAGCACTTCTGTAGCAGCCAAGAGTACATTGGTTTTTTATGACGTTGCAGCGACTCTTCTCAAAGAAGACATGAGAAGGAAACATCAGGAACCCTCATCCAGCGATGCTCTAACAGCTGTAAGTATAAACAATAGGGGAAGAAGCCATGACAGAGGTAGATACAACAATCGGAAAAGGTCACAATCTGGTCCGCGATCGAAGTCTAGGGGCAGAACTGGTGCGTGTTGGTTTTGTGCAAAACCCGGACACAATAAGAACTACTGGAACTATAAGAAAGCTCAAGGCAACGTGAGCACAAATAATCAAGCAAACACTGCAAGTGATGGTGTTTTGGTTCTATCAGCAAGTGATACAAATGCAGATTCGTGGGTTCTTGATTCCGATGCCTCATTTCATACCACTTCATGCCGTCAAGCTTTCACAAATTTTCAAGAAGGTAGATTCGGTAAGGTGTTTCTTGGAGACAATAAAGAATGTGACATTTTAGGAAAATGAGATATAATATTGAATCAGAAAAATGGAGACAAACTAACTTTGACGGATGTTAGATATATACCCATGTTAAAAAGAAATTTAATTTCTGTTAGTCAGCTTATAGGCAATGGATGCAATGTTAAATTTTCTCTTGATTCATGGAAAATTACAAAGGGGCTCTTAGTAATGGCAAGAGGAAAGAAGCAAGGTAATCTCTATATTCTGGACTATTTTGGTGAAGTGGGAGCTGCCTTGTCGGCTATGGACAGTGGGTCTGAAATATGGCACAAAAGGCTCGATCATATGAGCCAAAAAGGTCTTCAAGTTATGCTTCAGCAAAATCAGCGTCCAGGCCTCAACTCCATCGATTTAGAATTATGCGAACATTACCTTTACGGCAAACAGTGCCGGACCAGTTTCGTGAGAACTGGGCATGACAAGAAAACTATTTCGTTGGAACTTGTTCATTCTGATGTATTCGGTCCAACTCGGGTAACTTCTTTCGATAGAACAAATTATTTTGTAACCTTTCTAGATGACTGCACTCGAAAAATCTGGATTTATATGTTGAACAAAAAATCTGAGGTATTTTCAAAATTTAAGATTTTTAAAGCTTCTGTTGAAAACCAGATTGGGCATAAAATTAAATGCCTACTAACAATGGTGGAGAATATTGCTCTTCGGAGTTTGATTCTTTTTGTGTAGACCATGGTATTCGACGGATCAAGACCGTCCCTTATACACCTCAAGAGAATGGTGCAGCTGAGAGGCTAAATCGCACGATACTTGAGAGCTAGATGCATGCTCTCCAACGCCGGATTGGGCAAAGAGTTTTGGGCAGAGGCATGTAATACTGTTGTGTATTTAATCAATCGAGCTCCATCGTCTAGGCTGGATTTTGATATACCTGAGGAGACATGGCTCGACAAACGAATTTCCTATCAGCATTTGCGGGTGTTTGGTTGTGCCGCTTTTGTTCACATTCCGAAATAGCAGAGAACTAAGATTTCAAGTCAAAAAGGTGTGTTTTTCTCGGCTATGGTGAAAATCAGTTTGGCTTTCGTCTTTGGGATCCCATTGCAAAGACTATAATCCATAGTCGCGATGTTGTGTTTAATGAGAAGGATTTTCCAGGTTTGCAACCCTGCAACTCATCTCCGACAGAGTATATTGATGTGGATTTGTTCGATAATGGTAAGGTGAGGCAACCCACCATTACATTTTCTCAGCCACTTGTTACATCTATACATTCTTATATGTCAGGAGCTCCTATTTCTTCAACTATCATGCCTTCGATTGGATGCACTATTCCCACCCAATCAAGTGGTATGCCTTGCATTGTTGCTACGCAGCCTCCAAGTGGTCATTCGCTACCTACATATACTCCAACGTAGCCTCCCATAAGTGTTACGCTGCCTTCATCCAATGTTACACTGTCTACATCAGGTGCTACGCAACCTTCACAACAGTTTATACAGCCTTTGTTGCCTTCACAACAGTCAACACAGCCTTTGCTGCCTTCACAAGAGTCTACGCAACCTTCACAAAATTCCACGCTACCTATTGACTACTCACCGCAGCCTTGGTTTCATCCAACGCTACCTTCCCAAACTATTACGCTGCCCTTACCAACTGTTACACTCCCTCCGTCAGGTGCTATGCTACCTTCCTCAGGCATTACGCTGCCTTTAAAACATTCAACGCTGCCTTCAGAACTTACTACGCAGCCTGTTACTGTTTGTACGCTGCCACTATATATGCAGCGTCTATTAAATGAAGTCTCCTTTTGACCAGATACAAGGTTCATTGCCTGAACAGGACAGTGTGACTGGACAAAGCACTCTAGATGCACAAATACAGAGACAAGGGAGTTTTCCTTAGGGGCCTCTACACTCAGAGGTTGATGACGTTCAGAATTTATTACAGAGACTAAATCTAGATTCCAATATCCAGCGAGAGCAAGGTACACAATTGAGGAGGTCTACCCGTGGGAAGAGGAGACCTGCAAAATTCGATGACTACGAGTTATTGTTCTCTGATTATGCAGAGTCGGCAACTTATAAACAAGCCTGCAAGCATGAAAATGCACACAATTGGATGGCAACTATGAACGAAGAAATGGAGTCGTTGAGAGTCAATCATACATGGGATTTGGTTCATCTTCCGCCAAATCGAAAGCCTCTCAAGAACAAAAGGATTTATCGTTTGAAAGACGAAGACAGAGGAACTAAAAGATACAGGGCCAGATTAGTCATCAAGGGATTTGATCAACAAAAAGGTATTGATTTTTTCTGAAATTTTTTCTCCAGTTGTCAGAATGAACACAATTCGTGCTGTGTTGGGTTTGGTAGCCATTTGGGATTTAGAACTTGAGCAACTCGATGTGAAAACAACTTTTTTACATGGAAACATTGATGAGGATTTATACATGGAGCAACCTGAAGGCTTTGCTCAACCAGGTAAGGAGCATTTATTTTGCAAGTTTAAGCAGAGTTTGTATGCGCTGAAACAAGCTCCAAGACAATGGTATTTAAAATTTGACCGCTTCATGACTGATAACAACTTTATTCGGTGCAAATCAGATCCTTGTGTTTTACCACAAGAGGCTCAATACTGATGAGTTTGTCATACTTTTGCTCTATGTTGACGTTATGTTAGTAGCTGGTACTAGTGTTCAGATTATTGCTCAGCTGAAGCAACAGTTGGCTCTTCGTTTTGCCATGAAAGATCTAGGACCAGCCAAAAGAATACCTGGGATGTACATATTTAGAAACAAAAATAAAAGAGAACTCAGGTTATCCCAAGCAAACTACACTGCCAAAGTGTTGGACAGATTTAATCTGTCTCATACTAAACCGGTATCTACTCCTTTGGCTGATCATTTCCGCCTATCTTCAACTATGTGTCCAAAAAATCAAGAAGAAGAACAGATGAGGTCAGTTCCATATACATCCGCAGTTGGCAGTATAATGTATGCAATGGTATGCACTCATCCGGACATTGCACAAACAGTTGCAGTTGTGAGCAGATTCATGAGTAATCCGGGCAAACTACACTGGCAGGCAGTTCAGTGGATTCTACAGTACTTGAAAGGTACTTCACATTTCTGTTTATGTTTTGGAGGTACTGACTTTCAGCGCCGTGGTTATGTTGATTCAGATATGGCCGAAGATTTAGACAAACGCCGATCTACCATTGGTTATGTCTTTATATTTGCCAGGGCAGCCATTACTTGGGTTTCACGGTTGCAACAAGTTGTCGCTCTATCATCCATCGAAGCTGAATACATTGCGCTCTCGGAAGGAGCCAAAAAAATGATATGGCTTGAGCGTTTGTTAACCGAACTGGGCTGTCCGAAATCAATATTTCCATTATTTTGTGATAGCCAAAATGCTATTCACTTGACAAAAAATTCAAATTTCCACAGTCGAACAAAGCATATTGACCTTTGATACCACTTTATCCGCCATCTTATTGACGAAGGCAAGTTGCAAGTCACAAAGATTGACACAAAGGTTAATCCGGCAAGATGCATTAACCAAGATTGTTCCTCGAGAGAAGTTCGAATTCTGTAGATCTTCTCTCGGTCTTGTTCCTCTGTGACACTGAATTTCACGAAGGGGATCTCTCTCAGAGCAGCTTCATTGCCGATCCCATTGGTCTTCAAGTGGGAGATTGTTGGGCACGTGGCTGTTGAAGCCCATATGTAATGGCAATTCACTGACTTGTGATTCCTTGTAACTGCTCAATCTGCAGATTGCCATTCTTGGCTTGTAACCACTGCTGTTCTGGGTCTTCTTTCAGATGTAAGATGTTTTGTAGGTGGTTGCAGATCAGAGTCTTGAGAGGATGCAGGGTTTGTTGCTTGCTGCTGTTGATATACAGTGATATATTGAGATGTACGATATACTCTGTGAGAGTGAGAGAGAGATGGATTGATATAATAAAATGCCCTTCGTTGTGGATATAGCCAAGCATTGGTGAAGCACGTTAAATAGTATTGTTCTGTGTGTGTTGTTCTATGCTATTTCATTCTGAGCTGCTTGTTTTGATTCTGCTGTTCTTATCTTGGTTCTGTTATTCTGTTTTTTGAATTTACAATGTGAAGCTAGAGCTAGAGTGGTTTAAAAAATGTGGTTGAAATCAGATTGTATTGCCAATTCAAAGACAACAAAAATGATGGTTTGGAATAGACTAGCAATTCTTAAAGCAGACACCAGAAGGTTCCCAATTGGCTGCTGTCTAATGACAATATAGAGCACTTAATTGCTAGAATGAACCAGCTCAACTGAGTAGTTTATGTAAATCTATGGTTGTCATAGAACATTAGATATTGTTATCAGATATAGGATATAGACCCCAAAGTGTTTTGTCCATGTAGAAACATCCAGAATTTGAAAAAAACAATGTAATGAATCTACAGAATCCAACCAAGATGAGTTTCCTTTTCCTGCCTAACAATTTTCATAAAACTGGATAATCTAATTACATGGCATAAATCAGATTTCTAAAATCAATAGAGAGGGTAGAGTTGGTATACGCAATGCTAATGTTATTGTTATTATGCAGTTGCCCTCCTTTCTAAGGTACTTGGAGTGAGAGGCTCTGCCCTTCCGCTTGATTTGATCTTCCAACACCTTAAATGTTGATCGCTATCTCAATCTGCTCATTTCTTTTCGGAATTCAAAATGGTATAGAAATATGAACACTTAAAGATCTAAAATAGATGATAATAGTCTAATATTTAACTTGAAACTAAGAATTTATGTTTACTCTATACATGGAGAAGTCTAGGGATCAGGGAAAAGTCTGACCACATTGTCAATATGAATTACTGTGCATACATGTTTGTATAGACTGTTGTATATATATATGCCTGCAAATAACATAGATGTTGAGGAGAGAACGATAGTCCATGGTAAATATGTCTTTTCCAATCTTCCCAAACTGAAGAATGACTTTGTCCTGATCATCCTGTGTTATAGCCTGGGAAGGTTCTACAGCTGCAACAAGCTGAAAGTTTTTCACAAATGCTACTATGACACGCCCTCTGAAATTAAGGCACCAACACTGTAACTATTCATGCCATCTTGGAGCCTTATTTTTTAAAACAAGAGGTCCATCTTTACCTAGAACATTGATGGCAACTTCTGATAAGCTAGAGCTGCTGAAATCCACAAGTGGCTCCTCCAAATGGGAAGAAAATGACATTGAAAAAGAATCCTCCAAGGAATGAGGAAATTATGTGGTTGTTGGAGCACTCCCTCCAGCCTGAATAGATGAAACTGGAATAGAATGCATTGTGCATTACATTCTTCTTGGTCCTCTAGTACCAAGGACATTAAACTCATAAGCAATGTTTGCAATGTTATAGTTTCCTGCGAGTACTTTTGGAGATACATGTTTGGAATAGAATCTCTGACTTGAACGATCATTTGACACTATTGAACCACTGTGAGGAGGTTGACCATTAAATATTGTGAACTTTGTCCCCAAGAAGTTTGAGCTGCAAATATTCAGCCGCAACAAATAAAGATCAGTTTGTTAACATGATCCTTCCAGTGTCTCAGCAAAAACACAACACATGAATTGTCAGCACAAACAATTGAACTTGAAAAAATAAGAATTGAAACCATGTGAGGTATTCTCTCACCTCAATTTTCCCACATATGTATTACTTGAACGAGAAAAGTCCTCCGCATTCATAGAAATTACATAATCTGTACCACCTATGGGGCATCTAACTTTTTTGGCAGCAAAGAGAAATTTGCCATTTTCAACAATCAAACTTGCAATGTGCACATACGCCAAATAGAATGTCAAACATGACCCCATACTTTCATCCTATAAATCAAAAGACTAAGATTCTTTATCTCGCAACTAAAATATTTCTTAGGCACAGCTGCCAGAGAAGTACAACTTATATTTATTTCTGCATTAAGGATTCAATAAATATAGCAGACAGTAGCATATCAGTATACTGAATAATGCACAAAATTTCAAATAATTGACATTTAAAATGAATACAAAACTTACCCCTCAAGTTGATTGTGAATCATAAACTGACATTTATGAATTTATGGTCACTTCACAAAGCCCATCACATGTGAAAAAAATTAATCAGGAATATTTTATCATCATAATTAACATAAACTAAAGGCTCTAGTAATTCGAATTCCCTTAAGCTCCTTTCGTCTACTCTAAAGCTAACTATAATTTATAGTCCCATTCACCTGTTTTGGTTATCTATGCACATTAATATGTTTTCTTTCTTAATGTAGTTTAACTAATTGCAGTACAAAATGCAGATTTATGGATTGAATTGTAACTAACTTGGACTTAATTTATAGTTATAACCCCATTGCATGTATGGGTCAAACTAAAAACGGTTAAGAGAACAGAGGAAAATAGATGAAAGAAATCATCACTTCAAAAGCACCAAGTTATCCAAGAAATGACAAAGAAATCCCTAAACTATACGGGTTGAACTTGGCATGAAAGTTTAAAGTGATGAATTGGTAGACCAAATCAAAACAAAACATATATCCTTCCCCAAAATAGAAGTAAGTGCAGAAAATTGTAGAACAAGGTTGTAGATAGAAACTGATCAAAATATATAGTATTCTTGAAACCAAAGTTTCTATAACCTTATGTTAAAAGGTTAATAGTTCTTGTTGTATACCATCTTCTAGACAACCAAATATGAGTAAAAAAATTATTTAATAACAAAGGTCATAAAGATTGAATATGCAGCCTATAATTTTTCACTGAACATCGAAGTACCCATAATACAATGATAAATTATGTAATGCACTCACAAAAACAACTCTTCTAAGATTTAACATATTAACATATTGCTATTACAAGCATTACTTATGCTGCAAGAAGAAATATTTGCAGCTGAAAATAGTCCAAATGGGAAGGATAAGTAACTGGCAAGATAACACAAAAAGACATGTGAAATTCTCATACTAAGCCCTGCTCATCTTCTAGACAACCAAATACCAGGAAAAATATATATTTAAATTAAAATACAAAAAGAGGTTATAAAGATCAACTTTGAAGTCTAAAATATTTTTCACCGTCCACCAAAGTAGACCTAATACAATTGCAACTAAGTGATGTATTTGCATATACAACTCTTCTAAGTTTGTAATATATTGCCTTTACAAGCATACACCAATGATCTATGACGAAATATTTTCAACCCAAAAGTGCTTGCAAAGCTATTAAAAGTATTTTAGGGTCATTTGATGAAAGAAGATGTGTAAAGTGCTGCAAAAGACACCAAGTTAAAAGGTAAAATTTTCATTTAACAATGACAAATCTACTGTGTTGACAAATAATCCTAAAAGGATGAAACTCCTTGTATGATAAAACGAGGGAACTTAAAATTCTCATATCCATTACCTCTAAACCACTGAGAGAGCCCTTATCTCGACAATTTTCAAATATTATAGTAAGCACTCTCAGAATTTGCAGAACTACGCCTTTTGGAAAGGGGATTTCTTCATCCAACATATTGTCAGATAACTGTAGGTCATTTCTGGAACTGACATATTTACTTAAAAATAAGTTGAAATATACAAACAATTCTGTCCAATGATGGAAGTTACCCTGTTGAACAAAAATTCAAAGTTAGAAATGAAAAAAGAATCTAACATCAAGTAATTGGCATAGATAGTTAAAAAAATAGAACTTGCCTTATCATCATAATCCCAAGTGAATCTTGAGAGAGGAGCTTCAATCTCCTCCAGTGGGGTACTAATTATGCTTTGAATGAATTATGTTACCCTCTAAGGCTGCAAAATTCTAGCATTAATAAAGTAACAAAACCATATGCAATGCAAGTCTATACATAAATGGAAAATTAAATAATTGAATAACACAATGGCTTCCCCCTGATGACAATTGTGTTGATTGAAATAAGACCAAAGTGAATTGCCCCTAAAATTATTCAAAACAACACGACTGGATTCATTTATATACAAGCAACTAAAATCAGTTCCCTCAAAATCCTAAACATATTTTATAATATAAAATAATTGCATCTAAAAGGATATGGAAGCATACACAAGGCATAGGAATTCACACTGCATGTCTAAGAATGCTTTTGGCTAAAGAAACAACCATTAGAAAGGCAGAGAATTTTACAAAACTTAAAATATTTTATAATATAACACAACTAAATCCAAAAGGATAATGATGCATACACAAGGCATAGAAATTCATTGGATGTTTGACTTCTTTTAGCCAAAAAGACAACCATTAGAAAGGATATTTGGAAAACAATCATAATTCAAGCCACTTTGCAATGACCAAATCCAGTTGGGAGGTTAACAAATAGCACCAACACGAACGACAATAACATTAACGCATGCATTATCTTCTCCAATCAAATAATATAATGTGGAAGAAACCTAACTACCCTCTACATAACCATCGGCATTAGGACAACATACATAAAACTGCTTCTTCAACCAATTATCCAGAAAGACATAGATCAAAGAAAGAATTATGAAACTAATCCTTTTGCACAACCCAAGACTACTAGCATGATACTGTCACAAGTATGTATGTTACCAAATTAAAACCCTGTAGTTCAAAATGAAAAAATCTGTCGTAACTCATGAGGCCTAAGACATAGCAAAGTGAAAGAAAGAATAACCAAAAAAGTGTGGGAAATTTATACACACCTAAATTAGGTATGAAAAGTCCATTTGATGATCAGAATAGTTGAACACATTTATTATAGTCAGGCAGAAAAGCAAAAGGCATCAATTTAACCTCATAACATGAGCATCTAGTCATAAATGTGATGCTTGGGGTCTTGGGATTCATCCTACAATGACTGATGCAGCACTTAACATGCAAATTAGTCCCAAACCACAATTCATTTAATCTGGCATAAAACATTGACTCGCCCAAACCATAATCAATATGTGCTGGCTATTGAACCCATGGTGTAGGGAAAACCCTACTTACAATTATATAAAGGAAGGCCTATTGGAATTTTAACATTTACAGGTATGGTTGTTTACTCCTGCAACTAGGTCTAATTCCCACGTCTCTTAGATCACTTAGAATGCAGCAATCAATGTGGACTCCATGCTAGAGAATTTCCCCAAAGACAAGTTTTGAACTCAAATGTCCCAATAAGCCACCCTTGTAAGCAAGAGTTGACATTTGAGACCTAAGCATTGATAGGTAAAATTCAGTTTCTGAATTGGCAGTGTTCCAGTTCATAGACATTGAAGTTAAGGTACAGTCATCTATAGCTTTCCAATCAAAGTCAACATAAAACTCAAGAAATTGATGTAATGATAAATTGGACTAGGGTAAACACTTGACGTGAAACACATAGTATACGACGATAGTGAAAGCCTACCCCACCAAAATCCAACCACATGAAAGCACCACAACATGCCAAAAAGGTGTGCAGACATGCAATTCGAAACCCACAACCCAAAACCCGATTCTTTGAAACCCTAAACCCTGTAATCAAAAACCCAACAAAAAACAAGAAAGCCATCTCCAAAATCAAAAACAAGTTTCTCATTGCCCAAAAAAGTATTAACTAAAAGTAACTACCTGTAGAAGCTTTTAAAACCATTCAACCTCAAGCTAGTGAGTGCAAAAAAATATGAATTTGTAGAAGATTGGAATAGAAAAACATGAAAATGCAAAGGTTTCAAGACAAAATAAATATTACAGATGCCCATAGCACAGATATTCGATCCAATAAACCTTCAGGTGCAGATGAAAACATAGAAAATAAAATGAGAAAAAATAGATGACAAAATAGTATAGAACTTACAGGATCAGTATCTGATTTCCTTGCGGGCTTCATGTCATCTTTTGCAATCAATTGGCACAACAACAAAGGCTGCTAGCTAATCCAAAAGATTCAAGAAAGGGAAGAAAGAGAAAATTTAGATTCACACAAAACCACAGAACAAAGGCCAGAAAGCAAACACCATCTTAAAAGATGTGTGACATAGAAAAGGCCAATAATGGGACTACCATCTGCATCATATAAAATATCAAATAGTTTGGTTGTTTCAAGAGATTTTTAGATGCGCGTACCAGCAAGAGCACCTCCATTCTGAAATTTCCAAATATGGAAACACAGATAAGGAAACGGGCCTCATGCATGTAAAATATGGAAACACAGAAAAGGCACACGAAGTGTTTGACAGAATTCCTCAAAGACAAAACCCCTGACAAAAGGGTGCAGGTCTACGTAAAGAATGAAGTCATGACCCCTAGGGGCCAAGCATACACATGAGTTGTTTCACAAAATGCCTAAAAGAAATGTAGTCTAATGGAATCCTATGATTACAGGGTATGTTCAAAATGAGATTGTTCAAAAGCCCTAAAAACTTTTAAGTAAATGCAACTGTCCGGTGTAAAGACCAATTCCTCAACCTTCTGTTAACGTCCTCCCTATTTGGCAGAGTGCCTCCAGAGGAGTCATTTCATGGATTGCAATTGATTACAGGAAACAAAAAAAAATGGATTTTTAGGAAAGGCTTTTGAGACTTACGCTTCAAAAATTTACGAGATTAAAACCTAAGCGCTACGAAATTTGAACAATACACAAGACAAAATAACGTAAAACTGTTGTTTCAAGAGGGGTTCTAAAACACCCATGACCCTTCTGACCAGGCTGGGATCTGGTGAAAACGATAAGGGCAGTTAAATGATTATGTGCCACACGCTAAAATCTTGATGCAGGTAAGAATACTACCACAATCAAACAAAGAAACAACGTTTAATTATGTTAATCAGTCAGTCAGCCATAAAAAAACACCACAGAACTGACCAGGATAAAACATAATAAATCCAAAAAAAAATCCTACCAGAAAAATGCCAAAATGCCTTCCACCCAATGCACACAATGAAAGCAACCCCTTCGTAACAATGCATGGCAGAAACAAAGGTTTTCCCTGTTTTTGGGAAGACGCCCAGTGCAGGGCACTTGTTCTTCACAACCCTTGCACACACAAGACACGTGAGTTGTTTAAATCCTCTCCATGTGACTGCCCTCTGCAATAAAAAAACCTGGTTCAATCACTGCATTGGTTTCTCTGTTCTCTACAATAAAAAAAACCATGAAATTTCGCTGCCTAATCAGTGCATAGTAAAGTGCTAGCCTTTGCAATAAAAAACCCCAGGTAAATTCTTCATCCAACCATTGCAATTTAAAGTGCTCTAGCCTCATAAAATTAAAAACCAAACTATAGTCTAAGCTCCAAATATTGTATAATGCACGTTTCCCAAAGAAAAGAAATGCAAATTTAGAGACTCGAAAACTATAGTCTCCTGCTTATGGCAGGGACTAACAAGCTTAATAAAAGACTCAGGGTTGTCATGAAGGCAACATTTCATGTTCAAGGTTGTTTATTAAAAAAATAATTCAAACATTTACAAGAATAAACTATTATTTTTCTACTAATGCTCAAGTATTCATTCCATTGAGAAGAACTCCAACAGTGTGGAAATATATGTATAGTTGTTGGATAAAACATATATAGATTTTAATGTCATACGTAGCCCATGCAATTTTAGTATAGTTGATTTTTATTGCTACTTTATCAAATCAAAACCTTCTTCAAAAATTAATCCACCAGCCACAATGCACTTATCACCCTTTTTTTTCCTTTTGTAACTATCATGCTAACTTAAAAAAAAAAATCCCTTCTCCATAATGCATTCCCCCCTCCAAACGTATCCATTATCACGTTTTGAAACATAAAAACTCCCTTTCTCATACCTAATTTACTTTAGCTTTACCACCTATTCATCTAACCAAAACGTCAATAACTTCTAATGGACATGTTTGTTCATCATATCAAGGCTCCTGTATCTATCATTCAAGATTCACTTAAAAAGGATCAGTGAGTATTGATAAAATATACATCAATAAGAATATCTTAAATCACTAATATAGACAGATCAAAACTCATGGTAGAAATTTCTAATAATTATGTACTACGATAACCCTATTAATGGTTCGATTAACAAAATATAACCCCCAATATATATATATATATATATATATATATATAGAAACTAAGTAATTGTCCAACCAACTTCAAGACATTGGTAAAAACCTCCTATCATATAAATGTCAATATAAGCATGTCATTAGAGTTACAAGTTTTAGGCGGCCTTACACAGTGAGGAAATAAAACAATGGAAACTCTATGTAAGTAATTTAAATCGCTAATTCTATTTCTTATGTGACACTAATGACTTCCAAATATACTAATGCAAACCCTTGCATAGGTATTGTTCAAGATAAGCCCAACCATAGACCACCACCCAAGTCAAAGATGGAGTAGATTACTTGAATAACTCATGATCATCAAGTGAGTAACACATACACAAACATAAAATTACAAGCCATGTGGTGCAGGAGCACCTACCTGACAGCTGGTCTTGATAAGGCAGTTAGTAGTTTAGGTCTTGTTTGTGTTTCCAAGAAGGTCTGTTAGACCAAATACATGTAATAAGGTCACGCTGATCATGATAAGATCATGCTGACCAGGCTTTTGCTATTTTTAGCTAGTTAGTTATAACAGCTGTCATGATGTTTGATCGGTGGGATCTCCCAGCCGCCTGGAGAGTTCCCAGCCGCTTGGAGTCGGGTCAGTAGTACTCGTAGGAAAGTCTTTATAAGCATGAGATCGTTTGATATTGGAGATACATACAGAGAGATATCATCGATTGATAGTATTGTATTGCGCAGAGGAGGTTGAGTGTTCTGTGTGAGGAACATCATATTGTATTGCATCTTTGAAATCAATAAAAGATCATGTTCTGTTCTCCTGTTTGATTCCTTTGTGTAATCGACTTGCTGATTTGAGAGGGGGTTTCATGGATTTCCTGATCCATTCCACCGGTTGACTCATCTGATCGGTGGAATGGCAATGTATAGTAGGTTAGTAGGTAGTTTGTTTGTTTGCATGCAGGTGTGCAGGATCGCGGTCGACAGATGCTGAGAAGCCTAGCATCCTCATGTGCTAGGTCAAGTTGAGAAGTTTGAGTTGGAAGGTCACCCTGAGACTGGATCGGGTCAACCCTGGAGGATCGGCGAAGTGAGATTTCGCTAAGTGGAGAAGTTCGTGAAGACGGCATCATCAGGATATCTTGGTGAATATCCTGCAGACAGTCCGGATATCGTCATCCGGATAAGTGAAGGAGAGCATGACGCTTTCGAGTGCATGAAGTGTGAGTTCGTCGGGGTGATCATCATCTGGAGGAGCCGAGGAGGAGTGCGTCGGCATCAAGTAGAAGATCGGGTCATGAAACTGTTGGAGTTTTCATGTTGCGAGTGCATCAGGATGTTTAGGTCGGACATAGACTAAGTGCATGTATCGGCTTCAGGATCATCATATCGGGAGTGCCAAATATCCGCGTATCGCGAGTAGATGCGGGAGAGAAAGTTTGTGTTTTTTTGGCTAAGTGTTGAAGAGGTCATCAGGATATTGGGTGACGTCATCGTCATCAGGATATGACGTCATCGTCATCAGGATATTGAGATATCCCCCCTATGCGAGTTTATCCTGCCGTCGTTAAGTGATAAGGTATCGGCGGAAGTCTGTGGCAGAAAGTGTGAAGCATCATCAGGAGGTTTCAAAGAGAACCGGATAAAGTAGATCATGATGCTGTTGCTTGTATCGTCGGGTAGTGGAGCAGCGAAGGTAAGCTGCTGAAGGTGTTCGTCATCAGGATATTTGAACAACCGGATATTGGTTATCCTGCTGACGAAGGTAGTGTTGAATATCATGATGAAGACGTTAGTGTCTGGAGCCCGATGAACAGTGCAACCGGAGGATGTGTGCGCCCGTTGAACATCATGATGATGATGTTAGGAGGAAAGCGAAGGTGAATAGTAGTCGGCAGGAGGACCATTGCGAGTGTCCGAAATATGATGATGCTGACTGTGTAACGCGAAACATGATGATGTTGGTGGTTTTAGGGAATATGATGATGATGAGGTTGGTCTGCAGATATTCATGCTATATGCGAAGGTTATAGTGTGGATGCCTCTGCATCACCATGCAAGGGAAATTATATCCCTAGAGTTAGACATCAATCTAGCATGGACCTATTGATTTGTGTTTTTGCACACAACAACTAAGATTACATTCTCCTCTATTTCATGTTGTTCACATCTCCAAAATAGGTTTTCTATCTCTCAAAAACTTGGTGTTTCATCTTCCTTTATCTCCTACAAGTTCCAAAATGGTTTTGTTAAAAGAATTTTAGAAACTATCAAGCATAAGGAAAAGGAGAAGATTTCCATCATAAGATACAGTCTTATACTATAGAAAGGCATGCTAAAAGAAATAGAGCATGGACAAGGCTCAAGAATTGTTACACAACAAGCTTAATAAAAGACTCAAGGTTGTCACAAAGGCAACATTTCATGCAATATATTTCAAGGTTGTATATAAAAAAAAATCCAAACATTTACAAGAATTAACTATTCTTTTTCTACTCATGCTCAAGTATTCAGTCCATTGACAAGAACTCCAATAGCGTGGAAACATATGTAGGTAAGTAAAATAGTTGTTAGATAAAACAAATATATATTTTAATGTCATACATAGCCCATGCAATCTTAGTATAGTTGATTTTTATTCCTACTTTATCAAAGCAAAACCCTCTTCAAAATTTAATCCACCAGCCACAATGCACTTCCACCCTTTTTTTCCTTTTTTAACTATCATGCTAACTTAAAAAAAATAATGCCTTCTCCATAATGCATTCCCCCCTTCGAACATATCCATTCTCCCATTTTAAAACATAAAAACTCCCTTTCTTTCTATCCTACTATTTCTTTAAAGCATTAAAGAATAAATCTCAATATCCATGAGTAAGTATACTTCTGCTTTTAAAACTTTTTAAAGCATAAAACTTGAATTTATTTAACTATATATGACTAAATAAAGCATGATTAATAAGGTTTCTATTTATAAGACTTTATTATTCAATCTCTTCCTTTTTTTTTTAATTTTTAATAAAAGTATAAATATATTTATTTCTTAATTAGGGTTAAATTTAGTTTATCTATACGTATTACTAATAAAACATAAAACTTAAAATATACTCTTATATAAATAAATAAATTCAATTTTCAAAATAAAATTTACTAATACCTTATTATACCTGATTTACTTTAGCTTTACCACCTATTCATCTAACTAAAACATCAATAACTTCTAATGAACATGTTTGTTCATCATATCAAGGATCCTGTATCTATCATTCAAGATTCACTTAAAAGGGATCAATGAGTATTGATAAAATACACATCAATAAGAATATCTTAAATCAATAATATAGACGAATCAAAACTCATCGTAGAAATTTCCAATAATTATGTATTACGATAACCCTATTAATGATTCGATTAACAAAATATAACCCCCAACTATATATATATATATATATAGTTCAAGATAAGCCCAACCCTAGATCACCACCCAAGTCAAAGATGGTGTAGATTACTTGAATAACTCATGATCATCAAGTGAGTAACACATACACAAACATAAAATTACAAGCCATACAAGGGAAACTATATCCCTAGAGTTAGACATCAATCTAACAAGGACCTATTGATGGGTGTTTTTGCACACAACAACTAAAATAAAATACTAAGTATCTTATCTCTCTTGAAAGGAATCAAACCCCAAAGATATGGAGAATTACTACCCCAAGGTCTCTCTTTGCCAGGTCTCGGTGATGCAATATGCACTCAAACTCATACCATACAATATAGAGACTCTTTGCTCACACACAAACTCACAACACAACATAAATTGCAAAAAAAACTCATGCTTCATTTTATTGAAATAAAAACTTTACATACAAATTAAATCTAACACAAGTCTACAACACATAAGGCCTTTCATGGCCTCTCACATGCAACAACCATACTTCATTCTTTCTCTATTTCAACTCACTCTTATCTAACTACATTTCAACCTTTGCACACCTCCAAACAGGTGTACATTCTCATCTATTTCTTGTTGTTCACATCTCCAAAATAGATGCTCTATCTCTCAAAAACCTGGTGTTTCATCTTCCTTTATCTCCTGCAAGTTTCAAAATGGATTTGTTAAAAGAATTTTAGAAACTATCAAGCATAACGAAAAGGAGAAGATTTCCATCATAAGATACAGTCATATATTGTATAAAGGCATACTAAAAGAAATAGAGCATGGACAAGGCTCAAGGATTGTTACACAACAAGCTTAAGAAGAGACTCAGGGTTGTCACGAAGGCAACATTTCATGCAATATATTTCAAGGTTGTATATAAAAAATATAATTTAAACATTTACAAAAATCAACTATTCTTTTTCTACTCATGCTCAAGTATTCAATCCATTGAGAAGAACTCCAATAGCATGGAAACATATGCATGTAAGTAAAATAGTTGTTAGATAAAACATATATAGATTTTAATGTCATACGTAGCCCGTGCAATCTTAGTATAGTTGATTTTTATTACTACTTTATCAAAGCAAAACCTTCAAAATTTAATCCACCAACCACAATGCACTTCCACCATTTTTTTCCTTTTGTAACTATCATGCTAACTTTAAAAAAATAATGCCTTCTCCATAATGCATTCCCCCCTCCGAATGTATCCATTCTCGCGTTTTAAAACATAAAAACTCCCTTTCTTTCTATCCTACCATTTCTTTAAAGCATTAAAGCATAAATCTCAATATTCATGAGTAAGTATACTTTTGCTTTTAAAACTTTCTAAAGCATAAACTTGAATTTATTTAACTATATATATGACTAAATAAAGCATGATTAAAAAGGTTTCTATTTATAAGACTCTATTATTCAATCTCTTCCGTTTGTTTTCTTTTTTAACTTTTTTAATACAAGTATAAATATATTTATTTCTTAATTAAGGTTATAAAGAAAGATATATATATATATTATCCTAAATTTAATTTATCTATACATATTACTAATAAAACATAAAAATTAAAATATACTCTTATACAAATAAATAAATTTGATTTTCATAATAAAAGTTACTAATACCTTCTCATACCTGATTTACTTTAGCTTTACCACTTATTCGTCTAACCAAAAAGTCAATATCTTCTAATGGACATGTTTGTTCATCATATCAAGGCTCCTATATCTATCATTCAAGATTCACTTAAAAGGGATCAGTGAGTATTGATAAAATACACATCAATAAGAATATCTTAAATCACTAATATAGATGGATCAAAACTCTATTGAAAGAACACTAATACACTGAGAGGGAGGGTGAATCAGTGTATATTAAAACTTTAAAATCAACCAACAATAAAAAATGAAAGGCATATATAAAAATCACACACACACAAGAAAAACACCAGATTTACGTGGAAAACCCAGAATGGGAAAAACCAAGGTGAGAATGTTGCTTGAGTCTATTGCTCAAATCCAACCTCACAATAAGCACTGATTACATATCTTATGCAGGCACCAACCCACAGGTACATCAACACCCAAGGTAATGTTTTGAGGCTACCACCTATAGGTACATCACACATCTACAATGAGCTTCAACTCAATATAATGAGGCTTCAACCCCAATCTAAAACAAAGAGGCTACAACCCTTGAATTTTATGATTTCATATGTGCAATAATAGCTCTTCTATAGCTTGAAATGCACCTTGTCATCACACATGCACTCTATTTTTTGCATCAACACAGTTGTCTCCTTCCTTTGTGCACTCTGCATTCTCTCCTCTAACACAAAGTGAACAACAATATTCAATACGGTGAGCAAACCTTTCACTATGGATTCAATGTGTATAAAACACATCCATTTCAATAGGTGAACTGCCACAACCACTCCAAAACTAAATATAGACAATTCCATTTCATTTTGTAACTGTCTGCAATTGGTTTAACTATCGCACCTACAAATTTCAAGCTCTGAAATATATAGTAGCAATGTTGTCAACTCCACAAAACTTTAGAATAGATGTTCATCGCAAGTCACAAAACCACCTCAAGTGCATCCATGTTGTAATACTGATAAATGTTGATATGGATCTACAAACTTTATCCTCACTTGCCCAAAAAAGCTATTAAGTCCCTTTTATCAGCAAATGTCAAGTTTCTAGAACCAGGCTTTAATTACTCTTTATCGATGAAAACACAGTTTTCCAAACTAATACAGTTTCCCTTCTTTATTGGCGAAAAGTCATTTATTCGAACTTAACATGTAGTCCTTTTATCGGTGAAAATGTACTTTTTCAAACTTTGTCTTTCGCTCCTTCAAAACTCGTATTGGAAAAACACATTATTCATAACTACCTTTTTAATGCATTATCGGTGAAGTTACACTATCCCGAACTAACACTCCATTTCCTTTGTTATCGGTGAATGTTACCATTCCCGAACTAACCTTCATGCTTTGTCAGCAAAAACAACTTTTTCAAAACTTGGCCTTGAGTTCACTTTATTGCCTCTATCAGCAATTTTTACTTTTTCAAAAGCTTGCCCTTTATGCTTCTATCGGCGAATTGTTGATAACTCTAACCTATGCCTCTAATGTCTTTATCAACAAATTCAATATTTCACGAACTTACCATAAATCCTTTTATTGACGAAAGTGTATTTTTTCAAACTTATCTTTATTTACCTTCTGTCGGTAAATCCACGCTACCACAAACTATTTCCTTATCAGCAAAAGTAAAAACTTCCAAACTATTGCCTTGTTTTGCCAACTCTTCTTTGTCTGTAAAAAAGACCATTTCATGAAATCATTGGTTTATCAACAAAAATATAAAAAATCAAACCACCTTTCTCCATGCATACTTAGCCAAATTCTCTATATCAGGGAATCAGCTAGAATGCTAACTTTAGAACTAGTTAGCTTTTGAGACATTTTCTCGACAATGTTAGAAACATGCTCTTCTTCAAAACTTTAACTAAGACTTTGTCTTTGCCTTCCTAGGCCATAGTGGCTAGTTGGCTTATCGGCTAAATGTTGAACCTTCAAACTAGTTCGGGAATAGAAAATTTTCCCAACTATGTCTTTTAAGGTTTGAGTAAACTTCCTTTTATATTGTCTGTAAATCAGCAAAAAGCATAACTTTGAAACAAGTTCACATATTAAAAATTCTACCAATATGACTTATCTTTTATTTCAAAATGCCGATCGAAGGACTTAGCCTTAAGTGATAGTCGACTAATTGGCATATCAGCTAACCACCAAATTAACAAAGTAGTTCAAAAATTTAACACTTTGCCAATATAACACATTGTCGATATAACACAAGTTCGCCTTTCTTTCAAATTGCCAATAACTTCTCAATTCTCCAAAAATTTCTGATAGACCAATAGAGGATAGGTTCAGACTGAGAACCTTTTACCGACTGAGCACATGTTGAAAGGTTCTAACTGAGAATATTTTTCCAACTGCTAACTTGGTTCTAACTGAGAACATTTTGCCCACTACTGACTTGGTTCTGACTGAGAACATTTTGTTGATGTAGATGCCAATGTTCAAACTGAGAGTATTTAGCCAACTGAGTACTTCTACCGAGTTGTAACACACTTGTCTTTTATTCAAAGTTGTCGATATACATGTAGTTGTCTGTTCTCCTAGAAATAACAAAATAGGTTTGGATTAAGGACAATTTGTCGACAACAAGAAACACAACACAGCTATGAAAAGCTTTATAACATATCAAATGTTGTTTGACATATAACATGTTGAATGCCATTTGACATCAATGACAACAATTCAATAATCTCCCCCTTTGTCATTGATGGCAACACAACACCTGAACCTAACCGAAATCTAAATTTTCTTATTTCTTACTTCATGCATTTAGAATTCTCCCCTTTTGACATCAATTACAAAGGGATGCATAGAAAAAAAAATCAAAATGCAAACTTACTCCCCCTGAGGACAATCATCCTACAGGACAACTAGGTACCAAGGATAAAGAAATATTTTGATATACACCCCCTGGATGAATACATTCTGTATTCAAGTAGATATAGGAGAAGGAACAAATCCTAACTTCTGCCTGAGCTATTCAAAAGTCTCCTTTGGAAGGGGTTTTGTAGAGATATATGCCAGCTGTTCTTTTGTAGCCACATAGTCCAACTTGACTTCTTGTTCAACAACTTTCTCTATGAGAAAATGGTACCTAATGGATATGTGCTTGGTCCTTGAATGCATAATGAGATTCATTGAGATGTTTATAGCACTTGTATTATCACAAAGAATTGTAACTAGCTCATTAAAATCCACCTTGATGTCTTGCAATATTTGCTTCCTCCATAATACCTGAGTACAACAAGATACAACTATATATTCAGCTTCATCTATTGACAGAGAGACCAATTCATGTTTCTTACTTAACCATGCTACTAATTTATCACCTAGAAAGAATGCACCACCACTAGTGCTCTTTCTATCATCCACACAACCAACCCAATCTGCATCTATGTAAGTAGTTAAAGTAAAATTATCACCAATAGGATACCATAGACCATAATCTATTGTACTCTTCAAACATCTGAATATCCTCTTCACAGATTTGACATGTGTTTCCTTAGGAGTTACTTGAAATCAAGTTGCCATTTAAACAACTTGCATAATATCAAGCCTTGTTGATGTGAGATACAAGAGACTTCCAATCATAGACCTATATAAAGTTTGATCTACTAAGGTTGATTCATCATCTTTGCTAAGCTTACACCTAGTGACCATAGGTGTACCAACCGGCTTGCAATCTTCCATCTTGAATTTCTTCAAAATTTCCTTCACATACTTGGTCTGAGAAATGAAAATGATTGTGTCTAATTGATTTACCTGTAGACCAAGAAAGAATGCTAATTCTCCTAGCATGGACATCTCAAATTCTTTCTGCATAGCATCAACAATCTCATTACACTTTTTGTCATTATCTCTACCAAATATTATCATCAACATAAATAATGACAATCATCATATTATTGCCTTCATGTTTAACATACATATTGCTAGCTACTATACCTTTCTTATAGCCTTGTTGTTGAAGATATTTGTCCAGCCTAGCATACCAAGCTTGAGGATCTTGTTTTAGGCCATATAGTGCCTTCTTTAATCTGCACACTTAGTCTTTCTTTTCAATCACTTGAAATCCTTTAGGATTCTCTATATAAACTTTCTCATCCAAGTAGCCATTGAGAAATGCAAATTTTGCATCCATCTGGTACACTTTGAAACATTTATAAATTGAGTATGCAAGAAACATTCTAATGGCTTCAAGTCTAGCTACAAGTGCAAATGTCTCATCAAAATCAATGCCCTCAACCTGAGCATAGCCCTTGTAGACTAATCTGGCTTTGTTTCTAGTTATTTGCCCATCCTCATTCAGTTTGTTTCTAAACACCCATTTTGTGCCAATGACATTTTTATTAGCAGGCCTTGGAACAAGTTCCCAAGTCTGATTTTTCTCTATTTGATTAAGTTCTTCCTTCATAGCTTCAATCCAACTTTCATCATTACTAGCTTCTTCATAAGATTTAGGTTCTTTTTAGACAACAAAGAATACTTTACCTACTCTTGTTATGCTAGCTTCAACTTTTTCCTTGTCATAACACCATCAGATTTATTTCCAAGAATCTGATTCTCAGAATGATTTCTTTTGACATACTTGGGTGGAGCCTTTGTGGTAGATTTTGGCTGCTCTTCTTCATTAGCATCACTCTTCTCTTGTGATTCTTCTTTTGCAACTTCTTCTTCGTCATAAATAGGAACCTTTGAATACAAGTCATTTTCATGAGACAGCTAAGAGAATTCTTCATTCACTCTAACATTCACACTTTCAACTATCTTATGCAACCTTTTATTTTAGAATTTATAGGCTTTGCTTGTAGTTAAATAACTAAGAAATATTCCCTCATCATACCTTGGCTCAGATTTACTCAAAGTATCTTCATCTCTTTTAATAAAATATTTGCTTCCAAATATCTTGAAATACTTCAAAGATGGAGGTTTTCCTGTCCATAACTCATATGGAGTCTTATCATGATGTACTCTTAACTTTCCTCTATTGATAATGTAAACAATAGTATGAACTACTTCCTTCTAGTATCTATCAAGTAATTTGGCTTCATTCAACATTGTTCTAGCCATATCCTAGACAATCCTATTCTTTCTCTCAACAACTCCATTTTGCTGAGGAGTCCTAACTGTAGAAAGATGTCTCTTAATTCCATGCTTTTCACAATTTTGATCAAATTCATTAGAAGTGAATTATCCACCTCTATCATACCTTAAGCATTTTATCCTTGAACCAATCTCATTTTCAACCCAAAGATTTTGAATCTTTCTAAAGCTTGAGATTTATCTTTAAGAAAAGTTACCCATGTCATCCTTGAATAGTCATCTATCAACAACATGAAGTACCTTTCTCCATTGATGCTTTTGGTTTTGGTTGGTCCACAAAAGTCTGTATGTATCAGCTCAAGAGGTTTTGAGGTTGAGTACTCCTTTGACTTGAAACTGACCCTTGTTTGCTTTCCTTCTTGACACTCTTTACAGAAGGGATTTTTTGGCTTGCCAATACTAGGCAAATGTCTGACTGCATTTTTCTTGCTGATCTTTACCAGATGATCAAAGTTGACGTGGCCCATACTTTTGTTCCATAACCAACTCTCATCAGCTTTCCCTAACAAACATCTTTCACCCTTTGCCTCCTTTAGATGGTATAGATTGTTGTTCATTCTGTTTGCTTCAGCACAAGTCTACCAAAGCTAGTTTTTCTTATGTCACATATACTAGCATGAAATAATACATTATATCCCTTGTCACACATCTGGTTGACACTAAGCAGATTATGTTGTAATCATTGTACATATAATACATCTTGAGCCTTAGTTTTATCTTCTATGTATAGTGTGCCCTTACCATCTTTGCAGTAGTGTTGTCACCGAACTTAATAGAACCACCGTCCCATTTCTTCAAAACTGTGAACTTGCTCTTATCTCTAGTCATATGACTAGAGCATCCACTGTCTAATTCCCAAAGATTGCCTTGTCCTTTGGCATGAAAATTTGCTTGGACTAACATAGATTTCTCAACCTTCTTCTCTACTCAGTGCCTTTTGGAAGTTTTCTCCTTTTCCTCAAAATGCTTTGCTGGTTCTTTTTCTTGAGAAGGGGGTGTAGACTTGTGACATGTAGAGGATTGTGATTTTTGTTGCTTTTGCGTAGAAGCATGTGCAGGTCTAGCTTGCCTTGGAGAGGTAAATCTTCTTTTCTCCTACATCTAGAAGTCTAGATAAACACACTTCTACAAAACTTGGCAATATGCACATAGTTGTTATAGTTATAACAGATATCATTCATATCAACTAAAGGGGCAAAAGGATTTCTACTTACAAAATTATGTCTATCCATTCTCCACGGTCTAATTTTGTAGTCTATAGCCTTTTGTCCAAACTAATTAGATGAAAAATAATAACCATGAAAAGCATAAATGAACCTAGCTTGGCTTGCAAATTGATCTTTGAATCTCCTCCTTGCATTGTGCACTTTGATGAAACCATCGTCTATCTTTTTGAAGTCTTCAATCCTTTTATCCTTCCTAAATCCATCAGGATTTGTAAAATCAACATGCTTCCTAGACGTAGCAGAGATTGATTCACCCTGTTCTCTAACTACCTTTTTGAGGGAAGCAGTTTTCTTGGCAATTTTACCTTCTGTGTTCTTTTCAGAAATGACATCTTTGAAACTCTTGTGTTCAGAATATCCTAACCCAACCGTGTTGGAGAAGGATCTTTGACTACGGATTATTTTATCAAGAATTTCTAAACTCTTCTCAAACTTGAGACTTTTGTTTAATTGTTCATTCACTTTTTCTAACTCTTTCCTCAGCATGATAAGTTTAGCCTCTAACTTTTGACACTCATCTAGGTTGTTCTTCAAACTCAAATTAATTACCTCTTCTATTCTTTTAGACTCCTCTAACTACAATTTCAAGTCCACAACAAGTTAATCAGATTCTTCAATCTCTAACTTGTATTTTTCATTTTGTTTTCTTTCAAACCTTAGATCATTTAAAGTAAAAATTAATTGACCTTCCAGATCAATTTTAGCCTCTTCTTCCTCATCAGAGTCTTCATGATAATTTTTTAAAGGAGTATTTTCATCCTTCTTAATTTCAACAACCATGAAAGCAGTTTCATACTCTTCACTCGCATAAGAATAATCATATGAAGAACTACTTTCTTTATCTACAAACAAACTCTTCTTCTTATTATTAAAGTTTCTTCATTTATACTTTGATATTTCTTGACTCTTAGAGCTATCTCCTTTTCATTTTTCACCTAAAGGACATTTAGAGGCAAAGTGAACAATTTTTCCATAATTAAAGCATTTGAAAGGTAGCTTACCTTTGTATTTCCCAAAGCCTTTCTTCAACTTTCTAACAAAATTTGCATCTTCTTCACCTAAACTGGTACTTTGTTCTAAGTTTACTTCAATATCCTTAGCTTTTGAAGTCTTAATTGTTGCTTCTTTCCTTGTTGATCCTATACTTTCACTTCTCATCTAATATACGATAAGTGAATAGAATAATTCATCTAAAGTAAGTGTATCTAGATCCTTTGCTTCCTTAATTGTAGATACTTTAGAGTCGAATATCTATGGGAGAGATCTCAGTATCTTCTTTATAACCCCCTGATCTTTTACCTCTTCTCCAAGACCTATGATTGTATTTTTTACCTCGTCTACTATGAGCATGTATTCTACAATATTCTCATCATCTTTCATCTTTAAAGCCTTAAATTTGCTTATATGGGTTTGCAGTTTTTCTTGCTTGACTCAATCATCACCTTCATAGATATTATGCAGCTTATCCCATACGTCTTTGGCAGATTTACAATGCATAACTTTTACAAATTCTGTATTGGTGAGACCACACAGTATAGCATTCTTCGCTTTGGCATTATTCTCATAGGTTTTTTTCTCATCAGCAGTGAGAGTAGATGATGGTGGTGGTGGTTTGTAACCATTTAAAATAGATTGCCAAATATCATATCCAAGAGAGGTTAAGTAAGTCTCCATTCTGATGCTCCAGAAAGCATAATTGGATCCATCAAATAATGGTGCTATATTTGAAGAAGAACCTTCTTATCCTGCCATAGTGTTCTTGAGACTGGATCTTCCTTAAGTGGTTAAACTTTTCTCTAAGGAACCCTATGCTCTGATACAAATTGTTGAAAGAACACTAATACACTAAGAGGGGGGTGAATCAGTGTATGTTAAACTTTAAAATCAACCAACAATCAAAAATAGAAGGCACATATAAAAATCACACACACACATAAGAAAAACACTAGATTTACGTGGAAAACCTAGAATGGGAAAAACCACAGTGAGAATGTTGCTTGAGTCTATTGCTTAAATCCAACATCACAATAAGCACTGATTACATATGTTTTTCAAGCACCAACCCATAGGTACATCAACGCCTAAGGTAATGTTTTGAGGCTACCACCTATAGGTACATCACACACCTACAATGAGCTTCAACTCAATATAATGAGGCTTCAACCCCAATCTAAAACAAAGAGGCTACAACCCCTAAATTTTACAATTTCATATGTGCAATAATGGTTCTTCTATAACCTTAAATGCACCATGTCATCACACACTCACTTTGTGTTTTGCATCAACACAGTGTTCTCCTTCCTCTATTTACTTCGCATTCTCTCCTCTCTCACAAAGTGAACAACAATATTCAATACAATGAGTAAACCTTTCATTGTGGATTCAATGTGTATAAAACACATTCATTTCAATAGGTGAACTGCCACAACCACTCCAAAACTAAATATTGATAGTTCCATTTCATTTCACAACTAACCGCAACTACTTTAACTATCGCACCTACAAATTTTGGGCTCCTAAATATATAGTAGCAACATTGTCGACTCCACAAAACTTTAGAATAGATGTTCATTGCAAGTCACAAAACCACCTCAAGTGCATCCACACTGTAATACTAATAAATACTGATATGGCTCTACACATTTTATCCTCAATCACCCAAAAATGTCGTTATGTGCCTTTTATCGGCAAGCTTCAAGTTTCCAGAACCAGGCTCTAATCTCTCTTTGTCGGTGAAAACACAGTTTTCCAAACTAATATAGTTTCCCTTCTTTATCAGTGAAAAGTTATTTATTCAAACTTAACATGCAATCCTTTCATTAGTGAAAATGCACTTTTTCAAACTTTGTCTTTTGCTCCTTCAAAACTCATATCGGCAAAAACACATTATTTAGAACTACCTTTTTAATGCCTTATCGGAAAGTTACACTATCCCAAACTAACACTCCATTTCCTTTGTTATTGGTGAATGTTACCATTCCCGAACTAACCTTCATGCTTTGTTGGCAAAAACAACTTTTTTCGAAACTTGGCCTTGAGTTCACTTTATTGCCTCTATCGGCAATTTTTACTTTTTCAAAAACTTGCCTTTTGTGCTTCTATCAGTGAATTGTTGATAACTCTAACCTATGCCTCTAATTCCTTTATCAAAAAATTCAATGTTTCATGAACATACCATAAAACTCTTTTATCGGTGAAAGTGTACTTTTTCAAACTTATCTTTATTTACCTTCTGTCGGCAAATCCACACTGGCACAAACTATCACCTTATCAGCGAAAGTAAAAACTTCTAAACTATTGCCTTGTTTTATCAACTCTTCTTTGTCATTAAAAAGACCATTTCATGAACTTATTGGTTTATCGGCAAAAATATAAAAACTCAAACTACCTTACTCCATCCATACTTAGCCAAAATCTCTATAGCGGGGAATCTGCTAGAATGCTAACTGTAGAACTAGTTAGCTTTTGAGACATTTTCCCGACAACATTAGAAACATGCTCTTATTCAAAACTTTAACTAAGACTTTGCCTTTGCCTTCCTAAGCCATAGAGGCTAGTCGGCTTATCAACTAAATGTCAAACTTTCAAACTAGTTCAGGATAGAAATTTTTCCCGACTATGTCTTTTAAGATTTGAGTAAACTTCCTTTTATATTGTCAGTAAATTGGCAAAAAGCATAACTTTGAAACAAGTTCACATATTAAAATTTTTGTTGATATGACTTATCTTTTCTTCCAAAATGCCAATCGAAGGACTTAGCCTTAAGTTGTAGTTAGCTAATTGGCATATCGACTAACCGTCAAACTAACAAAGTAGTTCAAAATTTTAACACTTCACCAATATAACACATTGTTGATATAACACAAGTTCACCTTTCTTTCAAATTGCTGATAGCTTCTCAATTCTCCAAAATTGTCGCTAGACCAATAGAGGATAGGTTCAGACTAAGAGCCTTTTTCTGACTGAGCATATGTTGAAAGGTTCTAACTGAAAACATTTTGCCAACTGTTGACTTGGTTCTAACTGAGAACATTTTGCCGACTGATGACTTGGTTCTGACTGAGAACATTTTGCTGATGTAGTTGTTGATGTTCGAACTGAGAGTATTTAGCCAACTAAGCACTTCTACCAAGTTGTAACACAATTGTCTTTTCTTCAAAGTTGTCGATATACATGTAGTTGTATGTTCTTCCAGAAATAACAAAATGGGTTTAGATTGAGGACAATTTGTCGACAGCAAGCCACAACAGAGCTATAACAAGCTTTATAACATGTTGAATTCTCTTTGACATATATCAAATGCCCTTTGACATCAATGACAACAATTCAACAAACTCATGGTAAAAATTTCCAATAATTATGTACTACAATAACCCTATTAATTATTCGATTAACAAATATAACCCCTAATATATATATATAGAAACTAAGTAATTGTCCAACCAACTTCAAGACATTGGTAACAACCTCCTATCATATAAATGTCGATATAAGCATGTCATTAGAGTTACAAGTTTTAAGCAGCCTTACAAAGTGAGGAAATAAAACAATGGAAACTCTATGTAACTAGTTTAAATCCCTAATTCTATTTCTTATGTGACATTAATGACTTCCAACTATACTAATGCAAACCCTTGCATAGGTATTGTTCAAGATAATCCCAACTATAGACCACCACCCAAGTCAAAGATGGAGTAGATTACTTGAATAACTCATGATCATCAAGTGAGTAACATATACGCAAACATAAAATTACAAGCCATACAAGGGAAATTATATCCCTAGAGTTAGACATCAATCTAACATGGACCTATTGATGGGTGTTTTTGCACACAACTAAGATAAAATACTAAGTATTGTATATCTCTTGAAAGGAATCAAATTCCAAAAGTATGGAAAATCACTACCCCAAGGTCTCTTTCAGCTAGGTCTTGGTGATGCAATATGCACTTAGACTCATACCATATGATGCAGAGACTCTCTACTCACAAATAGATTTGAGAAGAAATTTACTCTGTGACTATGACAAATGTCGGAAAAATGACTATTTTCCATAACTTTTCATCGAGAGAAAATATTCATTTGAAAATTGGAAAATGTTCTTAGAATGATGTCCCAAAACCCATGCAAAGTCATTTTATCATATATTTCATGAAACTCCAAATTTTAAACTTTCTATAAACTGATTGGATCGATCAAAGAGAATTAAATTCTCCCAAATGGTGAAGAATTTAGCTGTGAAACCTTCTCCAATGTGAGTTAAATACATCCTTTCATGTCCCTATAAGAGGAAATTTGAACATCCCTTATAGATTTCTAGAAACAATTATTGTAAAACTGCGGGCACAAAAAACTACAAACAGATGAAAATTTGAAATTTGTCAATTTGATCAAACCAAAGGTTTCTTACTACTGAGAGATGCCAAGAACACCCAAAATAAACCAAAACAAAGAAATACAACTACAATTTATTTGGGCAATGCAGGATCGCCTGTGGACCTAGATGCTCCTGCATCAGACATGTTGAGTAAGAAAAATTTTGTGAGTATGACTCATAAAATAGAGTTAGATGATTGAATCATCCTTATAGGTTGTAAACAGCCCACAACAAACTCCATCATTGAAACAAGTTTGATAAAAAAAAAATTCCTTCCTTCTCCTCTTCCTATATCTACCTGGAACAATCTTCATCCTCCTCCACCAAGTTTGCTCTTCACTCCTCCTTCCTCTCATGGAACTTAATCCATCATGAACTATCCTCCTTAAAATATATCTCCACATTCTTCCTCTTCTTGTGGGATTCAACCCACCATTATCCATCCACCAAGATCCCTCTTTATACTCTATCTCACCTGCATTATTCCCTACAATACAATTCTGTATTGACAATTTCTTGGAAATAAAATTTTTTCATCTCTACTTTGTTGGATTGATTACATCTTAGTTAATAGTTTAGATATTTAATAAAACAATAGCTAGTAAATAAAATATTAGTTATTTAGTTGGGAAGTTACTTTCCCGTAAATAAGTTAAAGGAGTTAGTAAGGGAATATGTATGGCTTTATAATCCATTGCAAATCAATGTAATATAATCCTAATTGAAGTTGTATGCATTGAATAGCCAAAAACTCAAAATCAATATATTATGTTGTGTTATTATATTTGGAAATTATTTTGTACATTATTATATTTGCAATAATGATTTGATTTGCAATATTATTTTTGTGCTCACCATTTCAATATGGTATCAAAGCAGTAGATGGTTATGGGAGATGCAAAGGAGTTTTGTGAACAAACCATGAGCAATAGTCATGATCTTTGCTAAATGGATAAGAGAAACTATTGTGTTGGGTGTTCAAATTATAGTTGAGTATTTAAATATTCTTATTTTAGAATGATTTCTTTTTATATAAAAGTCTAATGTAGTCTTACAAAAACTACGATATCTTTCTCATATTATAACAAAATTTAAAAATTTAAAATGTTCTAGAAATCTAATGAAGAGAGGAATAAAACCTAGAAATATTTTGAGGATATTGTGAGTATTTTATGAGAAGTTTTTTTAGAAGAAAGAGCAATAAAATAGTGGTGTGAATATTTTTCTAGAGAAGTTTTAACATAGAAATGTTGGTGCATTATTAAATTTATTTTAGACATTGAAATACTCAGCAATGAAGGCATTTTGAATAGTTTTGATTGATTTTGATAAATTTTATGAGACATGTTGAAGATTCGATGAAGCATATTGAATTATTTTTGAGGTATTATTTGAATACTTTCTAGAAATTTATTTGCCAGCCAGTTATTGATGGAGAGGCAGTTTTCTCTATTCACATGGAGTGCATATATGATTGGAAAAGGCATTTATATTTGAATATTAGTGTGAAACAAAGATAAGGAGGTTCAATGATGCAAGCATCCCAAGAGTGTTACAACACTCTAATATACTGAGAGGGGGGTGATTCAAAATATACCTCAATTTAATCCAATTCAACTTTATCAACAAAACTTTCTACTACCTTAAACAAATAATGAAGGAAGCTATGTAATTCAAAACATAATCACACAACCATAATACCATATTTACATGGAAAACTCTAGAAGGGGAAAACCATGGTGAGCAAGCTACTTGGATCTACTATCCAAATTTAGACTCACAAATAAAAATAGGTTTATAACAAGTTTTATGGCCTACAACCCAAAGGAAACTATAACTCCCTATTACATTGTTTTATGGGCTCCAACCCAAAGGAAGCTACAACTCCCTGATACACAATTTTATGGGCTTCAACCCAAAGGAAGATGCAACTCCCTAAAGTGCTACAACACTTACAAGAAGAGGCTACAACCTCTGTACATAAACACTTAAGTAATTCAGTTAGTTCAAACACCTCCCCAGCAGTACTTATGCTCAAACAATTCTACTATCTTCAACACTCTTCCGCAACACAACACAACCTCTAATATGAATCATGCAATATAGTCACTAGATTTCCTTCTCAGCTTCTAGATCACTTATCTCCTTCACACACACATACTCACTCTTCACACTCACACATAGATCCTTGCTCACTCACTCACACACTCTTTTATTTACAACAAAATTGATCTTTTCATTAAATATATCCTCTACAAGTCTTCAAAACATCACCTTTGTTGATCAAGATGAAACGTGTAATATGAAATGTGCAACGACCAGAACATGTCATCCTCCAAGTCATTAGCGGTAATGCAGGAAACAAATCCCATTATGTGGTTCATACCAATTGATAACCCAAACCTATTTTACATTCTCCCAAGCTTTCTTGTTGGTGCACACTTCCACACACATAGCATAATTACCCAAACATATTATGTCAGTTCCAGAAACACTTATCTTTTCATGCATTAGCTCTAGACCTAAAGTGGTACCAGAGACACAAAATGACATCATGCAAATTATACACTAAGAATTATATGACTTGAAAAATATTCTCATACATTCCTTCCTCTTATTTATGCATCTTCTTTCTAGTGCAAACAGACCTTGATGTCGGTATCCCTTACTCAGTCTGATTACACTGTATTGAAACAGAACATTGAAAATCATACTTGTGGTACTCCACACCATTTGAAACTTGAAATGAACAAACATATAGACAAACTAAACTTATCCTTCAAACAACAAAGCCAAATAGTGTAGTGCGATAAAATAGGTTGGCTTTTCTTTTCTCCTTCTAACAACCCTAATCAGCAACATGATTTGTCCTTACTTTGCTAACTCTGGAGATTGTTGAACATACCAGGATACTGAGAGGGGGGTGAATCAATACCTAAACAAACTTCAAATCCTTTGGAGAAGATTATAACTTAAACATTACACCATCAACATAAACATGAAGATAAACATAATGCACATCAACACATAACACCAGATATACGTGGAAAACCCAAGAAGAAAAACCACGGTGAGGATTAACTCATAATATATGAAGATCAAAATTACAACTTTGTTTTAGGGCTACAACCCAAGGAAGCTATTACTCCCTGCTAACTTTGTTTTAGGACTACAACCCAAGGAAGCTACTACTCCTTGAAGACTTTATTTTAGGGTCACTCCCAAGGAAGCTTCAACTCCTTGCTGACTTGTTTTTAGGGATACAACCCAAGGAAGCAACTACTCCTTGAACTGAAAATGAGCTCACTAAAGATTACAACATGAAAATCCCGCTACTGTCTGAAAACTAACATTGAAGCTCACACCTTTGATGATTGCAATTATGCCTCTTCACTCTTCTTCTAATGATTGGATCAATTAGGCACACTCTTCACTTCCCTCCTATCACAAAAATGTCTTCAAGATGAATCATGACAGCCCTTATTACTTATGTTCTTTTTTCTTCAGTCACACATCACAATGCATATAGTATTCATATTATGCTCTTCACATCCTCATATTCGTAATCATGCCTCACCTAGATCAACTAGGTTTACAATATATATATATGTCATTGCATTGATTCCATTACAAGTCAGCCAATACAACAAGAGTATTACATTTTACAAGTTAGCCAGAGATCACACAACATGAAACATGCATAGGACAAGCCCTATCATGAACTACATGCTACTCCAGGAAGAGGTACATGCCTTAGAGATCCCAAAGCATGCTTAGCCCAGTCCTAAAAATCCTTCATAGCAACATATTTCAAGGAATTACATCTGCACACTTCAAAATTTTGAAATAGGTCCCCCTTAAGCAAGAACACATGAATCTTGTAGCACATTGGTTTTTGCAATCTTGGTGGTACTCATGAATGATTAAACATTACTTGTTCTTCTTCCATATGAGTTGGCAGGATCTACGCAACATCTCTAGAGACTCCTTGGCCTCTGCACAGTAACACCTTTGTGATGGACATCATTAACATTCCTTAGTCAGGAAGGCAAGAGCATAACCCAACAACATCATCATTCTAGACCACGACCAGTTCCGAAGAGAGAAAAAAACACATTACAGAGCAACAGGAAACATCACAAGATCATCAAGATCCTCTTCCATCAACCAATTTACCATTTCAAGTAGCAACAAGTTGGTGCACATCATCAACATATATCCTGAGAACAACTAGTCATCTAGAACCATCTATATCACTTCTGTCATTTGAAAACTAAACTTAGGGACCTCCAAAACACCTAAAATTCATATGGATGCACTCATACACTGTTGTGAACATATCCTCAAAACTTCACAGCCATATCTACCATTGTGGAGGAATGTAGAGCATTCCAAATAGTCTTCATCATCACTTGACACTACTAGAGCACAGGCTAGAACTCTGTCTCTCATAACTTTCACTATAGAGGAGAAAATAATCTGAAACTTTGTATTTAGCATCTTTATAGCATACTTAACTTCTGAACTGCATGACCATATCTTCAAATGTAGAGCATTTTACCAGAGAGTCTTCCAAGAAACTTCCTACAACATAAACCTTCACCAACTTCCAAAGGTCAGAATCTTCTTATACCAACACATACTTCCTTAGGAACAACAGGAGGGATCATATAACATGCTACAGTTCATCAGCAACATATTCTCATCCTTGACATAGCTTCTAATTCCCATCTTAATATATCATCATGAAACCATCTCTATGGACCACAAACATGCTTAATACAACTTTACTTGTCATTAATCAAGGCATGACATCCAAACATGAACATCAACAACCAACCATGAACATCAAGAACATCACTGCATCTCATCGCATCTCTATTACTACACTGGTATATCATCATCACAAGTTGAGTACTAACCTCACTCTAACTGTTGATATCAATGACAACACATATTGCCAACAAAGATCATTGTGGTGCGTTGTAACATCTAAAACTTGAGTATATCATACCTCTCATCTTTATCCAACTATCCTACAAGCTGCAAGATCATATCTTCTAGTGCAAATCAATGTGTAGCATTAAACTATTTCTTTGTGACTGCAACAACACTGTACCACTTTCTTCACTTCTGCTAGTTCTAGAATCTTCTATGGTAAATTTTATGCTCTAAAATTTGGATCATACATACTTCATAGCTGTCTATGTCTAACTTCCAAACCACAAGGCCATATCTTCAAATGCAGAGGAATGCAGAGCATTCTCCTAAGCTTCTTCAATGCAACTTTCTGTGCCTTTGACAGATTAAAACTTTATACACTTTCTTTCATATCTCATGCAATGCTTTTCAAAGAGAGGCAATGAATACAACATTCACAACACCATAGACAACACTCATTAAAAACAAGAATCTTCATGTCATCTTATCCTTCAACTTGACAACTTTCACCTACCCATGAGCTTTAGAAGATAAGGTACAATTGTGTACAAATCATATCGATCCATCAGCCTGCTCATGACTTCCATCACCATATCCTTCACCTCACAACTTCTCTGATCACCACTCCTCTATCTGCTCCTCTGAACATCACTTACTTTTACAACATCTACACATCACTATTATTTCCATCTCACAACACTCATGATCACTTACACTTTTGGCATCACTGATCACCATTTTGTTAACATCATATACACTAGTATGCCTTCTCATCACAACTTTGTTGACATCAATGACAACATATGCAACAATCTCCCCCTTTTTCATTGATGGCAACACTAAACTAATATGCAAATGTTCTCCCCCTTTGACATCAAGGGCAAAGGGCTAGTGGTCTTCCTCTGTACCTGCAAAAACATATGAGATCCCCATGTCTGTGAAATCCTTGTCATCCTCCTTAGTCTCTTATCTACCTACTCCCCTAAGAGGTGGCCATCATCAATCCAAGGATAATAATGTTGGAAGTATATGCTATCACTGTTGTCATTGATGTCAACAAGTTTGTGTTGTCATTGGTGTCAACTGTGTCATTTGTGTGAGTTGCTTATGGTGCAAGAATATGAGTAGTTAGTGTTCAGTGGATATTGTCTTTGAGATGAGGTTGTTGCAATGGTGTGAGCTATTTGGTCAAGTTGATTTGTTGAAGATGATGTGGTTGCCCTGAAGAGATGTTGAAGTTGTTAGGAATATGTGTCTGTTGGTTAGCTTCCAAGTGCTTTTGAGAAATTTTGATTAATAAAAGAATCAGTGTGTTGAAGTAGCATTTTGGCTTATAGAGTAGTGTTATTCTTTTGCTCTGTATTTCCTCTATGTTGAAGATTTGTCTTTGCAGTTTGGATATGTTGTTTAGAGGTGTTAAGAGTTGTTATATTCCAAATTTGATGCTCCAGTTCGTTGTGTAGAGAAAATTGTATTCACTAGTGTGTGGACTATGTTTCTAAGTTGTGTAGAGGTGTCTGGGAGAAATGTCTTCGCTCCACATTTCTCCGCAAAGAAGTTTTAGATCTTGCGATTCTAGAATTGTGCTTATAAGGTTTATATCATTCTTTTTTTGAATTTGTTCATGGTTTGGTGCTCCAGAAGTCAATTTCTAGAGATACAGTGTATGACATAGATAGTTGAGCATTCTCAATAAACAGGATAATGTTGTGCGACAGGTGAAAGTTGTTGTGGAGGAATTTGTTGGTTTTCAGGATGTTTCAAGATGTTTGTGGAATACTCTAGATTTTGGTGAGGCCTTGCATGTGGTCCATAAGTCATTTTTGGGTTTGTGGAAGCATGTACTTAAAAGTTCATTGTGTTAACATAGGTTTGGCCGACCTTGGGTGTTTACATTAAGTGCAGAGTTGCTTTGGTGATTGTGAAAGTATGGAGTATCATTCTTGGATGAATTTAGGTCTAAGATAATATGTGTTGTGGTCTTCCTTCATTCCTTTTCACCATGGGAATGTTTAGGTCCAAACCTAATTTGAATCTTTTGTGTTAAGGTGTAATGCCGACCTTGGAGAATGTTCTCAAGGTTGAAGACAATATAAATAAGTGTCAAAGGATCATGATTAGGTGTGCACGTGGTGGATGTAATGTGAGTAACAACGTGGTTGAGTGTGTGTAGCAGTACAATCCTTCATGTGTTAGAATACTGGATGCAGTGAGTAGAAGGTGTCTACTATTCTTCAGTGATGCTACGGAGGTGATGTTGATGTTGTAGTGAATTTTAGGCTTCATTGGAACTATACTCCATGCATATGTCATATGTAATTATAATAGTTTAAATCTTGGAAGTGAGACACTTCTTCTATCTCTTTCTCTTTGGGCAATGAGCCCTTTAGCAGTGAGCCTTTTGTAATTCAGTGTTGTTACTACTTTATATTGTGAGCTTATCCTCACCATGGTTTTTCCATTCTTGGGTTTTCCATGTAAATCTAGTGTTCTCTTGTGTATGGTGTTGTTGTGATTCAGTTTCTATTATTTGCTTTTCATGCTTAATGAACATAATAGTTTAAATATTAATTGGATTAATGTGGATTTGAATGTGTGTGAGGGTTTTGGAATTTTAAGCTACAACTAATTCACCCCCCTCTCAATTGTCTTGTGCATTCAACAAATAAATGTATCTTGAACTTCTCCCCCTAGATATATGCATCATCTATGCATCTAGTTAGAAGAAGGAGCAACAACCCATAAATTTTGTTTGAGATATTCAAATGTGTCCTTGGAAAGTGCCTTTGTAAAGATGTCTACCACCTACTCCTTTGTAGGTACATATTCCAATTTTACTTCTTGATTTGCAACCTTTTCTCTTAAGAAGTGATACTTGATCGATATGTGCTTAGTTCTAGAATGCATCACTAGATACTTTGAAATATTGATGGCACTTGTATTGTCACATAGGATAGGAATGGGCTCATCATACAATACCTTGATATCCTTGAATGTTTGCTTCATCCACAATATTTGAGTGCACCAGGATGTTGCAGCTATATATTTTGCTTTTGTTGTTGATAAGGAAACTAAATCCTATTTTTTACTAAACCATGAGACCAATTTGTCTCCAAAAAATAAATCTCCACCACTAGTACTTCGCCTATCATGAACACTGCCAGCCCAATCTACATCAATATATGCACTCAAGGAAAAATCATAACTTTTTGATACCATAGTCCAAATATGGAATGCTCTTCAAATATCTAAAAATTCTTTTGATTTCCTTGACATGTGTTTCTTTTGGATCAGCTTGAAACCTTGCAACCATGTAGACAACTTGCACAATGACAGACCTAGATGTCACACGCCATTTCTATAAACAAACTTATTTCATTTATTATTTCAAGTTAGCTACTTAGAAGAGAAATAATTATGATGCTTATGAAGTTCTAACAAGCTTAGAAGGATGCGTTTATTCCATGTGATAAATAATGATTTAAAATGTTATTATTATGTTAATAAACTAACTACTTGTGTACATGCGGTGTATGCAGGGACAGATTTTTGATCTCTAGAAGAGGAGGGAGAGCATCACTAAGGAGAGGGAATTAGATCACAATAAATGAGTGATTAATGTGCCATTAGGGAGTGCACACACTTTTCACGTAAAGGTTGCGTCGCTTTGGTGAACGTTTTAGTCTGCATATTTCTATCAGGATAAGTAGTGCCTTGATGTCTTGGTCTTTTTATTTATAGTCTATTTGAAAAAATTTTACCATCAAGTCGATGACTTTATCTTCCACATTGACACTCCTTGTAGGTGTACATGTTCCTTATTTGAAGTCAACTTGAGAAGCCAACAAATCCAATCTATCTACTCAAAGCATCTTAGTCTGACAAATCATCTTTTCAAGACACTTTGGTTGTCTTATGCCATCAAAATGCTTAATGGAGAATTTAAAATGCTTTATCCTACCTACAAAAGTTAGCCCTAGCTATCTCAACTATTAAGCATTATATATATATATATATATATATAAACATATTAAGAAGTATTTAACTATGTTACATTATTAAAGATATATATATATATATATATAAACATATTAAGAAGTATTTAACTATGTTACATTATTAAAGACCCCTTCATAACCTCAAGATTCTAGGAGAGTGGAGGAGGGGCGCGACCTACCATATCGCCTAATTTTAGGCATGCCAAGAAGTTGTGGAGTGGAAAAGAAGCAATCGCTTCTTGAAGGTAAAAATAGGTCTCTCTTTAAAAAGAGAGTGGTAGAAGGAGTTTAGGGAGATATTATTCTTTGGTTGATCCTTGACAAGAGGCATGAAGTTGTTAACAAAGGAAGGAGAAGTGCAAGGAGAAGAAGAGGCAGCTTCTCTGGTGGTAAAATGAGATAGATTCTTTTTAAATCCTTCTTACGTTATCTCTTAACATTCTTACTCTTAGAGTCTGTGGACTTGGTATTAATCCAATAAGATGTTAGATAGTATACACCTGTGAGAGGCTGAAGCCTTTGCTTTCTTCGTTATATATTGTCTATGTAAGGTCAAAGCCTTTGCTTTCTTTGTATATTGTCTATGTAAGGCTGAAGCTTTTGCTTTCTTTGTATACTGTCTATGTAAGGCCAAAGCTTTTGCTTTTCTTTATATATTGCCTATGTAAGGCTAAAACTCTATCACCTGTTTCTGTAAGCACAAAAATCATGCATAGCCTCCACAAGGACCCCTTTGATGATATTTAATCCTTGTCATGTACATGTCAACATGAAATAATATCCTCTAAGTAGAAAACCTCTTGGTGACGTGTCTTCTCTTTCATCTTGTTTTGTTTACTCTTTGTTGTTTTCTCCCTCTCTCTATTGTTGACGCTTTTTGACACTTTTGAAACACTTGTCGATTTGCATTTTCTGAGCTTTCGACTCTATTCCTAAGCCTTGTATGAGTCTTGTAGGTGAGTTTTTACCTTTTCCTTCTATTTTTCATCTTCTCCACCCCTTAGAAGCCTTCTAGAGGTCCCCCTTAGCCATCTCCAACTTTCAATTTTTAGTTTCACTCAACCAATCCAAATCTCCCCCTATTATTTCCAGATCTCCCACCGGGAGATCCTACCTTGCAAGTGGAGATTTAGATTTTTGCATGTGGCATACCCATTTTTGGAGGCAGGTTCATTCTCCTCCCTTTCCTCTACCATCTCCCACTGTCAACTCCTACCCAGGTGCCCTCTAGCTAAGGTCGCCCATGGGTCACCTCCCTAAGAAACCCTACTGGTGAAAGGGGCAACCCCTAGGTGACCCTGTCACATTTCCAACCCCAGAAAAACTTGAGTTTCTAACTCGAAAAAGCTCTATTTTGGCCCGTTTTTCTTCCAGTTTACATGATTTTTGATGCCTAATATGGAGTTGACTATTCCATGCACCCACACATGCATAATTAGCTCCATTTGATCTAAAATTAACAACTCATGCTCTCCCATGCATCTCTTCTTCTTCACTTCTTCTTAAGTGATAAGCTTTTACTGGGTAGATCACTCCAATCTTAGCCTAGGTCACTCTTCAATCAGCCTTGTTAACTCTTCAATCTAATTGAGTTAACTCTTTCTCTTCCTCACCTCTCATCCCTTCTTCTAAACCTATAAATACCCCCTCCCTTAAGCACAAAGGAAGGCAAATTCATTGTGCATATAGCTCTTGCTAAATTTTTGCTCTCCAATCAGCATTCTCATGCTCACACAAGATGAAGGTGCCTTTTGTTTGTTCATTGTTCATCAAGCTTTTGCATAAAGGTCATCAAGCATCCTTACGCTGCTCGAATCAATTCCATCGTGCTCATCAACATCTCTCATTGAGCTCTCTTTGCAAAGCTTCTAAAGCTTCCTTCGCTTCTTTGTGTTGTCTTGTTGCCAAGAGGTCTTCCTGTTGCTACAAGAGGATACAAGGTTGCCATCAAGGATTTTTGAGGGTAGTGGAGGCTCACAAGTATTCTTTATTTCAGTTTCCTCTATGCTTTTTGTCAATTAGTAGTTTATATAATTTAAATTGCTTTTAGTATTAGTAATTTATTGTTTTTTCCTTAATATTAGTTAGATTTCATATTCTTAGAGTAATTTGCATTCATAGTTTAATTCATTTATTTGCAATTTCCTTTTCTAGATTAAATCATTTCAAAACATTTGAAAACCCCAAAAAAACATAGAATAACTGCATTAGGTAAAATTCATTCTAGTTGCATTCATATTTCCTTTCCTAGATTAAAAAGCATCTTTCATTTCCAAAATACTAAAAAAAGCACAAAAACAAGTTTTGTATTTCATATAGTTACATTCATAAAAATATAGAAAAGAACAAAAACATTAGGCACTTAGATAACTTGAAAACCCTTGATACCATCACAAGGTCAACCATGGTCAACTATTTGGTCAAACCCTTGATACCATCACAAGGTTGACAAAAGTCAACGCATAACCAAACCCTAGGTCAACTAAAACCCTAAGTCAAACCCAAAGTCTAGTCAAGGTTAGTCCACATACACCTATCTCTTGTCTCAACTCACGAATATGCCCAAGATTTAAGAGGTGAGTGGGTGAGGTCAATCCTTGGTGAGATTGAGGAAATCCATCCGTGACCACAATAGGATCTACTTGTCCTCCAACAAATAGAAGAGAATAGACAATGGTTTCTACGACAAGCATTCCTTAGATACTTTGAAAGGAAACAATCCATCAATGAAAGTAATAGTTTACCCACATAGAGGTGGAATAGTAGAAACCCCAACAGAAGAAGAGTAACTAGCGACCCTTTGGGTCATACGGTTATCTCTACAACAACAACCATTAAATGAAACATCCACATTAGCAGACAACAACAAAGGCCCCAGGACATGTCGACCCCTCTCCACAAAGTCCAATTCTCCAACAAGCTAGACCACCACCGTGTCTCACCTCTTGTCGATTGGCTACTTCCACAAGAGTGAGAGTGACATGGCGGTTCATCCCATGGCAAGGAGGGAAGGGTCCGTGTGCGTGCCAAAATCTGCCCCGACAGCCTCAAGAAACCAAGGTCACATTTTTGAGTGTACATATTTTGGTGAAACTGACGTGAAGAACATGTAAACTTTTTTTTGTGTTGTTCATGTTCCAAAAAGCTTAGATCCTTGTAAAATAGTAGAAACCTTCAAACATTTTCACATTATTCCTCATAACTACTTCCGTCACTTCCATCACCTTCGTTATCGCTCGCTCCAATTATTCTGGGGTGTCTACGGCACCCCCGAATATGACAGAGCCTGATCTAAACCAAGGGAATATCCCTTCAAGGGAACCAAAAACTCCCTCCTTTGATAGATATGTGTCTCCCCATCCAAATGCACCTATCACAAACTGCTATGACTATGAAGACTCAGATTACAAACAAGATCAACGAGCCCAAAGAGAATCCAGGCATTCTCTATCTTTCAACAACCTAGCTTGGGAACATAATCTAGCCATACCAAATGCACCACATAAAGCTAGGAGGGTAAGGCCAAAAATACATTGACGCGATCAACCTTCCACGAGCACCTCAAGCACTCATCTTGATGAGGAGGTAAAAAGGCTAGAAAAACACTTGCAAGAGGCAAGAAATGCACAAGAAGCCTTAAGAAATGCCCTGCAAGAGGAACAAAGAGAGAATCTTGCACGAGAGGAAGCACAAGACCACACCAATACTCGAAGAGAAAATCCTAGAATGAGGAAACACCTAGAGCTGCCACTCTTGCAAACTTAATCGCAACTCTAATGCAAAGGATTAGAATGCTAGAAGCATAACAAATAGTTCCTGAAAGAAGACAAAAGTCCCATGATGACATTCGAATTGAACATGACCAAGGGGCATCTCAAACCCCCTACCTCAATTATTATTCAAGGAAAGCAAGTAATGGCATATGCCAAAATGAGAATCCTCTCACTCAGAATATTCAAGCAATGTTGGGAAACCCAACAAATCAGACAGTGGTTTACCAAAACCCTCCCACCGGGTTGTTGTTATCTACTCCCCAATCACAAAGGGCCTTCCTTGGGATGTATCTTGAGTACTTGAAAGAACCTCTCGATCTAAACATAAGGAATGTACAATTACCTAGGCCATTGCTTGATCTCCCAAAGTTCAAAGGAGATGGAGATCCAAACTCCCACATTAAAGCCTACACCACTACGATAAGAGAGCTTCTCCCTTGGGATGGAGTTTTTGCCAAGATCTTTCCAAAGACCCTTGAATGAATAGCTCTTTACTGGTACTATCGTTTGCTAGATGCTTCAATTCACTCATTCAAACAACTAATCGAAGAGTTTGTAATGGCATTTGATATGAAAAAACTCATCAAAATAGGAATTAGAGAGTTCCTAACCATGAAACAAGACTCGAATGAATCTGTATCCCACTTTGTCACTCATTAGAGGCAAGTCCTCTATTCCTCAACTAGTTCTCCAAACATGGATCACCGTGAATTATACGATCTCTTGTTACATGCCCTAAACAAGGACATGAGAGAAGACATTCAAAAATTACCACACGAATCTGTAGTGGGTGGAATTTGGATGTTTAGTTTTTGATAGTTTGTGTGTGTATCCTCCTTTCACCAATTACATTCAAGGACCTAGAGTCGAGTTGCAATGTACTATCATACCCTAGGTCACTATTGAGATGTAGGGAAGCTTGGATTTTTATGATTTGATTGTCAATTATGTTCTCTTGTTCTCAATTATACCTTAAAACCCAATTATGCAAATACAACAGTAAAAAGATGAATTACGAAAAATGCTGCTAAATAAATATGTAAAATAACAAATCAGAGTGTACCTATTTTTAGGGTTCAGAGGTGGAAAAGTTAGGGACAAAGGAGCGGGTGCCCAAGTCCAAGGCACTAATTTTTGTTGAGGTCTAGAAACTCAGTCTGCAACCTGTATCTACTGTACCAAAGGTTTTCTCATTGCAAAACTTTGAGGACTAAAGAGCGGGCACCCTAGTCCAAGGTGCTCTTTTCTTCTCTGATCTACAATTCTGACACTTTGTTGTACCCTCCTGGAACTTCACTTTGTCTGGATCTTCAACCTGTAACCTGTAACTATGAAAACTTTGGGAGGGGGTTGTGGTGTTTAGATGCTTGCCTCAGTCAAGCCCCGAAGAGACATTCAAGTCTTCCGAACACTGTTGTCAGATAGAGATTGTGTGCTCTTGGGAGCCAGATGCAAAAACCAAATGATAAATGCTCAATAACATAAATGATATCACCTTGTAGTGAATATCTCATGGGAGGAAGAAGCTCTTCATTCCATGAGGAGATGATTTCTCAAACCTGCAAATTCAAACACATAGACAACACAAATCTGCTCTTGCAACACAATGAAAGCCTTAAATCACTTATAGAATGCCAATGCTCATCTAATGATCATCTAGTAGTCATCTAGTTTACAAATGAATGCTTAACATGCTTTTATATGCAACTACAAACATTCCCGCCAAGAATTTCGTAATTCAAACTTACCGTGTCGGCCTAGGGACCAAATAACGGTCATAAACCGACACTAGAAATTTGGGACTAACCCAAAATAGGGCAGTACTAGGACGCGGGCACCCAAGTCCTCCCCCTATTTTGGGTAGGGTTAGATTCAAGGGGTCCCCTAGGTCATATTTGCCACAAAACCTAGGGTTCATTCCATTGGGATGTTGAAATATGATGCAAGATGTCCTAAATGCACACTAAAGACCTGGGAGCTAAACCTTATGAGGGAAAAGCCCCCAAGGGGACATTTTCTAATGTTACATTTAGCCCCCACTTTAATGTATGTATAAACGTGAGGCCAATACATGCATTAAAGTATGGTCAACAAACACAGCAAACACGCCAAGCATAGAGAAAACACGCCAAGCACATTGAAGACAATGATAGGCACATAAAACATGGAGAAGATAGTTACAGTCACAAAAAAACATGGAGAATATAATAAATGCACAGAAGACACATTAATGCATAGAAGATAGAAATGATTTCTTTTCTTTTCTTTTTCTCATATATATATGAAATGCAAATGCAAGTACAGGAAAGTAAACAAACCTCCCATAATGTAGGATGTACTCATTGCACAGATCTTTAAACTACATATCTGGGGCAACACACAAGCAAGACACGCAAAACCTCCCAAAATGTAGGATGTACTCATCGCACAAGTCTTTAAACTGCATATGGGGCAACAAACATGCCACACAAAGCAAGCATGCCAAACACACACACTTTGAAGACACAGAGAAAATATGGTAAACAAGCGATGGAGTGTCCCTATTTCTACATTCATCACCATCTCAGGCACATTACAGGCACACACCGATGATTGGGCTCCACCACAACAATCGTCGAAGACACGCTTAAGGGTTGAGTTAGTCATAGAATTGCTCCTCACCTCCCAATGAGGACTTTTGAAAATGACATGATGTGCAATCTATTCCAAGAAATACACCATCCTCACCTTTGCAGAGGGCTTAAGATGTTTGATTGATTGATTGATTGCAAACAAACTCAGAGTGCAGGATGTACTCATCACACAAGTCTTTAGATTGCACCTGAGGATAAGAACATTGCTAACATCTACAACAGACAGCTTGCCTTATATATGCCCCCACCTTAAGGTGGTTGATATCATGCCTCAATATCAAGCACGTTAAGGTAGGAAGAAAACACACAAGGGAACACAGACTTTTGCAAAGCCCATGCCCCCCAAAGGTGACATGTACTTTACGATCACCAAATGTTCTCACAAACACATCCCTGTAAGAAACATGTTAGTGTCTATATAATCAACAACATCAATGCATATGATTAACCACACAAAGAGCCAAGGTTATAGTACGAATTTGGAGTTTGAGGATAACTGTGGGGCTATATCACAAAGATCTCTGAATCGAGTACCACCAAGGCTAGATTCAAAGACAAATAAAGTGCGCAGAGCATCAATATTGTTAAGGTTTGTAAATGAGATAGAACACCATCAAAATCACTACGCAGAAAGCACGAGTGCTTCTACTAGCAAAGCATCAGATAAGATATACAACCCCATCATCATATTAGGAACTAAGTCCAATTTTTGATTTCTTGCTAAAGGGGCACTAGGTTCACATCAGTATAAATGTTTTTTCGTCATCTGCTTGCTAGATAGAAACACTAGAGGAAGGGAAACAATAAATAAGAGAGGAGAAACAAGTGTCTTGGGGACAGTCGCATAAGAGGGTGCCCCCAATTCACCAACCGCAACGCTATGTTTGTAAGACACAACACACAACAATGAAATCAGAGAGGCAATATAGAACAATGATGATACAAATAGAAGGTCACAACAGAGGCGGTCTCTTGGTATCCCGGACCTTACGAGAGAATTGGGGGTCATCCCAGGAGGCCTAAACAACACATAACACATCACGGGGGAAGCACATCATGAGAGAGATAAAGGGTTAGAGATACTTACCTTTGGGATCTTCGTGCTAAGTCTCATCATCAAGGAGGTTGTCATCTTCCCAAATTTGAATGCTAAAAAGAGGTATAGGTTGTTCCATTTGTCTGTCTAATGTATTTTGATCACCTCCCTATCCCTGAGGGGATAATGAAGGATGGACCTCAACATGAATATCATCTCTTAGTGGACTAGGTGGGTTATGAAATTGTTCCTTATCCGTATCAATCATTATGAATAGGTCAGGATAATCAAAATAGTCTTGTGTTGTCATTATGGCATCCATTAATGCTTCATTCAATTGGTTAGGAGGATTATTTGAATTACTAGAGCTATCCCTAGTTTTCTCATGTGAGTTATCTGAATGCTTAGATGTAGGAGAAGTAGGGTGGCTTGTGAATTCATCATCGCTCTCATAGTCATTGTCAATATTATCTCCATATGTTTCAGCTATCAATTCCAAACTATTAAGAGAAGTGTCATGCTCTTCCTTCAAAGTGTGTTTTATCAATTCTTCTACTACCCAAGGGTATGTACTGATGAGAGATATGAAGTTGTTAAGATTAGATACATATTCAAGGATTTCGAAGGAAGAGGACACAAATATATCCTTGTTGTACATAGCATGTATATAGGTAATGACATGAGGATGCATGTTAAGAAATTTGTAGAGATTTCCAAATTTTGTGATATCTGCATGTAAAGATTCCAAAGAGCAATGAGAAGATGAGGCCATGAGTGCTAAATCAGATTTTGAAAGCTTTTTGAAAAGTATGCAAAAGACAAGTGCCAAACTATATGCAAAGATGACCTAAGATGCATGCTTTATTTTTTGTATTTTTTTTCAATGCAAATGAATGAAAGAAAAGGTGTTGTAAGGATTTTGATCATGGGAAGAAAATTATATGTCTGATATCTATCCAATGCAGCAATAAGATCCTCCACAACACACTCTTGATGCAAATGTGAGATGACGACAAGTCAAAATATAGTGAAAATATGCTAAAATATGCGATTTTTTCACCAAATCTCAATGCAAAAGAGAATGACAAAGGGTGTTGTGAGGAAAATTATGATGGAAAAAAAATTATATCAGTAATAACAGCCACTTAATGCCAAAATATCCATCACAACACACTTATAGTGCCACTCAAGACCAAATCCTAGAAAAAACAGGTAATTTTTCATGATTTTTCAATTCCAAGACCTAGAAAAAGGGGTGTTGTAAATAATTTTAGGAGGTACAGAAAATAATAACAATTATATCAGTCACCTTAATCCATAAAATTTGTCACAACACGCTTGGAGTGCAAACTAGGTCCAACCCTAGGGCAAAAATGGCAAAAATGTGTAGTTTTTCACCAAATTTTCAATACAAGAGGCCAATAAAAAGGTGTTGTGAATATTTTTAGGAGGGGAAGAAAATAATTACCCTGATACCAACCAATTAGGGCAAAAAATACTCTTCACAACACAACTATGGTGCAAATTTAGAGAGTTGATAAGGCCAAATCTAGTAAAAATCAATGTTTTTCAAGCCTTAGGTTTGAGATCTTGATGTAAAAATTTATATGAATGTTTTTCAAGATAATGTATGATGAAAATTAAATTCTTTCAGATCTGAAAATGATTTTGAAGTGCTAACATGCAAAATACAAGTGTAAATCTAGTGAAAAATCAATGAAAATGCTAGTTTTGTTGAATTTTTCTATGCAAAAATGCAAATTTTTGAAATCTAAGTGCAAATTTGTACTAAAATGCAATAATAAAACCAAATTCAAATTTTAGTTAGTCTCTAAAATCAGTATAAAAATTTGAAACAAGATTTTACCTACAAATCCTAGATTTTGGAATTACTAGTTTATATGCAAAATTCACAAATTTCAACAAAACCCTAGCAATTTTATGATGAAAATGCAATGCAAGCTAATGAATTTTTGTAATTTTCTGCAATGTATCTTAGATATAATGTGAAAATCATAATTTGATGAAATTCAAATTAATTTATGCAACATGCAAACCCTAGCATGCAATTTTTTTCAAAATTTTCAATGTTTTTGTAAGTTTTCCAATGCAATAAGATGAATGACTTAAAATCAATGCAAATATGAAGAAAAATACTCAGAAAGGTGCAAACAAGTCTAATAACATGGGTTCACCAAAATGTAATGGGTGGAATTTGGATAGGGTTGATTAGATAGTTTGTGTGTGTATCCTCCTTTCACCCTTCACATTCAAGGACCTAGAGTCAAGTTGCAATGTACTATCATACCCTAGGTCACTATTGAGATATAGGGAAGCTTGGATTTCTATGATTTGATTGTCAATTATGTTCTCTTGTGCTCAATTATAGCTTAAAACCCAAATTATGCAAATACGACAGTAAACCGATGACTTACGAAAAATACTGCTACAAAAAGATGTAAAATGACAAATCAGAGTGTACTTATTTTTGAGGTTCAGAGGCAGAAAATTCAGGGACAAAGGAGTGGATGCCTAAGTCCAAGGCCCTAATTTTTGTCAAGATCTAGAAACTCAATCTGTAACTTGTATCTACTATACCAGAGATTTTCCTGTTGCAAAACTTTGAGGACTAAAGAAAATGCGCCCTAGTCCAAGGTGTTGGTAGGTGGCGACTGATCAGGAAAGTACTGTACACTAGCCATGTATCCTCGCCGGGGTTCGGGGGCGGTAGCCCCCGAGAAATTTTTTTTAGGGCCAACTTAAAAATCTAGGGCCGACTTAAAAAATCCTATTTTTTATGACCGACATAAGAAAACCCTAATTTTTGTAACCGACAAAAAGGCTTGATAAAAAGCGGCCAAGGGTTAGGGTTTGAGTAATTGTATTGTAGCATTTGCAGCGGTATTGAGTTGCAAGGATTGCTGATTGTAATCGGTTTGATTTACTCGATAATAATATTAGACTCTCTGTTTGGTGGATGTAGCTCGAGTTTGGGTGAACCACGTTAAATCTTGTCTCTCGCTGTTATTAATTCTGTGTATTTCCATTTCTCTGTTTAATCTTTATTTGCATTTAATTGATATCTTCTGCCGGCTAACCCTAACAAGTGGTATCAGAGCGGGTTGTGTTCGATTATCATCTGCAGGAAAGTCTCACGGTTGAGTGGGAGCAATGGCGGACGAGGGTAAAATGAAGGTTGATAAATTCAATGGGTAGAACTATCAGTTATGGAAGATGCAGATGGAAGATTACCTCTATCAAAAGGATTTATGGAGGCCATTGGAAGGAGTAGCCAAGACACCAGCAACAATGTCTGATGAGGATTGGAATCTTCTTGACAGAAAGGCACTGGGAACCATTCGGTTGTGCCTGGCACCGTCGGTGGCATTCAATATAATGGAAGCGAAGACAACAGATGGTCTGATGAAAGCTTTGGCTAAATTGTATGAAAAACCCTCAGCCTCAAATAAGGTATTTCTCATGAAGCAGTTGTTTAATTTGAAAATGGTTGAAGGTGGATCTGTGACAGGTCATTTAAATGAATTTAATACGACTGTCAGTCAATTGACTTCTGTAAATGTAAAATTTGATGAAGAAGTTAGAGCTCTCTTGATATTATGTTCATTGCCTGAAAGCTGGGATAGTTTGGTAATGGCGGTTAGTAACTCTGTTTCTGGTTCTAATACCCTAAAATTTGATGATGTTGTTGGTGTTATTCTGAGTGAGGAAATTCATAAGAAAAGCTCAGGTGGATCCAAATCAGGCATTGTTTTGAACGCAGAAAGTAGGGGTAGATCAAAGGAGAGAGGAAAAGGTTCTGGAGGTCATGGGAAGTCACGAGGAAAATCAAAGGACAAAAGATCCCAAACCAGAGGACAGAAGGATTGCTGGTACTGTGGAAAACCAGGTCATCTGAAGAAAGATTGCTGGTCTCAAAAAAATAAAGAAGGAGACAAACAAGAAGGCAATAAGGAAGCAAATGTGGTAAGCAATAAGTCTGAAGATGATGCTTTGATTCTTTCCCTAGATAATGTTGATGATTCATGGGTTTTAGATTCAGGGGCCTCATTTCATGCTACGCACCATAGAAGTTATTTCCTTGATTATGTCCAAGGGGATTTTGGGCTGGTTTATTTGGGAGATAATGAACCCTGCCAGATTGTTGGAAAGGGAAGAATCAAGATTAAGTTGCAGAATGGGAATCATTGGCTACTACAAGAGGTGAGGCATGTTCCAAGGCTCAGTAGGAATTTAATTTCAGCAGGGCAGCTAACTGAACAAGGTTGCACTATTATATTTACTGATAAAAATTGGAAGGTTTCAAAAGGTGCCTTAGTAGTAGCAAAAGGTGTAAAAGTAGGCACTTTATATCTTTGTACAGGTCATACTGTTCCTTCTACTTTAGATTTTATAGAGGAAAAACAAACAGGTTTAGGAACAATTGCTGCAGGTTTGCAGGAAGAGACTGGAAAAGTTGCTGCAGGTTCTGAAACAACACTGTGGCATAACAGACTTGGGTATATGAGTGAAAAAGGTATGAAGGTACTTCATTCTAAGAAAGTTTTACCAGGTCTGAAATGTATTAATATGGATTTCTGTGAAAGTTGTGTGTATGGAAAACAAAAGAGAGTCAGTTTTCTTAGAGATGGGAAGCAAAAGAAAAATGAAAAGTTGGAGCTTGTGCATACAGATTTATGGGGACCAGCTCAGGTATCTTCTTTTGGTGGCTCTCGGTATTATGTTACATTCATAGATGATGCAACTAGGAAGGTCTGGATTTATTTCCTTAGACAGAAATCTGATGTATTTGAAACATTTAAGAAGTGGAGAAGCTTGGTTGAAAATGAGACAGGTAAAAGTTTAAAATGTCTCAGATCTGATAATGGCGGTGAGTATTGCAGTAAAGAATTTGAAGACTATTGTTCCTTTAATGGAATTCGTAGGTAGAAAACGGTTCCAAGGACTCCACAGGAAAATGGAGTGGCTGAACGCATGAATAGGACAATAATGGAGCGTGCAAGGACCATGAGATTGCATGCTGGGCTGCCTTTAAACATGTGGGCAGAGGCTGTCAACACTGCTGTATATTTAATTAATAGATGTCCTTCAGTTCCTTTGGGCTGTGGTATTCCAGAGGAAGCATGGACTGGCAAGAAGGTGAGTTATTCTTTTCTGAAAACCTTCGACTGTGAAGCATTTGCACATATAGATTCTGAAAATAGAACCAAGCTGGATGCGAAATCAAAAAAATGTACCTTCGTTGGATATGGCATTGATGAATTTGGTTATAGGCTTTGGGATTTTGAAAATCAGAAAATTGTGAGAAGCAGGGATGTTATATTCAATGAGAAGGTGTTGTACACAGATCAGTTGCAGTAGCATGAGAAGAAAGAAAAGGATTATGTGGTGCTGGATGATACTCCAAATAGTGATGTTCCAGTGGCTCCTCATGCTCCGCAACAGCAACCAGAAATACCACAAACTCCAGTGAATGTTAGACGGTCAACAAGGATAAGTAGACCTCCTGAAAAGTTTTCTCCCTCTTTGTATTCTATTTTGTTAACAGATGCTGGTGAACCAGAAGGGTATGATGAAGCTATGCAGGTGGATACATAGGTTCAGTGGGAGCTTGCAATGAAAGAAGAAATGGACTCCTTGCTAAAATATCAGACTTGGGAATTATGTAAGTTACCTGTAGGTAAAAAGGCTTTACCAAACAAATGGGTTTACAGGCTGAAAGAAGAAGATGGAGGTAAGAAATGATTTAAGGCCAGGTTAGTTGTAAAAGGATTTGCACAGAAACAAGGCATTGATTTTGATGAGATATTTTCTCCGGTTGTCAAGATGACTTCTATTCGTACTGTTTTAAGTATTGTGGCTGCTGAAGATTTGCATTTGGAACAGCTAGATGTGAAAACTGCCTTTCTCCATGGTGATTTGGAGGAGGAGATATACATGGCACAACCACAGGGATTTGAGGTCAAAGGTAAGGAGAAACAAGTGTGCAGATTGAAGAAAAGCTTGTATGGCCTGAAACAAGCACCTCGGCAATGGTATTTGAAATTTGATAGTTTTATGGCTGAGCAAGGCTACAGCAGGTGTAATTCTGACCATTGTGTTTATTTTAAGAGGTTGGATAATGACAGCTACATCATTTTATGTTTATATGTTGATGACATGCTTGTAGCTGGGTCTAACATGGATCACATCAGAGAGTTAAAACATCAGTTATCACAGTCATTTGATATGAAGGATTTGGGGGCAGCAAAACAAATCCTTATTATGAAAATTTGCAGAGATAGGAAGAACAGAAAATTGACGCTATCTCAGGCTACTTATGTTGAAAAGGTGTTGCAGAGATTCCATATGGAGAATGCCAAAGCTGTCAGTACACCTTTGCCTAGTCATTTGAAATTGACTAAGGAGATGTGTCCAAAGACACAAGAGGAGGAAGAGAAAATGTACAAGATACCCTATGCTTCAGCTATAGGAAGTTTAATGTATGCCATGGTATGCACAAGACCAGATATTGCACATGCTGTCGGAGTCGTTAGTAGGTATATGAGTCATCTCGGATTTGAGCATTGGAATGTGGTCAAATGGATTCTCAGATATTTGAGAGGTACATCTAATAAACACTTATGTTTTGGGGGCTCTAATACTGATTTAGCAGGTTATGTAGACTCAGATTTGGCAGGGGATATTGATACCAGGCGGAGTACTACAGGTTATGTCTTTACTGTAGGTGGAACATCAGTGAGTTGGATTTCTAGGTTGCAAAAGGTGGTTGCTTTATCCACCACAGAGGCAGAATATGTCGCTGCAACAGAGGCAAGCAAGGAGATGATATGGCTACAATCTTTCATGGAAGAATTAGGTAAACAACAGGCTAACAGTTCTTTGTATACAGACAGTCAGAGTGCCATACATCTTGCAAAGAATTCTGCCTTGCATTCAAAGACCAAACACATACAGTTGAGGTATCACTTTATTCGGTCGGTGTTGGTTAATGGACAGTTAAGGCTGGAAAAGATACATACAGATGAAAATCCAGCGGATATGTTTACAAAGGCAGTGACAAGGGAGAAGCTGAGCTCCTCTTCAGCTTCGATTGGTCTTCTAGACTGAACACAATAAAAATTGAACAGTAGAGTCCAGGGTGCTTATTTCCAGTGGGAGTTGCACGCGCAGCGGTGTTGTCTAGGATCAGTCTCCAAGTGGGAGATTGTTTGGTGTGGAGCCTGATCAGTCTCCAAGTGGGAGATTGTTGGTAGGTGGCGACTGATCAGGAAAGTATTGTACACTAGCCATGTATCCTCGCGAAAATTTTTTTAGGGCCGACTTAAAAATCCTAGGGCCGACTTAAAAAATCCTAGGGCCGACTTAAAAAATCCTATTTTTTATGACCGACATAAGAAAACCCTAATTTTTGTAACCGACAAAAAGGCTTGATAAAAAGTGGCCAAGGGTTAGGGTTTGAGTAATTGTATTGTAGCATTTGCAGTGGTATTGAGTTGCAGGGATTGTTGATTGTAATCAGTTTGATTTACTGGATAATAATATTGGACTCTCTGTTTGGTGGATGTAGCCTGAGTTTGGGTGAACCACGTTAAATCTTGTCTCTCGCTGTTATTAATTCTGTGTATTTCCATTTCTCTGTTTAATCTTTATTTGCATTTAATTGATATCTTCTACCGGCTAACCCTAACACAAGGTGCTCTTTTCTTCTCTGATCTACAATTATGACACTTTGTTGTACCCTCCTACAACTTCACTTTGTTTGGATCTTCAACCTATAACCTACAACCATGAAAACTTTGGGAAGGGGTTGTGGTGTTTAGAGGCTTGCCTTAGTCAAGCCCCAGAGAGACGTTCAAGTCTTCCAAACACCGTTGTCAAATAGAGAGTGCATGCCCTTGGGAGGCAGAGGCAAAAACCAAATGATAAATGCTCAATAATACAAATGATATCACCTTGTAGTGAAGATCTCATGGGAGGAAGAAGCTCTTCATTCCATGAGGAGATGATTGCTCAAACCTGCAAATTCAAACACATAGACAACACAAATTTGCTCTTGCAACACAATGAAAGCCTTGAATCACTTCTAGATTGCCAATGCTCATCTAATTATCATCTAGTAGTCATCTAGTTTACAAATGAATGCCTAAACATGCTTTTATATGCAACTACAAACATTTCCGCCAAGAATTTCGTAATTCAAACTTACTGTGTCGGCCTAGGGACCAAATAACGGTCATAAACCGACACTAGAAATTTGGGACTGACCCAAAATAGGGCAGGACTAGGGCACGAGCGCCCAAGTCCTCCCCCCTATTTTGGGTAGGGTTAGGTTCAAGGGGTCCCCCTAGGTCCTATTTTCCATAAAACCCAGGGTTCATTCCATTGAGATGTTGAAATATGATGCAAGATGTCCTAAATGTACACTAAAGACCCGGGAGCTAAACCTTATGAGGGAAAAGCCCTCAAGGGGACATATTTCAATGTTACAAGATCCTATGAAGAAGCATTGGAAAGTGCTTTGAGGATAGATCAAGTTGCCATTGACAATGGCCAAAAGATTTACGACACTAATGGAAGACTCAAAATGCCTAAAGTAATTGAAAAGGTTACATCAAATGTCTCTTCGAACAAAGATGTCAATGTTGTGAAAAGTACTCCCAATAATGACAAGTGGTGTCAAAATGAAATCAAGGACCAAGTCATCACCCCTATGACCCCAACACTTATTGTTGGTTCCATGGAACAAAAGGTCATGAAATAAAAACCTACTATGGATACAATAAAGCTATCTCCAAACTTACTCTAGATCAATAATGAAACTTCCTCAAGCTCTTTCAATCTCAAAGGAAGGAGAAGGAACCTAAAAATAAGAAAGGGAAGGCCAATCAAAATAGATCCAATCATATAGAATTGAACCAAGAAGTGTTTGTAATCCAAGAGGAAGAACAAACAAATCAAACAGAAAATGTCTTCTCACAAGTTATAAATTTGTTGAGAGCCTCCCCTCACACCAGAAAACATTCTTGGAAGTATTAGAGGTAGGATGTTCAACACAAGAGGAACCAACTCCTCTTAAATTTGATGTCTCCAAACTGCCTCAAAACGAAGGAAGTAAGAAAAAGGATTTATCGCTATACATACAAATTTAGGTTGAAGAGGTCAGCATAAAGCGAGTAGTGGTGGATGAAGGATCGACAATCAACCTCTTGCTAATGTCATTCCTAAGAAGAATGGGATATAGAAAAATAGGAAGAAAGCAATAGGCTACCACCTTGAGGATATATGATAGTCACGATATTCAAATAGTTGGGAAAATTAGCCTACCACTTACTCTAATGGACAAAACAATTTCTACAGACTTCTATGTCATCAATAAAGAAACCAATTACAATATGATCCTTGGTAGACCTTGGATTCACACTATGAAGGCCATCACCTCCACCATGTTTTGAGAAAACCACTTCCATCATTTGGGAAAGATCTGCATTGTCAAGACATACCCTAATCCTTTTAGCGTTTATAGGAAGGAGTAGGAGGAAAAAGATAAAAAGTTAAAAATGCAAGAGAAAGTAAAAGAAGAAACTCAAGACTCTCAACCAAACATGAGTACTCACAATATATCATATCAAAGCATGGACGATCTTAAAGAATTCCCCTTTGATCCTCACACCACTAAGTCTCATGCATCGTTTGGCTTAGCAGCCATACCATGCTTTAATGAATGGGACATCAAGAACCTCTTAGTAGGAAAAATCAAAATCATTGAAGAGGGAGAAGAAAAAAAGGAAAAGAAGAATTCCACTTACAAATTTGGAGAAACATCTCAACTACCGAACCATCAAAACTTATGGACTCTACATTTTGATGAAGCTAGTTGTAAAACTGGGGCAGGGACGGGGATAATCTTGACATCTCCAGAAAGAAAATTCCTCCCCTTTGCCTTCAAGTTGGATTTCTTTTGCACAAACAATATCATTGAGTATGAAGCCTTATCCCTAGGAGTTATGTTAGCCATGAGAATGGGGATCAAGAGGATCTCTACCTTTGGAGACTCCCAATTAGTGATCAACCAAGTTGTAAAGAATTACAAAACAAAATCAGAGTGACTAGGACCCTACAAAGAAACCATCAGAAATTTGGTCCAATTCTTTGACTTCTTCTCCATAAAATCCATACCTACAAAAGAGAACCAAGTAGCAGATTCAATGATTGCGTCTACTGCACTATTTTTGCCACACGCTCAACTTCAAAACTCAGAATACATTGTGTCAATTCATGGAGAGCTATTGTTGGAAAGTGAAGAATTACCAAGCAATCTAAATTATGTTGTGGGTCAAATAGATAAACCTACTTGAGATTACGCTTAGAATGATGAGGCCATCTTAGAGTATCTACATGCTTATGACGGCCTCCCAAGAGTTTACCATAAGAAAGGATGCATGCTCCTTCCACACCCAGAAGATTATTTTGGAAGTGAAAGAGAAATCCTCTAGATCAAAGCAAATTTAGATTTACCACCTGCCCCTCAAAAATTTGAAGAGGGACATCCATCCCTAACCGTGGATATTATTGACATCAACGTTGGAACACCCAAAAAACCTAGGATGTTGAAAATAGGAGGAGAATTAAATGACAAATAACTAGAGGAATACACAGAATTCCTCGTTGAATATTTTGACATATTTGCCTAGACATATTTAGACATGCCAGGATTAGATCCAAAAATTGTGATGCACAACTTGATAACAAAACCAGACGTGAAACCCATAAAATAGAAATTGACGCCCATAAAGCCTCAAGTAGTTGAAATGGTAAAGGAGGAATTGAAGAAATTATTGAACATCGACTTTATCAAACCAATGGATTATTCAAGTTGGGTGTCAAACATCATCCCAGTTTTAAATAAAAATGGCAAAATTTGGATATGCCTCGATTTTAGGGATATCAATCAAGCTTTCCCAAAATATGACTTTCCCTTACCATCCATAAATCAAATTGTCGATTCAACTACAGGGTATGAAGTACTCTCTTATGGATGGGTTCTTAGAATACAATCAAATCAAAATCTTGGAAATAGATCAAAAAAAGACAACATTCACCACCCCTTGGGGAACATTCTGTTACATAGTCATGTCGTTTGAACTAAAAAATGCAGGGGCTACCTATCAAAGAGCCATGACACACATCTTGCATGATTACATTCACAAGATAGTGGAGACATACATTGATGATCTTTTGGCTAAGTCAAAGCAAAGATCAACACATGTGGAAGACCTTCACAAGATCTTCAATAGCCTTTGAGAATACAAAGTAAGGTTAAATCCTAAAAAGTGTGTTTTTAGGGTTATGGTAGGTAAGTTGTTGGGTTTCATTGTTTTGTGAAGAGGAATTAATGTTGATCCAGAAAAATTTAAGGCATTCATAAACGTAACCCCACCAATAAGTGAGACAATGGTAAGAACCTTTTTAGGACAATTAGGCGCAAACAAACATTTCATACTAGACATGACTTTCAAGATTTACCTAATCAATCAGTTACTAAAGAAACAAGTTGGCATAACCTGGATGGTGGACTGTCAAAATGCATTTGAGAAAGTAAAGAAGTTTGTATTGACACCATGCATGCTAATGCTACCAAAACATGACAAACCCTTCATCTTAACTTTAGAGCAATTAATATCTCCGTAGCATGTATGTTGGCTCAAGAAGATGAAGGTGGGAGAGAAAGAGCCATATATTTCATAAGTTGAACTTTGTTGGAATATGAGAAGAATTACACTCAAGTTGAAAAAGAGTGTCTGGCCATAGTCTTCGCAACTCAGAGATTGCAACATTATATGCTGAATCAAGAAACCAGAGTTATGATACGATTCAAACATTTGAGGACTTTCTTAAATCAACCAATGATATCAAGAAGGGCTGGCCGGTTTGTGACATTACTAAGTGAGTTTGAATTAACTTACGTCAATAGAAAATTAGTCAAAGGACAAGTGATAGCAGACTAGCTAGCAGACAACTTAGTTCCTCAAGAAGAGCCCATAAACGAAGAGTTCCCTGAAGAAGAGATTTGCGTAGTTGATCTTGAGAAATATGCCACTTCATATTGGTACAGAGACATTGTGAACTACCTCACAAACAAAACTTACCTCAAAAATATGACTCCCGTGGGAAAAAGATGATTGCACATCCTTACCACGAGATATGTTCTAATAGACGATGTGCTTTATCAAAGGGCCCTAGACAAGATGTTACTTCGATGCATTGACAAAGAAGAAGCACGTAAAATCCTAGAAGAATACCATAGCAGAATCTGTGAAGGACAATTTGGCGGTCATGCCACAATAAGAAAAATACATTGGATGGGGTATTTTTGGCCATGTTTACAAGGGGATGCTATCAAATTCATAAAAATATTCCCAAAATGTCAAGTCTACGCCCATGTCCACCACACACCAACAAGAGATTTACAACCAGTAGTTACCCCTTGGCCCTTCTCCACTTGGGGCTTGGACCTTGTAGGTAAGATATCTCCCCCATCAACAGATGGACATATGTTTATCATCACCGCAATGGAATATTTTACCAAATGGGTAGAGGCCATGCCTCTCACTACTGTTTTAGGAACTGTAATTGCCAAGTTCATATTGAATCAAATCATATGTCAGTTTTGGATTCCCCAAGTGATAGTGACAGACAATGCGTCATCATTCAAAAATTCACAAGTGAGAGAGTTATGTGAGAGTTTCCACATCAATAATAACTCTCCCTTGTTTACTATCCTCAAGGGAACGGACAGGCCGAAAGCACAAACAAAACATTGAAATTGATATTGGTTAAAATTGTGAAGGACTCTAAAAGAGATTTGCATTTACAATTATATCCATCTCTCTGGGCTTATAGAACAAGTGTAAGAACTCAAATTGGAACCACTCCCTATGCCCTCACTTTCAAGTCGGAGGCGGTGTTACCTTTGGAAGCAGAACTACTTAGTCTGAGAGTGTCATTACAAGGACTATTGGATAATGAGGAGTATTGAGTGATAAGATTAGCTGAACTAGAAATGATGGATGAAACACGCTAAAGAGTTGTCCAAAGACATTATTCTTACCTCACAAGAATGAAGAAGCAATATAACAAGAAAGTCATCCCAAGACCTTTTCAAGTGGGAGACCTAGTACTTAGGATAGACAACTTGATCGATAAAAGAGTCGATGAAGGACGCAAGTTCAGGCCAAACTAGATAGGACCTTACATGGTTAAAGAAGACATTGGAAATGATGCCTATCTCTTGTGTACAATGGAGGGAGAGGAATTTGGTGAAAAAATCAATGCCTTTCACCTCAAGAAATACTATCTAAAACACTGGAAAAAATCATAAACCATAAAAATACAAAAAAAATATAAAAATCAAAATGTCAAAAAGAGTTTGTTTCTTGCATTTCAGTTTCATTCTATTCATCTTGCATTAGAGTCAATGACTTTCTCTTGTACTATTTTCTTCCTAGTAAGGATTCTAAGGTTGCCTAGCTATATGTGATCCTTTCAGGACCTAGAGATTCCCCATTTTTACCATCACCATATCCCTTTTCATTCCTAGTGATTCTAATCAAAACCTAGCTCTTAGCTTTGCATTGATCCTAGTCTTAATGAGTCAAGATGTTAGGTCTAAACAAAGTTAGTTTTCAAACCTACAATGTTCAAAAGAAGCTTTCAAAAAGACCTTCCCTAGTAGAAGAGAAGTTTGACCAGATTATAAAAACTTTAGGTGGTGCTCAGCCCCTTATCTTCCCTGGCCAAAAATGTCAGGAAAATCAAAACTCTAAAGGAAGCAATCTAAAATCTAAGTGAATAAAAAATGAGTGAAAAAATAAGATTATTGAGAGATCAAATTGTTGCATATCAAAGTTTCAAAAAGCATTCATTTCTTGAAAAGTCAAAAATCCAAAAAAAATGAGAAAATCAAGTGAGGAAAATACAAAAAAAAAGAGAGAAAAAGCAAAAAAAAGGAGAGATACAAAAAAGAGTGAAAGAGAAAATATTGGTGAATGTTTGTACTCTTGGGTGGAGATCAGTCTAAGCTCGAAGCCTCAAGGGTGACATTCTAATAGAGGAAATAAAAAAGAAAGGTACAAAGCACAGACGCACTAGTTGTGCAAAGCCAAGAGTCTAGTAGCATGTAGGATCATCTTCTATCTAGGGACTCTGGTTCTCTCCCATTTATCCTTTACCCCAAGTCTATCTTGCTTTCCATCTATGATCTAAGTCTAGCGAACATTAATAAAATGTGTTACTTGCCTAAGTTGAAAGCTTGTCAAATTGTCTTAGCTAGATAAGGATCAATTTTTAGCCTTTACCAAAGCCAAAATTTAGAAACACTCCATTTCATTCCTGCTCCCCACTTGAGTTCTAAAATCCTATCTCATATCCTTGAATAGGTCTCTTATATCAAGACAACTTGTAATCCCCTAGATTCAAAATCATATTAAAGAGCAGTCATATTGTTTGTTCCACAATGCATTCATATCAAAATAAAAAAAAGAGTCTCAAAGCAATAAAGTCAATGTCATAACTCGTGACATTCGATAGGAGTAAAAGTTTCATTTCAGCATCCCTTATGGTTTTTCATCTGCATATCATAAACTGCATCTCATATATATGCCAAAAAAATACAAAAACATGTCATCATCATCATATTTGCATGTTTAGAGTTGAAGGTCAAAAACATAATCAAAAAGTTCTTAAATTTCTAAAGTGCACAAGAGATGAGTACCCATTCGATAGATGAGAGCCATAAAAAGATAAAATTTCATAGATATATCCAAAGTTTACATGTACGAGAGTGCCAAAGAGCTAAGACAAAATGCTCTCAAGGGAAGTAAAGGCTCTCCATGCAAGGGGGCACAATCTCAAAATAAAAGCAAAGAAAAATCAAGGATGATTCCCTCCAACAAAACCCTCAGGACTTCTGCTCCTCTGCCTAGGTGTGTCACTAGTCTCTCCACAAGACCTATGGGAGAGAGGTACCCTACTGTGAGCGTGTGATTATGAAGGCCCCACCGCACTAGCATCTCATTGTCTAAATCTAAGATGATCCATCTCACAAAGCACCTGAATCTCACCCTTAAGGATGAGATTCTCGACCTTCAAATTTGCACTCACCTAACATCCATGATAGGCAGGAGCAAAAATGTTAGTGTGTCACCCAGCAGCAAGAGCACACCAGGATCAACCAAAAGACTCTCTCGAGACAATCTAGTGAAGGGAGAATCCAAACCAACATTAATCTCATGAACAAAAGCCCTCCACTCCCCAACATTAGCTATGAAGCAAACCAAAGAAAGAAAGGTGAGTTGGTTCTTCATGAAAAGAAAGAAAAGAGAAAGGACAAAGTGTGAAAATGATAAAACAAATGTAGTCAAATTGCTGCATCACCTCATCAGAATGAGGAGGCCTAGGAACTATAGGCGGACCCTTTGGGATGTCATTCGCATCATCAGCACCATCAAGACCCTCATCCTGTGCATCCTTGGGTAGGCCCTTGTCTAACGAATCATCCCCATCAGGAATATACTCTTCGTCAATAGAATCTGAGTCCTTGACCATAATAAGTGCTCGAGAAGGAGTCCCTGCCTCTCCCCTCGGTCCTCCTCTCAAAGATCTAGGAACTCTGGTAATGAAGACTCTAGGAGTCAAGGGAGTCCAAATAACCGTCCTCTAATTAACCTCGCCCATCTCCTGGATTAATCTATAGCAGGTAGACACTGGGGGCAAATCCTCAAGAAAATCCTTGCCAAATTGTTGCAAGATGCGCTCAACACGTTGAGCCTCGACCAAACCATTACAGTTTGAAAGCTTCAATACCCCATGACAGTACTTTCTCATCTCACCATCATGAACCCATGATCCCTCCAAGTCCACATAAGGATCAAAAATCATATCCTCATCTATAAGAGTAGCCACAACACACAAAGAGTAATCAAAGTGACCCACCTGAATCCACCTAGCTACTCTCGGTAACCATCTATAAGGAATCAAAACTAGCTTCTGATAAGGCCTGATGTGCTCAAAGATCCAAGTCATAATCAAGGAGAAGTGGCTAAAATCAAGGGCCCCTTGTCGTGTAATGTAGTAGAAATCTTTGTATACCATGGCCAAAATGTTTGGTCCCCAAGCGTAGACCTTGCCTAGCTCAAGACCACGTATAATTGGTGCCCAGCACCATCTCAAGCGAGCCAAGGCCTTGTCTCCAGACAACCTCGATGCAATTAAACCAATCAAGAACTCCCTCAAGTGAGGAATGTGAAGTCGTGGTATAGAGGTAAGCTGAACTCCTATCTGATCCTCGAGGTGATTAACCCCATAAACTGTGCCTAAGAAAACTTGTCCTCAAAGAATTTGCTAGTAGGCAAGACGAGAGGATGTCCTCTCACAGGAACTCCAAGAATGTGATAGACATCAAACAGAGTGATAGTCCACTCTCTTGAAACCTGTGGGAACCTGAAGGTGTTCCTATCTGCATCCCAATATGTCAGGATATCACAGGAAATGCATGCCACAAGATGAAAAACTAGCACATGGAAGACTCTGGCTAAGCCCGCTCTCCTCAGGACGGTACGGTCATCATCACTCAACAAAGCAAACATCTCTAAGAGCCACAATTGCTCTTAACAAGCATTCCATCGAATGTGCTTGCCCTGCAAATCAGAAAAGAACTTTAGATTAGATCTCGTCAACTTGCAAAAATCCTAAAAATTGTAAAACTTGCATAAAATCCCACAAAAAAGCATATAAACCATCAAAATTGCAATAAACAGGTGAATATAGTAGTCAAATTAGGTCAAAATAGAGCAAAATGAATGTCACAAAACATCAAATTTTAGACAAAATTCACCCAACAGGGTCACCCCCCAAGCGACCTAGATGTCAATAGGATCTCCCCCGGGAGACCCTGTTGTCAATAGGATCTCCCCTGGGCAACCTTGTTGTCAGCCAGATCTCTCCTCGAGTGACCTACTTGACAAAAGGGATGACCCTATGTGGAGATCCCCCAAATGAAAAAATGCTCTAAAATCCCCATTTTCCAGCCAATTTTAGTAAACGAAAGACTAGACCTACTCTAAACAATGAAACAAAGACAATGCAACAAGAAAAATCACCAAAAATACACAATTTTAAGAGATTTTTCACAAAATTCAACCTAGGGTTTAGAGGAGGGTTTTTCACTATTTGCATGCCTAATTCTCGGTGGTTGAAGAAGAGGTAGCCATCTTCGTGATCTCCTCAACGATATCTACCCAACGACTATTCACACGACCGATTCTGTCACCAATTCACTCTTATCTCACTAATTTTCTTATTTTTCTCAGCCTTAGCTTAGTTTCTATTATGCATTCTTAGATTGGTTTTTGCTTTTATGCATCTTCCATGTGTCATTTTGCATGCATTCATTCCTTCAGGTCTCATCGACAAAGGCAAACAACTAGTCGAACTCTCATGATCAATGGTAAGTTCATCATTTCAATTTTCATTATTCATTTTGATATATTTAGACGTTGGGCTAATACTAGTTATTATAGGTACAATTGCAAGAAAATTGACAATAGGTAAGGCCTAGTTTGGGAATGGTACCTACCCTTCATGTAGACTACCGTCCCCGAGGGGGCAAATATGTAAGCACAAAAACCACGCACAGCCTCCATGAGGACCCCTATGATGATATTTAATCCTTGTCACGTACATGTAAGCATGAAATAATGTCCTCTAAGCAACAAGCCTCTTGATGGCGTGTCTTCTCTTTTGTCTTGTGTTGTTTCCTCTTTGTCGTTTTCTCTCTCTGTTGTTGATGCTTTTTGACACTTTTGCGACACTTGTCGATTTACATTTTCTGAGCTTTTGACCCTATTCCTAAGCCTTATATGCATCTTATAGGTGAGTTTTCACCTTTCCCCTATGTTTTTCATCTTCTCCACCCCCTAGAAGCCTTCTAGAGGCCCTCCTTAACCATCTCCAACTTTCAGTTTTTAGTTTCACTCAACCAATCCAAATCTCCCCCTATTATTTCTAGATCTCCCACCGGGAGATCCTACTTTGCAAGTGGAGATTTGGATTTTTGCATGTGACATACCTATTTTTGAAGGCAAGTTCATTCTCCTCCCTTTCCTCTAACATCTCCCACTGTCAGCTCCTACCCAGGTGCCCTCTAGCTAGTGTCACCCCCTAGGCGACCCTACTGGTGAAAGGGGCGACCCCTGGGTGACCCTATCACATTTCTAGCCACATAAAAACTCAAATTTCTAACACAAAAAAGCTCTATTTTTGCCTTTTTCCTTCCAATTTACATGATTTTTGATGTCTAATATGGAGTTGACTATTCCATGCACCCACACATGCATAATTAACTCCATTTGATCTAAAATTAACAAATCATGCTCTCCCATGCATCTATTCTTCTTCACTTCTTGAGTGATAAGCTTTTACTAGGTAGATAACTCCAATCTTAGCCCAGAACACTCTTCAATCAACCTTGTTAACTCTTCGATCTAATTGAGTTAACTCTTTCTCTTCCTCACCTCTCATACCTTCTTCTAAACCTATAAATACCCCCTCCCTCAAGCACAAAGGGAGGAAAATTCATTGTGCACATAGAAGTGATAACTTTAAGAAACCCCTCTTGAAAAAAGATATAAAATCCTGGCGAATCCTCCATTTTTTGGAAAAAAATATTAATTTCTATTAGTGAATCTTTCTTTTTTTTGAAAAAAATATTTAATTTTATTGGCAAATTTTTTAAATCACTAGAAATTTGTAGAAAATCCTGGCGAATCTTGACAAAAAATAGGAAAATGTATTAATTACCATGGTGAATCCTTTCTAAAAAAATTAAATTCCTATGGAAAAGTAAAGGCCTGAAGGTGGCAATGATTGACTAGTTTAAGGTGTAGTGCTCGTGTTTATAATTCCTTAATTCCTTAATATTTTAAATCAAACATTGAATATTTTAAATTGGCCCTAAATTATTTTCCACCACCATTGATTTTATTTATAATATAATTTGGGTTATATTCCATGGACCAAAATGTACCCATGGAGCTCCAATGCCCATGGGGCTCGAAATTGTATTTGGGACGTTGATCTTGATAGAGATCAACAACCCAAATGCAATTTTGGGCCCCATGGGCATTGGAGCTCTGTGGGTACATTTGGCCCATGGAATTTAACCCTAGCTATTAGATTATAAATTGAGATCAATGGCCCAAATACAATTTCAAGTTCGATGGACATTGGAGCTCCATGGGTACATTTTAACCCATGGAATACAATGATAGTTGTTAGATTATAAAGAAAATCAATTATGGTGATTAAAAATTGGTGATATGGCCCTAAAGTAACCAATAATTATATAATATTATTGGTGAATTAATTTCGTTTTCTACTAAAACTTATAAAATTTAGGCGAATATGATCTAATTAGGTATCGAATATTGTGGCAAATTTTGAGTTAAAAATTTTAATAAAATAAATATTCTGGCAATTTAACTAGAACTAAAATAAAATTTTGTAAACATGTGGCGATTCAGGTCACCTTATAGCTTGTACTATTAGCCAAATTTTAAATCTCCAATTTCAACTATTAGCCAATTGGCGAATATTAGCCACTAAAAAAATCACTGGCACACAACTCTTGCTAAGTTTTTTCTCTCTAATCAACATTCTCATGCTCACACATTACGAAGGTGGCTTTTGGTTGTTCATTGTTCATCAATCTTTCACATAAATCTCATCAAGCAGCCTTACATTGCTCGAATCAATGTCATCCTACTCATCAACAACTCTCATTGAGCTCTCTTTGCAAAGCTTCTAAACCTTCTTTCACTTCTTTATGTTGTCTTGTCACCAAGATGTCTTCCCACTGCTTCAAGAGGATACGAGGTTGCCATCAAGGATTTTTGAGGGTAGTGGAGGCTCACAAGTCTTCTTTATTTCAGGTTCCTCTATGCTTTTTGTCAATTGGTAGTAATTAGATAATTGAAATTTCTCTTGGGATTAGTAATTTATTGCTTTTTCCTTCATAGAATAGTTAGATTTCATATTCTTAGAGTAATTTGCATTCATAGTTTAATTCATTTACTTGCAAATTTCTTTTCTAGATTAAATCATTTCAAAACATTCGAAAACCCCAAAAAAAATAGAATAATTGCATTAGGTAAAATTCATTCTAGTTGCATTCATATTTCCTTTCCTAGATTAAAAAGCATCTTTCATTTCCAAAATACAAAAAAAAAAACACAAAAATAAGTTTTGCATTTCATATAGTTGCATTCATAAAAATATAGTAAAGAACAAAAACATTAGGCACTTAGATAACTTGAAAACCCTTGATACCATCACAAGGTCAACCACAGTCAACTATTTGGTCAAACCCTTGATACCACCACAAGGTCAACAAAAGTCAATGCATAACCAAACCTTAGGTCAACTAAAACCCTAATTCAAACCCAAAGTCTAGTCAAGGTTAGTCCACATACACCTATCTCTTGTCTCTACTCACGAATGTGCCCAGGATTAAGAGGTGAGTGGGTGAGGGAAATCCTTGGTGAGATTGAGGAAATCCATCTGTGACCACAACAGGATCTACTTGTCCTCCAACAAATAGAAGAGCATAGACAACAGTTGCTACAACAAGCATTCCTTAGATACTTTGAAAGACAACAAGCCATCAACGAAAGTAACAGCTTACCCACATAGAGGTGGAATAGCAGAAACCCCAACATAAGAAGAGTAACTAGTAACCCTTCAGGTCATACGATTATCTCTACAACAATAATCATTGAATGAAACATCCACATTAGCATAGAACAACAAAGGCCCTAGGACGTGTCAACCCCTCTCCACGAAGTCCAGCTCTCCAATGAGCCAGACCACCACCGTGTCTCACCTCCTCTTGACTAGCTACTTCCATGAGAGCGAGAGTGACGTGGCAGTTCACCCCGCGGCAAGGAGGGAAGGGTCCATGTGCATGCCAAAATCTAACCCGATAGCCCCGGGCAACTGAGGTTGCGATTTTGAGCGTACAGTTTCACCTAAGTAAAGACCAAAATCTATCATTATACCGACTATGTAAGAGTCGTAGTGTTTCTTTTGTTTTGCCTATGTAGATATTGAAGTGTTAGTTTATATAGCCTATAAAGGTCGAAAACAACTATATATATATATATTAATGCCTACATGAGGCTGAAGTTGTATATATTTTTTTGAAATGCCTATAAGAGGCTGATGTCATTTACATGTATTAATGCCTTTATAAGCCATTACACCTCCTAGCTATTTAAACACTTGAGTAGGGCAAGTAACCATGTGTGAAAACACTCGAGCAAGGGTGATGACTGCTAATTGAAGCTAAGACTTGATCAAAACCAATGATATCTTATTTGGTTATGCAAGCATAGCTATGAGAAGTATATACATTACTTATTCTATACCTTACCGATGACTTGGATACACCATTCATTTAGATAAGTCATCATATCTTTTCCATGAAACACTATGTTTAACTATTATAAGAGCCCATGCAAGGCCGACTCTTTTGCAGACTCTTAGCAATGAATTCACTGAAAGAAATAGAGTTGGTTAATTAGACCAAGGACTAGTAAGTTATCAAACACTCGAGCAAGCCATAACATTACATGTAAGCCATAAATAAGAGCTATGTACTACCACCTAGTATCACAATTGTATCTATATAGATAACATCAATTTATCCAAAGTTTGTAATAAAGATAGTGGAGATATGTTTTACTTAGTTGTTTATGTGGCAAAAAATAGCCATGAGTCTTAACTTGACTAGTGGCTAAGATGCCCAACATCACATGATGGCAGTAATATGGTCAATCTATGTGAAATCAATATGTTATGTGTAAAAAGGAAGATAAGGTTGAAATGTGGTTAAGGTAGATTCAATCAAACCCTCCTTTCACAATAACATTCAAGGACAAAAATTGATCCAAGTCATTTTAGATGGAGAGGATTCAATTACAGATTGATGCCACTTAGGAATGATATGGAAAGATAGATTAGATTGCTAGATATGTTAAACCCTAATTATTTGATTTCAGGTATAGATGAACAAGATATGACAAATGATGCATAGGAAGGCATGAAATATAGATTAGAAACATACCAGGGTTCAGATTTCTAGAGGCAGAAACTTTGGGAACAATGGGGCGAGCGCCCAAGTTCAATATGCCTATTTTTTGTAGATCTGGAACAATGAAGTGTGTAAGATTGCAACCTGCTTCAGAGTTTTTGGAGATGCCAGTTGGGAGGACTACGGGGGTGAGCACCCTAGTCCAATAGGTTAGGTTTTCTGTAATTTCTTCTTAGATCCCAAATCTACATCCATTGCTCAGCTTCTCTGCAACTCCACTTCGCAATCTCCTGCACCTGTAACCTATAATCATAAAGAGAGGGGTTTGGGGGTTGTGGTGTTTAGGAGCTTGCCTTAGTCAAGCCCCAGAATGGAATCCAAGCCTTCCAACACCGTTGTTAGATAGAGTGCATGTCCTTGATGGATAGAGGCAAAAATCAAATGATGAAATAGATTGATTGAAACAAAAATAGATGCCACCTTGGAGGTGAAGCCCTCACGGAGAATGAAGATCTTTCACACCACGAGGAGATGGATTGATGAAGCCAAATCTGCAACAAAGAAACACAATAACAACACAATACTGCTCTGCAACACAATGAATGCCTTGAAATCCCTTAGCTCAATATCACAAGTTTGCATTATCCATCTACGTTTAAAATGAAGTCCTAAACATGCTTATATATGCATTCCCACTAAGCTTTTGTAATTCAAATTGAAAAGGCTGACAAAGGGAAACCTTTTTCAAGATCCTATGTTGACAGCTTAAATTTAGGTCCCAATAAAATAGGCCTGGACTAGGGCGTAGGCACCCAAGTCCAAGGCAAGATTTGAATCATGATTAACATTAAATGTGGAGCCCTAAGCCCCATTTGACATGGGTTTCAGGGAAAATTGCTCTGGGATGAGTTTAAAACATGTATAATGAAATTAAGGGGACCTAGGAGCTAAACTAGGAGGTAAAAAGTCCTAGGGAAAATTTATACAACATAACACTGATGATAATTGTCATGTGATATCAAATCTCTTCATGGGGAAAGGTCATAAACAATAAAGACCCTGAGCTAATTATATTTATGGAACCTTAAACCAAATCGACACTATGTGTTGTGAGTACCAGAGTTACTTATGATTTTTGTGTCCCAACAAGTTTTGAGTTGGGTATAAATGACAGATGAGGTAAATTGCTTCCAGGATGTGAAGACGTAAAAAACCTAGTTGTAAATGATAAGAATACATATCTTAGAAAGTGATAACTGTTTGACTCTCAAGTATGAGATTAGGTTTGACTTATCGTTGAGTAGAATGACATAAAGTCATAGACCCAAGATTGCAAGAATGCATAGAGGGAGTCAATGCAAATACTTAAGTCAACCCAACTCTTACCTTTTTCTTGTTTAAACGACCTATAGTAGAGGTATACCAGTTAAACAGGTATAGGGTGTAATTGAATGCAAAACCCCAAATCCATCATTGAACCGAAGAGGTCGGTGGTGTGTCAGTCTCCAAGCTGAGAAAGGAGTGTGTGAATATACAACTCATTTATATGAAACTTTGGCCAAAGTAATGCAAAATCCCTGCTTGCATTGTCGGTTCACTGTGTTCTTGAATGACAAACAATTAGATGGTTTGTTCATAGCTAGAGATAGACTGGAAGTTGTTCAACCGATTGTTACTGCTAGGACACTGCACTAGTTCTCATATGGCACATTGAATCAGTTGATTCTCATTATCTATACCCTCATGAAGGGAAGGGCCACTTCCGATAGGAAGGTGAGCGAGGGACCATTGGTCTGCACAGTTGGAGGAAAAGTGCCAAAGTGATGCTCTCCCTCTTGCAGTGGAATTGTTGATGACTTGCGATACAGAAGACACAATTTCATTTGTATATTCCTTATAAAAGAATGTGTAAGTCGAAAAAGTGCAACCATTGATTATTGTATTAAATTACTCTGATGCAAAATTATTATATGATATCTCTTTGAATCATTCTCTTTTCTATATGGACTTTATTGAATTTATTCCTAATTTAGTCATTTATTTTTAATGATATTAGAGTTGGATGTTACACCCACTTAGGGATTATTAATCTCCTTGAAAGGTTCTATAGTTTAGATTTGTTTTCTGAATGGAATTTAATTGAACTAGACCCTTGAGGGGTGTGTTTTAATTTATTTAGATCTTTTATTTTTAGATAAGGTTATATGCTTTGATTATTTATTTTAGAATTTGAAATAAATCATGTTTGTTATGTAATGGTTTCACACTAATTTTTAAATGCTGATTTTTAAGATGATTTTTCATATGCTATTTAAGTATTAAATTAATTATATTTCTCCCTTGTTTTTTTTGAACATTTTATGTCTATATTTAAATATTAGAAATCGTATGCTTTTATATTAGAGAAAATGGTGATTAGATAATTGATTTACATTTCCGTAGAGTAATTTATTTTAATTTTAATTAGAACTTAATTATTGGTTTAGGTGTTATGTCTCACCCTTGAAAAAAGAGTAATTTTCCACATCATCTAGAAACCTTAGGGGTTGTCACCTCGAAAGGGGCCTCCCTTTGTGGTGTCGTACATTGCATCGCCTAACCTTAATTAGGTTAACCCTCATTTCAAAGGGGTGTGAAAAGAACTTTGCACCACCCTTATCATGATTCACACCTCCTCGTCTTAGTGTGGCGTGCCGAACATTTGTTGCACATGCAACAACACTAGGGTGCGTATGTTAAACAAGCACAGTGTAGCGCACGAGTGTGTATTAATGGTGTGTTTTAGAAAATTTTTGTTAGTTCGATTTTCATGTCCACGTGTAAGATGTGGTCATGACAATAATGTCTAAATGCATTTCCTCTTATTTTGGGCAACAATATGATGATTTTTTGTTAACACGTGTCACCAAAAATCTTGGCACATCTTTTCTAAATATAACAAATTTATATTAACAATTAGTTAGCACATAATTAACAATTAGGAGCTAGAAGTGGCTGAGGGTCTACACAATCTATAGTGGCTTTCTTTGCTGTTGGTATTTTTTGTTTGCTTTATGTGTTTCTTAACTTGTGTGTTTAAGTTGGTGTCTTTGTAGTTCTGAGCAACTTTGCTATACTTTTGTTGTTGTTTGGTTATTTTTTGGTTGTATCTCTTTTTTTTTGTAATTAAGGTTCTAGTTCCTTTCAAAACATGTTTTACCCTTTAATAAATAATAATTATTTAGTACATAATAAATGTCATCTACAATTTTCATTATCTTGACAAAGATAGCAATTGAATAACTCATGCAAGCAACAAATTATAACAGTTCATTATCCCTGATAACTATCAATAATAGCCATCATGGATACTAGTAAGTCTAAAGTAGCTCTGCAAGATTTTCAAAGAATGTCTACACCATAACAAGACTCTTTTCAATGATACTTATGAATGATGCTTGAAGGAGGTTCATATCAAGAGATTGAGTGTATAATATTTATTATTTTACTTTATGATTGAAAACTTATAATATCTTTTGATTGAAATAAGTTTTTTAATGGGCTATGTGTTCTATATGAGTAGAAATTGAGAGTGACAATGCAATTACTTGTGAGAAATCCAATAAGAAGGCACCACCTACTACATGTTTAGACATTGAAGAACAAGCCACTAGAATTTACACTGGTAAGGAGAAAGTCAATGATGAAAAGTTACACTTTTGGTTTCTTTTGTTGTTTCAATTATTATGTATTTTAAATAAATTTCTCATATTACTATACATATAGATTTGTTAAAGTGTAGAGAAAATCATAGTTATAAATGTTATAATCTATATATCTACTAAACTCATAGGAATGGAAATAATCAAAGTAGTTGTTGGTTGTAGTTCTCTACGTAAATGTTACTATACTCTGAATCAAAAAGTATAGTCTTTCCCTTATCTTTTATGCACTTCATAATCTTTTGAGTGTTAGTATTTTGTTTTACCTTATTTAAGACAAGTTATTATGATGGTATCCCTAAAAATCATAACCTATTTAAGACAAGTTATTGTGATGGTATCCCCAAAATCATCACCTATTTAAGATAAGTTATTATGATGGTATCCTTGAAAATCATCAATAGTTGACAAGATAGTTTATTTGCTAACCTTATTATAAGTCTTCTAGATATTGTCAATGGATTGCTATTTCTTATTAAATCATCAAATTACTTAGAAGATAAAAAATATTTGATTAGAAACAAAAAGTTGTTTTATAAATATGATTTTATGGAGTATAAATGGTATTTGAATTTAGATTTTTACATCTTTGGATTATTAACAATTAATTTTAATTTTAAAATATTTATAATAAAATTATATGTTTTTATAAGTTTACACCACATCATTCAAGAGGACCACCCAAACTTTACTAGCCAAAAAAAAGGGTTTGGTAATTATATTATTTCCAATAAGCAAACAATGTAGTATTGTTGATTTGATATATTCAAAAGGCATTGCCATTCAATCATATTTAAATTAAGTTATTGATTGCTCCTTAGTCAATAATTCGATATTTGACTTATCTTATATCTAAAGATAACTTCCTCTTATTTTGTAGATTTTCATTACTTCTTCTTATTGTGTTATATTTAAATTAAGTTATTGATTGTTGCTTAATCAATAACTTAACACTTGTCAACTTAAAACTATTTCTATACATACTTCAAAAGATTGGAATCTTTTCATTATGAAATGCATGAGCTTACAAGTGAAAATTATGTCCTTAATATTTCACAACACTATATAACTTTTTTGTTAAATTTCAAAGGAATGATACAAACTAAATCTTTCTTGCAACACTACAACAAATCCCTATGATTAGCTCTGTTTTTTGCTCTATTTTTTGCTTCCACCCACTGTTTTAATGTATTTTTCTCCAATTTTTTGAAAAAGTTAGCGCTCTTTATCGGGATGGTGCTATTTTTGGCATTTTTTGTGCTGATCAGAACAAGTAGGTGCTAAATTAGGCGCAAATTAGCACCCATTTTTGTGCCTAATGTAGCACCTAGTTTAGTGCCTAATTTAGCATCGTACCTCTAAGCCTCTATGGATTGTTTGAGATGTTTCAGTTGGAATGTCAGAGGTTTGGAATCCTCTGAGAGAAAATATGCAGTTAGAGATTTATGTACCACTCTATGACTTTTAAATGACACGGTTCAATGCTATTCCACCCATGTAAAGGAGTTGTATACCATCATGCAAGCCATCAAGCAATGATCTCACTATGTTTTGGGAAAGGAGGTCCAATCATCCACTTTGATCACAAGCCACTCCAATTCTTGCAAACTCAGAACAAATTGGAAAATGTGCACCACATGAAATTAATGACATGTCTACAACAATTCCATCTAGTTATTAATCACGAGAAGGGAAAAGACAAAAAGGTATTTGACTACCTAAGATAATAGCTAGTTCATGCACTCACCACAATGTTAGACTCATGTGGTCACAAATTCTTTGACCAGGAACCTCTCTACCCACCCGACTTGGACTTTGCATAGATCTACACCAACCTCTTACAAGGCAAATAGGTTGGTGAATTTTACATGTCTAACAAGATTCTCTACAAGCTCAAGTATCTCTATGTTTTAGACACCACACCACACTAGAGACTCATCTAGGAAGCATACTATGCCAAAATAATTGAACACTTCAACATTACTAAAACATTAGCAACACTTCTAGTGGCCTCACATATGTGCAAACATTGAGAACCACATCAAGTCTCTAATTCTTTGTAGCATTGCAAAATATTGCAAATAGGAAGCTTGAACTCTACACCCCTCTCTTAGTTTTGACACCACCTTGGGAATCATTAACATGGATTTTTTAAGAAGACTACCTATGACAAAGCACTGGTGTAACTCCATGTTTCTTGTGGTAGATGAATTCTCCAAGATGACCATCATGATTGCTTGCAAGAAAAGTCTCGCCATGCCAAATATTGTGCCACTTTTATTCACCCATGTTTGGGTCCATTTTTGCTTACCCACATCCATTATCTTTTACTATTACCATCATTTTGTTAGTCACTTTTGGTAAATTTTGTGGATGATGTTAGATATATAACTAAATCAATTTATATATTTCCACATATAGATAGATGGATAAATAGAAGTGGTTAACTGCATTGTTGTGCATCTAATGTGAATCTATAATAGTGCACACCTACACACTTGAGATGACAACATCCTTTGCATTTAACATTCCTACAAAAATGATCTACACAACTCTATGAGGCATAGTCCTTTCTAGACATGTCTTGGGTTCCAATAGGAAGCATCCCTTGACCTATCCTATTGCACACCATCCACATTAGAGTCATGTACATAGGAATAGGAAATCAACAAGGCATAAAAGTTTATGTAGCACATCCAACATGTGTTCCAATGTGGACTAGCTTCAAGGAACTAGATAGTGTGGCTATACACATTGCTACACATGTTGGTGTTTAGTTAGACACATGGAACATGAACAACCACATGTTATGCTTCCATACACGTGTGCCACCTAATGACATTTGTGCTGCAAAACATGATCATATAATTGGCACTATATGCGTCTGACACATGGTGATGTCCACACCACATGCCCAATGATCTAGTTGGCACCATACAAGTTTGAAATTTGTTCTCATCCCATCCATATAAGAAATGCACCATACATGTTGGATACTTGTTAACATCTACATGGAGCGTAACTGATGGTATTCTTGAACAAATGCCTACTTTGTACATTTTGTAGAGTAAAAGAGGTATAACAAATTTTCATCTTACGTCTCTGTATATTTCCTTTGTTCATTTTGAATAGAAGTGACATATATGTTAGAACCCTTCTATATTTGAATGTGTTTTGGTTTACATATCTATTTTCCTTTACGTATTCTATGATCTTATTACATTAATAGATAATATAGGATTGTCCCTCAGTTCATATTGGGAATTAGATTAAATAACATCTGAAGTTGACTGTAAATTAACAACATGGTGAGCATTTTGTTGATTTTCTTGCTTATTTTCACCCTTTTGAAAACTAAATTTTCCTATTGAAATTTTGAAGGATGAGATCCATATTTAAGTGCATTAGACTTAAGAAGTTTCAATTCAATGATTCTTACATTTACACACAAATCTATGGAAGAATAATAGTTGTTTAGGTAAATTGTCTATTGGATAGTAGGTAATAAGCCCTTAACAAATATTCTTTGCAATTCATCATTAGGAATTTGATAGTGTATCTTTGTTGACAAAGTTTGAAATCCAATAACATAATCATGATTGCACTCATTTGATCCTTGTTTACATCCTACTAAATCTAAAATTGTAACCTTTAAACCTGTTAGGACCTCCCTAAATTTGCTTGATCCTATTCAATTTGATGCTCTCCTTTTCCTTCAATCTATCTTGGAACCTATACTTTTGCCAAAATGATCTAACACCTAGTCTCTGGAATATGTATCATGGCCATTGTGAAACAATCTTGACTATTTTTTACTATATGAGTGTTTTTGTTTGTTACCATTGTCCCACAGGGTAATTGAATATCTTTTGCGGTATGCAGGAACAAGAGGAATGAAATATGGCACATACCGCATTCTCGCAGAGCATAAAAGAATAGGTTGCGGCTTGGCGGTAGGAAGTGGTTGATATGAAGAAGCTACTGCTACCCCGTAGATAGTTCATCTTACGCTTGCGGCTTGGCAGTGTTGGGGTGCAGATAGTCTCTTCTCGCGGTCCCATGGAGGTTTGAAAAGTAACTGGCGGCATTGCTATAAAAACATCAGGAGGTATCACTTACCTCATCCCCACAAGGGTTTCAACCGAGGCCTACGATAGAGTAGCAAGAGGAGAATGTAATGGGTTTTCGCCCCGCCATCCTGTGACGGTCATTCATAACATTTGCGGGTGGGCGGTAAACAGAAGGACATCAGGTAATAATTTCCCGCAGTCCCACAGGGGTCAATCTAAGCATTTGCAATCTGGCAGTAAAGGATGAAATAGAAGTGTAGTGGTTGTAAGCCCCTGCTATCTCGCAGCCGGTCTGGGCAAGCCCTGCAGTAGTGCAATAAAAGAAATAAATGGCAAGCACATTCAATGTGGGGTTGCAGTTATCAAGAATTGCTATCAAATCTTGATATGCATACCCAGTTGTCAGATCAAATCAAATCAATGGCCAATATTTGAAAGGAATTGAATTGCACGAACCAAAGTAATGGTGATATGATGAACTCCTTGGCTGAATAAGATTCAAAGATCTCTTGGCATTTGCTCATTTCAGAGAATTCAGACGTAACTTGGAGAAGGCGCAACTCAACTCAGTGTGTTTCTTGCAAATTGCAATTGACCAGGTGAGATCATTCCTACACTCTCTAATTAGAAGTTGGCATATAATTCACTCTATTTTTTAGTTGTTGGTACAGTAAGTTGAATTTTGAAAAACCCTAGCCTATTTAAGTCATTAAACATGGCACCCAAGAGGTCTGAGTCTGCTAGTAAAGGTAATGAGCCTGTAGTTCCCAAGAAAAGACCACTTCAACAATCTCTGCTAGAAGTATTACCTCAGTCCATAGACAAGGGTCCAAAGAAGATGTTCAAAGATGCAGCAGAAGGATGTTGGGATGTTACAATCCCTATCTCTGGGTGGGATTTGTTTTAGTATTTTTGTGCAAAAGAGGATGGTGAGGGACCAATGGGAAATCTATGGAAATTGGATTTGACAAAGTTGGTGGTGCGCAATGTATTTGTGGATGTGGAATTGATTAGGGCACTAGCACAATATTACCATCCTACCACTAAAACAATCATAATGCCAAATGGATTGCCATTGGTGACAGTAGATAGGAATGCAATTGTTAACTATTTTATGTTGAACAAGCAAGCTCTCACTCAAGTGGATTTACAGAGAAGTGAACGAGATTACACAAGCATGAGGAAAACACTTAGGAGAGATGAATTACCAATATATATGAGAAGGGGGCCAACAATAGAAAAATTAAGATTCCATCAAATGCTATTGAGCCTTTCTCTGTGGAAGAATTTGTTGTATATTTCAAGAGAACCTATTTTGCACTATGCCAGGTCTTGGGAATTGATGCACAAGGAAGAATGCCAACTAGCTTAATGATGATGGCTATGAAAATACAACATCCAGAGGTGAACAATGAATATGACTTTGCATCTCATATTGAGAAAAATTGCATGAAGGATTCTTGTGTGTGAAGGAGAACAAGCAACCCTTAGATTTCAAATTCTATTCTTTATTGTGTCACTTGATTTTGTATTAGAACAGAGGGATATGGTCAAGTAAAATGGATCTGAGTATGGTTGATGAGAAAGGACAAAGATTGTCGAATCAGTTTTGGTGTTATAAGTGGGATTCCCGTTGTTGGAATAGTAACTACATTGTATTTCATGATTTGTTTGTTGTCAAGATATTGAATTCTCTTTGTAGTTGGTTTCCTAGATTGACTAAGGAAGTGATGCAGGAGCATCCAAGGTGTAAGAGCAATCTTGCATCAACAAAAAAAAAATGTTGTTTCTTTTCAATAAGGGCTAAATTTGGTAGGGTTACTATTTTTAGTAAGTTTGTATTTGTGCACAGTTGGATACAAAATCTTACACAGACCTGTAGAATGGTGAATAAAAGCTAATGGTGAAGAAATCAATTCAATATCATTTGTCATTTGTGAGTTATTAAAATTTCAAATTCTAAAAATCCTATTGAAATATTCAAAGTCAAATTTGAGGCACTTAGAGGCTCTGGATGCGCTTGAAATTTGGAGGGCAACCCAAGCAATCTACCTTTCGATACTGCTTGTGCACCATCGTCTTTTCGAGAGCTTTCTGAAAAGGTATTATAATTGAAAATCCAATGGTCGGATCGAAAGATATGGCCCCGCGAAGTTGACTTGTTTTTGGAAGGAGATGCAAATTTTGAAATTAAGCTGGTGGCCGCCAAAAAGGGCTATATATGACCATTTTTGGAAACCCTTGGGGTAGTAGAGTTAAGGGGGAAGGTGTAGAGTCAGGAAAAGGCGAGAAAATAGAAACCCTAGTTGATTTGGGGTTACGGAAGACTGAAGATTCCAGAGTCTTGAGAGAGGGAGCTGTAATGTGTTGCAGCCTGTAGGGGATTCATCCTCTGATTGTATTCAAGCTTCTGTAATGTAATGTTTTGCCCATATTAATAAAATATCATTATATTTTCTGTGTGCAATTTCTGTTATTGTGTGTTTTATGAGTTCCCCCCTTCATCAAGTGGTATCAGAGCAAGGGTCCCTGAGTGTGTAGACAAATCGCTGGCCGTGAGGCAGTTTGCACCAAGACCTGAGGTTGTGGGTTTGCTGCGGAGATCAAGTTGCCTCCATGAAGAAATCGTATTGGGAGGAATGCTTTGACGGAAGAGGGTTTTAGGGCCCTGCAAAGACAAATTGATGCATTGCAAGAGGAGCTGTGAAGAGGGTTTGATCCAAGAACAAGAGAAGAAAGCGAGGATGAAACAGAAGAGGAGCTATCTGAGGAAGAACAAGAAGCTACAGGAGATCCTGCAGAAGTTAGGTTGTTGAGGGCCATTTCTAAGATTGGAAAGAGGCCCAAGATTGAAGTTTTGACATATTCTGGAGATTTGAATCCAGAACAACTTATTGATTGGATCAATGACATGGAGGAATATTTTGAGTATGAAAATGTGGAAGACCTAGATCGAGTCAAGTTTGCAAAAACAAAATTGAAGGGCCATGCTAGTATTTGGTGGAAGGAGGTTCAGTTAGAGAGGAATAGAAGAGGAAAAGGATTTAGATCACCAGATGGGATCGGATGGTGGAGAAACTGAAGAAGTAGTTCATTCCTATGGATTATGAGATGGAGTTGTTGAAGAAGCTGTAAGGATTGAAGCAAGGCAACAAGTTTGTTAAGGAGTATATATAAGAGTTTTATAAGATTACTATCAAAACCGGTCATGCAGAGGCCAGCAAGGAGAAGGTAGCCTATTACATTAATGGGTTGAGGCCAAGTATTCAAAAGGAGTTGAGCCTGGTCAGAATGACCATAGAAGATGCATACCAGTTTTCCCTGAAGGTGGAAGAGAAGTGGAATAAAAGATTTGACAGCAAGCAAAGGGGAAGAGGTCAAGGTGGAAGGATTGGTGGAAGACCCTATGGGTGCCGAAATGAAGATTCAAAGAAAAGTGAAGAAGCCGGCACCAGTCGAAATTAGAGAGGAGATAATACCTACCACCCTCGTGACCAGAACAATGGTGAACAAAGATGAAGAGGAAGAGGTAGACCTGGGAAAGGACCTGGAAGAGGAGGTTTCAGAGGAACCTATTTCCAATGTGGAGAAGGACATCGAGCATACGAGTGTCCGCAACATCAAGGAAGGACAAATAGAAGACCTGAAGGTAATGCACGAGATGCACATGTTGATGAAGATACGCAATCTGAGCTCTCTGAAGATGCTGAAAGGGGAGAAACCCTAGTTGTCAGAAGAACTTTGTTGAATGAGGAGAAAGAACCCAATCAGAGGAAGAGTTTATTCCGCACAAGGTGCAAATGTGAAGGTAAGTGTTGTAATATTATTATTGACAGTGGAAAGACTGATAATCTTGTTTCAAAGGAGATGGTTGACAAGTTGAAGTTTACAAGAAGAAAGCATCTGGATCCATACTGGATTGCATGGTTATAGAAGGACCATAAAGCTTTGGTCAATGAGCAGTGTTTAGTGAAGTTCAAGATTGGTGACTACCATGATGAGGTGTTGTGTGACATCATACCGATGGATGCATGTCATATGTTATTGGGGAGGCCGTGGCATTATAATAGGAGCGCTATCTATGATGGCCGTGCAAACATATATTCCCTAACAAAGGATGGAGTTCGTCATAAGTTGAAGCCCTTGAAGGAGGTGGAATAAAAGGTATGTAGTACTGCCAGAATTTGCTTGGTAGATGGTAGGAAATTTTTGGAGGGTATGAAGCATGAGCGTCATTGCTTTTCAATGATTCCTAAGATTAGTCAAGAGAAATGTGAAGATGTACCAGCAGAAGTCTCAGATATGTTAGAATAATTTCAAGACATTATCTCTGATAATGTACCAGAAGGTTTACCACTAGTAAGGAAGATAAGTCATCAAATGGATTTGATACTAGAGCTAGTTTGCCAAACAAGGTAGCCCATAGAATGAATCCAACAGAGAGTGAAGAGTTGAATAGACAAGTTCAGGAGTTGTTGAGGAAGGGAATGATAAGAGAAAGCCTAAGTCCATTTGCGAAACCTGCAGTACTAGCACCGAAGAAAGATGGAGAGTGGAGGATGTGTACAGATTCCTGAGACATCAACAAGATCACAATCAAGTACAGATTTCCATTGCCCAGAATGGATGGCATAATGGATTGTTTGAGTGGAGCCAAGTACTTCACGGAGATTGATCTGAAGAGTGGGTATCACCAAATTCAAATCAAAGAAGGAGATGAGTGGAAGGCAACCTTCAAAACAAAGGAAGGTTTGTATGAATGGTTAGTCATGTCATTTGTGCTAACTAATGCACTGAGCACATTCATGCGGCTCATGAACGAGGTATTGAAAGAATTTTTGGGAAGTTTTGTTATTGTTTATTTAGATGACATTTTGATTTTCAGTAAGACTTGGGATGAGCATTTGATGCATATTAGAAGAGTTTTAGAGAAGTTGAGGGAGGAGAAGTTGTTGATCAATCTCAAGAAATGTAGTTTTGCAAAGAAGGAGTTGGTATACGTGGGATTTGTTGTCTCAGAGGAAGGTCTTAAGATAGACCCAGAGAAGGTGAGGGCTATCATTGAATCTCCTATGCCAAGGAGTGCTTTCGAGGTAAGATCTTTTCATGGTTTGGCAAGTTTTTACAGAAAGTTTATCAGGAATTTCAGTAGCATTTGTACACCCCTAACTGAGACAATGAGAGGGGATAGAAAAGAGTTTAGATGGACTAAAGGAGCAAACAAGAGCTTTGATACATTGAAGCAAAAAGTCATAGAACAACCTGTTTTGGCACTTCCAAATTTCAATAAGGTATTTCAGGTAGATTGTGATGCTAGTGGTAGTGGTATAGGAGCTGTATTGAGTCAAGAAGGTAAGCCCATTGCCTATTTTAGTGAGAAGCTTAATGATGCCAAGAAAAAGTATTATGTTTATGATCAGGAGTTTTATGCAATAGTTTAGGCTTTGAAGAAATGGAGACATTATTTGTTGCCAAAAGAGTTTGTTTTATATACTGATCATCAGGCTTTACAGTATCTTAATAGTCAAGGAAAGTTAAATCAAAGGCACTTAAAATGGGTTGAGTTTTTACAGATTTATACTTTTGTTTTAAAGCACAGGAGTGGGAAGTCCAACAAAGTTGCAGATGCCTTGAGTAGAAGGCAAAATTTGTTGATAGAAATGATGATAGAGGTTGTTGGGTTTGATGAGCTCAAAAGTTTGTATCCTGAAGATCCAAATTTTGCAGAGGCCTGGAAAGCTTGTCTGGAACCTGTTACTTTGGATAGGACAAAATGGTTGGATTTAATAATCCAAGATGGCATGTTGTTTAGAGGAAGCCAGTTGTGCATTTTAAGGAGTTCCATGAGAGAGAACCTGGTTAAGGAGAAGCATAGTGGAAGATTAGCTGGACACTTTGGTCGAGATAAGACCATTACTATTGTTGGTGAACATTATTACTAGCCACAATTGCAGCAAGATATGAGGAAATTTGTGCAGAGTTACAGAGTGTGTCAAATGGCAAAAGGAACAAGTCAGAATACAGGGCTATATCAGCCATTACCTGTACCAGAGAAGCCATGGGATGATATTAGTATGGATTTTGTTCTTGGTTTACCGAGGACACAGAGGACATGATTCCATTGTTGTGGTGGTGGACAGATTATCAAAGATGGCCCATTTTATTCCTTGTAAGAAGAATAATGATGTTCATATTGTAGAGTTATTTTTCAGAAAAGTGGTGAGACTACATGGTCTACATAAGAGCATAGTTTCAGATCAAGATACCAAGTTTCTTGGTTATTTCTGGAGGACATTGTGGAAGAAGTTGAAAATAGATTTGAAGTTTAGTTCTGCACACTATCCACACACTAATGGACAGATAGAAGTAGTGAATAGGAGTTTGGGTAACCTACTATGATGCTTAGTAGGAGATAAGCCCAAGGGATGGGATTTGATTTTGCCATAGGCAGAAATCGCTTACAACAATTCTGTCAATAGGAGTACTGGTAAATCACCATTCCAAAATGTATATGGCAATATTCTAAGAAACGCTTGAGAGTTAAGGAAGCTAGATAGAGGAGAAAAGACAAGTGCTGAGGCCAAAGACTTTATAGAACACCTGAAGAATTTGCATGAAGAAGTGAGAAAGAAAATTAATAAGATGAATATTCAGTACAAGGCTAAGGCATATTAGAAGAGGAGATATAATGAGTTCTAGGTAGGAGATGAAGTCATGGTTCACTTGAGAAAAGAAACGTTCCCAATTGGAACATACAATAAGTTGAAAATGAAGAAATTTGGACCGTGTAAAATCTTGAAGAAGCATGATTCGGGAAATGCATTTGAGGTAGAGTTGCCTGATGACATCAATATTTCACCAATGTTCAACATTTCAGATTTGATAGAGTATCATGATGATGGACTTGATAAAGGAACACAGTGGGTCATTCCAGCATCTACTTCAGAGAAGGAGGAGATAGAGGGCAGTCTGGATAGCCATGTGGGTAAGAGTACAAGAAACAGGCAGTATACAGAATACTTGGTGAAATGGAAAGGAAGGCCTGTTAAAGATTCATCATGGTTATTTGAGACTGAGGTTAACCGTTTTGGTTTCCCTCTAACTCATGAGAAGTGATAGGGTCACTTTTCAAATTACCCTAGGTGTCTGATGCAAGAGCATCCAGGGTGTAAGAGCAATCTTGCATCAACCAAAAAAAAATGTTGTTTCTTTTCAATAAGGGCTAAATTTGGCAGGGTTACTATTTTTAGTAAGTCTGCATTTGTGCACAGTTGGATACAAAATCTTACACAGACCTCTAGAATGGTGAATTGAAGCTAATGGTGTAGAAATCACTTCAATATCATTTGTCATTTGTGAGATATTAAAATTTCAAATTCCAAAAATCCTATTGAAATATTCAAAGTCAAATTTGAGGCACTTAGAGGCTCCGGATGGGCCTGAAATTTGGTGGGCAACCCAAGCAGTCTACCTTTTGATACTACTTTTGCACCATCATCTTTTCGAGAGCTTTCTGAAAAAGGTATTATAATTGAAAATCCAACAGTCGAATTGAAAGTTATGGCCTCGTGAAGTTGACTTGTTTTTGGAGGGAGATGCAAATTTCAAAATTAAGCTGGTGGCCGCCAAAAAGGGCTATATATAACCATTTTTGGGAACCCTTGGGCTAGTAGAGTTAAGGGGGAAGGTGTACAGTCAGGAAAAGGTGAGAAAATAGAAACCCTAGTTAATTTGGGGTTACGAAAGGCTAAAGATTCCAGAGTCTTGAGAGAGGGAGCTGTAATGTGTTGTAGCCTATAAGGGATTCATCCTCTAATTGTATTTGAGCTTCTGTAATGTAATGTTTGGCCCATATTAATAAAATATCATTATATTTTCTGTGTGCAATTTCTATTATTGTGTGTTTTATGAGTTTCCCCCCTTCATCAGGAAGTCATGGTAATGTTGAGGCCGCTTGCACACATACCAGAGCAGGGCCACAAACATAATTTTGTTGATTGGTTTTTTATGCCAGATCATACTATAATTAGAGTGTATGGTTGCCCCCAGCCACCTCACATATTGCCAAAATTTGTGTCAGACAGAATTATATTCATGGAGTTTATGTGGCAAATGATGTGGATGGAAAAGGAGGTAATGAAAAGACAAAAGAAAGGTACATTTCTACTTGATGCTACAATTTTTGGTGATTGGTCTACTGGATCTGACACTCTTGAAAAATTGCAAGCCTTTTTAAAGGCGAAATATCCTTTGAAATTGGGCATCGAGAGGAATTGTGACCCTGAGGGTCATATGAATCTTGTGAGACAATCAATTATAACTAAAATAGTCGTATCCCATCAGGTCTTGTTTGATGAGGGTGTGATAAGAAATCTTGTCACTTTTGATGAGGTATACAATAGGAAGAGAAAATGGGATATCTTGAAAAAGATTGAAGACGAAAAGAAAAAGTAAAATCCCCTATTTCTTGGATTCTTTGTTGAAGAAAAAGACCCTCTGAAGAGAATTGATACAATCACTGATAATTTTGAAAGTATTTATGGTAAATCTGAGAAGCAGCCTCCTAAGGCTACTAAACTTCCAGTGAAAAGGTCTTCAGGGATTGAGATTCATGAGTCTGCTCTTAATGTTTTGTCAATGCAAGATCCATAGGTCCCAGAATCACCACTAGCAAAGAAGCAGAGGACAGAAGAGGTATCTCCACTTGTCCCCTATGAAATGACTGAAGAGGTGGGGGATACTGATGAGGTGGCTAACATCTTGAGGCATATGGGAGATGAGCAAGAGGTTGATCAACTATTGGTTGGTCAAGCCACTGATGCACATAAGCCTGAGGCTAGGATGGGTGAGCAAACCCAAGTTGAACCAGAGTTGGAGGAGGATGAAAGGATTATAGCATCCATGAGGTTCATAGAAGATGATGGCTTCATCAAAATTCTGGAGTTTAAGGATTTTTGGCTGAAAATAAAAATGAAAGAATATAATGAAAAAATGGCAATAAATAAAATGGGTGCTGATGAAGCACAACATGATCAAATCATTACACAAACTTTCAAAGATTTGAAAGTAGATGAAATTGATGTGAGTCCAGAGGAGGCAAGACAAATGGTCTTGAAAAGTAATATGCTCATCATCCCTAGCCTTGAATTGAAAAAGATATTTTTGCTTGACCAAGTTAGAAGTTAGGATGATCCACAACTTGTTTTAGAATTTGATTATGAAGATGGCATAAGTGGATGCAGTTTTAATCCAAAGATAGAGACCCTTGCAATCTGGACTACTCAGAAGAATACAAGCAAACCAAGATTGCTTGATATTGTTTAAGAAATGAGGGGTACAACTATGGTAAAGACTTTTCAAGATACATCAGCAATAGAAGCAACTGCTCTTAATGTTCATACTGCTATGTTTACTCATGTTGCTATGAAGAAGTTAGAACAAAGGATGCAAGATTATGAGCAAACTCAGAAAGTAATGAATGATGAAGGAAACAAATTGTATTCTGAAAATGTGAAATTAAAGAAATAATTGCAAGCTGTGAATTCTTCTCAAGGTCAAGCCATTGTACCCTATCAGCCCCTTGTGCCACAAACATCCAGTGATGTCAAAGTGTCTACTGAAGAATTTAATGCATTAAGATTGAAATTTGAAAAGGAAATTGAAAGTTTGAATAAACAAAGTGAAATGACAAAGAATGAGGCAAAGATGAAAGTTTTTGAATTTTTTGAGAAAATTTTGGAGCATAGAGTAAAATTGGTTGTGGATAAGCTTGGGAGTGTGCATGATTGCTACTCTTCTTTATCTCAAGACATTGAGCAATTGAAGATAAACTTTTCTATTTTGGATTTGTTGTATAAAAAATGGCAACCCTATCATCACACTTTGGTTACGATGTGCTTAGTAGTGCAAAGGAATCCTGATGCCCCTACAACTTTGAAGCCCACTGAGCAAATGGTCAAAATGATCATTGATGAATACCAGTATGTGAATGGGGAAAGCTAGAAGATGCAAGAAAAGGTTGAATCTTTAACTACGTTCAAGCATAAATTTATTCCTTTCATACTGACAAAAGAAGAGAAAATCAAAAGTCTTGACACATGGAAGATGGAATTCGACCAAACAGTATTCCAAGTTATGGATTTTTTGAAGGATGGAGATGTTAGCAATCTCAGTTTCAACATGATATTGGACCGAGTAATTGCCTTGGATGTTGGGTATGCAAAATTTGTGATGGATGTCAGAGCTTTTCTTGATAAAACATGGAAAGATCACCAGGAGAACTTGCCTCAGATTCAGGCTTACCAATGGCCTGGTGATTTTACAATATATAAATGGGAGGAGAAATATCTTAGAGATGAATCATCAATAACACAGGGTCAGGTACAGAGGAGCAATGAGCCATATGCTGGTATTAAATAGCACCACCACATCTTGAACGCTCTCCTTTTGTCTCTTTATGTTTTCTTCATGTTTTCAAAATGTATTCAAATATATTTGAAAATCTAAATTGGACTTATAAAAGGCAAATATTGTAATATCAATGGTTAGGAATACAAAGAGCCATTTTGAATGTGAAAGGTCTGAAGCTTTTTGCTTCCTTTATAAAAGGAAACCAAGACCTTATGGCTCGAGATTTATCTGGGATTTTGATTTTTTGAAAGAGACATTGCACTGCCTGTACTTTGAAGAAAATTAATATAAAAGTTGCTATTCTTTGGTCCTCAACTTTTGGTTCTCATTTGTTTGTTGAATTGGATTGTTAATAATTTATCTGGTTGTCTCCAATTTACTTTTTTTTTGTTATTCAAATCAACCTATCAAGTATATTGTTGATTTGTCAGAACACATTTGATGTTTCTTGTGTGGTTTGTTTATTGGGCTCCTTCAAGCAAGGATTAAAATCCTATAGGTGAATCACAGTAACTTTGGAAAGTTAAATTGGATTGTTAAAGAAGAACCTAATAACTTACATATTTGCATGTCTATGCAAGTCATAGACCTAGAATTGCCAAGCAAATCGAGTTGTGGATAAAAGGGAAGCACATATTCTTCTTAGAGGGAAAACTCTGTAACCCAAAGACAGGCACCGATCATTCTCTTTTGAAAATCATTCCCTTGTCTATATTTTCAAAATCTAATTTTATTTTTCTATTTTAGTAGGGTTTAAAGATTTATAGAAAACATTAATCCAAATCATATGCTAGGTTGGGTTAAGTGAAGTGGATGATTTAATTGGCAAAATTACATAAGCTCCTTAATCTGTTCTGAAGTCACCAACAAACTTGAAAGTAAATTGTCATTGGTGAAACAAGGTAACACCCACCTATGCTTGAAAAAAGCCTAAAGTGCGGAGAATTTTGATTAATCTAATCAATTTTGTTAGTTGGCCAAATTCACATATAAAACCTAATCATAAGATTTGGCATATCTTTAGGGTTTTATAATTTGCAAATTTGAGTACCAACAAAACCAATATTGACATTAAAGTGATGTACAAAAGCATTGGCCAAATCATTGAAGGAATGAATAGAACTATGAGGAAGAGAATCAAGCCATTGAATTGCATAATCCTTTTAGTTTCTAGGGAAGAGCTTTGTAAAAAAATTATCATCATAAACATAATCAAAACAAACTCCCAATTGTGTCATAAGGTCCCCTTTACCACTATACTTTACAAAACTAGGGGCCACCGAACAAACTAGAAATGGATAAGAAATAACTCAAATGAAAGTGGATTATGCTTGATTTCTCCTATGATATCCTTTGATTACTAGGGGTAATGCATCAACTTTACTTTGAATTTTAAGGATGACATCTATGTTGGAAGGATGAACATTAGGAGTTATGATTAAAATGGGAGTGGAAGTGGCAACATGAGATAATACATGGAGTGTAGGTTGATTGGGGGACAAAGAATGAAGTTAGAGTGACATCACTAGAAGTGGGAACATGAGTAGTGGGTGAGAAGTAAACATAATCAGGGGATGAGTGGAAGGTACAATATGAGAAGTACGTACAATGAGAAGATTAATGATAGGAGCTATGAAAAATTGATAAGCAATCCAGAGAAGAGAAGAAATATGTGGCATGGCTAATGCAGGAGAAGATGTGGAAGGAGGCACACTAGATGAAGAGGCTTGTGAAGGAAGGGGAGGAGACACTATTTAAGGAACTTGATGAGCTTATCCTTTGACCTATATCACTTAATACTTCCATCACATAAGGATTATCCATTAACAAGTTATGAAGAACATCAATCAAATTTGAATAATTAACATTATTTCTCAAATTCGTAAAGGTCTGATATAAGTATTTGTGTAGTAATATTCATGTATCACCTATCCATATGTGCAACATGTGCATCATGATGAAAGACATCTTCCCCATTAAAATATGTAGTAGTCATCAAATCCTCAATCATAACTTCCTCGCAATGAATCGAGGCCATTGTAGAGTTAAGCCTAAGGTTTCTTCTTAGTGCAAAATGAGGATTAGGTTGAGACCTTGACATTCAAGAAAAATATAAAGCAATGAAAAGGAAATTGCATCCAAGTAATCCTAATTTTTTCTGCCAACAATTCATACCAAAGATTGAACAATTTAAGGATATTACAATAGGTGATTTGTATCGACACAAATAATATTACTGAAGCATTTCAAAGTTTAGGCCATAAGAATCATCCTTTTTTAAACATGGGTTGCAATAATTCTAAAAATTTAGAAGTCTTGGTCATTAACATTATTGTCTGCTACAATGTCATCCAATGTATCATTGTCAATGTTCATATGTTCTTTCAAGTATTTAATATTATCATCATCCTCATCTTGACTTGCATCATCTTCATCATCATTGAAATTGGCTATAGACCATATATATTGTTACCAGATGTATTTGGCTCATCATTTTCTATACCATCCATATTGTTGTCTTCCATGTCTTCTTGTGCCTGAACATAACCATCTTCAACATCATCATGGATGTCAATTTCTTTGATGTTCTCTAATCCCTCACTCTCATTTTGTTGGCCATCATTGTTTTGCTCAGTATCCACTAATTCATCATCAAATACATGCCTTAATCTTGGATCATAATGTATGGCAAATATCCATTTCGGGTTCAAAATATCTTCATAGAAAAATACCTACATATGAATGACATACATTTATTAGACGTATGGTATAACAATTTTATTGATTAATAAACATGTGTATATATTCGCAATAAACTATGAATTAATAGATTAATGATCACTATTGCTTCTTGTTTGAGTTAAAGAAATACTTGCTCACAATGAATTGGTAGAACATAAGGCTCCTTATCCTTTGGTAGGAAACATGAGGAATCTATAGAAAACAATCTACTATGGGTATCATGTCTTCGTGTCCTCTCAAATGCTTCATACCATCTACACTTAAAAATACAACATTTAAAAGAGGGGTAATCCAACTCAATAATTTCTTGTATTTTCCCAACATATTGTAGATTCCCTTCAATTATATTCTTATCTTTTGAGCATGATTGATTGGATTGCTTGAAGTCAACTATGATTCCACAATCAATGGATTGTCTCTTTACATCTACACTTTCTACACGATAATGTCGACCATATGCCCACATTGCTGGATATTTCCTCACCTATGAAAGACCATTTATTTCAATGAAAAAAAATATAATGACGAATATTAAAATAGTTAATAGTGTCAAGACTGTAAGGAAACAACATTTTGTAAAATTCTAACTGTACCTTTCTTTCATATCCTCTAGACATGTTGCTTTCATCTTTTGTTATGTTTGAATCTATACCTGCATCTTCTATTTGATTTTAAATTTGTTCAGTAACCCATTCTAGTGTGCAATCTTTGTTCCATTCCCCAAGCAGATCAGTGGGAAGTAGAGTATTCCTTAGGTTCGATCTCTTAAACTATCTCCTTGATTCTAACACTTCTTCTCTCTTTTTATCATATAGATCAATCCATTTGTTCATAAAGTCCATGTGGTACAGAATGAACTTGTCGAGTATAGCACTTTTGTCTACACCTATTACATGTCAACATGTTTATTTCAAACTCCAAATGTCATGCTGTTAATTTGACAAATAAATTACAAAGTAAATTAATGATTGCAAGAAAAACAACCACACTGATCATGAATTTACTTACTAATTTATACTTGAACAACATTAGATTGTGGTTTTTCTCCATCAGTAATATTTGATGCTCATTCTTCATCCCAGAAGCATGGCCCATCTTCAAAATCCTTGCCAAGGAATTCACACAGGAAGAAAAATGCTTCATTCAATACATACCCTTCAGCCATGCAACCCTCTGGATGTAACTTTTGTCGGACATATCTTTTTAGAGTTTTCATATACCTCTCAAAGAAAAACATCCACCTCGTTGATACGACACCCGCCAATTCAATGTCATCAACTAGGTGTATAAGTAAATGGACTTGTAGGTCCATGAAACTTGTAGGGAGCTCCTTCTCAAATACACATACAATTTTTGCAATTTCCTTCTTCCATTTTGGCACTTCACATTCATGGATCTCCTTAGAGGTCACCCACCTGATATAAGAATATTAAATTAGTATGAACCCTTAGTCAAAAATTAAAATGCAATATAATATCTCTATGTCTCTCACACATGAACATTTCATATAACCATATACCTTGTAAATGCTGAAAATTGACTTACGACATTCCTTAAGTCAACTGTAAGACATGAATCCCCCCTAATTGCCAATGGCATGATATGCTATCAAACACATTTATGAAAAGGTCATTAGTAATTTTTTCTCACACAACAAAATATCAAAATATATTTAGTACTTAATCAATGTTACCAATAAATGTTAAATGATGATATATAATACCTTCATAAAATTATGAAAATCACGTGTTTTAAATCCTGTGATATGTCCATCAACTCTAAAAGCTTTAGCCAATGATGACCCATAGCTAGTAGGTGTCCTTATTGAATGGATGACATTTTTTAGTTGGTCTAGCTCTTTTTTTTCAAAATCCATGCAGCTTCTGCATATGTTTCATTTTCCCTGTTTGGCCACAAATGTTTTCTATCAATTTTGGTACGCAAAAGAGCAATATCTCTCCTCGAAGACAAGGTCTCCTTCTCTTTGCCTGATATATGTCAAAATATAGAATCTGGGACATTTTTGAAGATGTGCATAGGATTTAATAAGTGAGATATTAATACATCCTTCCAGTAAGGGAGCTCATAAAATATGGATTTCCTTTTCATTCCTTCTGGCATATTAACTACAACTTGTTTTGGTTTTCAATTGAATCACCCCGATCAAAAAAATGCTCCCAAGCTTTCAATTTAGCATCTTCATACTTATTAAGCCAATCACCTGGACCCATAATCATGGGAGGGCCTCTATTTTTAACTTTTACATTAAATTGATTCTTCAGGCGATTTCTAAACTTGTGATCTAGTGGTAGAAAAACCCTATTGTTTGCGCAAATAAATTTATGTAGATCTTTAGAATACCACCCTTGAAATTGTTCTGCACATCTTGGACATGCAAATATTCCCTTTGTTTGAAGCCCTGCAATTCAATAAGTAATGTTAATAACATCAAAAAAATAGTATAAAACTAAGTATGAAAGTTGGGATGAAAATAGATTATGAGTGTAAATACGTAAATATTTTATCTTACTAGAACAAACACCAAGTCTTGGGAAATCATGAATAGTCCAACATAGCACACCATATGACATGAAGGACCTATTTTATGGGGGACGTGATATGTCATACATTCTTATGCCTTTCCATAATAATTGCATCTCATCAATAAAAGGTGCAAGATAAACATCCATGTTTTTCACTTGATGTTTTCTTGGAATAATGAGAGTTAGCATAAGGTGCTCCTTTCTAACATTCATCCATGGGAGAATATTGTATACTATCAATCCGACTGGCCAAACAATATAATTTGAGCTTAGGAAAGAGAATGGGCACACTCCATCAATTGCAAGACCAAACCTGATACTACGGGGTTCATCTTTGAAATTTCTTGGCCATTTTTCCTTTGTGTTTCATTGCTTTGGAGTCGGCCAGAATTTGCATGAATCCACCTTTACTCATGTTCTTTGCATGTCAGTCCATCAATTGTGCAAGTGACTTGTAACGAAACATTCCTTGAAGTCTAAGTATAACTGGCATGTGACGTAAAACCTTTTTTAGAACTGTAGGACCTTGTACATCTATATGATATCTCTTCTCTTTGCATACAAGGCATTCTACCATGTTTTTATATTCATCTATGTATAAAATGCAATCATTTTTACATGAATGAATTTTCTTATATTTAATCCCCAACTCAACCAACAACAGACGCGCCTCTCTGTAAGTTGATGCCAACACATTCTCTTCAGGGAATATTTTAGTTTTTAGTGCCCTGTAAGATTGCTAGAGATTAAATCAATTGAATGTTTGACTTATGATGAACATGTTTGATATGTCAATCTATACTAGGATAGTTTATATACAATATATGGTTTTAAAATACCCTTAAAGAAATATAAACGAAGTTGATGAATGTTTACGAATTATGTACACCAATTGACAATGCAAAATAAGAAATAGATTTCAACTCACTTCAATAGGGTAGTGAATCCTTTGTCTGACCAACCAAATAGTGACTTGTTTTCTAATAATATTAATGTGCATGTCAGTTTTGAGGTTCTACTTGCACCCAATTTGAACATGAGTGTCTTCGCTGCTTGCTTGATGGAGTCTTTCAGGTTGTTATCATCAACATTACGTTGGTGGTAATTACCCCTGCTATCATCATTACTGTCAACCATATGATCATTATTGTCATCATTGTTTCCATCCCCAAAGAAACCTGTAATCGTTCCATTCAATCCTTCTTCATGCACTGTATTTTCACTATCATGATCATCATCATTAAGGCTAGGTGGCATGTCATCAGTGTGTGTGGATCTCATCAATGCTTCAAATTTCTCAACTGGTAGTATTCTCTTCAATCTTGTACTTTTCACCTTGGTATTGTTTAAAGTATGGTTTGGATCATCCCATCCAAATCTTAATAACCCAGTTGCATCTTGGGTATTACTATGTGTTTCATCAACGTCTTCTACGTATCAACAAATGCAAGCATTATTTAATGTTTGACAACAATTGGATAAATCATAAATGTATCAATTTCAAAGAAATATAATCAAATATTGCTTAAAAAAATATAGATTGTATGAACATATATACATCAATTGAATAATGGAACATTATTTTATAGACTACCTTTTTAATACAATAATTTAAATAAAACACAATTTTGACAACATAGTTTATAAAACATCAGTCCACACTCATTTATTATTCTTTGGTTTTCTGCCCTTAAGAACATCCTTAGGGAGACCTTGTTCTTCCATCTTCTTTTGCATAGGAGTGTGTTCTTTCCATATCTCCATCTTTATCATTTATAACCTCAACAAATTGACAATTCGGTCTTACAGTAGGGTCTCTTCCCTTACTACTATTTATAAATCTTGCAATATTTTTGTGTGTGTATGCATGTCCATCTATATACATAAGATGACCTCTATTCATTTCTTTTCCACTTTCCATTTGGAGACGATGTGTATACATATTTGAATTTAGACCATATGCTGACATGCTAGGTTTATATTTTGCTAGCCTTCTCCATTCACCACTGTAATATGATGGACCATAATATGGCATTAATCTCCTAGTGGTTTGTTTTGAATTGTTTCTATGTTTAGATCCCACATGTACATTTTGGACAATAAAGAGGCCTAGATTCGCTCCATGAATATTGGAGGGTCGTATCATGTAGTTATATCCCCAAAATTGAAACACCTCGTACACTCTAGGTAGTTGTTAATCACTAGGCCAAGCGCAATATAGTCAATGATCAAATGTCTCTTTGTAAATTGATCTCAAACTCAGGGGCAAGTCATCATCTCCATCACATTCATTCTCATAGGGTATGTAGTCCACCTTCCCCTTGTCTTTAAGCAAATTATGCATCTTTAAACCGGTTCTTGTTTTGTTGCTTGTTTTCATCAATTCCTCATCTTCTGAGCTGGTATATTGGCACATATTTTTGTTAGATGTATCATCTGATAAATGATCATTGCCCTTTAGGCTGGAAGTTGGTGATCCGGAAAACTTTAAACCAAGAAATTTATCCTGCAAGTATCCATTAAGAAAAAAATTAGTTATTTAAATAATATAAAACAATGTTTAAACGAAGTATACATGTTATTTATATCAAATTAGAAAATTCATTACCACAATTCCTATTGGATTTGAATCGATTGTAGGAGGCATACTACCGACTGGAAGCTTATCATATATGTAATGTCTTTGTACAATCGCTCGTTTGAATTGTTTCTTTCCACAACATACAGAACATCCACAAACAACAATTTTCTCAAAGTATTCATCCCATGTACTATAGTCCTGACCAACCTCTTATTCAGTGCAATCATTTGTTGTGTCTGCAAGATCCATTGTCATATCCTCTTCCACCCACTATCCTCCACATGATTTAACAGTTTTAGGTCCACGTCCACGTACATATCTTTTTCTTTTGCTAGTTGAACGCTCAGGCTCTGCATTTGCTCCAATCTCCATCTAAAATAATCAACAACATGCATTAATTTATGTCAAGATTGGATAATACATTATAAATTTCAATAATACTTTGAAAAAAGATGGACGTATCACAAAATTCTATTAGATCATTTTTTCCTAAGTTAAGTCAAAATTTGAGTACCTAATGTCCCGCTTCATCCGTTGTGTCCTCATTTGATATGAGACAATTTATTGCCATGGCCTCGTCTGGCTCCTATAATACACTTCATAGTAAATAATGTTTAGTACACTAATTATATCATTTCAACAAATATGCTATCCAACACAAAACTTCACTTTGGTCATATATTTGACATATTGATATCATGTTTTGGCCATCCTAATTTTCAAACTTTTCCCTTGATCATAGAATCACATTTAATCATCATTCCTATGCACTTTCAACCAATAAGTTTGACCTTAGAGGCCTCATGGATAGAAAAATGACTTTATCTCCTCTATGTTGTAGCATTTGTGAATTCATAAACACCTTCCTCCTTTGGTTGAGGTTGCTTTCTCTTCTTACCTCTATTGTATCTGCAGATTCCATTGTCATATCTATTTCCACCCACTTTCCTCTTTGCGATTTAGTAGTTCTACACCGTCCACGTCCTCTCTCTATGGCCTCCTTTGGATCTTGTAATACACAACAATGACAATAGTCACATAACAGCTATGCACCAAGAGAATATTGTTGAAATTATCTTGTTAATACACTCGCTTTTCATTAAGACACACTATGAAAAAAAATAGGACATTGTAACATTTTGCTCTTCACAAAAAGTTTACACGTGACAACTAGAGCTCAAATCTTATGATTACAAGATGACTACAAATTCACATCAAAAAGACATTTATTTACAAGATGACTACAAATAAAACCTATTACTAATAATTTTAGCTGAACATCCCTTCCATGGTCCCTTGTTATCCTAGATGAAAGAAAATCTATTACTAATAATTTTAGCTAGTTCTCTACCTTACACTTCTTCCACAAATTCATTAAAACTTTAGATATTTTCTCTTTGAAAAATAGGGAACCACGATTTCTCCCTTGGAACATATGAAGATGGATGCTAAATTAGGTGCACTTTGAACCTCCTTTTGTGCCCTAAAAATATTACATTTAGGGCTAAAAGTTGGCACTAAAGTCGGCGTTAACTACGTCGACTATAGCACCGACTACTGAATCAAAAAAAAAAAACTTCCCACGTGAATTTAGAGATGAGAGGAGAAAAATGCTGCACGAAGGAAGACAAAAGGAAAAAGGGAAAAACGCCGCGTGAAGGAAGAGATGAGAGGAGGGCACCCTCTGAGGGATCAGCTACGAGCAAGTAGATGAGAAATTTGATTTAGTTTGTGACACCATAGGTAAGGTTACAATTTGTTTTTTTCATTCCCACAAATATTTTTGTTTGGATTAAATGGAGAGGATTGTGAAGAAAGGGTTGTGAATATTGTTTTGTTTACAGGTGAATTGTTCAAGTCTCATGTGGTTGCAAAGGAGGAGGGTAAAATTATAGACATTGCATTATTTCCTCTACATCTGAGAGTAGTGAACGCATTTTTGAAACCCCAATGCCCCGATTTGCTTATCATTCCCATCCATCATTTCCTTCCTAAAAAAGTAGTTGAGTGCTTTCAAGACAAGTTGTTAAACTGCATCCACCCCACTGCAGCCAAGACCTGTGGGAACAGAGGTTGGTCGAGACAATTCAAGGCGATAGGGCTTTTGAGACGAGGGTGAGCGAACTAAAATTAGGCCCAGAACTATAGATTCCCTCCCAAGGCAACAATTGATTCATAGGCAATTGTTTCATACCTAGCAGTGTGTACTTCATTTGCCTCCATAGATTGGACGAAAATAATTTGCCCTAGGTCGCCTTGAATTGTCAAGAAATAGAGGGAAGAGAGCAAAGGGAGCAGACTCTGGCCACAATGAGGTAATTCATTGTTAATTTATAGATTTGTAAATGTTTCCATTGTTTCTTTGATTTTTAGTTTTTAGTTTTTTATTTCTAAATTTAAAAGAAGAAATTTATTATCTATATATAGGGACATGAGACTGATAAAGATAAAGAGGCATTGGCTTCCATATTGGGGGTAGAGGTAGTGAACAAATTGGATGGTGTTGACTTGATAATGCTTGCCAGATACATAGGAAAATGATCTAGTAAAGCCCCTAAAACATTGCAACCAAATCAATTGTGTCAAAGGGAATCAATTGATTCCCCATCCAGTCCTAGATCGAGCAAAAGATCCAGGAGGAAATCAATAACAATAACCTCTAAGAATGTGGAACAAGGAGCAGAGACTTCCAATGTCCCAGCCACTCTTGGGACACAGACTTCTTTGACCACCACGCCACGTTTTGCATCTTCCATTGGTACCTATGATACCAAGATAGAATATGATGTGGTTTCAGGGGAAGTTTGAATGACAGATGCTGGAAAAATGTTTGTGAATAGGTTGAAGGAATCATTCCTTCAACGGTTCAAAGACCATCTACATTTTCCATTCTCAAAGATATCCATGCACCTACAAAAAGCAGATATCCATGACATGGAGACTGGATTTGCCACAGGTTGGTCTGTAAAGAAGATAAAGCTACGAATGTCTCAAAACTGCAAGAGATTTCGGTGCAACCAAATAAATAAGATAAAAAAAACTCCCTCTCGAGCTAAGGCTCAAAAAAGGTCAATTGATGTAAGTGTGAAAGTATGGAAAGAGCTTGTAAAAGCATATGAGAAGTTCGATGCACGGAGGAAGTTCGGTGAGGAGAGTACGCAAGTATTTGAATTTGCTCATAAAATTATATCAAATTTATTAAATGATTTTTAAATTATATTTGTGCATAGTTAAATTGAATTAGTATATGTTTCAAGACAAGGCCTCCAAGGCTAGGCTTGACAAACTTCGTGCCACGCATCACAGTGGCCAAAAAGGTGTGCAGGCCTTGATCTGTACATTTGTAAGTATATTTAATATGTTAAATGATATATTTTTTATTTCCTAGGAAAAAGTAAATGATTGCATATTAATTAGTTTAACTAGTCCATGTGCCATATTTTGACAGGAAGAGAAATATGGCCGGCATCCAACGCAATTTGAAAAAGAAATGTTACAAAGAAAAGAGTGGACCAATTTTGTAATCTAGATGGAGAACGAGGTATCAATAGTTGACTGTCAATAACTTAGTTGGATATTATTGTGTTAATATGTCAATTTGCATTTCTTGTGTTGAGTTGTTTATTGATGTGTAGGATGAGTTCTAAAGTGCTTCTCTGTTGGCCCTAGATCCCACTCAATTGTCCCATTATTTGCAGTCCTGGACATGTGCACATGTCCTCCTAGTTACCTTATTGCAGTGTTGAGATTTGAACTTCAGTCACTCTCATTATGAATGCACCTTTTTACCTTTACAAAACAATCCTTGGACATTTTTCAAAATAATTTTAATCCACAAAGCTCGACAACTGTAAGGGCAATCACTTATATACAAACGTGAGTTATGTGAATAGGCCACTGAATCATTGACAAATTTGTTTATATTGAATTAATGTATAGACAGTAGATCCTTTATTAAATCATTAGGTGGTGATAGAAATTATAAAAATGATGAGTCCCTTATCAAAGGCACATCATTGATATCTTTATCAAAGGCACGTCATTGAATATTCCAACAGTTGCAACAATGTAGGGCAATCCTCTAGCTTGTGATCAACATCATAATAAGTATACATTGGAAAATTTGTGCAACTACGTGATGTATGTGTTAGATTTAGGGCAGACAACTAAGAGGGGGGGTGAATCAGTTGTACAAAACTTTCTTCCAATTAAACACTTAAGTCCACTTAGGAGCATAATGATAAATCAATAATGGAAACATAATGCATGAAATCAAGAGCAGAAACACATTAACACATAGGACACCAAGATTTTGACATGGAAAACCCGGTTAAGGGAAAAACCACGGGGTGATTAACCCAAGATTGTATTCTCTGTTAGAAGAATAGAAAGAACAAAATGGCATATGCCAATTAGGGCTCACTACTTGAGCACACTGCTCACAAGAGGCTCACTGCCTACAAGAGACACACTGTCTACAAAATAGTAAGTATCACATACATGAACTAGAGAATAACATCTTCACCATGCTTGATTCAGTTCCATTTAAGACCAATACTTCTTCTCTGCCTTTTTCTCTCTTCCTCACTACCACACACTCATCTCCACAAGACACACTTTGAAATGACCTTACAATCCCTTATTTATACAAGACATCGACTTAGGAATAATCATCTAAGTCGGTAAACATCAACAAGAACATCCGTAGGATGTGTAACTCATCCGGTCAGCCAGTCTCAGGAAGAACACCATCATCCGGAAGTTATTCCTCAATTGCAAGCTCCAACTCCAATTTGAACCATCAACACAAACTAGAAATGATCCAAAGACATCCACAAGCTTGCCTGAAATACCAAGAACATCCACACTTCATCTGCTTACTGAAATCCTTCTCTCCTTCATCCAAAATCTTAAGAACATAGTCTATCATCACTGTCACAAAGGAATAGATGCTTGCGGACCTTCAAACCATGAACCAAACAAGTTGACACTTCAAAAAGACTTCCTGAACACGCCCTCAAATCCACAGAATAGGGTAATGCATTTCTAGATCTCACTAGACCTATCTTTATCACTTTGTCACCTCTAAACACCTACCGAAACTAGTTTTACTTGAGCGGCCACAACTTCTTCAGATCTTCATGCGGACCTCTAAAATCTTTACTGGATCATCTTAAGACACATATCTACAAATCCTTTAAACCACATCCTCTGATCCTCATCTTAGCTTGTACTTTTACCTTACTGTCTTCACTATTCTTCATTGTTCCTGATATGACCAATTTTCTCAATATCCTCAGCAAACAAATCATCCAATCCTTATCATTAATGCAATAGGAGTATGTTGACATCAATGACAACATCGGTTAGGCCCATACTTGCAACAATCTCCCCTTTTGTCATTGATGGCAACATATGATGTGAAAAACTGTTTTGACCATCAAGACAAGAACTTCTCTTTATTGTCACAACTCCCCCTATCAGCAACAACCATTCACATGTCTTCTCTTCCTTTCCTGCTCCCCCTTTGATCATCAACCACTTGTTTTTCACATGTCTTCTCTCCCCCTTTGACATCAATGGCAAAGGGCACATACTTGCAATTTCACTACTTCAGAATTATACCAGCTGCAACCCTTAAGTGGCAGCTTCCCATCATCAATCCGGACCACAAGATATGACTGTGATATCCACCAGATTGATGCACATCAGTGGACCTTAGTTCATCACTGGAGGGGCAATAACCCCTAACTTCTCCCTGAGAAACTCAAAAGAGTCCTTAGGTAGAGGTTTAGTAAAGATGTCTGCAATCTGATCCTTGGAAGGCACAAAATCTAATCTGACTTCATTCTTGTTCACTTGCTCTCTCAAAAAGTGAAACTTGATGGATATATGTTTAGTCTTTGAATGCAACACCAAATTCTTAGATATATTTATTGCACTTGAATTATCACAGAAGATTGTGATAGGCTCCTCATACTCCACTCTCATGTTTCTTAGCATTTGTTTCATCCACAAAACTTGAGTGCAAATGCCTGCTGCTGCAATATATTCTGCTTCTATAGTGGACATAGATATTGCCTCTTGTTTCTTGCTTATCCAAGAAACCAATTTCTTCCCCAAAAAGAACGCTCCACCACTGGTACTCTTCCGGTCATCCACATCTCCTGCCTAATCAACATCTGTATAGGCATGAAGAGAGAAATAATGATCTCTAGGGTACCATAGACCATACTCAACTGTCCCTTTTAGATATCTAAAAATCCTCTTGACTGCCATGACATGAGATTCTCTAGGATCAGCTTGGAATCTAGCAACAAGACCAACAACATTCATAATGTCAGGTCTAGTTTGGGTGAGATACAACAGTCCTCCAATCATTAACCTATACTTTTTCTGATCATCCTTAGGAGAGTCATCATCTTTGCTCAACTTACATTTGGTTGCCATGGGAGTATTTATTGGCTTTGAGTCTTCCATCCCAAATTTCTTCAACAATTCTTTCACATATTTGGTCTGAGAAATGAAGATTCCTTTCTTTGTTTGAGTGATTTGTAGACCCAAGAAGAAATTCATTTCCCCAAGCATGGACATCTCAAATTTATTTTTCATTTGATTTGCAAAGGTTTTACACATACCATCTCTTCCTCCAAAAAATGATATCATCAACAAACACTTCAAGAATTAAGATATTTTCATGATCAATTTTGAAATACAAATTACTGTCAGCAGTAGCTTTGTTGAAACCAGTCTTCAATAGATGTTTATCCAATCTTTCATACTAGGCTCTTGGGGCTTGCTTTAGTCCATACAGTGCTTTCTTCAACTTGTAGACCATATCACCATGATCAGACAATTGAAATCCATCCGGTTGCTCAATGTACACTTCTTCCAAGTCACCATTCCGGAAGGCAGACTTAACATCCATCTGATACACTTTGAAATCTTTGAAGGCAACAAATGCAAGAAATAATCTGACTGCTTCAATTCTTGCCACCAGAGCAAAAGTTTCTTCAAAATCAACTCCTTCTATTTGAGAATAGCCCTTGCAGACCAATCTGGCTTTATTTCTAATTACTTTACCAACTTCATTCAGTTTGTTCCGGAAGACCCATTTGGTTCCAATCACATTCTTGTTTCTAGGTCTGGGAACAAGATCCCAAGTGTGATTTTTCTTAATTTGCATCATCTCTTCCTCCATTGCTTTAGTCCAATTTTCATCATTGCAAGCTTCATCTACTGTCTTAGGTTCAATCTTTGAAATCAAACAATACTCATCTAAATTTTGAGCAATTCTCCTTCTAGTTTGTACACCTTTGCTCTTGTCACCTATGATCTAATCTTCAGAGTGGTTCAGTCTTACATACCTTTTAACTTTGGAAGTTTCTTGCACTTCTAATTCTTGATCAGGCTCATTAAAACTCATCTCTTCTTCTTGATTTACCGGATCAGTTTGAATCTATTTTTTAGAAGAGCATTGGGCTCATTGAATCAGAACACCATTCTGATCATCTTCATCATATTCATAAAACCTTGAGGGTTTTTCAATTCCTTCATCAACCTTCACATTTGTGCTTTCTATAATCTTTCTCAGTCTCTTGTTATAACACCGGTATGCTTTGCTTTGAGTAGAGTAACCCAAGAATATTCCTTCATCACTTCTAGCATCAAACTTGCCTAGATCTTCATCTCTTTTAATGTAACACTTGCTACCAAAGACTCTGAAATACCTCACAGTAGGAGTGATGCCAAACCAAAGTTCATAAGGAGTCTTACCAGTATTGCTTCTGATTTGTACTCGATTGAGAGTATAGATTGCAGTGCTGGCAGCTTCTCTCCAAAAGATCTGAGGAACATTTGCTTCCATCATCATGGTCCTAGATGCTTCCTAGATGGTCTAGTTCTTTCTCTCAACTACTCCATTCTACTGTGGTGTCCTAGGAGCATACAACTGTCTCTTTATTCCATGTTTCTCACAGAAGTCTATGAACTCACCGGATGTGAATTCTCCACCTCTATTAGACCTCAGACATTTTAATTTTAATCTAGTTTCATTCTCTACCATAACCTTGAATATTTTGAATTTCTCAAGAGCTTATGATTTCTCTTTTAGAAAAGTTACCCACATCATCTAGGAATAGTCATCAATTAGTAACATGAAGTATCTATCACCTTGCACACTCCTGATTCTTGCCAGACCACATAAATCAGTATGAACTAAGTCTAATAATCTGGTAGAAGATTGTTCCTTGCTTTTGAATGAGACTCTGCTTTGTTTTCCCAACTGACATTCCTTGCACAAACTATTTGTAGGCTTCACCAATTTTGGAAGATCTCTTACAGCCTGAGTATTTCTTATCTTGATGATATTATCAAAATTCACATGACACATCCTCCTATGCCATAACCAACTCTGATCAATTTGCACAAATAGACAAATTTTACCAGTACCAACTAAATGGAAGATGTTACCTTTTGCTTGGGTACCAGATGCAATCTCTATTCAGGAATTCTCAAGGATCTTGCATTTTCCATTCTTGAATATGAGATCATAGCCTTTGTCCACCAACTGTCCAACACTGAGGAGATTGTGCTTCAATCCTTCAACATATAGTACATTACCAATTTTGTTCCTTCCATCAAAAGAAATAGTCCCTCTACCTTTGATTCTACTAGCAGAATTATCGCCAAATTTTACCACTCCTCCTTCATACCTTTCCAAATCTATGAACTTATTTTTGTCACTTGTCATATGGTGAGAGCATCCACTATCAATGACCCAGTCATCCTTTTCAACTTGAACAGCCAGAGCTCTTTCTACAACTTTATGATTGACAGATTCAGAGGGCATTGGATCTTCTTCCTTGATGGCAATGAATACCCAGTCACTTCCAGATTTGTCTCCTGTCTCTGATTCATCATCTGTTACTCCTTCATTATCTCCTTCATGAACATAGTAACAATTCTTTTGGAACCTTGACCTGTTAGGGTTTAGCCTTAAAAATATTTCTAAACATCTTAAGGCAAAATGACCAATCTTATTGTAGTTAAAACACTTAAAAGGCAATTTTCCTTCATATTTACCGGATCCTCTTGGCAGTCTTTTTGCAATAAGAGCTTCAAGTTGAGCAGTTTCTGCTTCTTCTTCTTCTAGGTCTTTTCTTGCTTTTTCATACCATGATAGTTTCCTTGAAGAGTTCTCTCCCAGATCAAACCTTTGTTTACCTTTTACATAGGTACTGGCTTTGAATGCTGATTCAGTCTTTGGGGGGGAATCTCCAAACTCGGTCATTTCAAATACAACCAGTTTACCAACCAATTGATCTCTTGTGACAGTTGTATGAGCTATGAATTCTGCAATGGCAGCAGCTTTGATTTTATAAGAAGCAGGAAGGGATCTGAGAACTTTGCCAACAATCTCATCTTCATCCAAGACTCCACCAACACTTCTAATGCCAAACAATCTCATTTACTCTTGGCATAAAAGTAGTGATATTTTCATCATCTCTCATCTTCAGATTTTCAAATTTCCCTTTCAGACTCTGTAACCTCGCACATTTAACATACTTGTCTCCTTCATGCAGAAGTTCCAATTTTTGCCAAATCTCAAAAGTAATTGGTAGGTCAACAACATTTGAAAGCTCTGAGTCAGATAATATGCTTAGAAGAGCTTCTATAGTTCGTAGATTGTTTTTAGCATCTGTGATTTCATTTGGGGCTTTCAGACCACCCTGAGGAGGAGTATACTTTGTTGAAGCCATGTTCCAGTACTGCATTCCAATACATTGCAAATGACATTTCATGCAACTTTTCCAAAGATTGAAATTGGTTCCATCAAACTTCAGACTATCCTTCTTGTAGGATGACATCCTGGATCTCCTCAAGCGGTTAAGCTCCTTTTAGAGGAACTTAGCTCTTATACCAATTGTTAGATTTAGGGCAGACAATTGAGAGGGGGGTGAATCAGTTGTACAAGAATTTCTTCCAATTAAACAATTAAGTCCACTTAGCAACATAATGATAAATTAATCATGGAAAAATAATGTATGAAATCAAGAGCAGAAACACATTAACACATAGGACACCAAGATTTTGACATGGAAAACTAGGTTAAGGGAAAAATTGGGGTGATTAACCCAAGATTGTATTCTCTGTTAGAAGAATAGAAAGAATAAAATGACATATGCCAATTAGGGCTCACTGCCCGAGCACACTGCTCACAAGAGGCTCACTGCCTACAAGAGACACACTGTCTACAAAATAGTAAGTATCACATACATGAACTGGAGAATGGCATCTTCACCATGCTTGATTCAATTCTATTTAAGCCCAATACTTCTTCTCTACTTTTTGCTTTCTTCCTCGCTACCACACACTCATCTCCACAAGACACACTTTGAAATGACCTTAAAATCCCTTATTTATACAAGACATCAACTTAGGAATAATCATCTAAGTCGGCAAACATCAACAAGAACATCTGCAGGATGTGTAACTCATCCGGTCGGCCAGTCTCAAGAACACCATCATCTGGAAGTTATTCCTCAATTGCGAGCTCCAACTCTAATGTAGACCATCAACACAAACTGGACACGATCCAAAGACCTCCACAAGCTTTCCTAAAATACCAAGAACATCCACACTTCATCTGCTTACTGAAATCTTTCTCTCCTTCATCTGGAATCTCAAGAACACAGTCTGTCATCACTGTCACAAAGGAATAGATGCTTGCGGACCTTCAAACCATGAACCAAATGAGTTGACACTTTAAAAAGACTTCCTGAACACTCCCTCAAATCCGCAGAATAGGGTAATGCATTTCTAGATCTCACCGGACCTATCTTTATCACTCTGTCACCTCTGAACACCTACCAGAACTAGTTTTACTTGAGCGGCCACAACTTCTTCAGATCTTCATGTGGACCTCTGAAATCTTTACTGGATCATCTTAAGACACATATCTACAAACCCTTTAAACCACATCCTCTGATCCTCATCTTAGCTTGGACTTTTACCTTACTGTCTTCATTGTTCTTCACTATTCCTGATATGACCAATTTTCTCAATATCCTCAGCAAACAAATCATCCAATCCTTATCATTAATGCAAAAGGAGTATGTTGACATTAATGACAACACCGGTTAGGCCCATACTTGCAACAGTATGCCCAGGTTCTCCACACTAGTAGAAATAGATTCTTTTATTGCATACTCTACCATGGACTCCTTGATTTCCTCCATGCTCCATATATTATGGCTCCTAATAACACACCACCATATATTGTGGTTGTGACTGGGGTTGCGTGGTTGTGTTTAATTTTGTTTTCCTCTTGCCTTGTGGAGGACTTGTACTACTTTGTAGGTGGTAGTGTCATGGGTGGATGTGTGAAAAACCTTGCACTAGTAATTGATAGGAACATCCTTTCACTTTTGCAGTAGTGGACAATTTCATGAGTCTCCTGACATATGGTGCAATTAGGTATGTGTTGAGCAAGAGGGAACTATGTGGCATTAATAGCTTGATCTCCCACCACTAGATAGTTTGTAGTTGTATGCCCCTTAGTGTGGCACTTTGTTCATCATAAACCACATTGATTAAGAGTTTCACTTGCAAGTTGTGTTATTTGTGTGACCATTTTTCCATTTGTTCTTTTAGGCATGTAGTAGCATCATATGTTGGGGGCTCCCCTGATTCTTATAATCTCAACACAACTTTTAAGGCAACTTTTTAATTAGGGAGAGTGAGCTAAACTAGTTCATGTTGGATATGTGCAATTAGTCTACCAATAAATCATTCCTTCTAAATTTCAACATTTTATAGTTGGGTCAATCTTTAACACCAATTCCTTAGAGCGTTGATCATACCTACACACAATCTCTCTTGATTGTTTCCTTATTTCCTTTAATGCCACAATATTATGATGCACCATCTTAGGGCAATTGAAATTGGAAAGGAAATCTCTTAGTAGTTTACCAAGATCATTCTTGGTGCCATTAGGATCATAATGACTATACTAGTCTTGTGCTTGATTACAAAAAGTGGTTGCAATTAACCTAATCTTGTGGTCACTATCCACAACATTTTGTGTGTGCCATGCTATCTCATATGCTTAAGTTTGATGGTCTAATAAAGAACAACAAACCCTTGTTTGCCTGCGTCCTTATGACTGATCCCATTTTGGATTCCTTATGAAGTCAAGGTGATTTGAAGGAAGATCAAAGTTGCACTCCAAGTAGATGTGTGGATAAAGAAGGGCTTAGTGGAATATGGAAACCTTTAGATTTTGTGATTTTTGTTTTTTCCATTTCAAAACTATTTGTTTTCTTTCTTTTCTAATGAACATTTATTCAGAAGCCCTTTCCTACACCCAAATCTTCAGTTTTAAACTCACTTGCATGGAAGATGCATTATAGGTATCAATTATATATGTTCTATGATTTAAATCCATTATTTTGTGGTTCTCAGTATGACAGAAAGGATGGTGTTGCTTCTTAGACTTGTTGCACACCTTGCACTAGGTCCACAGGTTGGTGGAATGGTATTCTAGGACACAATGGCTCTCATATCATATTTTTTTCAAGGAATCAATTTAAAATGGTCTGAGGCCTAGCTTTCATTCTAACCTAGGATTCCATCACAATAATGTCATATTACAGTCTTCAGATATGTGTATAGTTTATGTGGATGGTAGCAACCATTTAGTAATAATTCCTCACACACCACACTGTAACTGAGATGTGTGAATGCCCTAAAACTATACAGGTTCAGTCCAAACACTATCATAAGATCATGTTTGATAAGATCACATATACATCATAGTTTAGGTGTGGGTAGGACTTCCTCAGGGTAGGTAGGACTTCCTTAATGTAGCCCTAACTATGCATTGTAGTAGAATCATTATATTGACCATTCTAGGTTCGGACTAGCAGGGACGATGGAGTTTCAAGACCCTTGCCAACCAAGGGAAGGTTGATATAAGAATTTTGAGGGACCTTGACAGTCATATAGGATTGGGTTTGTGTTATGTTTGGAACCCATAAAGTCTTGAGGTCTTCTTAGAGGGGTGATATGTGACTAGGGTATGAAGGCTAAGACTTTGTATGTAATCTTAAGCCCTCCTTTTGGATTTGTTGGAAGCCTTCTTCATTGATACATAAGGACTGTCAAGACTCCTATGATAGTGCATTAGAGAGGCATTGAAATCAGAAAGGAGATAAATGTTATTAGGCCATCACCCATTAGAGAAGGGATTGTCATAAAGAGCATGACAATGTTACCTTATCATAGTCATGTCAAACATAATAGTCTTTGTGGTGGTAATTATAGTCACTAAGTTTACATCCACCTTCCTAGGGTCTACAGAAATGCCTGAAGTTGAGTATGACTATTTTAAAGATCTTGCCATGAGTATTTTCCATGCTTTTACCCCCCTAATGATCCGAAGATTGAATATACAGGTGTGGAAATTATTGACTAACCTTACTACTGTCATAGTCAATTTGCTAACATGCAAGACAATCATGAGGTTTTTCTTGTTTTATTCAAGATTTATATAATCTTCCTTATTGATAAGATGGGGGTCTGCTATTTCCAAATTGTCTATGACAAAATACCAATGGAGACCTCCCCAATCCTCATCTCAAGTTTCAAATGCAAAATGAAATGATGGAGGACAATCATAACTGTCATAATAGTACATTAGCATTTTTTGTCTCAAGGTGGCCCTTGAGACTACCAAGGGGATGGATATAGAGTTGGGATTATGGTTTTTGTTTAAAAGCCTTGTGTCATTGACCTAATATTTATTTGTGGCAAGGATTCCAATAGTCTAAAGATTACAAATTGTTGTCAAGAAGGGACTGTCATAGTTAAGTGTGGTACAATGATACAATTTCATCTTGGTTGAGTATTGTATAAATCTCAAGCTATTTAAAATGCATGGGGGTATTAGGGTGTGGTATCACTATATAGGAAACCATTAAGTGATTTCTTCAACCCAATCTTGGCCTATATAGTACCCAGTGTGAAGAGCAAGATAATGGTGTCCAAGAACCTTATTACAGTCACAAATGAGGGCAGTCTTAGCTATTGTAACCATATTCGGACTCCCTTGCTGTTACCATAGACCTAAAACGATGACTCTATGAGTATGAGTTGTTTGAAACTCCTCTGAGAAGATCCCACTATGGGAATGAATCATAATTCAATGTTAAATAGGATTGTTGTCATTACAAAAAATCTAGGGCAGTCATTGTATCCTCTCATTGCCATCATAGAATTAATGCAACTACAGTTTTCAATACCAAAGAGATGGAATTGATGGTAACCATAAGGTCTGTGTGGACTAGTCTCAATCATCCATCCCTTGATGGTAAAAAATAATGTCCCAAAGGAGACAGTAATGATGATACAAATGTAGACACAACATAAGACCACTTTATATTCTTCTATTTTAGAGGATTGTCTCTACATTGCTGGTCCAGATTAAGGAAGACATGATTTAAGAGTTCATTGGATTTTATGGCTACAAGCCATTCATCAAATCCACACAAGGTGGCATGGTCAGGTTTCTGAATGCTTAAGTCCTCCTTTGTCAGATGTTGTAGTTGCAACTGCCCTGTTAGACATGTATGCAAAATGTGGAAGCATAGACAAGGCATGTGAACTATTTGACAGAATGCCTCAAAGAAATGTGGTCTCATGGACTACAATGACTGCAAGATATGCACAAAATGGATTTGTTGAAAAGGATTTAGAAATTTTAAAGCAAATACAAGTGGCTGGTGTAAAGCCAAATTCCACAACCTTTGCCAGCATCCTCCCTGCCTGTGTCAAAATGGGAGCTTTGGAATAGGGTATGGACATCCATCAATACATAAAGGATAGAGGAATTTTGTCAGATGTTGTAGTTGCAAGTGCGTTGTTAGATATGTATGCAAAATGTGGAAGCATAGACAAGGCACGTGAATTGTTTGACATAATGCCTCAAAGAAATGTGGTCTCATGGACTGTAATGATTGCAGGATATGCACAAAATATGGAATCATAGGCAAAAAACATGAACTGTTTGACATAATTCCTCAAAGAGGTGTCATCTCATGGAATGCAATGATTGTAGGATATGCACAAAATGGATTTTGCAAGGACGCTCTCAAAATGTTTGAATTAATTAAGCACTCTGGAACATATCCTAACATTGTAAGCTTTGCTTGTATTCTAGGTGCATGCAACCATGCAGGTTTAGTGGATGAGAGTTGTACATACTTCAATCACATTTGTAACCCTTATTGCATTACACCTACAATTGATCATTATTTGTGCATGGTTGACCTCCTTGCCTATGATGGCTATCTTGAAGACACCCTAAACTTTATCTTTCTTTCTAAATCCCCAAATTTGCCCTATTCCCGCTCACATTGAACACCTGTGAGCGGGAATAGGGCTAACATTTTTTCTTTCTAAAATCGGTCGGATAACATATTGCTAACTTCATTTTTTTTTCAAACAAAATAGACCTTTATCTTCAGGTTACTCATGAACCTTAAGATAAATAATTATTGAAAAATAATTGTGCATTCCTTAATGACATGTAAGAGAATTTAATCAACTGCTACTTAAAAACTCTTTAATGTTTCTGTCTAATGCAGGTTATTAGATTAATAGTGAAAAATAACATACATGGACCAAGCAATTTGTGGCACTTAAGGTTATGTAATAGAATTTACAGTTGATAGTTAAATTGTATAACACATTTTTTTATGATCTTTACTAACGTTTATTAGAATTGTTGCATGTTTTACATCATTGGAATGACATACTAGCTGTAACTTTTTTGAAATTTAATTATGGTATGTGCACTCTGATATGATGTAATATGATTATGGTTTCATTTCATATGTTGTAATATTAGATATATAACATAAAAATAAATTATTGCATGAAATAAATAATAACTTTTCATTTAAATATTTTTTTGTAGAACACGGGTCTTCCAGAAGATCAAGATGATCCTCATGATATAGATCCAGATTATGTTGGTTCTGGTATAGATCACATGACAGAGGATGATGATGATGCAGATATAGAAGACATTGATGTAATGTGCCATACTTGTTTGTAAAATTTTTAAGATCTTTTTATGTGTGATTTTTATTAATTTTTTGTGATATTTCATACTAGAGAAAAGAATGCAGAAGGGGTTTTCAGTTTTCTTGCAGATGTGTTGCCTGAGCATACAAAATAGAGCATATATTTCAAACCCAGAAAAGTACAATAGATATGGAGAAACTAATAGATATCCAGATAGTAAAATGGCCAATAAACAATTACTAACACATACCCATGTTGAGATTTGAAACTTCATACAACAGCTATAGTCAGACCAGCAATGGGTATGGTTGGAAATCACTCCATTCTCCCAAGAAATACAAAGGTGACCATACAAAATGATATCAGCAATACAAAGGGCTCCAAACGCCCCTAGAAATACAAAATCTGCAATACCCACAAAGAGGAATGTAGCCAAAATGCCCCCACGTCACTCCTGGAGGTGTACGACCTCTGCTGAAAGTGATGAACAATAAACAAACTCCAGAAAACTCTCTTAAACTCCTTCGGATAGACTTGCACCAAGTCTCCTAGGCTGGGCAACCCTAGAGAGGTGAGAAATTTGCCATTAACATGCTCCAAACAACCCACAAAGAATGTATGGTCTAGCTGCTAGGTGTACGACCAATAAATAAAATAGATGCAACAACCAAAACTCTCTTCCTTCACACCAAAAACTGCCTCCAATCACTCCAATATTAGCATACAGTCTTGATGACAAAAAGTATATCAATTAATCCCAAGAAACAACTTTGAAGAACTCCATTGCAAGCACAAATGTGAATACTGGATGCATCGACCGTCAATGGCACCTTTGGGTGGTATTGCACACCTGTAGAATGTTGTCACTTAGGGAGGTTTTCATCTTCAAGAGCCTGGTTTGAATCCTCAAACCCTCAAACCTTGGCAGAGCTCACAAGAGAAGACTATCAAAACATAGCATAATCCAAAATGAATTCACTTTTCCTCTTTTATTCTCCTCAAGTTGGCCGTTGCTTTTTGGAGGAAGTTTAATTGTTTTTAAATTACTTTATCATCTCTTCGGATGGGCGCCCAAGTCCCCCTTAAGTGACTTTTAATCCTTTACCCTTTTTCCTAAGTCACTGCTTATGCTTATAGAGTCCCCCTTTTTAAATAGATAATATAACTTTACGGACTTTAAAATAAATGCCCAAATGATGTCAGAATGCCATGTTCTATAGTTTGCTGGAAAGGTCTTGATGAGGCGAGCACAACCCCACTCTGACAAACCTGATCTGACACCAAACTTGAACTTACTATACATAGTAAGTCACGACCAAGAGCAACATGAGCTAACTCTGAGGGTGCCAACCTGATCCACTGAATACGAACCACATCTCCATCACCGACAAATACCTCCAAGGCCAAAATAACCACAGTTCCCTAACCACACTGCTAGTCCATAGGAACTCAATGATGGACTAACCATGTATCATGAAGGGGACATTACAGTCTACCCTCCCTAAGATTTCTTGCCTTAAGCAATCTCAGATCAGGATGCTCCAATATCTGCTCATTCTCCCAAGTAGCATCCTTAGCTGGCAGATTCTTCCACTTAACTAGGTACTCTCTAATAATCCTCCTCCTCAAATTATGTTCCTTGGTGTTAATTATTGCTTCGGGTACCAATATCAACTTCCCCTCTTCATCAAGAGGAGGTAACTCAACTGATGGAGTCACATTATGTCCAGTGCCTTCTTGAGGTGAGATACATGAAACACATTGTGTACCCTACTACTTGTTGGAAGTTCTAACTCATAAGCCACTTCCCCAATCCTCTTGGAGATCTTGAAAGGTCCATAATAACGTGGCTTAAGCTTTTTTGCCCCACTCTTCTTGAGAGTGGACTGTCTATAGGGCTGCAACATGAGGTATACCATGTCACCAACCTCAAATGATTGCTCAATTCTCTGCTGATCTGCGTACTGCTTCTGCTGATTTTGAGCCTTCTGTATATTCTCCTTCCAAGACCTCATGATGTCCTAACTCTCCTAAAGAAAGTCTTTGGCCTTCGGCACTCTACTATCACCAAACAACAAATCAACAAAGCTTGGTGCCTCATATCCATACAAGGCCATAAATGGTGACATCTGAATAGACATGTGGTAAGTGGAATTGTAACAATATTCCCCCATGTGAAGCCACTTGACCCATGCCTTCTGCTGCCCTGAAACATAATTGTGGAGGTATCCTTCCACCAATTTATTAACTATTTTTGTCTAACCATCTATCTAGGGGTGGTAACTCGTGCTAGGAGTGAGCTCTGTCCTTGTCAACCTAAAGAGCTCCTGCCAAAAATTACTAAGGAACTTGCTATCCCTATCACTAACAATGTTTCTTGGCAACCCATGAAGTCAAAATACCTCACAAAAGAACAAATCTGCAACCTGAGCTGCAGTGAAGGTGGTAGGGATGTCAAAGAAGTGTGTATACTTTGTCAATCTGTCCACTACCACAAAAATACAATCCCTGCTTTGGACTTTTGGTAACCCTGTGATAAAGTCCATCGAAATGCTATCCCACTTCCTCTCAAGAATGGGTAGAGGCTGCAATAATCCTCCTGGAAATGAGTGCTCCTATTTGTTCTGCTAGCATATTGGGCACTTTCTCACATACTGCATCACCTCAGTCTTGAGGCCCTTCTAGGTGAATCTCTCTCTGACCTACCTGTAAGGTTTGAAGTACCTCGGGTGTCCTACCATCGACAAGTCATGGAATGCCCTCAAAACTTTCTGCTTCATCTACGAACCTGGCACCAAGAAGATCCTGTCCTTGTAAATAATCAAATCATTTATCACTGTGTACCTATCATCCCTGATGGTGCTATCAATTATTCTAGAAGCCCAAGTATCCTTAGCATATTCAACAGATATCATCTCCCTCCAATCATCTACAATGACACCTAATGCACACAAATGGGGCCTCTTGGATAAAGCATCAGCAACAATGTTTTTCTTACCTTTGACATAAACAATGTCAAATTCATAGGCCTATAGCTTTCTGACCCATTTCTGTTGCCTCTCATTCAAATCTTTTTGTCCAAGGAAATGCTTCAAACTGTTATGATCTGTCTTAACTACAAACATGCTACCCACCAGATACGGTCTAAATTTAGCCAATGCATGCATTATGGCTAACATCTCCTTGTCATAAATGTTGTAACTTCGTTCCACACCCCTCAACTTCCTGCTCTTAAATGCTATGGGGTGCTTATCCTACATAATTACCATGCCAATACCTTCTCTTGAGGCATCACACTGCAACTCAAAAGGCTTGCTGAAATATGGTATTGCCAACACAGGGCATGTGCTCATAATCTGCTTGAATCTGTCAAAGCACTCCTGTGTACTCCCTGTCCAACTAAAAGCATCCTTACGAGTCAAATCTGTGAGGGGTGCAGCCGACTGGGAAAACCCCTTCACGAACCTGAGGTAATATCCACATAAACCAAGGAATCCCTTCAACTGAGTGAGATTCTTTGGTGGTGGCCAATCCACTATTGCCCGAATCTTCTCCGGGTCTACCTTTACACTGCTAGCACTGATAATATGACCCAAGTAAAGCAACTCGGTCATCCCAAATTCACACTTTGACATTTTTGCATAAAGTGACTCTCTCTCCAGAATGCTCAGCACGATGTCAATGTGTTTCAAGTGTTCTTCCCATGTCTTGATGTAAATCAAAATATCATCAAAAAATATCAAAACAAATCATCTGAGTTGCTCACAGAAAACTCTGTTCATGCAAGACTAGAAGGTGGCTGGTGTATTTGTAAAGCCAAATGGCATGACCAAGAACTCAAAGTGCCCATAGTGACACTTGAATGTTGTCTTCTCCACATCCTCATCCTTGACCCAAGTTTGATGATACCCGGATCTCAAGTCTATCTTGGAGAAGTAACAAGCCCCAAGCAACTCATCAATCAACTCATCTATCTTGGGAATAGGGTACATGTTCTTAATTTTTTTCTTGTTGAGTTCTTTGTAATCGATGCAAATTCTAAGAGTCTCATCCTTTTTCTTCACTAACACCACTGATGACACAAATGGTCTCTTACTTGGTCTAATATGTCCCATCTTGAGAAGCTCTTTGATAGCTTTCTTGATTTCATCCTTATACCTTTTCGGGTGCCTGTATGGGGTAGTAATCACTGGATTTGCACCCTCCTCCAACTCGATCGCATGCTTAATAGCCCTGTTAGGGGGTCTACCTAGTGGAATATCACTAAACACTTTGGTGTGTTTAGTCAAGAGAGCCTGTATGTCAGGTGGGTACTCTCGCTTTTGCTGCTCTGAAACTGCAGTCATCACCATCACCTCTGTGGCCCACTAAACTTGATCATGGCGAATCAACTATTCCATCCGTTTGAGAGAAACAACTCTCAACCCACCATCTGAAATACCCTGAGCACATGTCTAACTCCATTCACCTCAAACTTCATCTTCATCGTCCTCAAGTTGAGTGTGAATTCACCTATCTCATGTAACCATTTCATACCCAACACAACATCTATGTCACCCATGCTAACAACATAAAACTCTGACTAACAATTGTAATTGTTTAGCTGGATGGTCAAATTGGGAATCCTCCTCATGCAAGTGAGTATGAATCCATTGGCTACCTTCACCTTGAACCCTTCAAACTCTTCTATTTTTAATCCCCTCTTTGCAACCAAGCCCTCATTTATGAAGTTATGAATGGCACCTGTATCAAGCAATGTAATGCATCTCTATCCACTCAACACTCCTTGGATCCTAAATGACCCTTCTCTCTGAATGCTCGAGATATGGGCTATAGGTAGAGAGGTCTCCTCATCCTTTCCTGAAACCTCAGATGCAACATCTATCTTTGAATCACTATCTTCTGTATGCTTCTCTGAATGTGTCTCAGACTCCACGGACTCATTTGCTGAAAAATATTCTATTTGTTTGGCCTTTCCTTGGGCTACACACTTGTGCTTGGGATCCCAAGTCTCTCTGCAGTGAAAATAAAGCTTCTTCCTCTTGAGATCATTCAATTGATCATTGTCTAACTTGGAAGAACTCTTATGTGGCTGATGTCCTGAGTCCCTGTGAAAAGGTCTCCTGTCTCTCTCCTTATCCCTCATGTGCTGGAAGTTCTTATTCTGAAATTTGCTCCTCCATGTAGAAGACTCCATATCATGGGCCTTCTTCATGGCCTCTTGCAATGACATAGGGTCCAAACCCTTCACCCATCCTCATAGAGGATCGGACAAACCATTAACAAAGAGCATGATCAACCTCCTCCCTGATATATCTGAAACCATGACTGAAAGATCTTGGAACTTTGAAATGTATGAGTCCACCGATCCACTTTTCTCAACTGTGCCAGCTCCTTGAATTGCAACTCAGGGTCTTTCTTGTCGAACCTGTCTGAGTCTGGCTGTGAGCTCAACATATGATGTAATCTAGTCATGTCCCAGAGTTACCTTCCCTTTACTCCACCACTTGTGTGTATTGCCCTCCAAGTGCAAGGCTACATTTATGATGGCATTAGTCTCTAGCATGGGGCTAATCTGGAGATAACTGTCTAACTTTTGGATCCAAGCTCTGGCTGAAGTCTTTCCTGAACCATCAAAGTATGGTAAAGTCATCTTACTGACTTTCTTCTGTAACTCATTACTTTGCTGCTTCTTACCTCCTCTCAATCTATGTCTCATCTTGAGATCAGAGTAATCCCTGAAAGTCATCTCAGCCTAAAACTGCCAATCTTTAAAAATCTCTTCCTAAAACTCCAACTGTGTAGCATCCCATTCGAGCATCTCGTCCCTCGGTATAAAGATAGGAATGCTAGGTTTATCTGCGGTTGTGAGTTGCGTAGCACCCCAGTTATTCACCAAAGCCTCTCCATCCAGATCCCTATATCTATTTCTGTCCCCATTGTTTCTGTCACCATTCCGTTCTCCATTACCTCGGTCTCTTTGTCTATCCCCATCATTCTTGTCTCTATTCTTGTCATTTCAGTCTTTGTTCCTGTCATTCCAGTTTCTATTCTGGTCTTTGTTATCCTCATCCTCATCCAACTCAGGAAATAATCGGCCAAGGAGCCGTGTGAGTGCCAACTGGGACCTGTCCATGCTAGCACTAATCTGCTGCTGTGCTCTACCTAAATCATTCAGAATATCTCAGGTGCTAGGTTTTCCAATCTCCATGTCTCCCATTTCTTTAAGATGTTCTGGAAGCACACCGAAAAAAAAAGATCTATTTCAGGAACTTCGAGATCTTCCTCACTATAAAATACCACTGGTTGCTCTTCAGCAACTACAATCTCGGTATCTATATCAAATGGATTTGTTTGTGGCACTGGATTCTCTGGTTCTACTAACTATGAAATCTATGTTCTTGGTAGATTTCTTGTACCCTGTCTCTATCTAAAGTAATATCTATCAGCACCCAACTACATGTCTCATTCTCACTTCTGCATGTCTGATTTCAACCTCACAGGATGACAAGATCACTGCTCTGATACCACTATAATGTGCCGTTCCTGTTTGTAAATTTTTTAAGATATTTGTGATTTTTATTAATTTTTTGTGATCTTTTATACTAGAGAGAAGAATGCAGAAGGGGTTTTCAGTTTTCCTACAGATGTGTTGCCAAAGCATACAAAATAGAGCATATATTGCAAACCTAGAAAAAGTACAATAGATATGGAGAAACTAATAGATACCTAGTTAGTAAAATGACCAATAAACAATTACTAACACATACCCATGTTGAGATTTGAAACTTCATACAACAACTATAGCCGGACTAGCAATGGGTATGGCTAGAAATCACTCCATTCTCCCAAGAAATACAAAGGCAAGCATACAAAATGACATCAACAATACAAAGGGCTCCAAATGCCCCTAGCAATACAAAATCCACAATACCCACAAAGAGGAATGTAGCCAAAATGCCCCCACGTCACTCCTGTAGGTGTACACCCTCTGCTAAAAGTGATGAACAACAAACAAACTCCAGAAAACTCTCCTAAACTCCTTCAGATAGACCTGCACCAAGTCTCCTAGGCTGGACGACCCTAGAGAGGTGAGAAATCTACTATTAACATGCTCCAAACAACCCACAAAGAATGTACAACCAATAAATGAAATAGATGCAGCAACCAAGACTCTCTTCCTTCACACCAAAAACTGCCTCCAATCACTCCAATATCAACATACAATCTTGATGACAAAAGATATATCAATTAATCCCAAGAAACAACTTCGAAGAACTCCATTACAAGCACAAATATGAATATTGAATGCATCTGCCGTCAATGGTACCTTTGGGTGGTATTGCACACCTGTAGAATGCCGTCACTCAGGGAGGTTTTCGTCACCAAGAGCCTAGTTCGAATCCTCAAACCCTCAAACCCTAGCAGAGCTTACAAGAGAAGAATATCAAAACATAGCATAATCCAAAATGAATTCACTTTTCCTCTTTTATTCTCCTCAAGTTCGGCATTGCTTTTTGGAGGGAGTTTAATTGTTTTTAAATTACTTTATCATCTCTTCGGATGGGCGCCCAAGTCCCCCTTAAGTGATTTTTAATACTTTACCCTTTTTCCTAAGTCACTGCTTATGTTTATAAAGTCCCCTTTTTTAAATATATAATATAACTTTACGAACTTTAAAATAAATACCCAAATGATGTCAGAATGCCATGTTCTATAGCTTGCTGGAAAGGTCTCGACGAGGCAAGAACAACCCCACTCTGACAAACCTGATCCAACACCAAACTTGAACTTACTATAAATAGTAAGTGACGACCAAGAGCAACATGAGCCAACTCTGAGGGTGCTAACTGGATCCACTGAATACGAACCACATCTCCATCACTGACAAATACCTCCAAGGCCAAAATAACCACATTTTCCTAACCACACTGCTAGTCCACATGAACTCATTGATGGACTAACCATATTGTTAGATCTAGGGCATACAACTGAGAGGGGGTGGGGTGAATCAGTTGTACAAAAACTTGCTTTTACTTCAAACACTTGATTCTTCTTTGTTAGTTAACAACATATCAATTAACCATTCATGAAAGCATAAAGCATAAACACCGGAGCAGATAATCATCAACACATTAGACACCAAGATTTTTGACGTGGAAAACCCGGTTAAGGGAAAAACCACGAGGTGATTAACCCAAGGATTATTCTCTGTTAGAAGAATAAGAAAAATGAATGGCACATGCCAATTAGGGCTCACTGCCCAAGCACACTGCTCACAAGGAGGCACACTGCCTACAAGAGACACACTATCTACAAGATCATAAGTATCACAAACTTGAACTGGAGAATGACATCTTTACCATGTCTGGATCAGTTCCATTTAAGCCCGAAACACTTCTGCTCTGCCTTTCGCTCTTTCGCTATGCCACACTCATCCGCACCACAACACACTTTGAAATGAACTCACAAACCTTTATTTATACAAGACATCGACTTAGGAACAATCATCTAAGTCGGCAATCAACCACAAGAACATTCGCAAGATGAATAACTCATCCGATCGGCCAGTCAGAGCAAGAACAACTTCATCCGAAAGAACTCATTCGGCTGGCCAACAAGAACACCTCCATCTGGAAGAATATCTTCAATTCCAAGCTCTAACACTAATGCGGACCAACAACACAACCTCAACATGATCCAAGAACCTTCACAAGCTTGTCTGAATGGCTAGGAACATCCGCACTTCCTCTACTTACTAGAATCTCTTCTCTTCTTCATCTGGAACTTCAAGAACACAGTCTGTCGCCACTGTCACAATCAAAAAGGTGCTTCCGGACCTCCAAACCATGAACAAATAGAGATGACACATCACAAGGACATCTCAAACACTCCTTCCAATTTGTAGAATAGGAAAATGCACTTCCGGATCACACCGGACCTTTTTGTAGCACTCTGTCACTCCGGAGCATCTCCCGGAACCGGTTCTACTTGATCGATGACAACTTCTTCATTTCTTCATGCGGACCTTTGAAATCTTAACTGAATCATCTCAAGACTCATATCTACAAACCCTTTAATCCGCATCCTCTGATATTCATCTTATCTTGGCCTTTTACCTTAATGACATCACTGATCTTCACTGTTCCTGATTGAGACTAATTTTCTCAATATCCTCAGCACACAGCTCATCCAATCCTTCTCATCAATGCAATATGAGTATGTTGACATCAATGACAACACTGGTTAACCTCATACTTGCAACAATCTCCCCCTTTGTCATTGATGGCAACATATGATGTGAAAAACCATCAAGACAAGAACTTCTCCTTTCTGCCACAGCTCCCCCTATCAGCAGCAACTCTTCACATGTCTTCTCTTCTTTTACTACTCCCCCTTTGACATCAATGGAAAAGGGTTCATACTTGCAATTCAAACACATCAGAGTCATACCAGCTGCTCCCCCTTAGTAGCAGCTCCCCATCAACAATTCAGATCACAAGATATGACTGTGATATCCACTGGACTGATGCACATCAGTGCATCCTAGTTCATCTCCGGAGGGGCCATGAACCCTAACTTCTCCCTGAGATACTCAAAAGAGTCCTTGGGAAGAGGTTTAGTAAAAATATCTGCAATCTGATCCTTGGAGGATACATACTCCAATCTGACTTCATCCTTGTTCACTTGTTCTCTCAGAAAGTGAAACTTGATAGATATGTGCTTGGTCTTAGAATGCAACACCGGACTCTTAGAAATATTTATTGCACTTGAATTATCACAGAAAATTGTGATAGGCTCCTCATATTCTATTTTAATGTCTTTTAGCATCTGCTTCATCCATAAGATTTGAGTGCAACTACCTGCTGCTGCAATGTATTCTGCTTCAGTTGTAGACAGAGATATTGCATCTTGTTTCTTGCTTAGCCAAGAAACCAATCTCTTTCCCAAAAAGAATGCTCCACCACTGGTGCTCTTCCGGTCATCCACATCTCCTGCCCAATCTGCATCTGTGTAAGCATGAAGAGAGAAATCATGATCTCTAGGATACCACAAACCATACTCCACTGTCCCTTTTAGATATCTAAAAATTCTCTTGATTGCCATGACATGAGATTCTCTGGGATCAGCCTGGAATCTAGCAACAAGACCAACAACTTGCATAATATCCGGTCTAGTTTGAGTGAGATACAACAATACACCAATTATTGATCTATACTTTGTCTGGTCTGCCTTAGGAGAGTCATCATCTTTGCTCAACTTGCATCCAGTTGCCATGGGAGTATTCATTGGCTTTGAATCTTCCATCCCAAATTTCCTCAAGAATTCTTTCACATATTTGGTCTGAGAAATAAAGATCCCTTTTTTTGTTTGAGTAATTTGCAGACCCAAGAAGAAATTTATTTCACCAAGCATAGACATCTCAAACTCACTTTTCATCTAATTTGCAAAAGTTTTACACATACTATCTCTTCCTCCAAAAATGATATCATCCACAAACACTTCAACAATCAAAATATTTTCATGATCAATTTTGAAATATAAGTTACTGTCAACAGTACCTTTGTTGAATCCAATCTGCACAAGATGCTTATCCAACCTTTCATACGATGCTCTTGGTGCTTGCTTTAGACCATATAGTTCCTTCTTTAATTTGCAGACCATATCACCATGCTCAGATAACTGAAATCCATCCAGTTGTTCAATGTACACCTCTTCTTCTAAGTCACCATTCAAGAAGGTAGATTTGACATCCATCTGATATACTTTGAAATCTTTGAAGGCAGCAAATGTAAGAAATAGTCTGACTGCTTCAATTCTTGCCACCGGAGCAAAGGTTTCCTCAAAGTCAATCCCTTCTATTTGAGAGTAGCCTTTGCAGACTAATCTGGCCTTATTTCTGATTACTTCACCAACTTCATTTAGTTTGTTCTGAAAGACCCATTTGGTTCCAATCACATTCTTATTTCTAGGTCTGGGAACAAGATCCCAAGTATGATTTTTCTCAATTTGCATCAACTCTTCCTCCATTGCTTTGGTCCAGTTTTCATCATTGCAAGCTTCATTAATTGTCTTAGGTTCAATCTTTGAAATCAGACAGTATTCATTTGAATCTTGAGCAACTCTCCTCCTTGTTTGTACCCCTTTGCTTTTGTCACCTATAATCTGATCTTTAGAATGGTTTAGAGTTACATACCTTGGAACTTTGGGAGTTTCTTGCACTACTGTTTCTTGATCAGGCTCATTTAGACACACCTCTTCTTCTTGATTTACCGGATCAGTCTGAATTTGAATTTCAGAGGAGGATTGAGCTTCTTGCACCAGAGAATCATTCTGATCATCTTCATCATATTCATAAAACCTTGAGGGCTTCTCAATTCCTTCATCAACCTTCACATTTGTACTTTCTATCATCTTTCTCAATCTCTTATTGTAACATCGGTATGCTTTGCTTTGAGTGGAGTAACCCAAGAAAATTTCTTCATCACTTCTAGCATCAAACTTTCCTAGATCTTCATCTCTTTTGATGTAACACTTGCTACCAAATAGTCTGAAATATCTCACAGTGGGAGTTAAACCAAACCAAAGTTCATAAGGAGTCTTACCGGTATTGCTTCTGATTTGAACTCGACTGAGAGTATAGACTACAGTACTGACAGCTTCTCTCTAGAACATCTGGGGGACATTTGCTTCCATCATCATTGTCCTGGATGCTTCCTGGATGGTCCGGTTCTTTCTCTCAACTACTCCATTCTGCTATGGAGTCCTAGGAGCAGACAACTATCTCTTTATACCATGCTTCTCACAAAAGTCTATGAACTCACCGGATGTAAATTCACCACCTCTATTAGACCTCAGACATTTTAGTTTCAATCCGGTTTGATTCTCTACCATAGCTTTAAAAATTTTGAACTTCTCAAGGGCTTCTGATTTTTCTTTTAGAAAGGTAACCCACATCATCCGGGAATAGTCATCAATCAGTAACATGAAATATCTATCACCTTGCATACTCTTGATTCTTGTCGGACCACAGAGATCAGTATGAACTAATTCTAGTAATCCGATAGAGGACTGATCCTTGCTTTTGAAAGAGACTCTGCTTTGTTTACCTAGCTGACATTCTTTGCACAAACTATTTGTAGGTTTCACCAATTTTGGAAGATCTCTTACAGCCTGAGTATTGCTTATCTTAATGATGTTGTCAAAATTCACATGACACATCCTTCTATGCCATAACCAACTCTGATGAACTTGAACAAACAAACAACTTTTATCAGAACCAACTAGATGAAAGATATTACCTTTTGTTTGAGTACCAGATGCAATTTCAGTTCTGGAGCTTTCAAAGATCCTGCATCTTCCATTCTTGAACCGGAGATCATAACCTTTGTCTACCAACTGACCAACACTGAGAAGATTGTGCTTCAATCCTTCAACATACAATACATTACCGGTTTTGCTCTTTCCATCAAAAGAAATAGTTCCCCTACCTCTGATTCTACCAGCAGAATTGTCACCAAACTTTACCATTCCTCCTTCATACCTTTCCAAATCTAAGAACTTGTTCTTGTCACCTGTCATATGGTGAGAGCATCCACTGTCAATAACCCAATCATCCTTTTCTTCAACTTGGGCAGCCAAAGCTCTTTCTACAACTTTATGATTGATAGACTCAGAGGATATTAAATCTTCTTCCTTGATGGCAATAAACACCCATTCATTTCTGGATTTGCTTCCTATTTCTGATTCATCATCTGTTACTCCTTCATTATCATCTTCTTCATGAACATAATAGCAGTTCTTTTGGAACCTTTGTCTGTTAGAATTTGACTTTGCAGATTTTTCTGGACATCTTGAAGCAAAATGACCAATCTTATTGCAGTTGAAGCACTTAAAGGGTAATTTTCCTTCATACTTACTGGATCCTCTTGGCAATCTCTTTGCAATGAGGGCTTCAAGTTGAGCTGTTTCTGCTTCTTCCTCTTCCATGTCTTTCCTTGCTTAATCATACCATGACAGCTTCCTTGAAGAGTTCTCTTCCAGATCAAATCTTTGTTTGCCTTTCACATAGGCATTGGCTTTAAATGCAGATTCAGTCTTGGGGTGATCATCTCCAAACTCGGTCATTTCAAATGCAGCTAGTTTGCCAGCCAATTGTTCTCTTATGACAATTGTATGAGCTTTGAATTCATCAATGGCAGCAACCTTGATTTTGTAGGCAGCAGGAAGGGATCTGAGAATTTTGCAAACAATCTTATTTCCATCCAGAACTCCACCAGCATTCCTGATTCCACACACCAGCTCATTTACTCTTGGCATAAAGGTAGTGATATTCTCATCATCTCTCATCTTCAATCTTTCAAACTTCCCTTTGAGACTTTGCAACCTTGCACTCTTAACAAACTCATCTCCTTCATGTAGAAGTTCCAGTTTAGTCTAGATCTCATAGGCAGTTGGTAGGTCAATGACAGTTGAGAGCTCTGAGTCAGTTAGTGCACTTAAAAGAGCTTCTTTTGTCCGTAGATTGTTTTCAGCATCTGTGATTTCATTCAGAGTTGTAGGACCACCTTGTGGAGGTACATATGCTTTTGAGACCATGGTCAAGTAAGCTTTTCCCATACACTCCAAGTGACATTTCATGCGACCTTTTCAGAGCGAGAAATTGGTTCCATCGAACTTTGGACTATCCTTCTTGTATGACGACATCTTGGATCTCCTCAAGCGGTTAAGCTCTTTTTAGAGGAACTTGGCTCTGATACCAATTGTTAGATCTAGGGCATACAACTGAGAGAGGGGGGGTGAATCAATTGTACAAAAACTTGCTTTTACTTCAAACACTTGATTCTTCTTTGTTAGTTAACAGCGTATCAATTAACCATTCATGAAAGCATAAAGCATAAACACCGGAGTAGATAAACATCAACACATTAGACACCAAAATTTTTGACATGGAAAACTCGGTTAAGGGAAAAACCACGGGGTGATTAACCCAAGGATTATTCTCTGTTAGAAGAATAAGAAAAATGAATGGCACATGCCAATTAGGACTCACTGCCCGAGCACACTACTCACAAGGAGGCACACTGCCTACAAGAGACACACTGTCTACAAGATCATAAGTATCACAAACTTGAACTAGAGAATGACATCTTTACCATGTCTGGATCAGTTCCATTTAAGCCCGAAACACTTCTGCTCTGCCTTTCACTCTTTCGCTATGCCACACTCATCCGCATCACGACACACTTCGAAATGAACTCACAAACCTTTATTTATACAAGACATCGACTTAGGAACAATCATCTAAGTCGACAATCAACCACAAGAACATTTGCAAGATGAATAACTCATCTGGTCGGCCAGTCAGAGCAAGAACAACTTCATCCGGAATAACTCATTCGGTCGGCCAACAAGAACACCTCCATCTGGAAGAATATCTTCAATTTCAGGCTCTAACACTAATGTGGACCAACAACACAACCTCAACATGATCCAAGAACCTTCATAAGCTTGCCTGAATGGCCAGGAACATCCGCACTTCCTCTACTTATTAGAATCTCTTCTCTTCTTCATCTGGAACTTCAAGAACACAGTCTGTCGCCACTGTCACAATCACAAAGGTGCTTCCGGACCTCCAAACCATGAACAAATAGAGATGACATATCACAAGGACATCCCAAACACTCCTTCCAATCTGTAGAATAGGAAAATGCACTTCTGGATCACACCGGACCTTTTTGTAGCACTCTGTCACTCCAGAGCATCTCCCGGAACCGGTTCTACTTGATCAATCACAACTTTTTCATTTCTTCATGTGGACCTCTGAATTCTTAATTGGATCATCTCAAGACTCATATCTACAAACCCTTTAATCCGCATCCTCTGATATTCATCTTATCTTGGCCTTTTACCTTAATGACATCACTGATCTTCACTGTTCCTGATTGAGACTAATTTTCTCAATATCCTCAGCACACAGCTCATCCAATCCTTCTCATCAATGCAATATGAGTATGCTGACATCAATGACAACACTAGTTAACCTCATACTTGCAACACATGTATCATGAAGGGGAGATTACAACTGAGGCCGATGACGATGATGATGACGACGACGACGACGACGACGACGATGATCATGATCACGATGGTGATGATGATGATGAGGCAATTGCTAGTAGTAGCCAGTGACATTCATGATCATATAGATTGCATCATGGATCATTGTTGATATATCATTATGATGCCTCTTTCCATGGTTACTATCATATGTATCATTTTCACGGCTTGCAGTACCATATTATTGAGTTGTATCATTTTGACATGTATCATTTTGACTTATATCGTTTGGACATGTATCATCTTGACTTGTATCATTTTGAGTTACATAATTTATCATTTTTACTTATATCATTTGTACATGTATCATTTTGACATGTTATTGATCTACTGGCATATTTGATTTTCACTTGTTTTAGTTATATATGATGATGATCTTATCAATATTGACTTGTCAATTTATATATTGAAAGTGGTCGATAATTTTTGGATGGATATTTATTACGTATGATGATTTTAATTTATTGCTCAAGATGGATGTTGTCAAATTCAATTAAATTATAGATATTTGACTCACTTGTTTTAATTATAGATGGTGATCATGTTATAATAATTATCTTGTTATTTAATCATGAGTTAAATAATTAAATTACTTACTCTATAATCATATGAGTTATTTAAGAGGCATGATATATTTAACTAATTAAATTGAAATAAAACATATTATTTAATTTAATTACTCTATAATCATATGAGTTATTTAAGAGGCATGATATATTTAACTAATTAAATTGAAATAAAACATATTAAATTAATAAATGTAAGCAAAACAAGAAGCATTTTTAGAAGCAAAAAAAGAAGCAACAATGGAAGCCAAACTAGAAGCAACAATGGAAGCCAAACTAGAAGCAAACTAGAAGCAATCTTGGAAGCAAAACTTGGCGTTATCTAGGAAGCAAAAACAGAAGCAATTTAGGTAGCAAACAAAGAAGTAATAATGGAAGCAATTTTAGAAGCAACACAAGATGCAATAATAGAAGCCATATTAGAAGCAACAAAAGACATAAAAATGGAAGTAAAATTGGAAGCAACAAGCGACGTTATATCGGAAGCAAAATTGGAAGCAAAACTAGAAGTAAAACCAGAAGCAAACTGGAAGCAAAAGTGGAAGCAAACTTGGAAACAAAACTATAAGCAAACCTAGAAGCAAAACTATAAGCAAACCTAGAAGCAAAATTGGATGCAATAAGTGACGTTATATTGGAAGCAAAATTGGAAGTAAAACCGGAAGCAAAACTAGAAGTAAACGTGGAAGCAAAATTGGAAGCAAAATTAGAAGCAAAACCGGAAGCAAAATTGGATGCAACAAGCGACGTTATATCAAAAGCAAAATCGGAAGCAAAATCGGAAGTAAAACTGGAAGCAAAATTGGAAGTAAAATCGGAAGCAAACCTGGAAGCAAAACCAGAAGCAAATTTGGAAGCAAACCTGGAAGCAACACAAGAAGCAAAACCATAAGCAAAATCGGAAGCCAAACTAGAAGCAACAAAATTGGGCACTAAAGTGAGATGTAGTTTGGCATCGAGTTTTGCGCTAGAAAAAATGTCAAATTCATGAACTCAAATACACTAAATTGCGGCACTATTTTAGGCGCTAATTGCTTCTTTTGTTGTAGTGCAATAATATAAATTGTACTTGGATCTATGCATACAAGTTGCTTTGCTCAATGTGTATCTCATGTAATTGTAACTTTTTTGTGTTACTCCTATTGCTTAACATACATAATTAAGGGTAATTTGATTGTTTGACAAAGTAATAAAAAATTAGAGACAAACTCCCTTTGAATCTCTAAAGTCACATGTACAAATATAATCTCTCATCCAAACAAAAACAAAACTATTTCACAAACAAAACAAATTACAATAACAAATTCCAAACAAATATTAAATCACTATGTAACACTTAATATTAACCTTTTCTTATTATTTTATAGGATTTTGTTTAAGTTAGACCTTTGACGTTTTTTTAGTTCTATCTTTATAATTAGTAGAAAGTGCTTTTGGATTCAACTGTGTATATTTTTGCATCGACGTTTCCGATCGCACTCAACCATCCATTATCAGTGATTCAATTGCATTTATTTTAATTCTTTATTAACATTGTTTCAACCATGTTAAGTTTTATTGCCTCTCATTTCCGCTCCCTTCCACCTCAACCCCCCATCCTTTTAAGTAGTAAATTCCACAATCTACATTTCTCTACTAGCTTTTCTTCATCCCAATGATAGATCATAGAATGTGATTCAAAACATCGATGCCAAAAACTACTACAAAATTAAATTGAAAAACACTTTTATTGTCAAAGGGCCCTTGGTCTACTGGTGAAGTTGAAAGGTTCTGAATGAGCTCACCAGGGATCAAGTCTTGCTAAGTGCAAGGCCTCCAACACCATAAGGGATGAGGCCGAGATCGTGTCCCAGGCGAATTTGGTAGAATGGATACCCCTCAGTCCTTGGCTCTTAGTCGAAGAGGTTTAGCCTAAAGCTCGTGCTCCCATATCAAATCAAAAAAACGATCTTGTGGACAATCTCCATTTAAAAAAAAAACAAAACAAAACAAAAACAAAAAACAAAACTTTTACTACATTATCATAAACTATGGGAATAATATACCCCTCACTTATTATTTTATGTAAAATTAAATTTTATCCTCTTTTCAATACCCAATTCAAAAAGAACAAAGAACATTGTTCCCTTTAGAAGCACCAAGAGGGAATTCCTTCCTTCCAAAAACTAAAAACAAAGAAAACATAACCTGAATCCTCCTCGAAGTTACCAAACTTTCCGAAGCTACCAACAACCTGCCCAAAGAAACAAAAAGAAAAGAGAAAGGTTTAAGAAAATACAAGATATAATAATAATAAATAACTTTGCATACAAGTACTTAACGGTATTATCTTTGGCTTAATTGTTACGATGTAATCTTGTCTGACATGCATAGACCAATTGAAACGGGCGCTCTCTCTGTATTTTCTAATTTTGTTTTATTCATAAAATATTTAAATATGTTTCTTTCGGGCGTGGAAAACTTTAGTACTTGGCTAGGGAATAATAGCGGGCCACGGAAGACCGACAATATTCGTGCTTTAGAAGAGGTAGAGAGATTCCATAAAAATAAAAAAAGCGAATACGTGGCGTGCGCCTTATCCTTCAGGATTCGGGGATTACCAGAATGTTAGTTAAGCTATCGTAGATGGCTTACCTAGCGATCTCTAGTGAGCCGCCGATATATATAGATCTTTCCAGAATAGAATAGAAGAATTTTAAAGTTCGGGGCTAAATTATTTTAGTTTTCCGATTTGTTGACTTATTGCTAAAAAGTATGATAATGAGTCCCTCTATTTTTCCAACCTTCTTCTTTTTGAACAAGTCTTGCAATGAAGTCGCTGCTACCTAATATATCTGTGTATCTGTCTCGAATGTCAGAGTAAGCTTCACCCTATAGAATAAAGTGCCTTTCTGATTCAATTGCGCTAGTTGTGCAAAAGATATAGACTCTTTCCTCCTGCGATGTAGTCAGGGTTGGTAACAATGCTTGCCTTTTACAATTAGTGGGGTTATTGTTTTTATTTGATGCTCTTCTAACAATGATATTGTTGGACTTATTATTCTTCTAAGTTTATTCTTATGGTTTGAATGCTTGACCTATTTTTTACTCGCTTTCTCTTTCTATAGGACATCTGCGTTCACCTTTTCCATCCTTCGTTCTTGTAGCTTGAATGCTTTTTGATGAATTCTTTACCCCTATTATGTAGTAAGGGTTGGTAACAACGCTTGCCTATTACAATTAGTAGGGTTATTGTTTTTATTTGATGCTCTTCTAACAATGATATTGTTGGACTCACTGTTCTTCGACCTTCATTCTTATGGTCTGAATGCTTGACCTATTTTTTACTCGCTTTCTCTTTCTATAGGACACCTGCTTTTGTCTTTTCCATCCTTCACTCTTGTAGCTTGAATGCTTTTCTTCTTATCTCCTCTTGGAGGGCAACTACTCCTCGCTTTTTGTCTTTTTTCTCCTCCTATAAGGCATCCGCTTTTGTCTTCCCCATCTTCTGCTTGTATAGGTTGAACACTTTCTCCCCCGATCTCCTCTTGGAGGGCAACCATCACTATATTTAAATATCATCCATTTCAATGGTCAAACACTCAATAGCATTTTTATGTACATCATTCACATCAAAAAGTGGTAAATATTTGTCTTATTTTTATTGGCCAAAATTATCTTTTAACTATTGAAGTGGATGATATTTGAAGATAGCCAACAACAATGACCTAAATTTGATGCCCATATGACTGTATTTAATAATTTTTGTCATAAAATAAAATTAAAATTTTGTGAAGATTATATCATATAAAAGGGAAAGTTTTGGACAACCCATCAAAAATTATATAGGATCATAGTAAAATATATATCTGACCTATGAAATACTTTTTAAAAATAAAACATATTTTCACATTTGGAAAACAACTCTAGACGGATAATTATCACAAAATATTAACTTGACAAGCAGGATCGATCATCAAGTTTAGAACCTGAGGGCAACTACTCCTCACCTACTTTTTGCCTCCTTTCTTCTCCTACAAGGCATCTACTTATGTCTTCATCCTTTGCTCCTATAACTTGTATGCTTTCTCCTTCTATCTCCTCTTCTAGGACAACTTGGTCTTCAACATAAAAACTAAAATGTCCTACTCAATTGACCACAATCCCTTTGACTAGATAGATAGATATTTTAATAATTTTGACCATATCAAAATAATTTATGGGATTTTAAGAATAAAAATTATAATTAAAATAGTGAGAGGTAGTTTTAAAAAAACATATGTAGTTAAGTTATCTAAATTTATGTTATTTTTCAAAATTTTATCATAAATTCTGATTATTATCTTTTTTAAAATTATTTTCTTTTTCAAATATAATAGATACATATATCTCTTGCACGCTATCTAAGCAGTTAGCTTGAATTTGGAGCACTTTAAAATATAATGTTATTATCTCTCCATCTTAAGTGATGTATAGAAAAACATATTCTCTTCTTACATTTTTTGAGATTTTCACCTACCATTGTCCCATTCAAATTGATATCATCCCATCATCAATTAAACTATGAATATCTGCATTTTCTTTCTAATTTTATCCTCATACAATTTTTAAGATTTTTACCTATAGTGTCCCATTCAAATTGATATCATCCCATCATCAATTAAACTATGAATATCTACATTTTCTTTCTAATTTTATCCTTATACAATTTTTTATAACTATATTTAAAAAAAATTAAACTCATTAAATTATATTGTTTTTAAAGATATCAAATGTTTCGGATCACACTCATTGAATTTTCTCGTGTTTTGAATCACACTAGTATAACAATTTTTCTCATCAACGTTTTGGATCACACTATGGATGATGGATTATAACAATATTTCTCATCAACAGTTATGGATGATGTATTATAACAATTTTTCTCATCAACGTTTTAGATCGCACTAATGAATGATGGATTATAACAATTTTTCTCATCAACGTTTAGGTGGATCACACTATGGATAATGGATTATGAAGTGTCAAAGTTGTTAAAAGAATTAAATATGAAAACACATATTGACATTGCTTAATTTAAACTTTTCCCTCGTTTAATTTTAATCTCTTAATTTCCGTCAGGGGGAAGGAGTCTGCCAAAAAAGAGAGACGGAGCATTTGAGGCTTTTCTTTCCTTGGTTAACTTATTGCGAGGGTTGAGTTTACAGAGTTATGCGTGTCGTATTCCCCAGTTAAGTCGCGTGCAACCGTTAACTAAATCGTAAGAGTACAATTTCTGACAGCTAAAGAAATACAAGGCGACTTGGCACATTCAGAATTCAGTCGATGTCTACGACGCCATTTCCATACAAGAAGCACCGTATTCAAACGTAAGCACAACCAAAATTCTACAGACCACCCTGCAAATATTCAAATTTCCCCCCATCCAAAGAAAATTGGCCATCTTTCTTACGCTAACGAAACATGTTCAATCTTGATCGAGATGGCAAACTTCTGTAACACATAGCCCGAAATTGTCTCCATATTTTTTAGCATTTATTGAAGTTGATAGAAATTTTCTTGCACGTAATGAAGACCAGAAAAGCAGCGGGCTCAAGTTATTTCGGAGGAAACACCATGATTGCCTTCTCTGGCCTTGTTCCCTCTTCTTGTCAGGAACACTGGAATACGGATTTTTGCCCGCCTCTGCTGAATTCCTCTCCTATGAAAGAGTTGAATAACCAGGGGTTTTCTCTTGCTCCCATGGATGTTCCGTTTTCAAATTCGTTCTGTGCAGGGGTTCACTACTCTCAGCAGCAGGAATCCCAACACTTTGGTGGCAGGTTCCCTTTCATGACTCAGGTGCCAAAGGCTCCTCAACAATTTGCACAATTCTCGACGAATGATAATGAACAGGGTACAGGAACAGTGGATCAATTGAAGGGCTTGTTGGGCTTAAATGAGGAAGTGCCTCTGCCAGAATGCAGCAGCCAAAGCCAAAGGGATCATCATCATCATGGTCATCATCAAAGTGAAGAGGGTAGTGGAATTGGTGAGGGTCAATATTATACAATGCACACCGGGTGGCAGCCTCAGGCATGGCCACAGAATTTTTCTCCAGCTGATGATACTTTGGGCACTGGCTGGAGTGATCCTCTGAACACTGATAACACTTCAAGCCCTGCTTTTAATGTAAGCTACCTTCTTTTTATTTTCATCTTTTTTATAATTTTCCATAGAACAGCTAGGATTTAAACACAAGACCTCCCATTAACATGCTGGGCTGAGCTATAGCTTCTCTCCACTCCAGAACGGCTGTTCTTAAATATCATCCACTTCAACAGTCAAAGGTTAATTTTGGCGAATAAAAATAGTACAAATATTTACCACTTTTTATTGTGAATGAGGTGTAAAATCGCTATTGACTGTTTGACCATTGAAGTGGATGAGATTGAAGTAGAGTGCTCCAGAACATGTATTGGAAGAGCCCCATGCAGTCCAGAACGCCCAAAATAGTCTGTTATATGTGGTTTTAAATGTTTCAAATAACAATGAACCGGCTGTTTAAGCTTTACTGTCCAGAACATGTATTATGAATTCTTTCAACAATAGTGATGAGTTTCTATGTATTTCCAGTTGCTTGATGCTGACATAAATATTATACCCTTGTTATTTTCAGTTGGCTGATGCTGACATAAATATTGTACCCTTATCCTTGTATAGGTTACCCATCAGACACCAAAGGAATTTACACTAGGATTGTTGCCCCAGCAACCACAGCTAGGTCAGCAGAATGTGGGCCCTATAGGAGGCAACCTCTCGACACCTGCAGAAGGCAATAAGAAAAGGATGAAGTGGACTCCAGAACTCCATGAGCGTTTTGTACAAGCTGTTAATCGACTTGGTGGTGCTGATAGTGAGTATCAGTAATACTACAACTCAAATTTGTTGTTAGAAATTCTTTTTGTTGATTCTAAGTCGGAGTCTGTACTATTGATTCTTATTTACTGCACTGCTGCTATTGGCATGTAGGGGCTACCCCAAAGGGCGTTTTGAGATTTATGGATTTAGAGGGTTTGACAATTTATCATGTGAAAAGCCATCTGCAGGTTTGTTTGGGTTTTGGAACATAATTATATTCCTATAGTTTGGCAATTGTTTGAAACTTTGATGGATGTTTATGGTAATACGGAATTTATTGGTCCCCTATTTGTTTTTTTGCAGAAATATAGGTTTGCCAAATTTGTTCCAAACTATGGAGAAGGTAAAGTTATAATGAAATGATTTATGAAATTATCTGGTGTGTGTTAATAAAACATTCATGTTTTTGGAATTTAATTTGATGTGGTCCGTCTGGCTAATTTGAGATTTGTATTTAATTGTGGATTGTGAATTGCAAATAATCTAGTATGCCGGCTTTATTTTGAAGATTAGCAAACACAAATTCAAAATGTAAGAGTGCATGACAAATTCTTAACGTTAAATGTTTTTCACAGTTTTTGTTTTAAAAAAATATTATTTAATGCCCTTTAATATTTTTTGAATATGTTCTGTGTCATTAATCAATCAAATCCCTTTATTATTCCTGTTGTTGTTTTTGATAATGGTAAGTTGGGAAGAGGGTCCCAAACCCTTACATAAACACAACTAAGCACAGTTCATCAAAATATACCAGCATACATATAAAGCCCCTGGAACTAAACCAGGCAGGCCAGAGAGAAGGACAGACAAAAAACAGAAAGAGAACAGCTACTACACAGCTAGGAACTATAACCAAAAAATAATAAATCTAGAAGTATCTTGATCTGATCAGGGCTCCCATGAAATCTTATAACCACTTAATAGGAAAAGGTATCAAAAGTTCCAGGGCCTTGGGAGTAGAGACACACAATCCCCTTGGAAAACAAAAATCCTCCCTCTTTTGCATTTGTTTTCTGCAAGTCTCTTAGCAATGCGTATCTTGACTCTTCCTACTCACATGGTTGTAGAAGCAAAAAGCCCTCGAGATAGGGCGACATACTCCTTCATTGGCCACTTTTTGTGAAGAGGTTGAGGCAAATCAAATGGTGGCACATCTACTCTTGAATTTTGTCAATGAGTTTTTGCCACATCTACTTGAGAATAGTGGGATGTCAAGATAGCTACAAGGAAGAAAGCCATTTTCAAATCCCAAATGAGAAATTTATCTTTGTTCGATTGGGTCCAGATTGAGGAAAAAGATCTTCAATTTCACAATTTTAGTTTTTTCGTAGATTTGGTTGACAATCATACAAATGGCACACTAATTTATTGGAACTTGGATGTGTTATAATTACTACAATTGAAGCATAGACTTATGTCTAGTTCAACATTTATTTGGTGGTAGTAGAGAGATTTGGTGGTAGTAGAGCTTTGTCTAGAAGAGTGAATAGAACAAATTCAGTGGTAGTGGATCCCTTCCTCATGACGTTAGGGCCTAAAGTTTCAAACCAATCTGTTTGGTAGGGAAGGTTGGGCTCGCTGGAATAGATTCCAGAGATTTGAAGAATCACTACATTTTCATCCTAGAGTTTGACAAGGCTAGGAAGGTAGTGGTGGTTGAGGGAGTTCTCACCACCTAGTGAGTGATATTCCTAGCCAATCCTTTTCCAGCTTCTCTCTTCTACCCCTGCCCCTCCCCTATTCTTGTTTTGAAATCCAAAGCCAAACGTCCTACTTCTCTTACCCCCTCACCTCAGGGGGTTAGATAGAGAACTTGTGAAAATTCTTGAATTGCTAAAAGGCCCTCATAATTTATGAACAAACTCAGGCTAATAGCACTAGGTGACAATTTGACCATCCAAGTTCCCATGTTTTGGCTACCAGAGATGATATGAAGGAATGGAATCATTGCAGAGCCTCTCTCTTGGTGACACTAGAGGGAAAATAACGTACAATTATCAAGATGGGTGTGCTTGCCCCCAAAGGCATAGGTTGTGGTGGAAGTGTTGGTTGTGGTTGTGATCGAGGATGTGTTCGCAAAGGTAGAGGTGGTGTTGGAGTTTTGATTTCCATCTTTTGTCCTTTTGTGCATAAGACGAGTATCCTCTTCTTTTAAGGGATTGTCTCCAAAAAAAGATGTGTGGTGGCCATGATTGGGGTAGGAGTTGGATTTGTACATGACTTGCTAAGAAGAGTCCAGGGAGGTTGGTGATAGAAACTCTTTAGAACATCCTACAGCCTATGTTACAACAAGTTTCCGGAATGGGGTCGGTAGGGGATGGGGGGGTGCGTTTCTGGGATGGATTTTTTGAGAGGCCATTTTAGGGGACGACAGGGGACGACTATTAAAAAAATATGGAAATTTTAAAAATATAGAAAATTTCAAACCCAATTTATAAATATGGTTAAATCTAAACATTGGATTATCAAAAACTTCAAACAAAGGCCAAATGTCATATTAGATACATTTAGAAATGATCAAATAACCTTGAATATTCAATACTCTTGTATGTTACAAGTGTTGAACTTCAATTGCAAGAAAAATAAATATTAGCTATGTTACTAGATATGCCCCATAGACAGCCCAAAACATATCGTTTGATCCGAAAAGATTCAAGGACACTGGATATGACTGTTAAGGAGTTCTATCCATATCCCACAAACGTACTGAAAAACAATTAGAAAAACAGAGGCAAAAGAATTACTGTCACCTAGTATAGAGGAGAGTCAATTGCCTTATCTCTCACATATGGAACTTCTTTGAGCTTGTGTTTTGAGGGTATGTGGCTGCAAAATTTTTTGTGTACCGTCTATGTTAAAGTAATTTTTTTTACACACACACACACACATCTAAAAATACTTGTAAACATTTTTATATCATTGTCAAAGCTCTTCTGGATAACGCATGTGGAAGTTTTAAGATCAGTAAATGAGATTTGAATTTAGAAAGACTGAGCATGCACAGGCATTGTGTCTGTTGGTGTACTTAATGACATCATATTTCAAGATCATTTCTACCTTGTTAGATTGCCAGGGATCCTAGACAACGTGCATTATTTTTACTACTCAAGATATCATTGGATGTCAACTTTCAAACAGGCCACACAAAGACCTAGTGGATCCTGATTCTAGTGGTTTTGCTTGCCTAGCTAGGATATCTAGAAAGTCTGCTAGGTAGTTTTCTGTTCTGATATTTTAATATTCTACATCATTCACTCCTAATTTAGCCCACATTTTGTTCCCCTTAGTTATCATGAGATATTCTGTACCTTTGCCAAATTTTATCTTTTAAATTTGCAGCCTCTGTACACACATGTATGCCTAGTTGTTCACAATCATAGTAGCTGTTTGTACAATGATAGAACTATGGACAAAACAATGTGAAAAATAATCAATCTTGTTGTATGAAGTATGAACATAAAAACCAGCGCAACATTTACTGAAGAGCACTACTATTTTTTAATTTTCTGACTTTTTAAGTGGCCGTCCCCAAATTTTTGCAGCATTTCTGGGACGTTTCTGGGCAAATCTAAGGTTTAGGGGACGGTGAAGGGACGTCTCTGAGGTGTCCTCAGAACGTTCCTGGTACGGGTACGCCTTCAAAAAGGTAGGGGATGCATCCCTGTGTATCATAGCCTACAATTCCTTTCTTGATGATCGATTTGTCAAAGTTGGAGCTAACATTTTATCCAAGAACTTTTTTCAACAATTAATGGTGCATAAGACCTTGAAGTATTTAATTTTGTTTCCTTCCAAATCTTCCAAGAGCTTATAGATGGAGCCATTGTCTAGAATCCATATTGCCTTCATTGTTTCTAAATTGAAGGGACTCCTATGAGAATTGGGAAGATTTGATGGCAAACTCAACAGGCCAAGACCATGCTTTCCAAGGGAATTCACAAGGAAGAAGTATGAGAAAATATTTTCTGGGTTTTTCCAATAGAGAACACATACAAAAGATTTCCCAAGTAAAAAGTTCCCCAAATACAGAATCAGAAGTCACAGATGTTGGAGAAGGTATAGGATGGTATAGGATATCTTGATGCAAGCTTTAGCACGGTGAGAAACTGAAAAAATGATTGGCTTTTGCTTCTGTGTGAAACCAGTGGTTTTGCACAGGCGGCGATTTCGTAATTGCCAAGGTACTTTCATCATAGGGAGCGGTGGTTTTATGTTCACTAGTTCAATCAATCATTTGAGTAGTGGTTTTGTCATGCAGTTTCGCTACTGCAGAAAGTTTCATCCTAATGCAACGTGCAAGAAGAGAAAGCGATAGAGATGCATTTTGTTCTTATTTTCTTGGCATTTGGGCTTCCATTCATGCCCATAATTCTTTAGTATGTCTATGTGACTTTACCAAAAAGAATGGTGAAGCATTGGGAGCATGTTAGGGTGCATTTAAAAGACAATTTAATCCTTCATTCACCATTTCAGAGTTATTGGGCTGAGATGTGCATAGGTTGGAGGTGTATCAGCTAGTTGATGGTGCACGCCGCACGGTACTGGCTGTTTCATTGGGTGATCATTTTGACATTCTCTCACTTAGTTGTAGAGGGCATTTGCCAGTGTGAGGATGTTGGCATATTGAATTGGCATCCCAATGGGCCTAGGATGGGCAGAAATCTTGTAACACTGCACATGTAGTGGATTTTTGCTGGATTTTTCTCCCTATTCTGGTTTCTCCAGGGTAAATATGGTATCATGTCTCCATTGTATTGATGGTTGAATGTTCATTGCTTGTTTATCAATTCTTGCAAGTTAGATGATTTGCTATAAGATTAAAGTAGGGAGAGTATTCATTTAGCTTCCAATTAGTAAAGGCATAGTAGGTGCAATGTGTGAAGCATGTATTTGTTCATATGATGAGTTGCAAGAATGTGCAAGTAAATGAGATGACAGCCAAGTAGGAGGTTGTAAATGCATCCATTTTCCTAGTATTTTGTATTGTATGTTTGGCCATAGGAGTTGAAGCAACACTTAACAAGAGGGATTTGTTGTTGATGAATAGTGGTGTGTGTTAATATGTGGTGACTATCATGCTGCAAGGGCTGCGGGTACTCGCAGCAAGGTAAATTTTGGTGACTTTGTTAGCCGTGGTTACCCCCAGAATAATTAATGGTGGAGTGCAGGGGGGGCAGAGCCTCTCCTGCAGGGTCCGGGGGTTTATCCCCCTGGTGGGGGGTCAGGGGCAGAGTCCACAGTGGGGGTCTGGGGGCAATACCCCCAGTGGGGGTTGCTGGGGGCAGGGCCCCTGAAGCAAAAATTGCCTATTATTTAATAAAGGCATCGACAGTTAGTTTGTTATTGGCCGACATGTAAAAACCCATTTTTGTTAACCGCGAAAAAGACTTGATAAATAGCGGCTGGAGAAGGCGAAAAACTATGAGTCACAAACGAGTTTTGAATGTATTTTCATGTAGCATATTGCAGCGGTATTGAGTTGCAAGGTTGTTGGTTGTAATCGGTTCAATTTGCTGGATAATAATATTGGATGGCTGTGTTTGTGGATGTAGCCCACATTGGGTGAACCATGTTAAATCTGTTGTGTAATTTGTGTTATTCTTCATTGTTTATTTTTGTGTATAAAATCTGCATATAATTGGTAATGTGTATTGCTCTGGTTTGCCTAACATAATCCTAACAGTGTGGAATATGTACCCTTGTTTATGGATCAACCATCCATTATGACTTGGATAAAGTTAAGTGGTCCCACCAATTCAATGTCTTCTATGAGGATGTTAGCAACAAATTTTGCATTCTTCACCTTCTCCCTCACAATTGACTGCCTAAAAAACATTGCCTCTTTAGGGCACATTACAATCACATTAAGGGCCTACTTTTTCAATCTTTCCATCCATCAGACATGATAGACACCTCCATATCTCTTGCTAAAAAAGAGTCCAAGGGTTTGGTGATAGAAACTCTTTAGAACATCCTACTATTCCTTTCTTGATGATCAATTTGTCAAAGCTAGAGATCACATTTTATCCAAAGAACATTTTTCAACAATTTATGGTGTATAGAAGCTTGAAGTATTTAATCTTCTTTCCTTCCAAATCTTCCAAGAGATTATGGATGGAGTCATTGTGTAGAATCCTTATGGCCTTGATTGTTTCTAAATTGAAGGGACTTCCATGAGAAGTGGGAAGCTTGGTGGTAAAACTCAACAAGCCTTTATCTTGGGAACAAATTGCTTTCCAAGAGAATTCACAAGGAAGAAGTATGATAGTGTTTTTTGGGTTTTTCCCATAGAGAACACATACAGAAGATTCCTTGAGGTCCAACTTGTTCAGACTATCATAAGTCAAAATTCTATTATTAGCAATCATCCATAGGGAACCATTTTCTTTGGACACACATTCTTACACCCATATTATTTCTAGGATAAATTAGCTTGATTCAAACCAACCTTGACCAAGGACAAGAGATTGACCAAATTTTATTGAATAATTTCATGATTTGCTTCCAAGCCAATTGAGTTTATCAGATGAGGAGCATTTGATATCCATTGGTTTTACAATCTTGTCCACATAATTCCTTTTTTTAAGACGAATATTTCGAACTAAGCAAGCTTCCCAATAGTCCTTATTCTTAACACTAGAGCCCCATCTTGTAATGAATACAATGTGCTTAAATTTAAAAAATATTTGCTGTCCTCGAGACTGTGTCCCTGCATCCCAGTGGCCCCTCCCCCTCTTGGAAACATGGAGAACCACTGAGATTTACATAGCCGTGGATGGTCTCTAGGGGTCTATTTCTTGTATATTACCTTTGAACCATTCCTTTTTCCACTACGCCCTTCTCTCCCCCTCCTTTTTCCCTCCCCTCCATCTCCAAGCCTCTCCTACCTCATTCCCTTCCTCTCCCCAATGTTTGGGAGTATATGCCTTATTCTAGGACAAGAGAGGGATTTTGTTTCCTTCACCTATTTGTGGCCAAAAGAAAAAATTGAGAACACTTAAGAGATTCTTTAGGATCTCATTAGTGGATTTGAGAATTGAGAAGAGGTTTATTAGAACAACTTGACGCATTGGTTGGATGAGTTGTATTTTATGCTCAGCTGAAAAGCATTCCATTTCCATCCCACCATCCTTTCTTGAATTTTGTGAAGGAGTTATTGCTACATCTACTTGAGAATAGTGGGATGTCAAGATACCTACAAGGAAGAGAGCCATTTTCAAATCCCAAACAATGAGAAATTTGTTTTTGTTTGATTGGATCCACAATGAGGAAAAAGATCTTCAATTTCACAATTTTTTATTTATTTTAGATTTGGTTGACAATCATGTAAATGGTATACTAGACTTTCGGAACTTGGATGTGTTATAATTAGTACAATTGCAGCATAGACTTACTCAATGAACCATGAACAAATAGAGATTAAAATATACACAAAGGAAACAATATATGATCGAAGGAACTAACTACTTTATTGGGTGGAGAGGTATGCACAACTATCTCTTGTAAGAGATGTAAGTATTACTCTTTGATTATTACAAAACTGAGCAATCTCTTAGTGTTTGGATGGTAGGTGCCATTCACCTTGCAATCTTAAAGTCTTAATTTTAATTGTAGATGGTAAATAATGTATGTACTCCAAGGAATATGGAGAGGATGAAAGTGGATGCCCCTATGTGTGTGGGGATAATTATTTATTAATATTTTATTCTCTCACAAGTAATTGTAATGGCATTTAACACGGGAGTTATGGAGCATCTTTCCCATCATGGGATATGACAAGGCATTAATTCGCCCAAGTGGAGTGCCTAGAATTGGGAAAGTGGGCTTAATGATGGAATCTGACTGTTATGATGAGATTTATGATGCGTAAGTGGTGTAAGAGGAGTTACATTGTATTCTGGGAGGTTGACCAATTGATTATGGGCGTTGGATTTTTTCATGGAGGTTATGGGTGCCTAGTTTTGGGCCCATGGTATTTGCCCCTTGTTTTGGAAACCACTTATGGTTTTTTGTTTCCTATTGTTCTATATATTAGAGCCTTGGGATGGTGCTACGTATGGTTATTTGTATGTTCACAGGGATTGCTGGAATGCTGTTGGATTCAAGAGAGATAGTGTGTTTTGGAAACCACTTATGGTTTTTTTGTTTCCTATTGTTCTCAAAGATTTATACATACTTGGGCCTCTTTGATGGTGGAGTTTTTTACCAGAAGGGTTTCTCCATGTACATCTGGTGTTGTGTGATTCATTATCATGGTTTGTTGATTTTATTTGCTGATTTAAGCTTCCATTTTATTTATTTATGGGTAATCCAATGTTGCATCATTAAAAATCAGATTTACATACTCTTTGGAGAATTAACATTTATAGTAGTTTATCTTGTATTTACAACACTTAGAGAAGAAATGTGAAGTTACCACTCTTAAATCTCTGCTTTCTTTGATTTCTTGTTGGGGGGATGCCTATCAATCTTTCTTTATGCCTTGCTTTACTCTCTTCTATATACAATTATGTCTAGTTGCCTCAGGAAGAGTGGACAAAGCAATGCATATGCCAGATCCAAAGATTCATTGTTGAAAAAATTCACTCGTTGTGAGAATTTAACAATTTTCCCTCCAAGAAATAAGAGGATCCATCACAAAGTGGAACTCATTAAAACTCAATTTTTTTCTTTTATGAAGATTTCAGGATTTTTGATACATTATTGTATTGTACCTTTTTGGGGCTCTTCAAAGTGTTGTCTGAATATTTGGCATCCAAAAAAGTCAAATTTAGTATAATCAACTCTTTGGAATAATAAAATTCTAGAGTTTCAGATCTCATCAAAAGGCCGGTTCTTTTAAGAATCTAGGACACTCCAGTAGTCATGGCATCTTCCTCCTTGAAGGTAGCAAAAGTGGCCATGAAGTATCCCTATGGGAGCATCTACAGAAATATCTCCTTTAGTATTCTAGTTTGATTGTAATAATTGTTTAAGGGTTTGAAGAGATGTCTAGACTCTGTTGACTTCACAAATAAGATCTCTCACCCCCAAGATTGAAAAATCCCTTTCCAATCTACTTATATCAAGCTTGATAACAGAAGTTGAGGATGCAGCCATGGAGCACACATTGACAATCTTTCTAGGTGAAGATAGAATCTTTTCCATGGTCTTTCATGAACATGGAAAAATGATGGAAAGAGAGAAGGAACATCTTGCAATCACATCGAGCTAATAAGCTTGTTGCATGTATTCTCAAATGTGCTTTAAATGCGTTGCATTCAGGAGAGAGGATGGAAATATCAGTTCAGATAGCATAATTTGATGAAGAAATAAATAGTACTCAATTTTTAATTTAAAAGAACTATTTTTTAATTTTATATAAATAAAAGGAAATGAATATACAGAACTTGGCTCTGTAAAAGCAGAAAAGCACCATCATTGTCATCCCAAGTACTCGGGGCACTTTTGAGATCAACTTTTTGGAATAATCAAATCCTAGATTTCGAGATCTCACTAAAAGGCTGGCGCTCTTGAGAATCCAGGACCCTCCAGTAATGATGGTATTTCCATCCATCAAGGTAGTAAAAGTGGCCATGAAGTAGCGCTATGGCAGGATCCACAGAAATATATCCTTCAGTCTCCTATTTTAATTGCAATAATTGTTGAAGGGTTTGAAGAGATGTCCAGACTCCATTGACTTCACAACTAAGAGCTCTCACTGTAAAGACTGAAAAATTCCCTTCCAATCTACTTCTATCATGCTTGATAACAGAAATTAAGGATGCAGCAAGGAAGGGCCCATTGACAATCTTTCTAGATGAGGATAGAATCTTCCAAGGTCTCTCATGAACATGTAAAAACGATAGAAAGAGAGAAGGAACATCTTACAACCACATTAAAATAGTAACCCTGTTGTGTGTAACCTCAAATGTGCTTTAAATGCCTTGCAATCAGTACAGGGGCTGGAAATATCAGATCAGATGGCATCATTTGATGAAGAAATAAAATAGTATACAAGTTTTAATCTGAAGAATCTATTTTTTAATATATATAAATAAAAGGAAAAGAGTATACAGAAGTTGGCTCTGTAAAAGAAGAAAAGCACCATCTATTTTTGGTTCCCCATATGAGTAGTCTTCTTCTGTTTCTACTGCTTTGTGGGGTTCTCCCCCCTCTTTCCTATTCATAATTGTACTAGTTTGGGGGTCACTCGTTTTAGGTTAATCCCCATATTGCTTTTATCACTTTTTGTTTCTGCTTCATGCATAGGGCCCTTCTTGCCCTAGTCTTTTGCTATTGTATCTGTTGTACTTTCCAGTCCCTTCGATCTATTTTTGGTTATTTGTGGATATTAATATATTTTCTTTCTTTTTGGAATGCATACACTCATGACAGCCCTTATCTGTCATCAAACTGATCACTTCCTTGTAAGGATGTTGGGATAACACACTATATGCCATAGCATCAAAATTTGATAGGAACTCAAAGTACCAAAAGGGGTCAGATGGCCAAAAATTGCTAAAATAGCTGTTGCTGCAGTGCATAAAATTTCCAGACTTGTCAAGCAGTCTATGTTTACCATGATCACCAAGGAAGGATCCAGCATGCTTTCACAGAAAAACACAAGGAAGGGTTCAATCGGTCAAAACATAAATATTTGCAGGAGAGACAGTGCCTGCAGAAGCCACATTTACCAAGGCAGCCGTTGTGTTCAGATTGGATAAGGTGTGAGTCCACCAAAAGTGGACATCTGGAAACTACTTAAACAGTCTAGATACCCCCAAAATGACACCATGTAAATGTGAAACTTGAAGAATCTCCCCAAAAGGAAGATCTCCCAAGTGCCACAAGCATCTGAAACGATAAGATTAAGAATGGGATGTTTCCCATATCATTTTACCATGAGCATCCTTCTGGATGAGAGAATGAAGTGATCCTTTAAAGTCCACCTAAGTATAAAAGTTTATTTATTTGTCACAGTAGAATCCTCATTTTCTCGTGAGATAGAAATGTTAGAAAGGCAATCTGTGAAACTATTTCAGATCTATGACTTGGGAGAAATAGTTATATAAATCTAGAGGCAAGAGGTTTGACATCATCCAGAATCTGATTTATTTGCTAGTGGCTACCATTGTCATTAATTTCCTTGGTCAGTTTTTGGATAATAGAACTCAAATCCACTTCCATAACTTTCTTTAATGGAGGACTTAAAGGCATACCATAAGACTTCTTCGATAGCAATTTCCTCTGCTATATTATCAGTGGTTGAGAACTTGAGTCCAAGTATTTAAAGAACCAGCTTATGATTGCCTTTCAAATCTCTCTTATTGCCCCAACTGATTACCTTTAGACACTCCATCCATATTAAGTTTAAACTTGGGAAATTTGGAGTACACCAAGCTGTTTGAGCATTATTGTCTATCCAGTAATTCTTTCTGAAAAAGACAATTTTTATTTATACATGGACTCAAGGGATAAGGTTTTTTCTCTTAAGGTTCTTCTAGCCAAATCCTTAAAATTAATGAAATCGGGAAATATTTCTGGAGCCCATGCACACCTAGATTTGGTGGTTCAATTTTCTCAGGCCTAAATTTGAAAGACTTGGATTAGATTTGGAGTTATTGTAAAGAACCAACATTGTTTTTCAACTTTTGTTAAGTGATCTTTGTCTACCGTATCAAGTTTTAGGAGGATTCATTTTACTGTGATGGGAGAGTGCCAGAATTTTAAGCTCTATGTGTGGTTAAAAATTAAAATCCAAAGCTGCTAATTCAGTGTCTAATTTTCAATAATATTTTACTGTTTCTTATGCTTTAATCAACGGTTACACATGGTTACTCTCTAGATCGATGTTGTTAATATTAGTGATTTTCTAAGCATTTTTATTTCTTTGTGCTATTGTGGAGAACCTTATGTTGAAGGACTCAGCACTCTACTTACTGCATACCATTTAATTTGGCTTAGTTTGAAAATTTATCCAGTTTAGTGTTTTTAGTAACTTAGCATAAGAAAAAACACTACAGAAAAGATTTGATGATTTTCTTTGAATCTCTATCTAAATGTATAATATTTACCTTTTAGGTTTCGCTGTCTGCTCTGTGTTATTTTACTCAATTATAAAGATTTTTCTCAATTGTAAGGAGTTTTTCATATTCTTTAGAGTTGTAAATCTGCATTGAAATCTACCAATATTTCTAAACAGATAAATAAATACATATGAAGGACAAATTCCATGTCTATATGACGTGATCAGATTCCCATCAGCTATAAATTTCTGTAGTAGTAAGATTTGTTACTGAGTTAATTAAAATTTTAAACCAGTAGTCAACAGCTTGAAAACCATAAAACACTTGTCAAAGTGAAAGGACAACATAAAATTATAAAATTTTAATCCAAACTGGAGATACATTTTTCTCTACCAGTTAACCCATTTACAGACATAGAATAAGAGGCGAAAACATCTTTGGAAATGGTTTTGGAAGATAGCTCTGATCTTCTCAGCATCTTCAGTCTAGCTTCCATCTTTATTTGTAAAGAAAAGATTCTTTCAGTCATATGTTTTCCTTTAAGGGAGAAAAGAAAAATTCCTAGATTCTGTCTTACGCTTCCTAGTTCTGACTTTTGCAACAATTTTCCTCCAACCTTTAAGGAATTAACATTTCTGCTATAACAGCTTCCCACCAAATCGTCCATCTCTCCTTACTAGTTGGTTTCAGAACAAGCTGCCAAAGCATTTGAACAACCTTTCTTAACTTCTAAATTCTAGAGTATAGGAATTAAGTTAAAAAAAAGTTCTTTCCTTGTTTTCCAGACAGATTCAGACAGGATAGTAGATACAACTAGAAGATGGTCACAACCTTTATTAGATATGGGTATCTCAAAACTTCAAATTGGCACAACTGAAATAGCCAGAAATATCTGCAACTCTTCTACCCATTAAACATGTTCATCCTGGCTAGAATCTGGGATTTACCTCATTGTTTATTAAATTATTTGACCATGCGAACTAAATAACCTCTGCTTGTGCTTCTATTTCCATTTTAAATCAACAATGCACAGAGCATGCCTATAAGCTGCCCTTATTTCAAGCCTGTATTTCTAAATTAGACTTCTACGATAAGTTACTTAGTACTTACTACCATACCTGTTCCCCGACCACTCTAACATATTAAGATCACCACTACAAGTTTACTTTTCGTAGGGGAATTGTTAGGAATCCATGTACAGAGTTGGATTCTCTCAGGAGCAGAATAAGGGGCATTTATTTATCAGGATTCACAAACCAAGAACATGATCAACCAAAATGATACACTGAAATCATTGGGCTATGGAACAATACCAAAAAACACCCCTTTAACTTGAATGTGTTTAGTGGCTCAACTTACACCATTCTGGACAAAAATGTTATTAACTCCTTAGGAAACAAAATATCAGGGATCATTAATTTCACCAAACTAGCTAGAGTGTGCGTTTTATTAGCATGAGAAGCACCCCTCAGGTCCGAGTCAATCATCAATCTTCATTTTTCAAAAAATTATCATACTCCTCAAGTTTCATTTGCAGTAGATAAATGGATCGTATGTTCATATCTGGAGAAACTTTCCTGTGCAGAAAGGTGGCAAAAGGGGTAATCATTATTTTTAAGAAATGGAAACCTCCATAGAGTCCTGCTTACTTTTGCTAGATGCAGACCTCTCTCTCTCTCTTCTCCATTGTTTTCTTTTACTCTGGGCTCATAACAGCCCCAAGGTTTAAAGTTTTAAATTTATCAGGTGAATGAAATCAACCTATGAAGTAAGCTTGGCCTGTTATGGGTATGATTGGAAAAGCATTCCTTGTATATTTTCCTTAGCATTTTGTTTGTCTTTCCTTCCTTTCTTCTCAAAACATGCATCTTTGTTTTCTTGTTTACTCTCTGATTGGACCATTGCCTCACCCTTATTTACCTTTCCCTATTCTTTCTTAGCTTTGTTCAAAGTACAATCCTTAAATATGGTGGTCAAAATCGTTCAAGGAAAGCATTCATACAGTATATCCTCACAGTTGACTGGTTACAATTTTACATAATTTGCATTGTTGATCAATGTGATAGAAGGTGACTCTTGACAAATCAACCATGCTACGAACTTGAGCATGGGTTTATATTCATAATGTCTTTGCATTCGCAGAATTAAGTGAGTTTCCAAGTATTTTCAGTATATATAATATAAACAATGGTGTCCCTAACAAATTCACAAGCATACAGTAGCTTAATGCATACCATTCTTTAAACATATCCTGCGGATCAAAGTTAAAACCCAGTTTGAGAATAGGCAAGGACAATGAACCAAATTCCATGAGATATGGAAGCCTTAGCAGCTCATCCTATTTTCATTTGACTGGAGCATACCTCCTGCCAAGAGTGAAGTTGTTACACTCTTAAACCTTTTGATTCCAAACCTCTTTGATCCATAGTTTCATGCTTTTGTATGCATGAATCCATACAGTAACCAAGAATATAACAGCCCTATTAGACAGCTTACTGCATAAAATTTAGCAGTGTCTATTTCAAGAAGATTTAGAGTAGAAGAGTCAAAGAACTCACAATCACCAAATATATATTATAACCTGTTCAATCTGGCGATAAGTTACCTCTGGAATCTTAGCCTGAGGCATTCCCTATTCTGCTTCTCTGATGACCCGCTTGATTTATTTAAAAAAAAATGATCCATTATGAATCAGCTTATTTGAAAAGCCATTGAAAAACCTAGCTGTGGTAGGACCTTGTTTCAAGGAATTTGCATACAAGTACTGTACTGTACTGTCTAAATTTTGTTGAATTGGACCACAAGAAAGCATAGCAAGATAGTCCTGCCTTTGGCCACTTGTCTCATGGACAAGTCACAAACCAATAAGCTCGTTCTTCTTTTTCAGGTGAGCAATCTGCAAGTGTGTGTTGTGGGACTGAGTGTTTTTTATGAGTATCTTGAATTCCTCCTTAGCTCAAATATTTCAATATCATTTGAGGCACATTTTTCTTGTGTCAATACATGATTTTTATTTGGTTTGGGAGGAGGTGGTGGTGGTGTAGAAGTACTGAGCTAATGAAATATTGCATTTCCAAATGCATCAGTTAATGGAGAGGACCATGAGAGATTTTTTTGAAACCAACATCCTCTTGAGCTTGAGAAATTTTTATTCCAGCCTCATCATTTCCAGCCATGTCAGTAAAACTGTGCTTGTGTTTTATCCTTTCCTCCCACCCCAGGCACTGCAATAGAATTGTGCCTTTTATTCTTCAAATATACTTGAGAAAATTCTAGACTTCATTTGTGCTCAATACAATCTCTAAAAGAATCAAGCAAAAACCACATCAAGGAAAAGAACACAGAGATGAACAGAAAACCAAGGCCAATATAATAAGGGTAAATCTTCAAGACAATAGGTCATCACTGCGTGGAAAAATAAAAAATTAAAGTTAGCAAGCCAAGCTAATAGAAAGGAAGAATAAAAGGAGAAAATCCCAGCAACACTTAGAAAGAACATAACCTGAAATAAACAAGTAAATGTTGCAGATCTGGAGACAAACAACACAGGTAAATGAAAGAACAGAAGGGAGCTCACACCAGGTAAAACAAAGCATAGAGAGGTATTGAAAATGTTGCTTGTAACAGCGGGTTTGTTCCCAATCCATAGAAACTTGAAGAACTAAATTAATGGAGACTGGTCTGAATAACAAAAGTCATAAAAAGATGAGTAATCTCATCTAAACAGTTGTGAAAATCAAACCAAAAGATCATAGAGTATTTTTGGAAGCTTTCAAGTTCCAATAACAAATTCCATGAAAAGTTGTCACTCAAGAATGTTAAAGTTGAGTTGTTTGAGTCACATACACCATTTTTTGTCCTTTGCCTTAATGTCAGGATTGTCTGAAGTTTGAAACTACACAATAAGAATGCATTGAAAGTTTTTATCCTTCATGCTCTTGCTCTTACCTTTATTAAAAGTGTTTTAAATTGTAATCTGACTATTGTAGCCGGTGGAATGTATATGCTATGGATTAGTTTCAAAGCTCGTCAATGTATTATTTGGTGTTTTACTAAAATTTGCATTTTTTCATGGCAGGTAAGGCAGACAAAAGGAGAAATTCTCTTGAAGCTTCATCATTAGACTCAAAAACGTAAGCCTAAATGGTGCTTTACATGATTTTCTTTCTTTGTCTTCTTTTTCTAATATTTTATTTGTTAGGTTTGTATCTTTGCTATTGGTGTTTGTCTTTTTTGTCCCTACAATTATCCTATTGGTTTTAGCTGTAATAACTTCTAGTTACATGCATATAGAGAAATTTGATATGATATTTTGAGGCTTGTATGGTATTATTTGCAATAATTGCAGGGTTATTTTATGAGTTATACTTGGTTTACAATAGTATTTACATTTGCATTATCTTAATTGTGTGTATGCTTGGCCTATGATCATAAGCACAAGAGATAAAATGACTTAATCTGTAAATAATTTTTTATTTAAACAATTTGGTAAGAGAGAGGTGCACCATCCACTATACAACATTCTGGGAAGAATGAAATTTCTGCTAACTTTTGCATCTAATTTGTGAATTTCATACACTCACTTGATCCCATATGCATAGATAATGTCTAGGTAGGAGATGCATCTCTCCATCGACTCTTTGGAGAGTTCTTTTTTCCTTTTCCATGTGTGAGGTCTCTTCAAATGCCAAAACTGAGCATGATAGGTGGTATATGCTCCTCATCTGTGTCTCTTTTTCCAATTTATAGCTTGAAATAAGTGTTGAGGGCTCAAAACCCAATTTTGATAGCCTCCTATTCTTTTCAACTTGATGCTATGTTGTACCCATATGAATTTTTTTTGTATTAAGTCATCTTTCAAGTCAACTTCTTGTTTACCCCTCATTGTGTGAATCATGGGCAAATCCTTGTCTCCCTTAGTCTTGAATGTCGTGTTTGTCATTTCTAGTCAATGTCTTTGAAAGGCCTATGAAAAGAGCTTTCCAATACATCAGGTGAGGTGAAGATTGGAGCTTGGACAAGGGAGAAAAGGCAAAAACAGTCTAAGGCATGAAAAGGGTACACCCAGTGTACATGCATGCACCTGCACAAAGGATCACCCATGTTTGTGAAAAAGTTGTCAAAATTGCCCATCTAGACCATTGGTGTGTGACTGCATGAAGAAGAGGTCATTTTAAGTTTTCAAAGTAAAAAATCTGCAATCTAGTGGAGTGGTGCGTGTCCCTATGAAAACATGTCTAAGAATTTTTAAGTCAAAAGGTACCTGTACACCCAATGTTCACGCATGTGCTTGACCAAAGGGGTGTACCAAATTGGTTCAAGTGTTTAAAAAGGTGCTACTTAGTACTTAGTGTAAAGGCATGTGCTTGACCAATGAGGTGTACCAAATTTGCTTAAGTGTTTGAATTTTGAAAGTGGTGCAACATGATCCCACATGTGTGCCTATGTGAAGAAGTGCACTAAAAGTTGAACCTCAAGACAAATTAAAAAAAGTGCTTACTAGTGTATGGACGCTCGCTGCTATATGGAGTGGGAAAAGTTAAAGTTTGAAGGAAAATGTGCAACTCAGTGGAGAGGTGTGCGCCACAAGGAAGAGGTGCACCAGATTAAGTCAAAGGCAAAAGCTGCTCCTTAATATTCAGATGCGTGCCTGACCAAAGGACTGCACCAAATTTGTTTAAGGCATGAAAAAGGATCAACAAAATCATAAGAGTGCGCCTGGTAACTGAGTGTTCCAACGAACATGAAGGATAAAACAGTACAGCTAGTATAAAAGCAGGTGCTTCATCAAAGAATGACCAGGTTAGTTTGAAAAACATCCAAAAAGGTGCAACTGCATGTTAAGGTGCATACCTGATCAAGGAGAGGTCCAAGTTGAGAGTTAAAGGTTCCCTTTCATGCCTAAGCACACTCCTGAGTGAGGAATGGGTAGAGGTTAAATGTTAAAGTGACTAATCATAGTAATGGCATACTCAAACATGAAAGATTGTCACGACAACAAAAACAGAAAATCTCATAATCATGCTTCAGCAAGGACGAGTTTATTGCAGGTTTGCAAACATTGATAGCAACATCGTTCTGACAGTGAGTTTTTGGTCATCATTGAGCAGTAACTTTTCTGAGTTTCAGTCATATGCAGCAGCATCTTCAAAGGTTTCAGTAAATCTGTTGCGCTTTGTCTGTTTCCAGCAGGCTTTTATCACCCAAACAGTGGATAACAACAGGTTTCTAAAGCACTGTCAGCAAGATGTTAACAGCAGCTTCAACCGATATTTGAGCAGTTTATGACAAAGTTGCAGTCATCAAAGAATAATATATGTAATCTCCAAAGCATTTAGGATTTCAGCATTGAAGAGGAATGCTTGATACTTTCTTGCCCTAGGGTTTCATGACAAACATGACATAAGACAATGAGGGTTTGGAGAAGGGTTGTAATGGTTCTTAGTGAAGTGGTATGTAGCAGTTTTAATACAACAGAAGACCATTTCCTTCTGTCTTTATTCAAGACACTTCGAGGTTATTGGTCTGATTTTCATCAAAAGTGATTGTGTGTCATCAAATAGAGGATAGATTGTTAGGGGTCATCTGTGAAGGAGTCTAGGGTTTCAGTCTCAGAACACTAAAGTTTGCAAATTTCCTAAGGTGAAGAAGAGGAAATTGGATTCAAGTTACTAAGATTATTTGGTGAATTGTGGATGCTTGCTGAGGTTTTAAGTTTCTCTGAAGAATCCATCATGGCCAAAATGAAGGCATTACATCAGAAAATTGGGAGGACCCAAGCAACATCAGACTGACTATTTTTAGCCCGTGCTATTTTTAGCCGTTTCTATTTTTGGGAGATAACTATTCTGAGATGATCTTCTAGAAGATCTATTCAGAGATGTTATATTTCAAGCTTTCTTATTTTAGACAATGTAGTTTGAAGACAATTTTGTATTTAAGGTTTGCTTTGTGTGCAAGCAAACTATTTTTTTGCATAGGAGCTTTCAGCATGCTTTTTATTTATCTTGAATAAATCGCATACAAAATCCTTTAAACACCTTTAAGTAATTGCTTTTGGCACTTAGAGGAGGATGGAATGGTAATTTTTATGGCTATTTTCTGCTAAGATTATTGTTTAATCTTTTTGTGATCTTGTGTATGTATTGATTAGCTAAATCAAATTACTTTTATTGAAAATTGTTCAAGCTTTGTATTGCTGGTTTCAGTGAAGTTTGATTTTTTATAGCTTTGTATGCAATTCCCTTCATTCGATTTGCTTAATCTTGTGTGTGTAATCCAATTCTTTGTTTTGTATTGTACTCATGATTTCTAGTCTTTGCTTTTAGCTAGATAGCACAAGCGTTTGTTAGCTATTGCTGGTGTTAATTGTTAAGAAAAGATACAAAAATCTCTCATTTTGAGTAGAAGTGCTGATAAGCCTTGTGTCCTTGCTCGAGAACTAAAAAGATAAGCAATTTCTTCAGTTTGTTCCTAATGCATGCTCAAAACCCTGAGATTCAACTTGTACATATTGTAGAAAGCTAGAGGTCGTATTTTTTAGTTACAAGGGAGCGTCCCCTCTAATTCAAAAAAGGTTTTATCTTTTACATTTTGTTTTGTTTTGTTTTGAAAGCAACAAATTAAAATGCTAACAATTTTTGACACCCACCATGGGGCATGAGAAAAGAATTCAGCTGTCAATCTGTAGTAGCAAATGACCATTCCTAGTGCAAATACTCCTGTGCTTCAGCCTAACTGTAATGTTCCCTTTTTCTGAGTGATCACCCAACGGAGTCGGCTAGCCTATTCTATTCCCGTAGGCTAAGTCGGAAGTGCAAGGGATAATCTAATTAGTTAAATACTAAGTAATCCTAACCATTTCGGGTTATTTATGTTTAACTAATTTTGCTGGACCAATTTATGATGTGAAATGACTTTTGCTATTTTTGTGAGCCTCTTGGTGAAATAAAATAAATAAAAGAAAATTGCCAAGAAGGTGGGCGGCCAAAGTTGAGGATAAAAAATATAAAATAAATTGCCAAGGGAGGTCGGCCATGATAAGGTCTTATTGGATGCCTATAAAAGAAGGCAATTTGGAAGTCATTTTGATCATTCATTCAATCTGATTTTATTCATGGGAGATTTTTCTCTTGGCTGCAACTTTGGTTTAGCTTATTCCAAGGACGAAAACCCTTAGGAATATTGGTGGATTGGACGAAAACCCAATTCCATCTTGGAGGTGAATTCATACGGAGTTCACATTTGCACTTCATTGGAGATTTGGAAGGAAAGAAGGAGCTTCAAAGATATATTTGTTTCTGCAGAAACCCTAAGGCCAAATTGTGAGATTTGTGCCAAATACAATTTGGATAAGTGAGATATATTCAGATTTTCAGATCAGCTTGTGAGCGCCAACCTTTGGAGGGTTTTGTGATCATATTTCAGCAAGATACTTACTAGGGTTTCACCCTAGGAGTGAGCGCCACCTCAAGGAAGGGCGATTTCATGTTTGGAAGCATTTGTTGATCAACCCTAGCAGCCGCCGCCCTCTTGTGCATGCCTTTGGTCATCTTTGTGGAGAGCGCTGCCTATTTGGAAGATTCGCCATCTAGGGTTTGCTGTTAGACATCATTTTTGCCATATTTTGGTATGTACAAACCTATGTTTAGGTCTGATTTGTATTAGCAGAAATCTGGGCTATGTTTTGGCATGTTTGAGCACTTGAGTTTGTTGTAAGTTCAATTCAGAATATTCAGATTTGTAGCAGCAGACTTTTACACTCAGAAATCAGATTTATATGTCATATGTTTGGCACTTGGATGGTTATATTATGTGGTTGGATTCATGTAGATGTTATCTACACAAGCATACATGTTTGGCATGTTTATTTGAGCATTTGGTATCTAGATATTCGCTGTCCATGTTTATTTATACTTCAGACATAAAAATCAGAATTCAGACCTAGGGTTTGAGCAGAAAAAGAAATCAGAAAATTAGGGCAGAAAATCAGAATTCTAAGGCAGATCTGGTTAGGGATATTACACTAACTTAAATTGGATTGAACAAGATCAAGAAGACATCTCGGAGAGCTTGAGGCATTTTGTTTTTTATCACATGAATTTTGTGCATTGGAGAGCTGCTGCTGCAATTTTGACGAAGAAGAAAGAAATGTGGACACTGCACCAAGAAGATTAGTATCTCCCTTCTTCGAATTATCCTATCTGGAATTGAAGAATTTTATCATTCAAAGTTTATACAAGGACTCAGCGTAAAGCAGATCCAATACTTGTCAATGAACCAATTCAAGTGATGGATGATTGATAGGATAACAACAATGATCCACCTCCTCCTCTTTTGCCTTGGGGAGACAATATTGGTTTGTTAGCCCTAGTAGTACATCATGAGCTTCCTTGTGGATCACGGAAGAGTTTTCCATGAGCATATAGACGAGTGTATTTCAACATTCACAATATGTGGTACATTGGGTATAGCTAATGAAGTTGTTGTTCACTTGTTTGTAGAGACCTTGGTTAGAACTATTGCAGATTGGTTCCACCATCTTTCTGCCAGATCAATCACTAATTGGGAATCTATGCGTGAGAGATTTCCAACATGACTAAAACCAATTGAAGATAGTCATATATTATTTTCTCAACTTTCATGTGCCAAGAAAGATGGTAAGGAGCCTATGAGGGAGTTTATTGCATGGTTCAATTGCCTAGGCAACTAGATCAATACCACTTTGAATCCTTCTCTTAGAGATTCTTCTTAGTTGCTTTATCAATGCTCTCTCACCTAATTTTGCAATCCTCCTCAAAATAGGCCAGGCTCGTGATTTGGTAGAGGCGCAAGAGCATGCTATAGAATTGTAGGACAACATGATCACTGGCAGCAAAATAAAAAAAGATTCCATTAGGTCGCTGGTCCAAAGTTCAATAGATCTTTTATTGCAAAAAAGTGGTCAATGATGTCAAAATTATGAAGATGCAAATACCACAAAGTATGACTAATCAACAATATCAGCCTCCTCCAATGAGAAATAATCTCCCTCCAGTTTATACTTATTGCAAATTTCACAAGATTGATAGGCACGATGGAAGAAATTGTCCAGAAATGTAGAGGCTCATACAACCATTGGTAGTTTATGCAGATCAAGGATGTTGGGTGACCCTCAATGTCTATTAGATGAAACCGATGGCAACTCCGTTATGGGATATATTGAATATGAACTTGTGTTTGATAAGGTAGTGAATGATTTGCATAGCCATATGCTTGATGTTGACAATGGACATGTATTTATGGATAAGAAATCTGTAGAAGAGCATGAGAAAGAAAAGAAGAAAGCAAAGGATTGGTTGAGGCATGCAATGGAGTAACTCGACGCTATCAACAAAGTATGATGTCTCCTCCTAAGCGGCTTGATAATTTCAATTGGATGGGATGTTTATATTTTTTTGGCATTTTGCTCGCTGTTGATGGGTCTTTGTCCATTCTTTGACAATATATGTTGCACAGGTTTGTGATAAAGATCACTTGTTGGATTACTAAAGTCTTAAAACCTCGTTTCTAGCCGCCAAGTTTCAGATCTGCACTAAATGTTAGGTGCTACTCATGTTTATTATTCTTCTTGTTAAGCACCATCTAAAGCAGCTTATGATCAACTTGCTAAATTGTTGCTGTATTTTTTGTGAGCCAATTCCAATCAGACCTAGGGTTTTCATAGAGTGGTGTGGGATGTTTGTTGCCTTCCTGAATCCTCATGATAAAAGAGGTCTTTGAATCATCAACATCTATCAGCAAAGCACTCCACTATGTGCTAAGTGGGTGATGCATGCTATTGAAGGGTTTGGGGCAAGAAAAATTATTCTAAAGTTTCCAATGGGGGTCCGGGTATGAAGGGTTGGAGAGGGTTGTGTTTTTTCATCTGCACATCGCCTTTGTGTTGGTTAAAGTCGAAGGCACTTTTGGGGATCGTAGCATTTGGAAATCTTTTGAAACGATTAAATTGTTTCTTAGATGGGTAGGAGATGGATTTTGGTTTGGTCTTTCTTTTAATGACCATAGTATTTGATGGTCTCCCATTATTGCTAATTACAAATCTCTTCTTGTGAAGCTACCAGGGATTAAAGCTCTTTGTCATATTAAGAAAGGCATCAAAACTACTAGGGATCTTGTGTCTTTTAGAGATTGGTTTCCATGGTCTTGTTTGTAGAAAAAATTTAATCTGCTTCCTTGAGATTTGATATCTTTTCTAAAGATTCAAGAGCTCATACTTTGGTGTTGCTCCACAAGTTAGGGCTTCAACTGCCTCTTACTTGGTGGCGAGATTGGCATTGGAACTATGAAATGCCTTTTAGAAAGTATTCTCTTGGGATTTTATACAAGATTTTAAGTCCATTTTCCTTGGCCTTCAATATGTTTAATGGCCAGTGGGAACTGAATTCTTCGCCTAAGTTTTGGCTTCTCCACCTCAGCTGTATTTGGGATGCCACAGTTGAACATCACCAACCTAGCTGATGATGTATAAAATGAATTTTACACATCACTGCCTTGGCCGGTGATGCCAGCTATGAAGGAGTGATAGTGCACACTGCACACCACCAGCTCTATTGGTGATGCTGAGAGAAGATTTTATGGAAAATAGGCTCCTAAAAGGGTCTAGAGGGGTCTATTTATGAGATGAAACTAATAACATAAAACATTTTAGCTTTATATTATAAATATACTGACATGATGTTTGCAAGTGGTTTTAGATCTCTAGGAGCTATAATGAAGAAGATTGTTTTGAAGGATCTCTTTAGATTTAGACTTAGCTACATTTTAGGACTTCTGTTTCCAGGGTTTCAGTGTCCGATGATGTTCATCTAGAGGACAATAAGGGGGAATCTAGGCAACAAGTTTCAAGAAAAAAGGAGGGCACTACGAGGAATGTGACTAAGGCAATAAAAATTTCCTGCAACACACCTCTTGATAAGTATTTAAGCCAGCCCACCCTGAGCTTGAATTCAGGAGGTTAATGCATCCACTAGTCTTGACAAAACAAAATGATAGTAAGGTCTTTTTTAGGTTTATACAAATTTAAATGAGAATCTTGGAACATATACATTATTTCTAATATTTTCATGTTGTGAAGATTTTGACATGTCATTACCTCACATAACCCTTGTTTTGGAATTAGATATCTTTAAAAGACAGTACTTGAACAATTGTCGTAGATCAAAGGAACTATGGAATATGGATTACCAAGAAAGAAACAGTAAATAAATCATCCCAAGTATTGTATCTGCAAATAGGTACTTGAACATCAGATAGCAGATACAATGTGCCTCTATTCTAAATTTCTATATGACTATATTACTCACCTTAGCAGTTTGGTAATTTTTTTATGTTCCAGTAATACCCTGTAACTTATTTTGCACCATGTTTGAAATGATTTCAATTTTCATTTTAAACAATTGGTGTCCACACAATAGTTACTCAAGTGTTATATTCACCTATTATGCTAACTTAAAAGGATAAAGAATCCAGATATCAATATGGGCTCTGTATCTCATACGTAGACAGAAATGTCTTAGAAATCTTTAACACTGCTGGAATATGACATATGCAAACAAACAATTAAACATCAAGATTCAAAACAGGAATTTCTCAGCCAAAAAATCTTCAAATATGACCACAATGTTGAGTGGCATGTTTAAGTACTATAGTGATTCTTTGCAATCGGCAAATGCATTTTTTTCCATTTCTGTTTTCTTTTAATTTTTTCCCCTCTTTTAAGTGTTTAATATTTGGGTTAAATATAACTTAGTTTTTGTATTGGATGTATGTAGCGTGTCCTGAGTGTAATCTGACTACATACCTGGGCAATATCCGACGTGTATCTGAGGAATATCACATCCTTATTGGATACAGGGACATTTCAGTGCAAAAGATTTTCATTGTTTAATGTGGATATTTCCATTCTATTGATTGTAGAGTTTGTATTTTTATATCCAGGAGGGAAGAGGCTCTGTCTAGTAACATAGCCATTATGTGTTCCCTTGATCCAGATTAGAGCCTCAACTTGCATTTCAGTGCAAAAGATTTTCATTGTTTAATGTGGATGTTTCCAGTCTATTGATTGTAGAGTTTGTATTTTTATATCCAGGAGAGAAGAGGTTCTATCTAGTAACATAGCCATAATGTGTTTTCTTGATCCAGATTAGAGTCTTAAATTGCATTTCAGTGCCAAAAGATTTTCATTGTTCTAATGTGGACATTTCTGTTTTCATTCTATGGATTGTAGAGTTCTCAGATTTTCTCCTGATACAACTTTGATATTCACTATAATATGAAGTCAAGCGTCGTGATAGAACTACCTGTGATGTCTGTTTAAATTCAAATTACTAACCAGTTATACTCTCATTTTGTTTTGCTATACAGTACTGAGAATCGATTAGGTTGTAAGCATACTAAATGTGCACAAAACTGGCTACACAACTTTGACAAGTATTCTAATTTATAGATCATTCGAATAATGCTATACCTTTGAAACCATGAAAGATTTCCTACAATTGTGACACTATTTCTTTCCTTTTGAGTGCGGAGATTTACAATGTGATCAATATTTGTTGCTCTTTTTATGTATACATGTTACACTTTTTCTTTAGAAGCTTGTATTATACTATTTTCTAGTTCTTTTTGTCTCTTTTTTGCTCGTCTTTTTAGCAAAATAGATTGAAGTTTTATTGTAGACAATTGATTGGCATATCTGGCTTGTGAGAAAGTTGAGGTTGTTTAAGATGTTAAATCCCTGTGCTTTCTTGTACTGCTTTCTGGAAGGCTGCAGAGGAGTGCTGACTTTTGTTTTCTACAGGGGTGTGCAAATTACAGAGGCGTTGCTTATACAGTTGGATGTTCAGAAGAAATTACATGAACAGCTTGAGGTATGAATCCTTTCAATGGGATACCTAGCATGGCTATATATTTATAATTGAGCTTGTAATCCTGAAACCTTTTTGCACTGTTGCAGAGCCAAAGAAATTTACAATTACAGATGGAAAGGTTGCTACAGGAGATGCAAGAAAAATCAAGTGGCCTACTGAAGGGCAAGATCTCCTATGCTCATGATAGTGGCAACCCATCAGTTCAGCTTGCAATTGATCACACTTCTAATGTTTCAAATAATCCTGAACTTTCGGCTTCACATCTGGAGATAACAAGGAAAGCTAGTGATGAGTGCATAACATCTCTTGATTCAGTCAGAAATAGTCAATGTAGATCACATGAGGCCAACAATGAAAAAAATTCCAATGTTGGAAGCTCTGCCAAAGATTCCTAAACACATGAACTTCAAAGGAAAAAGCTCAATCAGCATACATATGCAATGGATTACATGAAATGCTGATTTGAAATCTTTGATGAAGACAATCAGCAGTTGTCTCATTTACAATTTGAAGTCCTATGTGTTTTGAGTCTTGACAAATGAACGTGGGCCATTTCTTTTAATGGCTGCAGAATGCATTGGGAAAGAATAAAATTGAATATGAAGTTGAGACAGAGGCTGTTTCAGGCGTTCATTTCTTACTGAGCCTCAATGTTCTTGCCTTCCAGGAATGCAAAATATGATCTTCTCTGATGTCTTCAAATCCCAATGTTCCCTCAAATACTTTTAAAAAAAATAAAACTTTGAAAGTTTATGCTTGAAGCAATTAGCATTTGATTTGGCAAGTAGCACTATGGTTTAGTCAGAGACTCAGAAATGTCTTGTATGTGGCATCTGACACAGTTTTAAGATCATGGTAAGAAAATTTTCCACTCTAAATCAATAAAAAAAATTATTTACTTTTCTTTACCATTTACTGACATTTATTAGGAAGATAAGATTATTAGTCAAACAGGAGAATTAGTATGTCTGCTTTTAATATAGTTAGAAAGCAATATATCACTTTCCATGTATCAGGTGCCTTCTGTTAATTCATTCTATTGAGCTCAAACTGAAATGTTGGAGAAGATTCCGGCATACCATCAGTTTGTTGCAATGTTATGTGTATGGACGAGGATTGCAGTCATATTGCGAAGGGAACATACACAGACATGAATTGCATATAGTTTTCATTTTGGGGGATCAAATGATACACACTGAAATGTTTGCCACCACAAAATTTGCCTTAGAACAGATTTATAATTTATGAATGGAAGAATGATGTGAAAAGCTGAGTTTTTCTTCATTTAATCTAAGTACAGATATTAAAGGAGCTTTTCTAGAGTTTGGAATGTCCTCTAGTGATTTCCTCACCCTTTCCAGTCCTGTTGCCATACTAGACTTATTATTACATTCATATTAGCCTTGGGCTACAGCCCTTGAGGCTGATTTGATCTTTAAATGTGCTGAACAGCAGGATTTTGTAGCTAGTGTTGCTTCATTTTAGCCTTGGGCGACTGCCCTTTAGGCTGATTTGATCTTTGAATGTTTAAACAGCAGGATCTTGTAGCTAGTGTTGCAACTACTGGAAGTGAGAACAAGGGAAGCTGAAAAAATCTTAAGGTTTGAACTGGAGGTGTACTGCAAGTTAAGGATGTTCTCTCTGTTCCACAAGCTTATGTACTGTTACAACTCCCTAAATATGATAGAACCTATCAGTGGTATGAATTGTTTGACATTATTTTTAATATAGTGGCAATTGCTGTAATGACCCAACCCAATGGGACACTACTTAAGCTCTTAACCATAAATTAGGAAAAAACTTTTTTCTTCATACATAACTAAGATTACTAGCATAGGAAAATTAACCTTTCTGTAAGCTTAATATAGGCTAATCAAAAGAGATTCATACACATAAGCATAAATTTACCTGGATTAATTAAATGACAAGTTGTGCATAGGAAAATTACCTTTCTCTAAGCTTAATATAGGCTAATCAAAAGAGATGCATGCACATAAGCATAAATTTACCTAGATTAATTAAATGACAAGTTGTGGGAGTGATGATTTAAACATTAAATGCTAAGCTAGGAAACAAATGCAAAGGATAAGGCGTACTTAGCTCTATGCTCGACAATAAATAACTTTGATGTAGCTCTAGAATTTGGATTGTCCTGGGATTGGAAATAGATCCTCTTTGACTGGGTTTTGGCTTGGATTCTATACAAAGATTGTCTTTTTATTTTTCAAGTTTGCAAATTTGAATCACTTCCGTAGATGCGGATCTGTTCATTGATGTGCATATTTGATCTTGTGAGTTGCACGTTTTCGCCTCTTGGTTTGCCCAATTTGCTGCTTTCTGCTCTACCATTGGGATTGACAGTATTTAAGAATACCTTTAGAGGGCTGCTAGATTGGTAGGGGACATGACCTAGGTCAACTCTTGGAAAAGATTGACTTTACAATTGTGTTAAGGATTGAGGACAACAATCTTCAAACATGCAAATACTCTAGGATGGTGTGATGTAGAATGGGATTCTTTGAAGGTGTTCCAATTGAAGTGTTCCTAGCATGCTCCCTTCTTAAATGTGAATGATTGTTCAATGATTTCCAGATGATAAAATAAGTGCAATTGAATGTCTTTAAATATAGGCACTTAGCAATAAATCATAATGTGTTTAGTTGACTCTGGGTGGGAAAGGAATGGGCAGGAGTTGGTCAAAAATTGAATTTGAATTTTGGAAATTTGAGGATTAGATGCACGGGTGCAAGGTCATTCTTGCCCTCGTGGGATTCACTTGGGACAAAAGGTGCCAAAATCAAGGTGGGAATGGAATATTTGGGAACAAATGCAGGTATAGGATAATAAGGGGAAGCATATTGGAATATGTGTGTACACAAATAAAATGGAGGATAAGTATATGGGAATGTGTAAAGGGGATGGGTAACAATATGGAGGAATCAGCTCAACTTTGTACAAGAGTGCACCATTTGTCAATATGCAATTGTCTTGAGCCATTCTTTGAAATGGGCAAAAAAGTGATGAGAATTGGCATGGATATGCAAATTTCACCATTACAATACATAACAAGATAGAATGTGTATAAATTTGAAGAAAGTAAATGCTTTGCATAAATTATTTAGGTTAATTAAATAAATACAATCAATTACCAAACAACTAACCTAGATAATAGAGCTGAGATAATTAATAAAACTAAAATAAATTTGATAATTAAATAGTAGGATAGGTATACTTAACTTTAGGATCGATGATAGATAAAAGTTGTTGATGTCATTCTGAATCAATTTGCCACTATATGAAAAGTAATATTCATTTTCATAATTCTCTATAAGCTAGCAAATTAATCCTTTTTCCATAAGTAAATCATACTATAACAATTTTATTTTAAGAGTGATAACTGGAAAAACCAAATCCTCTTTAAGAGATTTACCATGATTCCATTCTTAAATATACTAGTATGCATGAATAATCATTTAAATTATAAACGAAACAAACCCTCCTATAATGTAATTAGTACTAGAATAAATTATATTAGGATACATGTTCCTGCAATAACAAGTAAAGTCCAACGATTAATGATCAACAATATACAATAACTATTGCCACAACAATGGAGATTCATAAGCTATGGGTTCACATAAAATATTGGGAGCACCACTCCACAATTCCCAATTTTGATATTTTGGTTATAGACAAGGTTTCCCCACTCATTTAATGCGCCTCACAGTCAAATAAATTAATGAATATGAAATCATGACTAACTAGCTAAGTTTATTCCCCTCCCACCCCTAGAGTTTGTTTTCATAATTCTATGGGTCAATAACACTTTTACTATATTCCCCTTGCTAGCCATGCTATATAGTATTGACTTACCCTCCCCAACGATCCTCACAATTGTAGTCAATCTTGCTACCTCACTAATCTATGTAAATTGTTAGTTTATTCCCTTCATTGACATTTTAATATTTCACATGATACTCATTTGGTTTTACATGCATAAATCATGTTAGCCATACAACTACAAAACACATGGAAAGTACATAGAAAGGCTCACTAGAGTGTTGTCTAACAAAGACATCAAAATCACTTCCGTCAAATTCAAAACACATTTACATTGTGTTATAATTCACTTTTCACATAAAGTTAGAAACACACATTTAAACAAAAACTTATCATTCCACAATTTACATATAGGAGTCTTACTCAATTCAGTTTTGATTTATTCATTTTAGTAGTATTGTTTCAATTTAGTGAAGGTCATAGAAGGATTAGCACACACAAGATGAAAGAGGTAAGAGGAGCCAATTCCATCAAATCAGATTGTCTAATGATGTGCCTACATATCCAATCATGGAATCAATCCCAATATAGTTCTCTTATTGTCAACTGCATATTTATCAATTAAATTCACTAATATCATATCTATGCACATCATTAAATAGCATAGAAATAATCTAATAAGAAAAACAATAATTTTTGGGGAGTTACAAATTCCAAATTCACAAAGTATGGGAAGGATTGTGGCTTCTAAAAATTATGTGGTCTCCAACACTATAGGGTCATAGATTTATGCTCTCTATACTACAAATTTTTACTACAATTGCAAGCATACTACAAGTTTACAAAAAAGTAGCAATTGACTATGAGCTTTTGAAAAAGTGGCAGTCTGGTAGTGTTCCATACTATGGGGTTTCAAAAAATTATATATTATTGGAAATGAGAAATATGATGACAACAACACATGAAACGCAATTTTAAAATCTTGTGCATAAGAAGTAGTTACCTCACTCGAAACAATCCCTAGAAAGACTTGCGACATCCAATGAAGGAGATATGTAGATCCTAGAGGCCAAAAAGGTGTTGCACACAAATGAACCAAGGTATGGTATAGAGTTATTGCAAACACTTGAAATGAATGGTTATTTGTTGTGCAATCTAATCATTGATATAATATGAGAAGTAAATGTTCTTACTCAAGATGAATGGGTGGCTATGGGTCAACCCACATTCACTCCTTCACTACATATTCTCTATATGGTAAATAACACATGGGAATGACTTGTGGGCATACTTAAGGACGTCAAAGTTTGCATAGAAGGGGCCATCTTCAAATTGATTTTGTGGTTAATTGACATAGCAAAGGTGAACACAAATCTAACTTTGTTGGGTTGACCTTTTTGTTTTCACACAATTGAAGATATGCGGTTTAAGCACCATACAACAAGCTTCAAGAATGGTGACAAGAACATGATTGCACCATTGGATCCATCTTAGGTGTTTGCATAATCAAATATATCCACATCAAAGAGAGATTTAGAGGAGATCTATATTATCACTAGTAGTAATTGGTACATGATTGAAATGCCATAGAAAGGGATTCTCAACTAGGCAAGTACATTAGAGGTCAATTGAGATATTCAGATGGAAAGATGGTTAGATGGAGATTATGAATTCATGGAAAAGGCTTTTGCTAGCATGTACAATGCACCAAAGCACATAGATAATAAGGTAATACCTACCAAGAAGAAGTGTCCCAACACATGAACCTCTAAACAAACATGCAAGGCATTGCTAACACCAGTAGGAACATGCACCCCTAAAAAATTGCTACACCCACTAAGGCTATTTAAAGATGGGTCCTTGTCTCTAAGCCTACTCTTAGGTGTCATTTCTATAAAATCTCTAAGGACCTTGTTTTGATGTGGAATCTAGCCCTGAAGGTTTCTGTGTACTCATGGAATGAGTGTTTCTAGATGCACATGAGTGGTTTGCTATAATTCCATTCACCTTAGGTTTCATATCGATGAGATGGTGGACTTTGTATCAACTTTTGCTACAAAGTTGGGAGGAGTTTAAGAAAGTCTTTCCATGTAGATTCTTTGATCCATGCACACTCCATGCATTAAAGTATATTAGAAAACCTTAGCGTGCTTGCATATTTTCACTTGTAAAGGCATTTGGGACCATTTAGAAGAAAATTGTGCTAAGCAATTGTGGGTACATAGGTTTGCACAAACTTTGTATGGTCTTGTACAAATTTTGGAATTTTCAAAAATAGTTGTGCCAAGAAATTTCTATATGGGAACAACTATCAATGGACTTTCAAGACACTTTTGGGTTCTATATTACAACTTTAGGGCAGACTGGGTGCTTAATAGTTTGTGCACAACACTTTTCAATGATCAACCCAAGGTAGTCTTAGTGGGGCACATGATGTTTGGGTAGGTAGACTTGGAGGCTGAGTTATAAATTTGTGCAAGGATAACTAATAGTGTGGGTGTACACAAGGGGGAGGAGAAGATTGTTAAGCAAGAAGAAAGGGAGATAAAAGAAAATCTACTACGCAACATTGAAGTGGAGACTAGTGAAGGAGAGTATGGTGGTGATAGAAATAAAACAAGATAGTGTAGAATATTTCAGGTTAATATTAGCATAGAAGATGCACCTAAAGGGGACTATTGGGGAGAAAAACAACTCATGCACACAATTTATCTACTACACAAATACCATAATTTATTTCTCCATGGATATTAGGAGATGAAAGGATTGTATCCTTCCCTCATGAAGATGCAAATAAGATTGAAACCCTATTCTAAGCTAGTTAAGAAATTTCCTTATAGGTGGAATCCTAACCTATGCATGAAGGTCAAAGAGGAAGTAGACAATATTCTTGAGGCATGAGTAATATATATAGTGGACAATTTAGAGTAGGTTAGTCATACAATTATCTCCATTAATAAGAATGCCAAGATTCACATATATGTAAATTATCGTGCATTGAATGATGCATATGTCACAAATCCATTTCTAACACATTTCATAAAAGAAATTTTAGAAGGGGACGTAGTGTGCAAGGTGTATACATTCTGATGGATTCTTTGGATACCATCAAGTCTAGATAGAAAACTAGGACATGAATAAGACTACATTTACTATAAAACGGGGTAGCTTTCCATACAATGTGATGCCCCTTGTCTAAAGAATGCACCAACAATATTTTCAAGGATAGAGATTGACAAATTTAAGGAATTCATTCACAGCTTCTTGCAAGTCTATCTGGATGACTGGATAATTTATCAAATTATAGAAAATCACATATATTCTTTGCTCTTAATGCTTGAGAGGTGCAAATAGTTAATCGTTGTTCTTAAATTTTAAAAATGTACATTCATGGCCCCACTTGGTAGGGTCTGGAAGCATATAATTTGCAAATATGGCATGCTAGTTGTAAAGGAAAATTAATGCGTTGTAGACTTATAATTTAGGGGTAAACCTATCTGAACAGTCCACTTGACGTTGTACTCCCACATTAAATTATCAACCAAGGAGCGTAAGCTTATGATGGCACTGCACTGTATGTGCCTTCAAGAACTCATATTCTCCTAAACTATATTATCCAAACCTACTCAGATTACTCTACTTTGCTGGAATTCACAGAAATGCAAGAACAGTAAAAATAGTTACAGAATCTAGTGGCTACAGGTACCTTTATCATAAGCTGTAGATAACTGCTAACAACGGGAAAATACAGAACTAATCCAAAACCATTCAAAATGACGAGAAAGCTAATGCTAACCTCCAGAGGACTTAAGATGGACAAAGTATACATTTGTTCATGAACCACAACTACTGTAATGAACAATCAAAGTATTCTAATTAACTCACAATGCATTTATAAACTAATGGAAAACAACTTTAACAAGAATGCATAAATGAATAAGAAAATAAATGAAGTGAAGTTCAGTACCTTGAGTGGCCGGCTCAGGGGACTGACTCACTTGGATAGAAATCAAATCTAACTCAGATACTCACGCATCCACATGACACATAGTTCCATTCATTTCATATCACAAACATAATCTTATTTTCAGATTGTATTCAATAATTGCATTTTAACAATCATGTCTGGAGCTTCTAATATTGAATAAAAAACAACTGAGTAACTGGATAACGAAATAACTAACTTGACTCTGAGATCATCCCTTAACTTAGACAAAAATGAGAGAGTCTTATCCAACTACCAACTAACTACAATCATTAATCCATTCCTAGATATTAGGATACTGAGTTAAGATTGATTTATTAATTCTAACTGAACAGAGGAAGGAGAATCCTATTCAAATAAGACTTCCTATGCAACGACTCATATGAAAAACACATAAGCTGCATTTGGTACAAGTCTACTTCTTTTGCATTTATTCCTTCCCATAATGGTTCACGTTCAGCTTCCAGCTGCCTGCACTTTTGGTGGCTTGCTTCAACTTCCTTTAATTTTCCTGTTCTGCTACTTGCTACAAATTCTCCTCTCCTTGATGCCACATGCGTGTTGCTGCACAGGGGTTAATCCACAAAATATATGCACGCAAATAACCTTCATAATTAAACCATAGAATCTCATCTATATTGCATGCATACTCATGTTCAGATCATTCAATTGATAAATACCATCACCATATTCCATATTAACAAAATAGTTAAAGATCTTGCAAAGTATATAAAAAGATATTATATCATGATGGTAATTTTTGAAAAGTATCTGTAAGATCATGTGGAAAAGGTCTGAAAGCATATAAAAACAACATAAAAGAGGCCAATACTTAAACCCATCATTCCCCCCAACTATCCTTTTGCTTGTCCTCAAGCAAAACACTGAATTAAACATCTAGGGGAAAAGATTGTAATGCAAGGTAATCTACCTAAGGTCCATCACTTCTTTGACTCCCTCCCCCTGCTTAACATAGAAACCATTATAACATGCAAGCCTATCCATATTAACTGATTCTGCATTCCTACATTCATCATTCTTTTCTCCTGTCCAGTGTGGTACTGGATAAAGGAGAATAGGAGGATGATAAGTAAGTGGTAGAAATCCCACTCCTGTTTGTTTTGAAATCTGGATGTACTTGCGCAATATTTCAAACATGTTTATAAAATTATGGAAAGAGTGAGGCTCTTTCCTTTGCAATGCTGGGGTCAGACTATTCCATCTGCTTTGTACATACCTTAGGCAATTTTGAAGCATAGGTACTGCTAACTGCTGTATCCTTTTGTAATCTTAGAGTCTCAAATCCATGATTATTTTTCCTGGACCCTTGTGAGAAAGGAGTGTCAACCATTGAGTAAGGATTACATCAGGATTCAGTGCTTCTTTTCTGATCTGTAGTGCCACTATTTTCTCTTGTTCTTCATATTTGTCCATTAATTCACCTCTGAGCTGCTCATTCTTGAAATAGGATGACAATGCTCTAACCTGTAAATCCCCAACATAAATTGAGGGGTTCCATTTTGTATCCTCTACCATTAGATAGTTGTGTAAACAATACTCACACAGTTGATCTTGCTCCTCCAGGCTAACTTCTTTGAAATATCTAAAAAAAATATGCCTTGAATGTAAAGCAGGCTGGTCATTAATGAACCCATTGAACTGAAAACTGAGAAATTTTTCCTTTAGAAACAATGCATACACCCTAGGTGGAGGTCTACACTCAATGATCTGAATGGCTCTGTCTATTACCTCTGTCAATTTACTCTCTAACCTTTTTAACTCCAAATTCTTACCTTCCAGTGATGCATTGAGAGTCTATTTTTCTTTCTCCCAGATTTCTTTTTCCTGTTTGGATTTGTAAGTTTCTTCAATTCAAAGCCTAAAGACAAAGTGGTGTGATTTGTTGGAGGCTTTGCTATATGAGGTCATGGATTTAGTGCTTCATTTTCTTCAGTTTTTGTTTTACTCACGGCCATCTGGGCTAATAGATCCAAGTTGGTTCCATGGCCGTAGGTTTGAATTTTCTCCCCCAATTCCTATATTCTCTTCTCCTTTTCTTTGTCCTTCTCCTCATATCCTTTCACTTGTTCTTTCAATTGCTTTATCCTGTCAAGAGCTTCTTGAAGCTCTTTTCTTATATTCCTATCCTCTAACAATTCTTTTTCCTTTTCAAAATTTAAACCTTCATCATCATCATCCCCGGTGATATCAAAAATTTCCTTAGTAGAACTACTAGGAACGGACTTCCCCATTTTCTTTACAATAAACATATCTTCTGAATCAGAGTCAGAAGATGAAGAAACATACCTTCTCCTCTTAGTAGACACATTGATATTTTCATGAGCATCAGCAGGGACATTCTCAGGGGCGTTTCCTTCTTTATCTGAATCTGTGTCCAACAGCGTTGAATCATGGTGCTTTTGTCCTTCACCTTTTTCCTCCTACCCCTGTTCCTCAGCAATTCTTTCTTTAACACTTTGCCTTTTCAATCTTCCTGAGCACATGGGAGTAACAGTTTCATGTTTGACTTCACTTTTCCTCTTCTTCTTCTTTTCCCCTGCATCCTCTTCTTTTTTAGTGCTCTTATGTTTCTCAACACCTTTCTTATTCCTCTTTTTCTTAATAGATGTTGAAGCAGTGCCTCTCATAGCTTTAGGGTTAGAAGATGAGGGTTCCTCTATTTCCACCAGCCTATCTTCTGGAGTATTTTCCTCCTGTGGCTCTTCTTGCTCAGGTTCAATCTCAGGTTCAGGTTCATGTTGAGGTTCATCCTCTACTTCAGGTACTTCCAACAATGTTGTGATATCTGTGCATTGTTTAAAGGCATCCCAATCAACTTGTGGATGTTGAATTCTCAGGCTTCTCTTAACCAATAGGGCTATTAAGCAGTGATGGGACAATGTGCTGTCCGTTTGTTTTTTCTGATATTCGGATGCCATCCTCTTCAACATGTTATAGAGGAAATTGGGAACATTGACTAACTTATCATGGCATAAGTGATTTAGCAACTTAAAGTGCACAGTATAGAGCAAATTGTGGCGACGATCACAGGTAAAGTATTTAATGATATAAGAAGCACATTTTCCCCAAAAGAATGGAAGGGACAATCTCTTTGTACCTTGTGATGTTGAGCCTAGGTTTTCTCCATGTTCATAGAATTCTTCTCTTGCTGTAGCTGCATCAGCACGAGTTGGATATTCAGACCCTGTATGCGACAATCCTGTAACTTGGGCAATGGCCATTTTAGAAGCATCTACAACCAATCCCCTGACTGTTGCCTCATCATACTGCAATGTAGCTACAAATTCTTTTGCCATTTCATTATCATATTCTGTTAACTTCAAGAAGTAGTCTAGCCATCTTACTCTAGTGAAGAGTGGCAGAACCATCACATCCTCTAATATTTCCTTGTGTGTAGATGGTTCTCGTCTTATCACATCACCTCCCATTGTCTCTGTATTTTGTAACCTCCAAAGGTTTCAATTTCTACTCAACTTTGATTCCACCACCTTCAGAAGAACCTACAATTTGCTGCCTTCTCCTATTCCCCCCAACTATAACTTTTGAGCTCTATTGTTATGCAAAGTTCTATATCTCAACTCACTCATAGGGTAATAAGTTCAAATTTTGGATGAAACAAGGTAGGTTTACTATCTTTGGAAAACAACATAGAATTCTTTCTGATAACTCTAAAGACTTGGGTGGCGAAAATAAAAAAATTTAACCCCTCCCCCAAACTAATGGGTGAAGTGACCTCACTTCACATGTGAATTGATATGGAAGAAAGAGTAATTATGAAATTGAATGTTGATAGATATTTTTGCATGCATGAATTAAACGAAGAGTAATAATGAATATAGAAAGAAATCTAAGTTAATCATTGAAAGTTACCTTATGTACATAAGTTAGGGAAGTAAATGATCAGCGCACCTTGGAACTAGAGAACATGTACTTGTCGTTTTATTTGATGTGAGTAGGAGGAAATGCATGAGAGTGAATGGTAAGGCGACGGTTACTTCAGAAGTGATGTGAGGTGACAATGCGTAATACTTGATCGAACAACTTGTGAGTGTGAGTTGAACACTTTTGCAGCGATGTTTGATTTATTCAAAATGAATGAAGCATGTGTAGAAGAAATAGAATGCGCAGGAAAATAGTTTACTTTTTACCAAAGTGTTGAAGATGTCTGCAGATAGGTGTTGCTACAGGTGCCTTCAGTATAGGTCCTAACTAAATGTATTATTTTAGTTCCCGACTGTAACAGGTCCCAACTGAGAGTGAAGAACAGGTTCCTCTGGAGCTAACTGTGTTCACCATGGGTAGTGTGCTATGTGTGCATGTGAATTGCAAAGTAATAGAAATTAAGTCTTAGTGACAGGGGTTGAGCCATGCAACTCAACCTCCGCATCACTAGATAGGATTGGTGGATCACTTTTTGTTAGTACATCATTGTGTGTTTTAGATCCATCATCAATATCATCGTGAGCACCATACTGATTTATTAGAGAGACAACAAAATCATCTTTTTGAAGCGGTTTCTTATAAAGTTTCAGCCTGTGTCCATTTACCAGTAATGAAAATCTGACCTCATCAATGGTTTGTAGTTGGATTGCACCATTAGGGAATACCTGTTGAATCTCATATGGTCCTAGCCATCGAGATTGAAGCTTGCCTTTGAAATATTTATATCTAGAATCATAGAGAAGGGACCAATCACCAATAGTGAACTCTTTAGTCTTTATATACTTATCATGCCATTTAATTCTTTGTTTCTGAATAACCTCTATGTGGTGTATGGCTTCCAAACTGATTTCATCAAGAGCATTTAAATGTTGTAACCTTTCCTGTTGAGCCTCTGTCAAATCCATCCCCAATTCCACTACTATCCTTAGAGTTTTGTATTCAAACTCTATAGGCAATACTGTTGTCTTGCCATAAACCAATTCATAAGGAGTGAATCCTGTAGTTGTCTTCCATGTGGTTCTGTATGCCCAAACAACTTCTGGTAACATGGAAACCCAATCTCTTCTGTAAATTTGCACCGTTTTTGTCAATATATTTTCAATTTCCTTGTTTGTAACCTCAACTTGACCATTAGCCTGAGGATGATATGGGGTAGACTTCTTGTGTCTGATTTGATACTCCTCCACTAGTATGGTGATTAAGTCTGATGTGAATTGTGGTCCTTGATCAGTCACTATCTCCCTAGGTACACCATACCTAGTGAAGATTTCCTTATATAAGAATTTTGCCACATTGCCATCTCTGGCAAACTACAAAGCTTTAACTTCCACCCATTTGGTTAAGTAATGAGTGCATACCAGTATATATTCCTTGTTGTTTGAAGTAGGAGAGATAGGGCCAACAAAATCCAACCCCCACTTATCAAAAGGAGCTAATGCTATTTGGGGCTACAAAAGGCATTTCATCACTTCTTGTAGGTCTCCCCATTCTCTGGCACCGATCACAGCTTCTAGTATACTTGACAGAGTCTTTATGCAGTGTTGTCCAGTAATATCTTGTTGTCAAGATCTTGAAGGTTGTCCTTTTGGCTGCAAAATGTCCATCGTAGGGTTCATCATGGCATGCCTTCAATATATCAAACACTTCATCCTCCTTAATACATCTTCTCATAATGTTATCTGGGCCAGTATAGAATAGGAATCCAGAAATCCAAGAATAAGGGAAGCATTTGTGAACTAACTGTCTTTTCTCCCTTGGAGAAAAGTTACTTGGAATATGCATTGTGACCAAATAATTAGCTATATCTGCATACCATGGAGTGTGTATGTTTAGAGCAAATAGATGCTCATCAGGAAAAGAGTCATCAACCACTCCTTCTATTGATTGTGTAGGCAGTCTAGACAAAAAATCAACAACTACATTAGCTTTTCCTGGTTTGTCAACTATTGTTATGTCAAATTCTTGCAATAACAACAACCATCTTACAAGTATTCCACCCACTATTGGCTTATTCATCAAATATCTGATTGTTGTATGATCTATATGTATGAACACTTTATAGCCAGTAATGTAGTGTCTAAATTTGTTAATGGCATAAACAACAACTAACATTTCCTTTTCTGTCACAGTGTAGTTCAACTCAGCTCCCTGTAGGTTTTTGCTGATATAGTATATTGAATATTCTTTATTTCCTTCTTGCTGACCTAAGATTGCTCCAATGGCAAAGTCTGATGCATTAGTGTGGATATGAAAAGGCAATGTCCAATTTGGACCTCTTAGAATTGGAGCTTGTGTCAAGGCTACTTTTAGCTTCTCAAATGAATTTTGACAGTCTGGGGTCCATTCAAAGTCAATGTCTTTTGTCAACAGAGTAAATAGAGGGGCAACAATTTTGCTAAAATCTTGAATGAACCGCCTATAATAACCTGCATGTCCATGGAAGCCCCTTACATCCTTATGTCTTTGTGGAATAAGCAGGGTAGATATGAATACAATCTTCTTTGGGTCAACTTGTATTCCTGCACTTGAGATAAAATGTCCCAAGACAATAAAACATTTTTCATTGCTCAAAGATAGATTGTTCTCTATGCATCTCTTTTAAACTTTCTCCAAATTGTGTAAGGCTTCATCATATGTTTCACCATATGTGGTGAAGTCATCCATGTAAATTTCCATGCTGTAATGGGCAAAATCAGAGAAAATACTGAGTACTGCTCTTTGAAACATGGCTAGAGCATTGCACAGACCAAAGGGCAAGACAAAATATGCATAGTTCCCCTAAGGGTAGGTAAACGTTGTCTTATCTTGATCCTCTGGTGCAATCTTGATTTGGTTATATCCACTGAAACCATCAAGAAATGAGAAATATTTCTTCCCTGCCAAAGAATCAAGAACTTGGTCAATAAAGGGCAATGGGAAGTGATCTTTCCTAGTGGCAACATTTAGTTCCTTGTAGTCAACACAAACTCGCTATTTGCCACCTTTCTTGGGAACTATTACCAATGGCGAAACCCATTCACTATCTGTAATGGGGTATATAAATCCTGCATCCAAAAGCTTTTGAAGTTCAGATTTCACTATCTCTCGTAGGGTAGGGTTCATGCGTTTCTGCTGCTACCTTATAGGTTTGTGGCCATAATCAATGTAAATTTTGTGCATACATAAGGCATAATTAATGCCTTTCATGTCACTGCAATCCCATGCAAATGCTACTGAGTGTGCCTACAACACTACATGCAGGGATTGCTATTTTTCATCAGTCAATGCATTATTAACTGTCAACATCTTTCCTGACTTGATTTCTAATTGTTTAGACATTTCTTGTACAAAGGACAAATCAAGGCTAGGTATTACTGGTAAGCATTGCTGGGGTAATAAAGTATAAAATATTTAGGATATATCCTCTAAGGAATTGGTTGGTATTATGCTTCTCAAGGGGTCTTGCAAGTAGGATAAATAGTCCTACTGCTGTGGGTGCCTCCCGCAGTCATTTTGTATAATGTGAGCAATCAACTCACCTTCATCCTGGATATCCAACAAGGGGCTTCATTCAATAGTCATCAAGGTTTGTAGTGAATATCTATCCTCATCATCAAAGGTAGGCCAAATGGTCTGCTCAAGTTCATGGTATGGTTGGGATGGTGGATATAAGACCAACTTCTTGGTCATAGTCCCATTGGATATGATTATATTTCCTGACCTGCAACCTATAAATGCATCTACTGTGGCAAGCAATGGTTTGCCTAGTATAAGAGGATAACCAACGAGATTGACCTTGGGTTGTAGTACTATAAAATTAGTAGGGTATTCCCAGGAATCTAATGCAATTACCAAGTCCTCAATAACACCTTCGGGTTTAACTGTAGACCTATCAACTAATTGCAAAACTATCTGAGTAGGCCTAAGGTTGTTTAACTGCAGCATCTGCATTGTCTCCTTGGTCATTACTTTAATTGCATCACCCAAGTCTATCAAAGTATTCTTAATTAGAGTCCCATTGATTTTTACATCCACTACTGGGCTACCTGGATCTGTATATTTTGGGATAGTTATAACTGCCAACATTATGTCTACAAGGTTACCCCAAACTTGGATTGTCTTTGGGTCCATTCTCTTCCTTCCTAGTTTCTTTATGCAAAGATCTTTGATAGTCTTAGTATAGATAGGAATATCTTTGATGGCTTGGATTAAGGGAATATTTATGCTTATATCTTTTAACTGGCCTATAAGGTCAGTTTCAACATGTGCTGGTTGCTTCTGGATAGCCAAGTGTTCAGGGAAAGGAGGCTTCAGATGTGAAGTAATCTGAGGGCCCTGATTTGATTCAGGTTCTAAAGGTGGCTTATCTGAGGCTTCCTCTGTGGGTTCTTCATCTTCAAGTTTTGTAATTTGGGGGGATGAAGGCCCCACAAGTTGGTTCCCTGATCTGAGATGAATAATACTCACCTCTACCCCATAGGTGGGGTATTGCGTTACCTCATTAGTATAAACCTGTTGAACATGCTTGTTATTAGGGTTAGGTGCAGGTTGGGCATGAAGTTGGGTAGGTCTAGGAGGTTGAGTTTGAGGAGCGGATGGAGGCATTATTGCTAGCTGTTGAGGCTGAGATGGAAGCATAGGTTACTGGTAATTTGCATTTTGCTGCCTTTGTTGGCCCTTGTTCCATTGGGGCTGCCACTGAGGTTGCTATGTAGGCTACTGGGGGTTACAGTTGGAACCTTGGAAACTTTGTTGGGGCCATGGGTTTGGCTGCTGTTGGTTCCAACTGGGTTGTGGAGTAGGCCATTGTGGGTTTTGCCAGAGATTTTGATTACTAGGCCATGGTTGAGTATTCCAAGCAGAGAAATTTTGGTTTGCAGCAAGAAAGGGTGAATTGAAATTTAGTGGATCAGAGGGCATACCTTGTCTTTGTTGCCAAGGTCTCGTTTGAGCTATGTAAAACAACTGTCCGTCCTCTCCTTCAAATGGTTGAAACTCTGGCCTTTCAATCTTCTCTTGCTAGATACTGGCCACCCTTTTGCATTTACAATTGGCCTTCCTTTGTCTACAGCTGGGACAGTACTCAGTAAGCATTGCATCTACCTCTTCTTGTTTCTTCTTGATATGAAGAGTGTCCAGTTGTGTAGCCATATGGCTGATGATATCCTCTTTCATGTTGGACAACAAGTTACTGATTTCCACTCTTGAAACCCCATTGGTTGCTTTATTTGTAATGGATGTCCTTTCTCCCCTTGGTCGTCTCGTGAAAATTCTTAAATAATTTATGCAAACGTTACAAATTGATTTGAAAGGTAATTGAGAAACATCACCTTAGCCAATGAGATTCAGGGCATCCATGCAATCATCCTTAACCCCTCTCAAAAAGACCAACTTCAGTGATTCTTCAGATAATCTATTTTGGGGGTTTTTCTTCAAAGCAAACTAGAATCTTTCAACATAATCTTCCAATGGTTCCTCCTCTTTTTGTGACACCCTGAAGATGTCATCTCTCCTCCTATCATGTCCTCTGTAGTAATCTTGGTATTTCTCCAAGAATTTGTCCTTCATTGTATCCCAGTCTGGAATGACATCTTTTCCTAGCCCCATAAACCATCTCAAGGCTACATCCTTGAGAGTGGAAGGAAAGAGTTTAAGCTTGTGAGCATCTGAAGTGTAGTCATAGCTCCTACACAGGATATCAAACTCAAACAAAAACGTATCTGGGTCCTCTGTCACTAGGCCATAGAAGACTGGTAATGCTGAAGGTGGAATGTTCTTCAGCACTGTAGCCCTTTCCTGATCAGTGATAGGGAACTCAAACATTGCTTGCTCTGGTGGATCCTCCACCGCAGCATCTGTCATGGTTCTAAAGGTCCCTTCTGTAGTTGTGGAAGAAGCTGATGAAGATGTAGGTGTTGATGAAGATGTAAGAACAAGTCCTTCTCCCTCAATAATTCCTACTATATAACCGATAAAGTCAGCAGTATCTTCTCTGTCCTGATAATTTGAAGGGATGAATCTACCTCAGTTGTCTCTTTGCCTATGTATACAGTGGATTTAGCTTTGTATATCAGTAGTCCTGCATAATGTTAGTACAATTTTTGGTGTTTCTTGAAAAGTGAATCTATCAATCCTAATGCTGGAATCAAAATTTAAGATATGAAAACATGTAAAATGAGCCTATGAAGGTAGCACCATCCCCGGCAATGACGCCAAAAATGTAGAGGAAAACTAATGCGTTGTAGACTTAACATAATTCAGGGGTAAACCTATCTGAACAGTCCACTTGACATTGTACTCCTACATTAAATTATCAACCAAGGAGAGTAAGCTTATGATGGCACTACATTGTATGTGCCTTCAGGGGCTCATATTCTCCTAAACTATCTTATCCAAACTAACTCAGATTACTCTACTTTGCTGGAATTCACAGAAATGCAAGAACAGTAAAAATAGTTATAGAATCTAGTGGCTATGGGTACCTTCAACATAAGATGTAGATAATTGCTAACAACGGAAAAATACTGAACTAATCCAAAACCATTCAAAATGACGAGAAAGCTAATGCTAACCTCCGGAGGACTTAAGATGGACAAAGTATACATTTGTTCATGAACCACAACTACTGTAATTAACAATCAAAGTATTCTAATTAACTCACAATGCATTTATAAACTAATGGAAAACAACTTTAACAAGAATGCATAAATGAATAAGAAAATAAATGAAGTGAAGTTCAGTACCTTGAGTGGTTGGCTCAGGGGACTGACTTACTTGGATGGAAATCAAATCTAACTCAAATACTCATGCATCCACATGACACATAGTTCCATTCATTTCATATCACAAACAGGATCTTTTCAGATTGTATTCAATAATTGCATTTTAACAATTCATGTCTGGAGCTTCTAATATTGAATAAAAATAACAACTGAATAACTGGATAACGAAATAACTAACTTGACTCTAAGCTTATCCCTTAACTTATACAAAAATGGGAGAGTCTTATCCAACTACCAACTAACTACAATCATTAACCCATTCCTAGATATTAGGATATAGAGTTAAGATTGATTTATTAATTCTAACTGAACAGAGGAAGGAGAATCCTATTCAAATAAGACTTCCTATGCAACGGCCCATATGAAAAACACATAAGCTGCATTTGGAACAAGTCTACTTCTGCATTGATTCCTTCCCATAATGGTTCACATTCAACTTCCAACTGCCTGCACTTTTGGCGGCTTGACTTCAACTTCCTTTAATTCTCATGTTTTGCGACTTGCTGTAAATTCTCCTCTCCTTGATGCCACGTGCTTGTTGCTGCATAGGGGTTAATCCACAAAACATATGCACGCAAATAACCTTCATAATTGAACCATAGAATCTCATCTATATTGCATGCATACTCATGTTCAAATCATTCAATTAGTAAATACCATCACCATATTCCATATTAACAATATAGGTTCAAGGTCTTGCAAAGTATATAAAAAGACAGTATATCATGATGGTAATGTTTGAAAAGTATCTGGAAGATCATGTGGAAAAGGTCTGAAAGCATATAAAAACAACATAAAAGAGGCCAATATTTAAACCCATCACTAGTTGATTCGGTCAAGGTTTCTATCATCCTAAAGTTAGAAGTGCTAGAGACATTGCATGAAGTGTGTTTATTCCTTGGTCATACTAGGTACTATAGAAAGTTTTTTCAAGAACTATGCATACATATTAGTGCCTTTATAAGATCTATTGTGAAAGGATAAACCTCTCTATTGGATAGAACAACACCAATAGGGTTTTGAAACTTTAAGAAGAAATTAGCTTCTACACCTATCTTACAATTTCTAAATTAGAACTTTATTCCATGTTCATGTAGATGCCTCAGGTACATCTATTGACATAGTACTCACATAGCCTAGTGAGGGTAACGTTGATCACCTAATCTACTTTTCTATTAGGGAGATTACATATATAGAATAAAAACACACAACCATAGAGCACAAAGCATTGACAACCAATATATGCCTTGTAGAAGTTTCATTGATATCTATTAGCATTTTGTATTCTTCACAGATCACCAATTGTTGAAGTATTTGGTCAACAAACCAATTCCTCATGGGTCTGATTCCAAAAGGTTGATCCTATTTCAATAATTTTACATGTCAAGATAGTGGTGTGCCTAGGTAAGCACCATGTTGGGATAGATCACCTCTCATGCATAGAAAGAAGTGAGAAGATTAGTACACCAATTGAAGACGGATTGTCAAATTCATGGTTGTTTAAGATCAAAGTTGTGACTAATAGGATGAGAGATATAGCCACATATCTTACATTAGGTTAGACACCACCAAATTCAATAGTTGCAAAAAAAGAAATAGTTATTGGTACACACAACATACCAACTCATTCATGACCTATTATATAAGGTGGGAAGTGTTGTGTAGAGACGTATTAATGCATGAATGGGAGGAAGTCCTTCAAAAGTGTTAAGAAGGATAGGTGGTTGATCATTATCAAGGATTCACAACTATGCAAAAGGTTCTTCAACTAGGTATTTAGTGTTTTACTTTGAGGAGGGATGCACTTAACTATATGTGTTGGGGCAATATTCGTCAGTGGGTTGGTAAACCTAACAGGAGGGATAAAATTCCACCTACATTAGTTCTTTCACAAGTGTAATTTGTGAAGTGGTCCATTGATTTCATGGGCCCTATCCATCCACATGCACACCATAGTGGTGCAAGATCCATTATCACAACAATATATTACCATACTAGATGGGCAAATGTAGCAGTGACCAAACATTACACAGTAGAGAGCTATAAGATTCATATTTGAGAACATCATAATCATAGTTGGGAATCCTTTGAATCTCACTAGTGGCCAAGGTGCCCACTTTATTACACGTAGACAATTCAAAATTTATTGTGTGAATTTTTGGTACATCACAAGACTATGCCATATCATCTCCAAGAAAATGGTACACTGGAGGCATTTAACAAAAAAATGGAGAAAATATTGATCAAGATTTGAGATGTTTGTCAAAATATTGGGTTGAACATATACCCTCAACATTACATGATTATAGAAGTACAAACAAGCATTTAACAAGGTACACACCATTCTAATTAGTCAGTTAGAAAGAAGTAGTTGTACCAGTAGATTTATTGGTGCTAAGCTTGTGCATTACACATATTATGTGTATGGATAACTAGAAGTCATTGCATTCATGACTAGATGTACTTGATCACTTGAAAGGGAAGAGACTACTTAGTTTTGGATCTATATGAGTAATGATTATTTTTTTAAGACTTTAAGTACTGGATGTTATGCCTATATGTTGGTCAAACCATTCATGGTAGGTCATACATGTGTTGAATCAAGGCATGAGGGCTTGAGGCATGAAATGCCTCCTTCTTGGGGTTTATTTTGACATGTATGAGGGTGCATTGACCTGTAATAGAGATTTCATTGAGTTTGGTGATGTGCTTGGTCATTGTTGAAGGGTTTTTGATGGATACATATGTTAGTTGAGGGTTTTATCATGTTGTACCTTATATCAAACTGTAATAACAGTGTTATCAGTGATTTTTAGTGTGCTACAATATGTTTGAGCCTTCATCTTCATCTACTTCAGTAGGGCGTCAGTGGGTATGACCATTGGAATTGTTTTATATGATTTCAATGCTCCATTCAATTGTTAACATGTTGTAGCAGTGTACTTTAGATTGAAATCATAATTTATCTTTTATATTGCAACCTTCTATCTCCTTGCAATCTTTGATTTGTTGCAATAATCATTTACTATAATACCCTGTATGGTAGTACCACTAGAGGATCATATTTTGCATGTAATTGTATAAGCACATGCCACTTAATAAGTGTAGAAGTGGTTGACTCTACCACCTAGTGCGCATCATTATGTTTGCATAAACACTCCACTAAATAAGCATATAGAAAGGTCAGCTCAACTGCCTTGTGTGTTCATACTGTGATTGCATTTGACACAGTCTGCTAAATAAGCACAGAGATGGATGACTTGTTGCTTGGCATGTCACAATGAGCATTTGTATTGCATACTCTCTGGTTGCTACATTTGATAGAGTGGGTTGAGATCTGACACACTATATGCTCTCACCTTGCTCATTCTGGGATCTAGGTGATCAGAAGGCGTTTTGGGTTTGCATTGTAGCATTTATATTCCAGTTAAAAATTAAAAAAGAACAATTAGGGATGTTTATTATAATGGTATCCGAGCTAGTGATCTTGCTAGCCTATGATTTCTAATCTTGTTATGCAACCTTTTCTCTATGCATGACAGTGAAAGATAAAAGCGGTATTACGAGAGAGAGAAGAGAAAACAATATTAGTTTTTGTAAGAACTAAAAACACTAGTAGTTTCTTTCCCAATAGAACCGTGATCATTTCAGGAACCGTGACCAACCCCAGTAGAATTGTGATCATTTCAAGAACCATGACCAACCCCAACATAACCTGAGTTTCTCTAGACCACCTTTTGCCTCAGAGAGGGTGATTTAGGACAAACTCACTTCCACCTAGGGTAGTTCCAAAATAGTAGCATCAGGGTCAGAGGCCTAAAACTATTCAGGGCAGACCTCCTACGGCTTGGAAAGCACAACCTCAGTGTAGAGATCAGAGACCGCAAACACAGAATATAGGTCTAACCCATTCACAAAAGACTTTTAGGGGTAGTCAGGTCAGTTCTAGCCGATTAGTGTTTCAACAGCAGACACATGCACCTCCTAGAGGCCAAAAGATAGAGAAGATTTAGCAAAATGTTTAGCATGATCAACACATCAAGTGCAAGGAGTTCTAGGTTGGAAAGATGGTGCTTTTGTGTGATAATTGTTACCAAAAGCAATCAGGTAAACTAAATGTCTGTTGATTGGGACTTATATCATCAAGGAAGTAACTACCCATGGTGTAGTCAAGCTAGAGATTCTTGATGTAACATTAGTACTAGGCATACTCAATGGTAGTAAATTCAAACCATACTATGATTAGTGGTGTCTTAATTTCATTTTTATTTCTTGCTAATAAGGTCGTTCGAACCATTAAATTGTATTAGGATTTATTTTTAGAATTTTTTTTCTATAATGATTTATTTTGAGCACAATATTATTATAATATGGACATCACAAATGAATTTACTTGTGTATATGCATGCTAGTATGCAAGATAATAGTTGCTAGATTTGGCTATGGAGATAGCCACCCAAGATCAAGAGAGCTAAAAGCAAGAACAAAGAAACTATCAATATGAATTAATAATACTATTCTATTTAAGTACGAAAAACACAAAAGAGATTATCTAAATGATTCCATATAATACAAGTTAGGTGAGTGAGTATTTATAGGCTATGTAAGAGGGAGAAGGTGACAAGTCCAACCAATAAAAAATGTAACTATAGAATCTTCCAAAATAGGAAAAACTAACTCCTATGGAAGATACTGACACTCAGTCCACTCACATTAACTACCCAATCTTAAATTTAACCTAAGCAAGCTTAAATATAGTGTAGGAAAAACCTATATAGGAAAATAAAAACCTACACTAACACCCCCCCTTAAGTGTAGCTTAGGTGGGTGAAAAGATGGATTCTGACAATGTGTAGCCTGATGAGGTACTCATGTACAAATAAATCCCACCAAAAGAGAAGATACCATCCCAAAGAAGAGAGAAAGAAGAAGAGAGACCATGCAACCCCCCAAATGTATAAACTTCTACAAAGATTGTGGATTCTCGACAAAGGATGATGATGAAATCCAAGAACGTCAAACAAAATTCCTCTCCTTTAGAAGAAACAAAACCAAAGATGTATGAAGGAAGTCTTCCCATTCCTGAAAGAAATATGAGGGAAGAAAGGTCAAGATGTATGATGTCTTTGGAAGTTACTCAAGTGTTGTCATGTTGGTGTTGAAATATGCCACAATAAAATCAAGAGTCTTAGGCCAAACTGAAGAAGGTGATACTCTAGATCCTTGTAGAAATGAATGTAGAAATAAATCGAAATAGAAGACGAGTCCTCTAAATGTTGCTCAAGGATTTCCAAGCCAATGCCAAACTATGAAAAATATTGATAAGATGAATTAGGTACCATAAAAGATTCAAGTACAATAACCATGGATGTATGGTGCTCACCGTAGGTAAGACAATTGGATTCATAATAATATGGTACTTTTGTAGAGGGTGCCAAGATGGACAATGACTAAGTTGGATATGTGGACTCGCGAATATCTGCAAAATCTGTTACCATAGAAGCAAATATAGGTGGATAAAGAATAAGAGGGGCTAGATGTGCCCTCATGACATCCAAAGAAAAAAATTTAACTCCATAGGATCTATTAGCAAAGAGGAGATGAATATCCTCAATGGTGTCCTCCAAATCTGTAAGATGGGACTCACAAAACAAACATGATACATTTGCCAAGTACTCATCCCACAAAGTTGTATTTGGAAGATTATGAATATAATCCTGCACTATATTGAATCACTAGAAGTCGTGGATGAAGCAACACTAGATTTAGATGGAGCAACAGGAGATGGAGATAAGATCTTAATGCATGTCATTTGACTATACTGCTCATCCCTAAATGATGTGCCAACACAAGATGTCTGAGTGTGATCATTAGATAAATCTACTGATTATGGATTAGAAGAATCTGACAAACTAATGTGATTATCTTGAAGAATTTGATTTAGTTCATCAAGTTCCTTTAGTAAAAATTCATCTTCAATATGATTTTTCTTCCCACAATAACCATATTTTACCTTCCATGATTTTGGAGGATTTCATAGAATACTCAAATGGAAAAGAGAGACAGTGTAAGATGTGATTAGCTCCCCCAAGATTACTCAATTATGAAACCAACAAAAGAAAATGAAGAATCACAAGATCACCCCCTCCAATTCACATAATCATGAGATCACCTTAGCAAATTATCATGATGGAACTTTATACTTAGTGCGATTACAGTTGCCACTTGCCAAAACAATGAAGTGGTCTTGATCTTAGTGTATTGCAAATGCCAAAATAATCCACAAAGCTAAAACTATAATTTTTGATATTGAATGGGATAATCTAGACTACACCAATGATAAGTACACAAAAAATTATTCACTTAAAAAAATTACACCCAAAATTGTTGTTATATGAGCCTAAACAAAGCCCCAAAAGTTTCTAAAATGATAACTGCTTAGCATCACCTATGATAACATGCAATTTTTCAAACATACAGACACCAAAAATAGGAACTGTATACACCATAGTGAAGCTCTAAAAATTTTTTCCTAGATAAAAAAAAGTTTCTTGAAAAACAAAGCTAATATGAGCTAGAATGGAGCCATTGAAATTAGGTGCCAAAACTAAAACTGCATTGGGGTCAACTTGGAGGGATAGAAGATGCTAACATTAGCATGGCATCATGATGACATCATCAACTAAAACATCAAGATGCCCAGAATATTATGAGATTCCACCAAAGATTCTAAAATTGGCGATAGGATTGCCTAAAACCGTCATTGTATGCTGAAATTACCCTTTTCAAAATCAAAACTGTCATTTGTGCACATGAAAATTCCTAAGGAAAAAAGTTATTTTTATAGAGGAATATTCTATGAATATCCTATGGGTTGACTGGAGGAGGCACTACCGCTGGTGGGAAGCAAAGCTGCTTGGGCAGTGGGGTGGATAGGGAGTCCACAATTGGGCTCCAAAATGGGATGGCCTAACTGTATCGAGCCAAGAAAGGCCTGCATGCCCTAGAACATTTTTTTTATTTTTTATTTTTTTACAGCTTGCAATCATACAACCCATAGATTAAAATATCAATGAGTACTTGCCTGACTCACTGTGAAAACCCTCACATGAGTAATCATGGAAAAAACTTGTATCGAAGTTAATGAAATAAACTACCATGATTTTTACCTAGAAAAATTGTGAGTACCCTCAGAAACTCGTGAGGAATCAATACTTTAACCCATACAAAGACCTTTTTAGTATACAAACTCGATTCACTTTACCCCTAAATTTAAACTCTTTAGATTGAATCATATAGATTTCCTCCTCTAAATCAACATGCAAGAATGTTGTATTAACATCTGTTTGCTCCACTTCAAAATCAAATGTTGCAATTATAGATAACATCTTGATGGAATTCAATTTAGCTACAAGAGAGAAAATATTATCGAAGTCTATTCTCTCTACCTAGGAATGTCCCTTTTCCACCAACCATGAATTGTGCCTCTCAAATATACCATCTACTCTGAACTTCTTCTTGAAAACCCACTTATAGACGATGGGTTTCCTACCTTCAAGTAGATTTACCAAGTCCCAAGTTTGTTATGCTATAATGCCTCCATCTCCTCTTTCATGGCATTTCTCCAAGAATCATTCTCCTTAGAAGAGAGAGCTTCTCCTATAGACTTTGCTTCATCATTAGTATAAGTAAGAGCAAAAACACACTAGAAATCTTGTGGACTATAACATTTAGATAACTTCTACTTCTGTGCATACCTTAACATAATCATCACTGGTGGAGAATTTCCTATTGCATTTGCATCCTATCTTTCTTCAAGGTTTGTGCTATAAATGCTTGTATCCTCTCCATCCAAACTATCATGTCCACTTAGTTTTACATTTCTAGATACATCTGATTGTTAGGATTAAGGTGATATCAACCTTAAATATCTAATGTACTTTCATTTGTCTCCAACATCTTGGGAATGGGTACTTGGATGCCCATGTAGGTGGTTGAGAGATAATATTTTATAATTACTTTCCTTGATTCTTGGAATATTAGTTGTAATGGAATTTACAAGGGGGTTACAATATGACAATGGTAGTTACGAATTGATTATAGGTCATTTATTACACTTTACTAATCCTAGGTTCTAGGTAGGTAAGTGTGTTGGATTCAGGACAGACAACTGAGAGGGGGGGTGAATCAGTTGTCCAAAAACTTGCCTCTAATTAAACACTTAAATTCACTTTGTTATTCAGCAGCATAATAATTAATCAATCATGAAAACATACAGCATTAACTTAAGAGCAGAAACAGATCAACACAAGAGACACCAAGATTTTGACGTGGAAAACCCGGTTAAGGGAAAAACCACGGGGTGATTAACCCAAGAATGTATTCTCTGTTAGAAGAATAGAAAGAACAAAATGGCACATGCCAATTAGGGCTCACTACTCGAGCACACTGCTCACAAGAGGCCCACTGCCTACAAGAGACACACTGTCTACAAAGTAACAAGTATCACAATCTTGAACTGGAGAATAGCATCTTTACCATGCTTGAATCAGTTCCATTTAAGCCCAAAAACCTTTGCTCTACCTTTCACTCTCTCCCTTGCTACCACACTCTCATCCACACAAGACACACTTTGGAATGACTTCACAATCCCTTATTTATACAAGGCATCGACTTAGGAACAATCATCTAAGTCGGCAAACACCTACAAGAACATCCGCAAGACGTGTAATACATCCGGTCGACCAGTCTCAGGAAGAACACCAACATCCGGTGGTTATTCTTCAAATGCGAACTCTAACTTTAATGTGGACCACCAACATGAACTGGACACGATCCAAAGATCACCACAACCTTTCCTGAATCACCAAGAACATCCACACTTCATCTGCTTACTGGAATTCTTCTCTCCTTCATCCAGAATTTCAGGAACACAGTTTGTCATCACTGTCACAACGGAATAGGTGCTTCTGAACCTTCAAACCACAAACCAATCGAGTTGACACTTCACAAGGACATCCTCAACACTCCCTCAAATCCGCAGAATGGGATAATGCATTTCCGGATCTCACCGGACCTATCTGTGTTATTCTTTCACCTCTGAACACCTGCCAGAACTGGTTCTGCTTGAGCGGCCATAACTTCTTCAGATCTTCATGCGGGCCTCTGAAAACTTGACTGGATCATCTCAAGACACATATCTACAAACCCTTTAAACTGTATCCTCTGATCTACATCATAGCTGGGGTCTTCACTTCACTGTCTCCATTGCTCCTCTCTGCTCATCCAATCCTTCTCATCAATGCAACATGAGTATGTTGACATCAATGACAACACCAGTTAGACCCATACTTGCAACAAAGTGGAGCATCTTGTTTATTATTGGTGGGGTCTACATGCTTAATGAAGAAAAATGGCATGCCCACTTTGGGAATTGTGCCTACCAATAGTTAGAAGTCAAGGATGCTATCAATAATTATGTCTATTCTTTGTATTTGAGTTACATATGATATTTATACCTTCTTGGAAGTTACATTTACTATTCCAAGAGGTTGCCCATGTGAAATGGGGGGTTGGATTTTTGCATGAGGATCTTAGGCACCTAGTTTGGGCCCATGGTATTTGCCTCTTTATTTATAAACCACTCATGGTTTCTTATTTCTATATGCTTTATGTATTAGAGTCTTGGGATAGAGGTTTTAGTATGTTCTTTTATAGGTACACAAGTGCTATAGAGAGGAAGTTGATTGCATCCATGGAATTGTTCATTGAAGATTACTATAGATTTGGCCCTCTTTGATGGTGAAGTTTTTTTTAGAAAGGGTTTCTCCATGTACATATGGTGATATGTGTTGCACTTTAATGGCTTTTTAATTTACATACCTTCTTCTTTTCCATTACATTGGCTAATAAATGAACATATACAAATCTATACACTTAGTTTGATGTTACTACTACAATAGTTCACTCTATATTTCAACATTTAGTGTCAAAGATTTGATTTTGATAAGAGGGGGATGCCTTTTTGGAAGTGGTGATTTTTTGGTGTTGTAGTGGGAACATCTTTCCTTGTGTGTTTGTAGATCTTTGTGTGTATTGGAAGCCATGGCAAGTACATATCGATCAGAGATTGAGAAACTCAATGTTACTAGTATGAGCTTTTGAAACTTAAAATAGATGATCTCCTTGAAGAGAGAGATCAATGTAGAGATATTTTTAACAAGGATAGACCAAGAAATATACCAGATGATGATTGGAATAAACTGGATAAAAGGCACAAGGAACAATTCAGTTGTGCCTTGCATATTATGTCCTATTAAATGTTTATGAGGAGGCCAACTCATATCTCCTATGGAGAAGGATTAGTGATATCTACCAAACAAAGAGTCTGGTAAATAAAATTTATTTGAAAAGAAAATTATACTCATTAAAAATGAAATAAGTGGACTCTATTATAGAGCATTTGAAAGAATTTAATTTGATTGCAAGTCAATCTAGGATCCATTAATGTTAATCTTGATGAGGAGGATAAGTGTATTTTTCTAGTTTTCTCTTTTCTTGAATTGTGGGAAAATCTAATTGTTGCTATGAGTGGTTCAATGATAGACCCTAAATTGGATGACCTTGTTATTGCCTTTATTGTAGAGGAAATGAAGAGAAATTCTATGGATGAAGGGTCAAAATATGGACTACAGGTTTAAGGAAGGCCCAAGGATAAAGGAGGCTCTAAAGGGGATTAATCTTTTTTACCAAGAGATCTAAGTCTAGAGGTTGTTCAAATACCCCAAGAAGAAGGAAGTCTTATGTATCTTTTTTGATTTCTATGAACATTGTGTGTTTGGGAAGTAGAATAGAGCATCTTTTCCCTTTGGAAGTTAAAAAGAAAAGAGAGTGTTGGAAATTGTTCATTACATGTGTTTGGTCTAGTGGATGTGGGTTCTAAGGGTAAATCTTGATATTATGTCACTTGTATTGATGCTTGTTCTAGATACACTTGGGTTTAGTTTTTGTGTTCTCAATTTGAAGTTTTCTCCAAGTTTAAAGAGTTTAAGTACTTGTTGAGAAGAAAACTAATAAGAAAATAAATGTGTTAAGATCTAATAATGGTGGTAAATATTGTTCCAAGGAATTTGACGATTTCTATAAGTATGCATGTATTGTTTAGTAAAAGACCACCTCTTACACACCACATCAAAATGGGGTTGCAAAGAGAATGAATCAAATCTTCATGGAAAGATCTAGAAGTATGTTGAGTGATACATAGTTAGATTGGTACTTTTGGGTAGAGACCATGAGTAATGCTTGTTACTTGGTAAATTGATATCTTTATTTGGATCTTATTGAAAAAACTCCTTATGAAGTGTGGATAGGTAAGAAAAATTCTATTTCACATTTAAGGGTCTTTAGTTTTGAGTTTTGCATTCATGTGCTTAAGGAAAAGTGATCTAAGCTGGATCTAAAAAAATACAAAATGCATATTTGTTGGTTATGGTGAGAATGTAAAAAGTTATAATCTTTGGAATCCACTAACCCAAAAAATGATCTATTCTAGAGATATGATTTTTAGGGAGTTTAGAGCATTTTTAGATCTTGTGTAGCCACATGAAAAAGAAGGAAAGATATAGTACATTTTGAATCCAAGGTCAAAAAGAAAGAAGATGCACATGTTGAAGAATAAAATGATGTATTAGAGGATGGAGAGGAAGAAGAGGGTTTAGATGAGAGTTTTGAGCAAGATGAGTTGATTGAGCATGCAAAAGAATAGACAAAGCTCCTTACTCCAACCTTGAGATGATCCCTATGACAATGAGACTCAATTCACAGGTATAGCCCACCAAATTTTTGTTGTGTATTTGCTTTGTTATGTATTGATGATGAATTGAGATATTTTAGGGATGCTCTCTCTTTGAAGGATAGTGAGTCTTGGATGTAGGCCATATAGGAAGAGATAGTGGCCTTAGCTAGATGTGACACCTAGGATCTAGTCAGTTTTCTCAAGTGAAGAAAACCAATTGGTTGAAAATGGGTGTATAAAAAGAAAATTGGAGCAAACATATGGTTAGAGAGATATAAGTCTAGACTAGTGGCCAAGGGATACTCCTAGAGGGAGAGAGAGTTGATTTTGGTGAAATTTTCTTATGTGTTACTAAATTATATTCCAGTAGATTCCTATTATCTATTGCTACAACACATGGTTTTGAGATTGAGCAAATGGATGTTAAAACTACTTTCTTGCATGGGGATCTTAAAGAAAAAACTGTATGCAATAGACTGATGGTTTGTGGTAAAAGGAAAGGAACATTTGGTTTGTAGGTTAAAATGAATATTATATGTTAGATAATAGAAACCCTACATGTGGTATCAAAAGTTTGATGTGTTTGCATTCAAAATGGGTTTTGTTAAGAGTGAAGAAGATCACTATGTTTATGCTAAAATTATTGATGTGGATGACCTGATGTTTATTGGTAACAACAAGGGGATGATTAGGGATCTCAAAACTCAGCTTTCTAGCACATTCAATATGAAGGATTTATGGGCTACAAAATTCATTCTTGGTATGTATATCAACAATGATCGAGCACAAAGAAATCTTTGACTAAGTCAAATTAAATATGTAGATACTATCCTGTAGAGATTTGCTATGTAGAATTGTAAACTGAGTAGTATTCCTATATTGGTTGGCACTAAGATTTCTTTAGATATATGTGTCTTAAAATGGATGATGATTTTGAGGATGTGTCTAATATTCCTTATGCTAGTGTTTATGGTAGTTTGATGTATGTAATGGTTTGCACCGGATTGGATATTTCCCAAGTAGTGGGAGTTCTTAGCAAGTTTATGTCTAACCCTAGTAAGGAACATTGGACTTATGTTAAAAGGGTGTTTAGACATTGACAAGGAAATTCTAATTATTGATTATGTTATCATGGTACTAATGATATGGGAAAGACATTGGACATACATGGTTTTGTTAATGTAGATTGGGTAGGTGACTTGGATAGTTGGAGGTCCACTAGTGGCTATGTGTTCTCTTTGTTTGTTGGTGTAGTTAGTTGGATGAGTAAGAGACATCCCAAGATTGTTTTGATTACCACTGAAGAAGAGTATATGACTGCTACACATGCCTTTAAGGAGGTAGTATGGTTATATATATTGTGTTCAAGTATTGGTTTTAGTTGTAGGGTGGTTAAAATTAGATGTGACAATTGATGAGGCTAATTTTGGCCTCATCAAATTCATAGTCAAAGTACCCATTTTCTCCTTGTCCACCTCTTCATTCATGCTAAATTAATATTTTTTGAGAAATTATTATTACTACGGGTAGAATAGACTGCATATTTCTAGTTTATTTATTGTTGATTAATCAAGTCAAAATGCTAATAAAATCCTATGCAAAAGATGTGTTTTTGTTCTAATAGGGTATCTTGGCAAATGTTGGGAAGATCATGCTCAACTCTAAAAATGTTCATCATGTGGTACTATGATTTCCAGAGATAATTTCACCAACTTTAAAGGCATCAAGCTTTGGAGAAGGTGGAGGATTCACACATAGTGAAGGATACAAACTTTGAAAAAAATAGTACCAACAGACTAAAGAGAAGACAACGCCAACACAAACCCCTCAAACTCCAGAATGAATACACACTTAGCCACAAAGCTTCTTTTTTCTCATGCCAAAATTCCTCATGCATAGCAGTGGGATTAGTAAATACAATTTATTAATTGTAGAAGAAACCTCTACAAATAATAGACTCTTGTTAGGAGTCATTGTTGAAGACATTTGCCTCATTGTATGCTTAAGAACAAACTCTATATTAATTTGATAACAAACTTGTTTATTTTCTTTTAGTTAAGACTCTTGATGAGATTTGAATAGCACATGCATTTTTAGCATGTTGCTATATTTTAGGGATCTTTCATAAATGTTCAGTTAAGTAGTGGTAGTTAATCGGTTAGTAGAGTAAGTTGTTTATCTTTTATCTTTTCAAGCATAAAACATATGATTTTATCTATCTTTTTCAATTGAATACAACTACATACTTGAAGTAGTATTATTATGAGAAAATATAGTGTTCTTATTTGTCTACAAATTTTGAGTTAAATATGGTGGTTTAAGAAACATTTACAAATCTTTGGAGAATTGGATACTCACTAGAGAAGAAGAACCTATGTTTCTATATATAAGTATTTGATGTTTATTGCATAAATATGTGGAAGTAAATCTTATTGTTATCATATTGTGTGACTTGTAGGTTTTTTGTGACAATCATCATTATGTTTGTGTGTGAAGTTCTTGCATTTTCAATTATTAGAAGGAAAAACTCTAAAAAACTAGAAAAAGAGTGTTGAAGATTTCTTTTGTTTTCATTTGTTATTTGTATTTTGAAGAAAAATATGCCAAAAATAGATTCATTTGTAGTTGTGATTTCATTTTTATTAAGCAATTGGACTATTAGAGAAGTTTACTTTCCAGCATTTCTTACTTTAAAAAGTATAAGCATTTTCATTCCATAGTCTCTTTAATTTAGTACAAGCATTTCAATTCCATAGCTAGACCTAGTTAGATCTTTAAATTTTAGCTAATTAGATTGGTGTGTGCACATATTTCCTTTAAAGTAGAGTAAAATGACTCCTAGGGAAATGCTCCAAACTACCCCTTTTGTAGATAGCCTTCAATCACCGCCTGAGTTGACAAGATGATTATCTGTTAAAGTATGAGGTTCAACGACATCTTGTCAACAATCAAAGTGCTATTTGTTTAGCTAAGATTCTCATGTGCCATGATCATACTAAGCATGTTAACATATAGTATCATTTTGTTTGCAAGATGGTAGAGAATGGTAAGATCATGTTACAAGAGCTTGACATGTGACATAATGTTGTAGATTCACTTAAGAAACTAGTAAGCACAAAAAATTTCTCTCGGTGTAGGGAGGCCATGGGCCTTGGATCTTGTACTTGATTTATTTTTATGTTTCCTATTTATGTCATTGCAATGTATAATATCAAGTGGGAGAATGTTAGGATTAAGGTGATATTAACCTTGCAAATCTAATTTACTTTAATGTGTCTCAAACATCTTGGGAACGGTTACTTAGACACCCATGTAGGTGGTTGAGTGATAATATTTTATTATTATTTTCTTTGATCCTTGAAATAATAGTTGCAATAAAATTTACAAGTGAGGTTACAATATGATAGTGATGGTTATAGATTGATTACAGGTCATTTATTGTAATTTCTTAATCCTAGGTGCTAAGTAAGTGGAGCATCTTGTTTATTATTAGTGGGGTCCACATGCATGATGGGGAAAAAAAGGTACACCCACTTTGGGAGTTGTGCCTACTAGGAGTTATGGTATAGGAACACCCCTTCAACAGCATAAATATACACAAGAGGGGGAAGAATAAGACTTTAATATGTTGTAGACATTTCATGTTATCATGTAGCATTTTGTGTTGGCATTTCATGTTTGTAAACATCAAATTTGACATTTTAGACATGTTGGGTTATATGGAGGATTAAACCAAGGTGTCTTATCATTAGGAGTTTTGCTGTCTTATGCAAAACAAGTGTCGTGGGATTAGTTAGGGTTTATGACTATAATCTTGGTTTAATAAAAATCCCAAAAATAGAGGAGAGGGGTGTCGGGTAACAAAATAGGAAAGGTGGTCGAGGAGGAGAGAGTTCTTCCACCTTCAGAATTATCAAATGTAGAAATCTCTGTAATCAGTCTGTGTTCAGAAAAGTGGGAATGAAGAAATAGTAATTCTGTCAAGTGTGTGTTACAAATTCTGGGTTCTATGTAAAGTCCCTGTACATTGAATTGTTATATATATTATCTGTATAGAATTGTTGTTGTATTTAATTTAGTTCTTTTGTGGTCGAGATGCACGATTAAATCCATTCCACTGGTGGATTTCTATGAAATATGTGGAATGGATTATGTATATTAGTTTCTGCTTGTTTTCTTTTGTTCGATGAACATGGCAGAATAGGAATTACAGAATTCGTTGCAGAGGAAATTATTGGCGGGAAGTTCAAATGTTCATTTGATGTATATACATCAACTGTATGTGGGGACAATCTGTGAATATATCGCATTTGCATGCGAGCTACCTACTGTGTATATGCTGTGAAAATTGGTATGTACAAAAGTCTGTTTGGGTCAAGGTTGTGTTGTTTGCTGAATATACAATTCCTGTTTATATCGCAAATGTATGAATGTACATTTCCTGTGTATATCGCTGTCGCATTTGAGTATCGCCTTGTGTATATCCGGTGATGAAATGTATGTGTAAGAGTCCATTTGTGTTAAGTTTGTGATTGTTAGTCGAATATACAAACAGTGTGTATATCGCTAATGTACTTGAGCATATTTCGTGTGTATCCTGCACTTGCATGTAAAGGTCAGTTGTCTGTGTATATCGCCAAGGTATACCGGCAGATAATTCTTGTGTATGTCAAAATGATCTAAGGAGATACATTTCCTGTGTATATGTCCATTGTATGTTGTAGACAGTTTGTGAGTATATCGCTATTGTATGTGAGTGTCAGTTTGTGTGTATACTACAATTGCATATCGCTGTTGTATGTTGTGAAGATACAACAAAAATATACATTGCATATGATGGAAAGGGTGACCGGCCGAGGTGGTAGATAGTTTGTATGATTGGAAGGATATTTGTCTGTAGATACAAGGAACGACCGGTAATAGCAGGGCGGAGAACCAGCGATAGGAAGTCACAGTTTGTATATTTCATTTGTTATTTCATTTATATGTCGAGACATACATTGGTTTGAGATACAAGTGCCGACTGACCGTGGCAGGTAAAACCCATTCAGTCCACCAGTAAAAGCAAGTCATGTTTTGTATGTGAGAATTGTTTGTATCGGCATGACGGGGAGATATACAAGGGATGTACCGAAGAGTTAAGTCATGCTGAAAGTAAGTGGTCCCCACCAAATGCCTATTGAGAATGTATATTGCAAATATACAATTGAGAACATACAAGCGCCCGATACAATTGGTGACTGGCTCTAACGGTCAAAGAGAATGAACATGCAATGGGGGACCTACGATAGAAGGTCAAGTAATGTATATGCAAGCCAAAGTCATTGGCATAATGGCAGTGCATCGGTCAGAGTCTGTAAGCGGCTGTCGATAGGATGGTGTGTTGCTGATGAGGAGTTCGGGGAGACATTTGATGATCTCTTGCCGATATAGATATAATTAACATTGTGTGTGTGTGTTTCCGCTATGTGTCACGCTCTGCATCATAGTGGTATCAGAGCAAAGGAGTGTTCTTTGGGTAGAAGAAGAAGACAAGATGTCAGAAGGAGAAGGGTCAGAAATGTACCCATCAAAGATGACCAACGCTGAGTTGGCGGTCTTAGTGAGAAAACAAATGGTAGAGAGCAAAGCAGTTCGGGCTCAGAATCAGGCATTGAAAGAAGAGGTAGAGAAGTTGAGGGACAGAGTAGAGAAAGGGGAAGAAGATTCTGGTGAGCGAGAAGACAGGGATGAAGAGGAGATCCCTAAGCAGGAAGAGATAGAGGTTCCTGCAGACTAGAGACCCTTACTTAATGCCCTCAAATCCATGGAGAGAAGAACCATGGTTATGAAAATAGACCTACCAGTGTTTGCAGGAAAAATGGAACCTGATTCAGTGATGGAATGGATAGACTCCTTGAATAATTTCTTTGAGACTGAGGAAATACCAGAACACCAAAGAGTGAAGATAGCTCAATCTAAAATGAAAGGAGTTGCACTGACTTGGTGGAATTTCATCCAAGATGACAGGGTGAAAGAAGGAAAGAACAGAGTTGCTACTTGGAAGAAGATGATGGCTTTAGTAAAGGAGGCCTATGTTCCATTGGATTACAACATCCAATTACATAAGAGGAAACAAAATTTGAAGCAGAAGGAATTAGACGTCAATTCATACACAGAAGAGTTTATGAAACTATGTGTAAAAACAAAGGTAAAGGAGGGTGAGGAAGAGAAGGTAGCAAGATACCTCAATGGATTGAGGTTTAACATCCAAGAATACATAAATCTACATAATCTAGAGACAGTCCAAAAGTGCTATCAGTTAGCACTCAAAGTGGAAGAGAAATTAAAGAGAAGGCATAAGTAGAACAATAGAGGAAGAGGGAGACAACAAAGAGGAGGAAGAAGTCCTTTCAGAGGCAGAGGAAATGGATTTGGATACCAAGGTGAATCCAATCAAGAGAACAGCAGAGGAGACAACAGTCAAAATCAAGCGGGAAGCTACAATCAAAGAGGAAACTTCAGGGGCAGAAGACCACAATTTAGAGGGAGATCTTAGAATAGAGGACCTATCAAATGTTACAATTGCAATCAAGAAGGCCACATAACTAGCAGATGTCCAACAAAGGCAAGAAGTTCAATAGGAGAAAGGATGATCAATCTAATCCAAGAATCTGATTGTCAAAGTGTAGCAAGCTCCAACACTTCTCAAAGTGTGAATGCTCCTGACAGTTATGGATATCCTAAGAAAGGGAATCTTTGATGATTAGAAGAGCAATGACCACCATGAAGGTGCCCAACAAAGAACCCCCACAAAGGAAGTCTCTCTTGAGAACTACTTGCAAAGCAGGAGGAAAGGTATGTAAAGTTCTAATTGACTCTGGGTCCACTGAAAATTTTGTGTCTTTTGAAATGGTAGAAAAGCTTAAGCTTAGAAGACTGCCACATCCTTGCCCATACAAGATCTCATGGCTCCACCAAGGACAACAAACAATTGTGGAAGAACAGGCTTGGGTAGAATTTCAAATTGGACCATATAAGGATAGATTATTGTTTGACATTGCCAAGATGGATGCTTGCCATCTCCTATTTGGAAGACCATGGCAGTATGACTTGAAAGCATACCATGATGGAGTTAGAAACACATATTCAATCACCAAGAATGGTAAGGTGATAGAGCTACTACCATTAATGGAGAATGAGTTGGAATCAAAAGGGAAAGAAGTTAAGGTGATGATGGTAGAAGGCAAACAATTCATGAAAGGGATAGTAGAAGAAGGAGCAGTTACATATGCTCTAATTCCATGCCTAAAGGTGAACAAGGAACAACAGTAAGAAGTCAAGGGAGAGAAGAGGCAAAGGTTCATAGATTCTGCTGTCCAAGCGCAATTGGACAAGTACCAAGGCATCATCTCTGATGGAATACCAAGGTACCTACCACCTATGAGGGACATCAACCGTTGCATAGATCTGATCCCAAGATCTACACTTCCAAACAAAGCAGCATACAAGCTTACGCCAGAATAGAATGCAGAGGTAGCAAGATAGATTGAGGAATTGTTGGAGACAGGCCTAACTGGCAAGAGTCTAAGCCCATGCGCAGTACCGGCTGTACTAGCACCAAAGAAGGAAGGCACTTGGAGACTTTGCACTAATTCAAGGGCTATCAACAAGATAACAATCAGGTATAGGTTCCCAATCCCTAGGATATAAGACTTGCTTGATTGCTTAGGAGGTGCAAAATATTTCACAAAAATAGATTTAAAGAGTGGCTATCATCAGATTAGGATTAGGCCAGGAGATGAGTGGAAAACTGCATTTAAGACCAATGAGGGGTTATATGAGTGGAAGGTCATGCCTTTTGGTTTGTCCAACGCCCCTAGTACCTTTATGAGGTTGATGAATGAGGTCTTGAGGGAATTCATAGGTAAATTCGTCATAGTATATTTAGATGACATCCTGATTTTCAGTAATACAAGGGAAGAACACCTCAACCATATAGACTTGGTTCTCAAAAGGTTACATGAAGAGTAGCTAATGATCAACTTAGCAAAGTGTTTGTTCATGCAGGAAGAGATCATCTACTTAGGATTTGTTATCTCACATAACAAACTGAAAATGGATTAAGATAAGGTAAGTGCCATATTGTCTTGGCCAACTCCAAAAACTTTGAATGATGTTAGAAGTTTCCATGGGTTAGCAACCTTTTATAGGAAGTTTATAAAAGGGTTTAGTCATGTTTGTACACCCATGCTTGACACCATAAAAGGAGGATAGAAGTGCAGATTCACTTGGACAAAGGAGGCAGATGATTCCTTTGAAACACTGAAGAAGAAGGTGGCAGAGCAGCCAGTTCTTGCACTTCCTGACTTCAGCAAGATTTTTTAGGTAGAATGTGATGCCAGTCACATGGCAATTAGAGCAGTACTCAGTCAAGAAGGTAGGCCCATTGCATTTTTCAGTGAGAAACTAAATGATGTAAAGAAGAGATACTCATCATATGATTTAGAGATGTACGCTCTAGTACAGTCACTCAAAAAATGGAGGCATTATTTGATGCCAAAAGAATTCATAGTGTACACAGATAATCAGGCTCTTAGTTTCATCAACAGTCAAGAGAAGCTGAACCATAGGCATATGAAGTGGGTGGAAACTTTGCAAGCTTTCACCTTCACACTCAAGCATAAGAAAGGGGTCAAGAACAAAGTAGCAGATGCTTTGAGCAGGAGGGTTCTAACCATAAATCAGATTCAATTGGAAAGTATTGGCATTGATTCTTTGAAGGCCATGTATGATGATGATGAAGAATTTGGCAAGATCTACAAGGTATGTACTTCTTTTGGTGACAAATATCATGTTGAGTTCTCTGAATTTCTGATCCAAGATGGATTACTTTTCAAGGGTGGACAATTGTGTATTCCAAGATGTTCTATGAGGCTGAATATCATTCAGGAGAAAGATTGTGGGGCATGGCAGGACATTTTGGTCTGGATAAGACTCTTGATCTTGTGAAGAGGCATTACTATTGGCCCAAGTTGCAGACAGATGTGAGGAAATTTGTGGAGGCATGTGTGATATGTTAGAAAGCAAAAGGGAGATCCACTAATGCAGGTTTGTATCAGCCATTACCCATTCCTTCTAGGCCATGGGAGAGCATAAGTATGGACTTTGTACTAGGTTTGCCTAGGACAAGGAAGGGATATGATAGTGTTTTTGTTGTAGTCGACAGATTCAGCAAAATGGCACATTTCTTGCCATGCAAAACTACTTGTGATGCTTCATATGTTGCAGACCTATTTTTCAAAGAAATAGTGAGGATACATGGATTACCATTGAGCATAGTCTCAGATAGAGATGTCAAATTTATTGGCCATTTTTGGAGGACTCTTTGGAAGAAGCTTGGCGCTAATTTGTCCTTCTCATCAGCCTACCATCCTCAAACAGATGGACAGACTGAATTTGTTAACCGTTCTTTGGGAAATCTATTAAGGTGTTTGACAAGATAGCATGGAGAGAAGTGGGATAACATCCTACCACAAGCAAAATTTTCCTATAATGACACCATTAATAGGAGTACAGGGAAGTCACCTTTTCAGGTAGTATATGGTATTCATCTAAGAGGTATTTTGGAAGTAAGAGATTTGCCTATAGGAGAGCCTATTAGTACAGATGGAGAAGCTTTTGCATCAACCATCAAGGAGGTATATGATCAAGTCAAGAACCAGCTTCAACAAACTACCTTGAAGTACAAAGCATATGCTGACAAGAAAAAGAGGGAAGTACAATTTGATGTTGGAGATTTGGTATGGGTTAATCTGAAGAAGGAGAGGCTCCCAAAAGGTAAATATACCAAGCTAATGTAGAGGAAGATTGGACCATGTCAGATTTTAAAGAAGTGTGGGCAGAATGCCTATGAGATCCAACTTCCTCCTGATCTTGGATTGTCACCCATATTCAATGTATGTGATTTAACTCCATACAAGCATAATACAAATGTAGAACAGGAACCATTACAGGATACAATAGATGATGATATTCCTAAGCATGATCCACCAAAATTGAAGAAGATATTAGACTCAAGAGTGACAAAGAAGACAAGGAACAAAGTGTACATGGAGTACTTGGTAGCTTGGCAGGGGCAACCTGATTCAGAGGCAGTCTGGATGACTACATAATAGATAACAAACAAGGGTGCAGCTTTGCAAACTCTAATCTCAAAGGGGCTTGAGATCTCTTCTCAGGGGTAGTATGGTGCAGGAGCACCCCTTCAACAACATAAATATACACAAGAGGGGGAAGAATAAGACTTTAATATGTTGTAGACATTTCATGTTATCATGTAGCATTTTGTGTTGGCATTTCATGTTTGTAAACATCAAATTTGACATTTTAGACATGTTGGGTTATGTGGAGGATTAAACCAAGGTGTCTTATCATTAGGAGTTTTGCTGTCTTATGCAAAACAGGTGTCGTGGGATTAGTTAGGGTTTATGACTATAATCTTGGTTAATAAAAATCCTGAAAATAGAGGAGAGGGGTGTCGGGTAACAAAACAGGAAAGGTGGTCGAGGAGGAGAGAGTTCTTCCACCTTCAGAATTATCGAATGTAGAAATCTCTGTAATCAGTCTGTGTTCAGAAAAGTGGGAATGAAGAAATAGTAATTCTGTCAAGTGTGTGTTGAAAATTCTGGGTTCTGTGTAAATTCCCTATGCATTGAATTGTTCTGTATATTATCTGTATAGAATTGTTGTTGTATTTAATTTAGTTCTTCTATGGTCGAGATGCACGATTAAATCCATTCCACTGGTGGATTTCTGTAAAATCTGTGGAATGGATTATGTATATTAGTTTCTACTTGTTTTCTTTTGTTCGATGAACATGGCAGAATAGGAATTACGGAATTCATCGCAGAGGAAATTATTGGCGGGAAGTTCAAATGTTCATTTGATGTATATACATCAACTGTATGCGGGGACAGTTTGTGAATATATCGCATTTGCATGCGAGCTACCTACTGTGTATATACTGTGAAAATTGGTATGTACAAAAGTCTGCTTGGGTCAAGGTTGTGTTGTTTGCTAAATATACAATTCCTATATATATCGCAAATGTATGAAGGTACATTTCCTGTGTATATCGCTGTCGCATCTGAGTATTGCCTTGTGTATATCCGGTGATGAAATGTATGTGTAAGAGTCCATTCAGGTTAAGTTTGTGATTGTTAGTCAAAAATACAAACAGTGTGTATATCGCTAATGTACTTGAGCATATTCTGTGTGTATCCTGCACTTGCATGTAAAGGTCAGTTGTCTATGTATATCGCCAAGGTATACCAGTAGATAATTCTTGTGTATGTCGAAATGATCTAAGGAGACACATTTCCTATGTATACATCCATTGTATGTTGTAGACAGTTTGTGAGTATATCGCTATTGTATGTGAGTGTCAGTTTGTGTGTATACTGCAATTACATATCGCTGTTGTATGTTGTGAAGATACAACAAAAATATACATTGCATATGATGCAAAGGGTGACCGACCGAGGTGGTAGATAGTTTGTATGATTGGAAGGATATTTGTCTGTAGATACAAGGAACGATCGGTAATAGTGGGGCAGAGAACCAGCGATAGGAAGTCGCAATTTGTATATTCTGTTTGTTATTTCCTTTATATGTCAAGACATACATTGGTTTGAGATACAAGTGCTGACCAGCCGCGACAGGTAAAACCCCTTCAGTCCACCGGGAAAAGCAAGTCATGTTTTGTATGTGAGAATTGTTTGTATCGGCATGACGGGGAGACATATAAGGGATGCGTCGAAGAGTTAAGTCATGCCAAAAGTAAGTGGTCCCCACCAAATGCATATTGAGAATATATATTACAAATATACAATTGAGAACATACAAGCGCCCGATACAATTGGTGACTGGCTCTAACGGTCAAAGAGGATGAACATGTAATGGGGGACCTGCGATAGAAGGTCAGGTAATGTATATGCAAGCCAAAGTCATCGGCGTAATAGTACTGCATTGGTCAGAGTCTGTAAGAGGCTGCCGATAGGATGGTGTGTTGCCGATGAGGAGTTCGGGGAGACATTTGATGATCTCTTGCCGATATAGATAGAATTAACATTGTGTGTGTGTGTTTCCATTGTGTGTCATGCTCTGCATCAAGTTACAAGTCAAATATGTTGTTAATAATGATGTCTATTTTGGGTGCAAGAGTTACATATGCTATTTATGCCTTTTTGGGAGTTACATTTTACCTTGCATGATTAGAAGAGTTACATTTAATATTCTAGGAAGTGCCCGTATGAAGTGGGGAATTGAATTTTTTCACGAGGCTCTTGGGTGCCTAGTTTTGTAAACCACTAATGGTTTCTTTTTTCATATTCTCTATTTATTGGAGCCTTGGGATAGAGGTTTTAGTATGTTACTTTATAAGTACATAGGTTCTATTGGAATCTTATCATATTGAAGAGAACTTTGTTGTATCCATGCAATTATTCGTTGAAGATTAATATAGATTTGTGCCCTCTTTGATGGTGGAGTTTTTCTTATAAGGGTTTCTCCATTTACATAAGGTGTTATATGTTGCACTTTTATGGTTTGTTGATTTTATATGCTTTCTCCATTTCCATTACATAGGATAATACATGAACATATAAAAATATGTACACTTAGTTTGATCTTATTGCTACAATATTTCACTTTGTATTTCAACTCTCGTTTCTCTAATTTGTGTTCAAAATACATCTTTTCACTCTCCTTTTTATTTGGTTACTTTGATTGATCCTCCCTAGACAAATCTCCAAGTTCTTTGAATATGGTACCCCTTGAGTAGAGAATTTTTTGGGTTAATAGATTTCAAATCTTGTAGCCTTTCACATTCTCACCATGCTCAATGAAAATATACTTTTTACCCTTGAAGTCCAACTTGGACCATTTATCCTTTGGAACATGCATGCACTCATCAAAACCGAATACTCTCAAATATGTTACAATAGGATTCTTACATGTCCACATTTCATATGGTGTCTTCTCTACAAGTGCAATAGTAGAAGACTTGTTTCTCAAATAACAAGCAATATTAACTACCTCAACCCAAAACTCTTGTCATAAACTAGCACTACTCTAGAAGCTTCTACATTGATTAAAATAAGGTTTTGTTCAACCTTTTATCCACTTGATTATATTGAAATGTATATAATGTTATCCTTTGGTCAACAATACCAATGTGCTTGTAATATGCCTAAAAATCCTTAGAGAAAAAATCCCCACCATTATCTAACCGAAGCACTTTGCTCTTCTTACCAGTCTAACTTTGTACAAATGCTTTAAATTATTTGAACTTGAGAAACACCTTAGACATTTTCCTAAGAAAATACACCCAACATGTCTAGAGCAATCATTAGTGAAATAGACATAATAATGGGACTTAACAATGGAATGTACATCCACGAGACCAAAGACATCACTGTGGATCATGTCTAACACATCCCCTACTCTAGAACTTCCTAAAGCAAACCATGTGGTATTTTCTTTCCAATTGCACAATGTTGACAAAATTCAAAACCAACAAAATAGTCTAACATACCTTCCACCATAGTCTTTCTCACAGAAGTTTTCATGTCTTTTCTCCAATATGAACCAATTGGTGATGTTGCAACAAACCTAATTTAGGCTTAGTAGCATTGGTAGAGTTGCACACTATTGATACTTACAACTTAAACAAAGTACCATACCTCATACCTTTAGCTAGCACCAAATTACCTCAGACCAACCTACACCCTTTTTTAAAATCAAAAGTGACATGTACACTTGAGTTAGTTATCTTAAAGATAAAAGTTTCTAGCCAAACCTAGTATATATAAGACATGAAAGAGTTCCTCACTCCCATCTATGAAAGACACTTTCACCTTTCCTCATCCAACTATTTGTAAAGAGATGTTATCACCAAGGAAAACTTGTCTTCCATCATACTCCTTGTAATTAGAGTACCACTCTCTATGAGGATTCATGCGGTATGATGCACCCAAATCAATCAACCAAGAATCATCACTAGCAATGTTAGTAAAAACAAATGCATCAATGACATATTCATTAGTGTTAGAGGATCTATTAGAAGAGTCAACCTTCTTCTTGCACTTGAAATCCTTCTTTATGTGACCTCTCTTTCCACAATTCCAATAGTTCACCTTAAGCTTAGAAGGAGACTTATACCTCTGCTTATTGGACTTCTCATCTCAACGACCTTTCTTCTTATGTCCTCAATCATTTGACCTACCCTTAGAACTAGGGTATCACTAGAGGAACCATGCATGGGTTTTCTCCTAATCTCTTCACTAAACAAGACCCGAATGACCTCTTCTAGTTTAGGTGAAGAAAAATTACTATTGATTGTCATAATCAAGTTCTTCTAGGAATCAATTAAGGAACATAAAAACAAAATGTAGTTATCCACTTCTATTTGTTGAACACATCCAGAGACTAAGAGGGGGGGGGGGTGAATCAGTTTATTCTTAATCCTTAAATCAATTCCATTTACAACTTAAACATCACATCACTTTAACCAAAAGAACATAAAGAAAAGAATGCACCACACAAGACATTAAGATTTTTACGTGGAAAACCCAATGAGGGAAAAACCACGGTGAGGATTAACTCACAATATATGAAGCTCACTGCTATAAAAATTATAATTTTGTTTTAAGGCTCACTGCCTAAGGAAGCTCACTGCTCCCTAATGGACTTGCAGACTAAGGCTACAACCTTAGGGAGAGATACAAGGACCTGCTAAAGAGACTTGATGTCTGATAGCAGGATACATGAAAATTACAATTGAAAACATGAACATGAACTGCTGTAAAGAAGGCATCTGTCATATGCTAATGTTGTAGTCCCTTATTTTGCACAATTACTCCACCACTCTAACTTTGCACACTTCATGCTCAACACATTCCTCATTCTATCCTCTACTTTCTCACAAATGATTTTCTTCTTCTATAAATACCCTCTGTAACAACTCAAAACCACAATTAGGTTGGCACCAAGATGACCTTTAGATGAAACGTGTGATACTGTAAAGGTTGGCTCAAAAAAGTACATTATGAAGAGAAAATAAGTTACAGATCATTACACATGGAATAATAGAGTCAAATACATCATAACACATCCTTCAAAGCAAAACTAATTAATCAAGATCAACCGCAAATGATGGAAACTAGACTGTCGGCTCAACCAACATCAATATTGTCAACTGTTCATCTTTACACCACTGGGGAGAGACCAAAAACATTATGCAGACTAAAATGTGAGCAATATATTATATCAATAGTATCCTTACAATCTTTTCCTAAAGTATCTGATCATTATGTTCTGCTACAAGAAGAGAAACATATTGAATTGCTAGAAACAGAGCATCCTGGACTGACTGTGATCCATCAACACTTAGGATATTGCGTTACGGTTTACCAAAACATCTGAAACACATATGGATGCACCCATACACCACTTTGAACATATCCCCAAATCTGCATAACCATATCTATCATTCTGGAGGAATGTAGAGCATTCCAACAAGCCTTCATCATTACTTTACTCTGCCAAAGCATAGGTTGAAACTCTATCACCTATAACTTTTACTGCAGAAGGTTTAATGACTTGAAATATTGGATATAACACCTTCACATCTCGACCAACATATCTTCTAAACTGTAAGACTAAATCTTGCTTTGCGGAAGGATGTAGACCAAAACACCACGGCTCTGTCTTAGAGTATACACTTTGAATGCCTTAGTAAAACTTCAACAACCTATCTCTAAGTGCGGTACACCACACTGGTAATATATCAATGTAGGGATACTAGAAACATATTGAAACAAGTGTACCCACCTCTGCATCACACTTAGACATCATACTAATCACCATTCTTCCTCATACTTAGACAACTTCTCTCCATTTGCTAGGTCTTTCAGACTGACTTGTCCTAAACATGCTAATCCCATGTCTCCAACTGTGTCAAACCATCTCTCTCAAATCTTCCACTATTCATCAGCTACATTAACCTATCTCTAACCATTTCTCAGCCTCTTCAACTTCTATACAAAAACTCTATACAAGTCTATCCTCAAGTTGACACATATTGAGTTGACATCAATGACAACACATATTTCCAACACTATTTTGATTCCTATTAATGCTAACTAACTCAAAACTAGAATGAAGGTACTTAGATGATTATTCTTTGAGTCTCCCTTGTTCATCTTTAAAGAATACAACTTCATTTTCAAGAAAAGTTTGTTAACTAGTCTCTTGGATTAATACAATGTGGTTATCTTCTTCTACAATGAATAAGTAGAAGTTTATTCTAATACATTCATTAACACAAAATATGAAATCCATAAATGAATAGTACTTCTATATTTCTTATCCAATTCACTCTAATCCTCATCAAACATACTTGTGGATTTAACTAAAGAAGCTACCATTCTCCACTGATCTCTTTCTACTAGGAGACCTTAAACTTTCAAATTCCATAACCCAAAGTTCTAACCATTGAACTTCTCAATATCAAACGTTGATGTGCTCACTATGTATCTAACAAAACACTTTCTCTATGTTTTTGCATGAGCTTGTAAAGGCTCACACACCAACCAATTATATACATACTATACCAAAATTCTACACTAGGTTTTCATGGATAGTTGATGGTTACACCACAACACATGTTAGCACATGACTCCAAAAAACATGGCCCTTTCCTACACAACACACCCTGATACTAAATAGGGGAGATAAATCCTTGATACTAACAACTGATATACTTAGATATTCAAACACCTTAAGATTATATGATAAAAAATAGTTATGTTTGTTATACAATTCAATTAAGCAACATTAAAGGAAGAAAACGAAGCATGTTGGGGATTTGCACCCTTCTTGCAAATGACTAATAGATTAGGATTAAAAAAAACTTAAGATAATGTGGTCCAAAAATAGTTAACAATATTTTTCAAATCTATCTAACGATATTTGATATAAGTAAATGGAATAATATGCATACACAAGATTACATGAGACACCAATATTTATGTGGGAAACCCTTACAAGAGAAAACCCACCACAAAAGATAGTCATTGTTATATTATTTAGAATTGAAGGATTCAATACAAGTCTTTTATAGAGTCTTAATCTACATCACACTTCTTCTGTAATCTCTCTAATGTCTCACACCAACAATGTTCTATCTAGACACTAACCTTGGCCAACCTATCCAACAACCAACTTTGACACATTCATGTGAGATGATACAAATAGACATAAAAATGGAATCCCAACCATATAACTATCCAACCAACATGTGTAATCAAGAGTCATACAACTATATTATAACCATATTATGATGTCAACATACCACACATATAACCAAGCATGATGTCTCCACATGGATAGTCACCTTGTATACGTATCCACTATTATATACTATGAATCAAAATTTTCTAACTTAAAACTATCTATGAGATCATGTTTTCCTATATAGCCACCACTACCAGATCCAAGATTGTGGTAACACATACAAACTTTTCATCACTTCTGACTACTTGTAGTACCTTGTGTTATCTTCACTCCAGTTCTTTCGTAACTACACCTACATTGCCATTCATGCTTCCAAAAACACTACATTCTATATGCGGTTGTGAGTTCTCCTTCAAACAAATTATGATTGGTACCACAACATCACCAAATGTAAACCAACATGTATACTAGACTACAACATCTAAAACTCACCACATCTTACTGTGTTACATTTTGTAGATGAATTCTTACTTTGGGAACTCTCCATAGGTGAATATCACCTAAGTCCCAATATTCTCCCACTTGATATTTACCATAGGAGAGAGTGTTGTATACAACCTAAGAAATTAACCTCATGTTTGGGAATGAGATAAGCACATCTCATCCCTACACCACCAGAACTTGGGAGTACTTACAAGTTTTGTCAAAGAACCAACAACATTTACTTGAGTGCCAATCTTCCTATACAACAATGTGCTTGGTTATATCATGGTAAATAGGATTTCTTGCTAGATAAATTACACTCTTTGAATCACACTTCGCCATTGTATGACTCTTAAAACCAATATTGTCACATAATCTCTTTAACCACATTGCTTCTTTACAAGCATGTGTTGTAGCCATATATTCTACTTCAGTTGTGGATAGCACAACTATTTGTTGTCACTTATTCATCCAACTAAATGCTCCACTAAGAAGAATAAAATTATAACTACTAGTCAACCTTGAGTTATCCAAATCTCTAGCCCAATTAGAATCTACAAATCCCTATATGATCAACAGTTTACCCACATCATAAGTACCATGATAATTCAAACAATAATCTAGAGTTCCTCTCAAGTACCTAAACACTTTCCCTCGAGTCTTTTCCAAAGTATCCTCTCTATGTGCTCAAAAAAATACTCACCTCCCTTTATCCAAAGCTGCCTCTCCAAATTATGGGTGCATTATTAAAGCACTACTCCACAACTCTCTCCATATCTTCGTGTCTCTCTCTACATGTAGAAAATAGTGGAGAGTATGGAGAGTATGGAGCTATTGCTCCTTTCTCCACTCCCAAGCATCTAGGGAGTTCACGAGAAGAAAAAGGAGACTTTTTACCTTATCTACATAATTGTTAACTATAACAATAATATTAATAGTAATAATTATAATAATGATAATAATAATAACTTTGTAAATAGAAATAACATACTTATCTAATAGATGTCGATATTACATACTTTCAAACACTGAATGTGTTCATCTAAAACATAATTATCGATGGAGAATTCTCACAAGTTGATTAAGATCTTGACAACAAAATCAAACATGTTTAGTCAACTTACACATGTCGACTTGTCATCCAAAGACATACATCAAGTTTCTATCAGATAAGGAAAAGGATTTAACCTTCGTCTTAATGACAAAATAACTGGACCAAGAACTAACATGATCTCTCTACTAAGTATATGTGTGTGTGTTTCCAGATGTCATAAGGATTGTTGCATTCACATGATCTAGCATCCTCTCCATGGTGATACTCTCTCTCCTGATATCGGAGGGAAAACACACTATTTTTGCATCCACCTCAGTTACATGATGATAGTTAGTCCATTTCATCATTTTAACCACATGTTTAATAATGACATAATAAACAATTATTTCTTGCATATAAATTAATATAAAATAAATGCATTTCACATCTTGACTATGCTCATAATATTTTCTCTGACTAACTATCTGTCTCCTTGAAAATAATGAAAATAAATACATTAGTTTTAAAAATGGGGTGTGACAGTTTGGGACAACGATGTGAAGAAGAGGCAATTCATGAAGAATTGAGAAAAGTGGAAGCATTAGAGCTTGTAGCAGCATGCCATGAGGAAGGCATAGAGAAAGAGAGTGAGAAAGAAGAGGAAATTGCAGCAGAGGCATGTATTTTGGAAGATATGAATGAAGAGATTGAAATTGATGTAGCAACAACAGCTATGCATCCTTTGGAGTATGAGAAGATAGAAGAAGGTAATGATATTGCAGCTGAGTATGAAGAGCAAAAAGTTGTAGCAGATGATGTGGTGGAAAATAACGAAGATGAGGACTTGGATGCAGCGATAAAACTTGGAAAAAATGCAACAGATGGAGAATTTGAGATAGAAGGCCCTAGATTTGACAAGCAAGTGGGTGAAGAGGAGAATGATCTTTAGTGGGAAGAAGAGATGAAGAAAATTGATAGATTGTTAGAAGGAGATTGGATAGATGAACCTGAAGAGATGAATAGTGTAGCAAAAAATGAAAGAAAAGAAGTTGGAGCAGTGAAATAAAATGAGGTAAAACTTAAACATTTTGAGTCTAATTTATTTGAGATGATAAATGCAATAGAGGATATAGAGCAAGAAGAAAGTAGATACATGGAAGGCTTCAATTTCCATGTAGATTTGTGTGAGGATGTTGTAGATTTAGTTGTTGTTAAGGAGCATGAATTGCTTGAGGAAGAAATTTAGAAGATAGAGAAGTTGTTAAGGTTGAGTGAACATTTGAAGGAGAATGAAGGTGCAACAACAAACATGGTGAAGGAGGTTGTTGTAATAGCAGAGTTTACAGAGGTAAGTTTTGATTTTTTGAATCATGTGATGAGAGAGTTGATGTGAATCTTCATGTTGCTAAAATGAACCAGAAGTTGCAAGTAGATGAAAAGAAGAATGTAGTTGCAAGTTGGTATGTAGATGTATATTTGCATGTAGAAGTTGTAGAGAATGCTACAGGTGAGACTTGGTGGAGGTGGTCAGTTTGTGGTGGGTCAAAACCCACAAAAGAGGAGAAGAGTGGTGATATTGTTTAGTGGAGGAGGCCGGATAATGGTAGGTTGGATCCCACAAAGGAGGAGAGGAGAGGAGAAAGTATTTGGAGTATGGTTCATGGTGGACATGAGTCCACGAGAGGAAGGAGAAAGAGAGTGCGGAGTTGTTGGAGGAAGATGGTGAATGTTCCAGCCAGATGCTGGAAGAGGAGGGAAAAAGTTAATTTTGTGCACCTATCACAGTGATGGAGTTCATGACAGGTTGTTTACAACCTGGGAGAGTAGTCCTACTACTCAACTCCACTTTTGTGAGCCTATGCTCACAAACTTCCTACCTAGCATGTCTGATGCAGGAGCATTCGAGCAGATAGACAATCGACGTCACCTAAAAACAATTTCAGTTTTTTTCTTTTAGTTTTGGTCTATTTTGGTGTTCTTGGTATCTCTTAACATCAAGAAGCAACTTGTGTGATCAGATTTGCAAAATTTGAAATTTTGTCGGTTTGTTGTTTTAAAGGCCATGCAGGCAGTTTCACAGAAACAATTGTTTCCAAAGATCCATAAGAGATGGGAAAAAATCCTTTCAGGAGAATATTTTTTATTATGTTTTTCCAAATGTGCAAAAATAATTAAAGGCACATCTTTCACCGTTTGGGAGATTTTAATGCCAGAAGTTCACAGTAGCAGTTTTACGGAAAGTTTAATATCCCATTATTTTTAAAATTTGGAGAAAAGTACTTTGATGGGGAGCTTAAGGAGGTCATCACACTCATCTTGACTAGTTTTCACGCAAAAAAGAGCTTTTGGGTGAGTTATGCAAAAAGTCAATTTTTGGGCACCCTGGCACACAGAGTCGAAGTCGCGTGTTTGAATTTTTTTCCAAACAATGTATGCAGTCTCACAAGGTAATGTTTACTGTATTTTATTTATCTCATATTCATCTTTTGAAAATAATTGAAAAGTCAAAATGGGTAGTGGTGGAGGATTTTTTATTCTTGTCATAATTTCACCTTTTCACTATGTAACCGCTCTCAAAAAAATATTAATTATTGGGTGGAATATTCAAGAAAATCAAATATGGCTGATTGCATATTGAATGTGCATTAAAAACAGTTGTGAAGGTTGAAGGAAATACTTATTTAATGACTTCTTATTGGAGACTCAAAAATAAAGAAAAAAATGGAAGGTAAGCACCAAAATTTGGGCAAGGGAAGGATGCATCTTTAGAGGCATGTAACAAATTTTATATTGTAGGTTTTCAACAACCAAGAGGGAAGGTGAAACGTCTCATTTTGAGGCTCATTAAAACTTGCAAACATATATTGGAAAGGTTGGATGCCAAAATAAAATACACACGGGTGTGAAGAGGGTGCCAAAATAAAATACACACGGGTGTGAAGAGGGTGCCAAAGCCAAAAAGAGGGAGAAGACGTTGAAAATAGGAGAGAAGAAACACCTCACGGGAGGAATGGATGCACCTTTCACGAGCAGGTTTTCCATGTAAAGAAAACCAAATAGAAATTAAATAAAAAAATAGAGGAGAAGCTGCCAAGAGAATGTAGCAGAAAGGGCATAAGGGATAGCCATTTTGGTTGAGTAGAGAGTGCCATAAGAAGGGAACAACAAAGTGTAAAACAAAGGAATGGCTTTGTTGTAGGGAACAAGCAATGTGAAGGAGGAACAACAAAGATGCCATCATGGTAGAATGATCAGAACAAAGATAAGATCTAGGAGAACACTTTCATTATAATTGTTGTATAAATATTTGCATAATAAATCATTCAATGCTGCGAGTATTATTATCAATTTAAGTTTGTGATCAAATGAATGGAGTTATTTTCCCATGATGTGTTTGATAGTTTGAATAAGGTGAATGGTGATTGTGTGAGGCCCATCCCTTTCTGTCATTTTAGTTGACCTAGATTATATTACTTGGCTATATTAGTTGGATTTTTATATTTGATTTGGTTTGGACAATTATGGAAATTTATGTTATTTCACTAGACATTATGTTTGATGATACTTTGGACATTTATTATGATTATACTTTATGGATTTATGTGGTTGGACTATATGATTTGATTAAATTTAATAGAGGATTTTCAGATTATATCTATGTGTGAAAAGAAAGTGTTAAAAGAAATTGATATAAATTATTTTTAAATTATGAGTATGTGATCATGATGGAAATTGATTATTTAAATTATTTTTGCTATGCATTATGTTGCTTTGGCTATATTATCATGACGTACTGATATTCAAAATTAAGTGTGCAGGTGCGTGGCCAAGATTCCTTAAGTGGTTTCAGAGACTCCATAAATCCATATGTTATACCAATTAGCCTAGCCTAACTCGTGGAAGGGGTTAAGGCTAAAATGTGATATAAAGTCATTGTTTTATTTTAATTTTAATTTTTGTGTGTTATTGTAAAGTTTTATAATTTCATTTAAATTACCTTTTTGGGGTGAAAGCCATTTTAATTATTTATTTCATTTTAGATTTATTTCTTTTGTAGGATGAGGATAAATGCTTTAAAAATTATATTTTAATATTTCTTTTTAAGAGAGGATTTCATTTCTTTGTTTTAAATTGAAAAAGGAAGAGTTTTTTGGTAAAAAGAAAGAAAGTTGCTTTCTTTTTGTTTTTCTTTCTTTTTGAAGTTTTTAGTTTTATTTATGGGAAATTTTTGGGAAGAGTTTTTCACTTTTTTTCTATGCTGAAATTTGAGAAGAGAGATTTGGTGAAGAAGAAAGAGATTTTGGCTTGAGTTTTGGAGAAGTTTGGATTTCAAGGATTTGGATTCAAGAGCAAAAGGGTTAGAAATTCATTCTGGTTTTAAATTTTGGCTCACCCTAACTTGGGGAGTTGAGTTGACACTCTAAATGTTCTTGCATTTTCATTTTTTTAAAATTTATGAGAATTGTATGTGAATTTGGAATTTGTATGAAATTTTTGGTTATTTGTCTTTTGTTGATTTTGTGGGTTTTGGGTTGTATGGGAGCGACACTCCAAATTGATGAGAGCCTCCTAAGTCTTGGGGGTTGAGGGAGGCACGAACCTCTCTTGGGGAATGGTTACTGGTTTTATTTGATTCGTTGATGGATATGTGTTGATGTGTATTTGTGGAGGTTGTGAAGATGTATATTGGTATAATTTTCTGTGTTGATGTGTATTTGTAGAGGTTGTGGAGATATATATTGGTATAATTTGCTGTGTTGATGTGTATTTGTGGAGGTTGTGGAGATGTGTATTGGTTAAATTTGCTATGTTGATGTGTATTTGTGGAGGTTATGGAGATACATGTTGGTATATTTTGCTGTATTGAGGTGTATGGAGGTTTTGGAGGTGTGTGGAGAAGTGGAGATTGCTCTTATGTTGTGGTGGTGATTGGTGGTGTTGAGATTTGATTTTGTATTTGTTGTGGAGGTTGTGTGGGAGGTATAAGGGTTGGTGGTGATGGAATTGATTATTGTAATTTGCATGGTGATTCTGTTGGAATTAGACTGGACAACTGAGAGGGGGGGTGAATCAGTTGTCTCACAATAAAAACTTTTTCTATTTTTAACCTTCTTTATTATCTTACTACCAGATTAATGATGTAAACATTAAAGCATAGATCAACAACATAAGAGCAGAAACATAATCAACACACTTGACACCAAGATTTTGACGTGGAAACCCAGTTAAGGGAAAAACCATGGTGGGGGTTAACCCACAAGATTTGTACCCTGTTAAAAGTACTTTAGACAAATAGAAGGCACATGCCTTCAGGCGCACTGCCCAAAGCTCACTGCTCAAAAGAGAGGCTCACTGCCTACAGAATTTATTTAGAACAGAAAGAATTAGCTGAGAAATAACATCTACTTCATGCCTGATTCAATTTCAATGAATGCTCAAGAACTTTTGCTTTGCCCCAAATTCTTCTTTGCTCACTTCACACTCTGTACTGCTCTCGCTCCTTTTCTTCTCTGCTCTGCTCCTGATCCTTTATTAAGATTTTATCTAATTTTCTCAAGGATACTTTTCAATAACTCTTCAATAAGTATTTATATGCTTCATCAACCTTGGAATGATCAACAAGGTCAGTTAAACTTGATGTGAATCATCACACTATCGGCCAAACACAATTGAGACTTGAATTTGCTTCTACAACCACTCCATGCTTTATAAAAATACTCTTAAAGCATCCGCAACTTGCTAGGAGCATCCGGTCGGCCAAGACTGGGAAGAACATCGACCTCAAAGAAGAAATCTTCAATCAACAAGCTCAAACTTCAATGCAAACCTCCAACATAGTAGCCACACAATCTAGAGACCTCCACAAGCACATTAAAATCATCAATAATATTCACTCTAAACCATATTACCAGAAACATTTGATCTTCCTCCGGAACCTCAAGAACACTATTTGCCATGATTATCAAACTAGAAAGATAGCTTGTGGATCTCCAAACCATGAACCACTAGAGTTAATGATACACATTGACTTCCCAAACATGCCTTCAGATCCGTAGACCAAAATATTTCACTACAGAGCAATCTGGAACAACTTACAGTTACACTGTCTCTTCAGAATACTGTAAAATCCGTTTCTACTCAGATGGCCATAACTTCTTCAAATATTCATGCGGACTTCTTAATTCTTAACTAGAGCAACCTCGGACAATCCTCTACACAGCCATATGGTCCACATGCATTGACTGCCTTTAATTTTCTCAATATCCTCAACAATCCGGTCTTCTATACAGACATCAAAATAGGATACAGTTGACACCAATGGCAACAAGGATATGTTGACATCAATGACAACACCACTTAGGCACATATTTGCAACAATCTCCCCCTTTGTCATTGATGGCAACATATGATGTGAAAAACTAAATTTAACCATCAAGACAAGAACTTCTCCCCCTTTCTCTTCTCACTTCTGTAACTACTTTCTTTACTACTCTCCCTTACACCAGCAACTAGTTTTTCACATGACTTCTCTCCCCCTTTGACATCAACAGCAAAGGGCACATAATTGCTATCTTTTCTCCCTTTTTGCTTTAGACTGATCCCAAAATTTGCATACTGACTACTCCCCCTTTGAGTAGTACCTTCTTGACATCAATTCGGATCACAAAATATGAATGTAAATTCCACTGGACTGATGCACCTTAGTGCATCTTAGTTCTGATCAGGAGGGGTAATTACCCCTAACTTTTCTCTGAGATACTCAAAAGTATCTTTGGGAAGAGGCTTAGTGAAGATATCCGCAATCTGATCTTTGGAGGATATAAACTCCAACTTGACTTCATTCTCATTAACTTTCTCTCTCAAGAAGTAAAACTTGATAGATATATGCTTTGTCTTTGAATGCAATACCGGATTCTTGGAAATGCTTATATCACTTGAATTATCACAAAAGATGGTGACTGGCTCCTCAAACACAACACTGATGTCCTTCAACATTTGCTTCATCCACAGAACTTGAGAACAATTATTTGCTGTCGCTATATACTCTGCCTCTGCAGTAGACAGAGAAATTGCTTCTTGCTTCTTTCTCATCCAAGAGACCAATCTTCTTCCTAAGAAGAATGCACCACCACTAGTACTTTTTCTGTCATCCACATCTCCTACCCAATCAGCATCTATATATGCATGAAGAGTGAAATCATTGTCCTTTGGATACCATAGTCCATAATCAATTGTCCCCTTGAGATATCTAAAAATTCTTTTGACTACCACAACATGGGATTATTTTGGATCAGCTTGAAATCTGGCAACAAGTCCAACTGCATTCATGATGTTAGGTCTGGTCTGAGTTAGATAGAGTAGTCCTCCAATCATTGATCTATAACTTTTCTGATTTGCCTTTAGAGAATCATCATCTTTTCTTAGCTTGCATCTGGTTACCATAGGAGTACCTACTGGCTTTGAATCTTCCATTCCAAACTTCTTCAATAATTCTTTCACATACTTGGACTAAGATATCAAGATACCTTTATCTAACTGAATAATTTGTAGACCTAGGAAGAAATTCATCTCACCAAACATTGACATCTCAAACTCACTTTTCATTCACTTTCACCAAAAATGATATCATCAACAAAGACCTCAACAATTAGAATGTCCTCATGATTTATCTTGAAGTACAGATTACTATCAACAATACCTTTTCTAAATTCTATCTTAAGTAAATGCTTATCCAATCTGGCATACCAGGCTCTTGGAGCTTGCTTGAGTCCATACAAGGCTTTTCTTAGTCTACAAACCATATCTCCCTGATCAGATAGCTGAAATCCTTCCGGTTGTTCAACGTATACTTCTTCCTCCAAATCTCCATTTAGAAATGCTGATTTGACATCCATCTGATAAACTTTAAAATCTTTGAAAGCAACAAAAGCAAGAAATAATCTGACTGCCTCTATCCTTGCCACCAGAGCAAAAGTTTCTTCAAAATCAATTCCTTCCACTTGAGAATAACCTTTACATACCAACCTTGCCTTGTTTCTTACAACCTCACCATCTTCATTTAGTTTGTTCCGGAAGACCCATTTGGTTCCAATCACATTTTTGTCCTCAGGTCTGGGAACAAGATCCTAAGTGCGATTCTTTTCAATTTGCATTAATTCTTCTTCCATTGCTTTAACCCAGTTTTCATCATTGCAAGCTTCACTTACTGATCTAGGTTTAATCTTTGAAATCAAACAAATCTCTTCTTGATCTTCATCAACTCTTCTCCTAGTTCGAACACCCCTATTTTTATCTCCTATGATTTGATCTTCAGGATGATTCATTCTTACATACTTGGGGGTTTTGGGAATTGCTTGGGCTTCTATTTCTTGAGCTTGTTCCTCAACATCTGTACTAATTCCTTAAGTCTCTGGGGTTTCCAGATCAATCTGCATCTGAGTCATAGTTTGAACTAACCTTCCTTGACTTTGACTTTCATTTTGATCATCAAAATCATATCCGCAAAACATGGAATGTCCTTCCTTGTTCTCATCAACTCTAACATTAGCACTTTCAATAATCTTTTTCAACCTCTTGTTAAAGCACTGGTAAGCCTTACTTTGAGTAGAATATCCCAAAAATATTCCCTCATGACTTCTTGTATCAAACTTGCCTAAATCCTTATAAACCATAGTTTATAAGGGGTCTTACCAGAATTGCCTTTGATCTGCACCTGGTTAAGAGTGTAGACAACAGTACTTACAACTTCTCTCCAATAAACATGAGGAATATTTGTTTCCATCATCATGGTCTTAGCAGTGTCTTGAATAGTCTGGTTCTTTCTTTCCACAACTCCATCTTGTTGGGGAGTCCTAGGAGTAGATAACTATCTTTTTATGACATGCTTTTCACATAAAGCATCAAACTCATGAGAAGTAAATTCTCCACCTTTGTCAGATCTCAGACATTTCAATTTTTCACCAATTTCATTTACCACCATCACTTTGAACACCTTAAATTTATCAAGAGCTTTTGATTTTTCTTTTAGGAAGGTTACCCACATCATCCTGGAGTAGTCATCAATCAACAACATGAAATATCTATCTCCTTGCACACTCCTAATTCTAGCAGGACCACAGAGATCAGTATGTACCAGTTCCAATTGTCCATTTGAAACTTGTTCCTTACTTTTGATTGAAATTTTGCTCTATTTCCTGAATTGACATTCTCTACACATGCTATTAGGTTTCACAAGTTTTGGAAGATCTCTTACAGCCTGAGTGGTACTTATTTTGACAATGTTATCAAAATTCACATGACACATCCATCTATACCATAACCAACTTTAATCTATCTGAGCAATCAAACAAGTTTTGCCAGAGCTACTTAAATGAAAAATGTTACCTCTAGTTTGAGTACCGGATGCAATTTTAGTTCCAGAACTCTCCAAGATTCTACACTTTCCATCCTTGAATCAAAGATCATAACCTTTATTAACCAACTGTCCAACACTGAGAAGATTATGTTTCAGTCCTTCTGCATACATAACATCATTGGTGCTATTCTTAACATCAAAAGAGATGGATCCTCTGCCACGGATTCTACCAGCTGAGTTATGTCCAAATTTCACAAGCCCACCTTAATAATTTTCAAAATTCACAAACTTACTCTTGTCTCCAGTCATATGATGAGAACATCCACTATCAATCACCCATTCATCTTTCTCAATAATCTGAGTAGCCAAGGCACTTTCCATATTTGCATAGATAGGAGATTCAGTAGACACCGGATCTTCTTCTTTGATGGCAATGAACACCCAATCATTTTCAGGGGAACCTCCATGATCAGATTCATCATCTGTGACTCCTCCAATTTCTTGGACATAGTAACATTTGTTCTAATTTCTGTATCTGTTAGGGTTTGGTTTTGAAAACCTCTCCGGACATCTTGAGGCAAAATGACCAATCTTATTACAAGCAAAACATTTGAGTGGCAATTTTCCTTGATACTTACCGGATCCTCTTGGCAATATTTTGGCAAGAAGAGCTTCAAGATCTGCAGTTTCAATTTCAACATCTTCAAGATCCTTCCTTGTCTGCATGAATCTGTTTGATCTTGCAGAAGAGCTTTCACATCATATCTTTGTTTTCCATATACACTGGCCTTAAATGCAGATTCAAACTTGGGAAGAGAATCACCAAACTCACTTAATTTAAAAGCTGAAATTTTGCCAACCAGATGATCTCTTGTAACCTCTGAGACAGTCCTGATCTCCTCTATAGCTGCAACCTTATGTTTGTATGAATCTGGTAAAGATCTGAGCACTTTTGATACAATTTCTGATTCTTCTAAAGTTCCACTAGCACACCTGATACCACACACAAGTTCATTTATCTTTTGCATGTAGATTGTGATGTTTTCATCTTCACTCATCCTCATAGTTTCAAATTTTCCTCTCAGACTTTGCAGCTTGGCACATTTGACATATTTATCACCTTCATACAGATACTCCAACTTTTTCTAGATTTCATAAGCAATTTTTAGACCAAAGACATTTGTCATTTCTGAATCAGTCAGGGCACTCAACAAGGCTTCTTTAGCTTGAAGGTTATTTTCAACATCTTTGACTTGATTTGGAGTTAAAGGTCCTTTCTCTAGAGGTTTATATTCAACACTGGTTATCGCCCAATAGGCATCGCCCATGCATTGCAAATGACACTCCATGCGATTCTTCCAACTAGAATAATTTGTTCCATCAAATCTTGGACTATCCTTCTTGTAGGTCGACATCCTGGATCTCCTCAAGCAGTCAGGCTTTTATAAGAGGATTTGGCTCTGATACCAATTGTTGGAATTAGACCGGACAACTGAGAGGGGGGGTGAATCAGTTGTCCCACAATACAAACTTTTTCTGCTTTTAACCTTCTTTATTATCTTACTACCAGATTAATGATGTAAACATTAAAGCATAGATCAACAACATAAGAGCAGAAACATAATCAACACACTTGACACCAAGATTTTGACGTGGAAACCTAGTTAAGGGAAAAACCACAGTGGGGGTTAACCCACAAGATTTGTACCCTGTTAAAAGTACTTTAGAAAAATAGAAGGCATATGCCTTCGGGCGCACTACCCAGAGCTCACTACTCAAAAGAGAGGCTCACTACCTACAGAATTTATTTAGAACAGAAAGAATTAATTGAGAAATAACATCTACTTCATGCCTGATTCAGTTTCAATGAATGCTCAAGAACTTCTGCTTTGCCCCAAATTCTTCTTTGCTCACTTCACACTCTATACTTCTCTCACTCCTTTTCTTCTCTGCTCTGCTCCTAATGCTTTATTCATATTTTATCTATTTTTATCAAGGATACTTTTAAATAACTCTTCAACAAGTATTTATATGCTTCATCAACCTTGGAATGATCAACAAGGTCAACTAAATTGGACGCGGATCATCACACTGTTAGCCAAACACAACTAAGACTTGAATATGCTTCTACAACCACTCCACGCTTCATAAAAATGCTCTTAAAGCATCTGCAACATGCTAGGAACATCCGGTCGGCCAAGACTGGGAAGAACATCAACCTCAAAGAAGAAATCTTCAATCAACAAGCTCAAACTTCAATGCGGACCTCCAACATAGTAGCCACATGATCCAGAGACCTCCACAAGCACATTGAAATCATCAATAACATTCACTCTAAACCATATTACCAGAAACATTTGAATCTTCCTCCGGAACCTCAAGAACACTATCTGCCATGACTCTCAAACTAGAAAGATAGCTTGTAGATCTCCAAACCACAAACCACTGGAGTTGATGATACACACTGACTTCCCAAATATGCCTTCAGATCCACAGACCAAAATATTTCATTGCGGAGCAATCCGGACCAACTTACTGTCACACTGTCTCTTTAGAATACTGCAAAATCCAGTTCTACTCAGATGGCCATAACTTCTTCAAATCTTCATGTGGAATTCTCAATTCTTAACTGGAGCAACCTATGACAATCCTCTACATAGCCATATGGTCCACATGCATTGATTGTCTTTAATTTTTTCAATATCCTCAACAATCTGGTCTTCTATACAGACAACAAAATAGGATACAGTTGACACCAATGGCAACAAGGATATGTTGACATCAATGACAACACCACTTAGGGACATATTTGCAACAGATTCTTGATAGTTGTTTTGTCCCCAAGAGGGTTGACTTTCCCCTCTCTCCCTCAAATTGGATCCAAGAAAGATCCTTGTTTGTGAGTCAAACGGTGGGAAACTTGTGATTTTACTTCTATTTAGATTTGTGTATTTGCAATTTTGTTGCATGTGTATGTGAACCTGGTTTATGGAGTTCTCCTGCTCGGGGGTGGGATGTGCATTGCAATCCCTATGGTAGGGTGGAGAGTAGGACTTGGCCATCTATGTTTGTCCATATGTGTGCAGGTTAAAGGAAAGTTTTGTTTCAAGTTTTGACTGGGTGAAATTTTCAAGGGTTACAAGGAAAAAGAATGGATGTTATGTATATGGGCTATAAGCCATTTGTGAAGTCTCTTCTTGTATTTTTGAGTAATCTCTTCTGAAGAATATGGTGTGAGGGAAAGTTGATTATGTTATAATGCTCCTGCATAGAGCAAAAATAGTTGTGTTAATGGGGTTTCTTTTGTGATCTAAAAACTGTCATTTCATTATGAAAATCTATTATATCCTAAATTTGTATGGTTTGTCTCATGGTTGATCTGAAAATAATCTTTCAAAAAATGATACTTATTGTCCTATATATGGAATTAATCTATTTGTATCTAAATTTATTTATAGAAGGAATTATATTATTTTGATTTGAATTTAACTTCTATATAAACAAAAGAATTACTTCTGTGAGTAGCAATTTAGGGTAAAACTAAATTTAATATCGCTGCCATACTTTAATTACTATATATACTCTTTTATATATATGAAGGATTTCATGGAACTATTTCTATTTAAATCATTGAAATCTCATGTGAGAAACTGTGAAAATTTTAAATGACATCGATTTCTAAAAAGAAAAGTATTAGATTTTTGTTGTTTTGGTAGGCGCCCTTTGGAAGGGGGCCATGGGAGAGCCACGACCTCCCACAGGTCGTAAGGCCTATGGGGACTGTGAGTCCCCCACGGAGGCCTTTCAAGGGAGGCCACAACCTCCTTAGAGGCTACGGTACTTCCAAGAGGGCCCACCCCCATACAAAATAAAACTCAAACTTGTTCTTACAATTCACTACTCTCGTTTAACTCAATTCATCCATTGTTCTTTTCATTGTGTTATATTCACTGACAATCACTTTAAACTTGTCTACTTTTTATGTAAAGAAGGTATATATATCCTCTGTAAACTTTGCTAATGATCTCCACTGTTTATTCGTTTAAGCTTGCAAACACATATACACAGTACAAATACAAGTTGGATGCTTAATCTGCAAAACTAATATACAGAGCTTTCATTTATAGCAGTTTGTTATCATGTGATAAAGATATAAATAAGTTAGATATTTTATTATATGGGTTAATATATTGGTGTTTAAAATATAATTGTTTTATTGCTTTAAGTTTTGTGAAAGAAGAAAATCAGATTGAAAAGAGAATAAATCAATTGCATTTCATTATTTTAGAATGGAAAAAGAAAATTTAAATTAGAAAGAGAAGTTTTAAATTTAGAAAATAAAACAATAAAGCAAGTATTATTTTTGAATTTCATTGTAAAAAGTAATTTGGTTTTGAAATCAACATTAGTTCATATTACATATATTAAGAAAAAGCATTTGTTTTATTAAGTTATAAAAGAAAAGATTGTTTTAAAGATTTGTATAAAATTAGAAAGATTATAACTTTTATTCTATTATTCTATTTATATTGTAAAAATGAGATTTTAGTTGAGTTGATAATTTTGGAGAGAAATGATATTTTTAATTAAGTTAATTTAATTTAAATGCAAATGGAAAATTAATTATAAAGTGTAAATGTTTAAAAGTATAGTTTTATTGCTTTAATAAGTTTATTAATTAATGGAATTTTTATTATCAATTGTAACAATGACTTGTAAATGTTCAAACAATTAGTTATAGTAAAATTATTCAAACTACTTTATTGTTCTAAACCTTGCCCTATGATCATTAGGACATTGCAACAAAAGTCAAACTTCAAATTAAACCTTTTGGGAGTTGACGTCATCTGAGAAACTTTAGGTAAATGATCATTGCAAGTTAAAACAATTGCGCATTTAAACTTTCAAAAAAAAAAATTCCATCTTTTAGCCCTCTTGTATGGTGACATACAGGAGGGCTTGTCACGGGCATGACAGATTGTGCATATGCTATGTTTCTATAGCTACTGTAGCAAAGTTTAAATTTTCCAGATTAAACAATTTGATTGAAATTTTGAGTTGCAGCAGAGGGTCTCTATTTGCATTGCGAAATTGAGTGTGTGTGCAGCGAGAGGGAGTACCTCTTGCATTAATTATATTAATGAAAAGTTCAAATTATTAAAAAAGGAACTTGAAGTAGTAAACAAGAGAACATTCTTAGAACAATGAAAGTGAAAGATTTTAAGTTTTGGCATAGGGTCAAATTATGCTACCAAGTATGAAGTTATTGGGTTGGAGCCATGTTTGTTTATGTGCATCCACTAAACTTTGACACTAAACATACATCATAAAAATTATGCATATATCAAATGAAAATTAGTTGTGAGAAATAAATGAGTGGACTTTTTTCCCTTATTAAAGCACATTATTACAATTCTCATTCTAATGATACAACATTACATGGAAAAACAAATTTTATTGTTACAATATTTCAACCAATAACCATTTTAACCAATACTATTGGCTCTTGTCAAGCCTTGTCAATTTCATGCACACCGTAGTTGTTTATTGCTTTGCATTGAGTGGAGGCTAGAACATATGATCCAATTTTGTACATAAGAGAAAAACCATTTTGTGTACTTGTCATATTTTGTTATTGTTGTGCTAGAAATTATATTGTTTCGTAATGCTAATAATATATAACAAATAAAATACTTCATATGGTGACTTGGATATTCCCACAAATTTTCTGACTGTAGCTTTAATTATAATGTATTATACTCAATATACAATATGGTCATTAGAAATTTTACAATTTATTGGTCACTTTTGTTCATGTAACTTTTGTTTTATTTACCAATATTAAGACATTAAATACAAGTACTTTTTACAATTTAATTTTTAACTAGTTCCTTTGTGCCTAATTTTTATGACTCTAAATTTGTGTCTACATTTGCATCACTTATAAGTGACATGACTCTGTTGATGATGATTGTTAGTCATAACAACACTCATAAAAATTTGCACACCAAACCTTTATTATCTTGAAAAGTACGATCAATTTGGAACAAACTGATGACTCCAAGTCTCCGTTGATCAGGTCATGATCTTCTGATGTTACTCAGAGGTTGATGTGACATGTTGTTTTCCATTTCAAGGGGCCTTACATTGTCTGTATGATGAATTGTTGTCTATTTGTTTGATTCTGTACCTGTTTACTGTACATTCACTTCACAAACAAGGTTATTTCCACTGTGCTTCATAAGTAATGATTATATTTATAATTTTGATCAATTCTTTTGAGCATTTACTATCATGAACTTGTTTTATACTTCAGCACTGTGTATTTAATCAAATGATGTGTCTATAAGTAGATATTTATCATTTTGACATGCATTCACTCAAAATATGCTCCGTGTGTTCAATTATTTACGAGTTATAGGCATATTTCATGTTTATCTGCTTTAGATTGTATATTATTTGCAATTGTGAAGGTGATTTGTAATGAAATTCAAAAAAATGTAAAGAATACTTCTAAATTTGATGGACCTTTATCTATTGAGTCACATACATTCCAGATACATACATGAAGAGAAGGAATCAAACCATAATTTCACCAAGTTGTTCCACAGCTAAGTATGGTTGATGCTAACTTCAAAGGAATAAGGAATGAAAACAACAAATGCAGACTTACAAGCACTCCAAGGGATGTATCTAATCAACGCATATATCCAGATTTCATCCACTAATTACTCAAGATTTACAATTGTTGTAATCAAAACAACTTCTCTTTCTTTAAGTACTCAAAAGACATGTATATTCACAAAACCCTTGAAATTAGTCATGAATTCTTCAGCAATCTAACTTCAACTAAGTTTCTAATGCCATAAAGAGTGCACTCCATCCCCTTTTATAGAATAAGGAGAGGAGGCGGTTACAAGTGACCAACAATCAAGATTTGTCTGTTTAGATCAATAGTCAATATCATCTGATTGACTAAGTCAACACTTGTAAACAAGAGCACAGGTTGCTAGTTGGCAACCATCTGTTGGAGTCGAGCATCCTTTAAGTTGATTATGCATATGACTCTGTCATCATGCATCCTTATTTATTCTTCATCTCCTTCCTCTTCTTCACTTTCCTCTTCTTCTTCATCATTTTTATCTTCATCATCATCACTGTCATCTTCATGCAGACCACCCCTTATATGTACCTTTACCCCTGCTCTGATGGATTCATATAGCTACACTATTCTCTCAACTTCACCTCCATCCTGGAGCTTAGCCTTTATTACTGCATGCCTATGGGAATGAAACTTTGCTTGAAGAGCATCTCGTTTATTCCTTCTGCTGTTCAAAGTTTCATTTATATTTCCACCTTGGATTTCATCCTCATCGTCTTGTTTATCACCTCTTTTGTTAAATGGTGAAGGGGATCCTCTGCTGCTCCTTTAAAATTGTTATGGAAAGCCTGGACAACAAAATCAGTATCTTGATTTTCTATTTTTCCTTCTACCTTATCTTCTAAAGCCTCCAAGGTTTCTATTTGTTTTGCCATGAGGTCATGTAACTTGACACTTATGTCCCTGAGCTTGCCACTGCATCTTCATACCAAATGCCCAACAACTAGGATGTATTGTTATCCATAAGTATTTTTACATCAATTCTTTTCATCTCTCCCAAAGCATCTAGGTGCTTTTCTAGCTTGAAAGACCTCTTGCCTACTTCATTATGTAATTTATCTACTTTACTTTTCAAAACACCAAGATAATTCCAATTTGATAGGGATGTTTTCACCACATTTTCTGCTTCAAAGATAAAAGAAATGAACCAATTGTCCATTAATTGTGCCTTATGCTTCATAAGATCCAGTCTTGTCATCTCTTCTTGGGATATGATTGTTAAAGGGGTAGCTGGACTGATCGGCTTGTGTTTGGGGTCAATCAACCCTTTAATGAAAGAATGCAATTGAACAATGTGCTCTTTATGTTTCTTATTCTTATCTTTTTCTCTCTTTACCCTCTGTGTCAAAGAATCAATAATATCTTTGCCTTCTTGACCTTCTTGGTCTTCATTTGCAAAACCTAAGTCAACGTTTGTTATCTGAAACTCATCAAGGACTATTTTTCCTTTCTCCTTTTCAACCATTGGCAAAGCTATTTGGGTTGTCCTCCTACTTGTAGTAGGGTCTCTTTTTATGGCTGATGTAGGCCTTGCCTTTCTTTTAGGTTTCAACATACTTGCAGTAAACAATGTAGACACATCAAAATCAGGGACCTCATCCACTTGTTACAGATTTATTTTCTGTTGCAACCAATACGGAACATCACCTCTAGGCTCTTGCTAATTACTTTGCTCATTTTGAGTATCATGAGACTCGGTATTATGCCCTGCTCTTGGTGGTGAATTCTCTTTCCTTGGTTCTTCCTCATGCACATTATCATGAGGGGGATCTGATTGGGGTACCTCCTATTGAGGGTTTTCTTCTTGAGACAAAGGTTCTTGTAAAGTGTGTACCTTTTGACCATGTACCTCCTCTTGTAACTTTTTCTCCGGGGTTTCTTGAACATTATGACTTTGTCCATTATGTGGCACTTGGTCCTTTTGAGAAGATTGTGTATTTTGATCTTGGGGATCACCCTGACCATCCTTGGTCACCTTTACTATCTCCTTTTCTGGACCCTCACCTTGTGCTAGACTCTATTTCTCATCCTTGGATGTGCTTGTTTCTCCAATGCTAAATTCTTTGTCATCTGATTTATTTTCTAATTCTGGGTTATTGCCTTGATTACTTCCTTCTGCATGCTGTGATGAAACATTTTGGTCCTCCACCCTATCAGGGATTTCCTTATTATCTTGCATACCTTCATCGTGATTATTTCTCTTGTCAGGTATTTCTTGATCACCTTCCCTCTGAAGCTAAGTTTCTATATGCTCTTGCTCTAGAGGTACATTACCTTGCTCTCTACCCTGATCAGGTACCTTCTCATCAGCCTCTTTACGCACATTAATTTCTACCTTTTCAGATTTCAAGGGCGGATCATTATCTCTGTTTTGGCTCAAATCACCCTGGTAAGTCAAATCTATTACTGTAGGACTAGTAACCTGCTCTACCAAATTAGTCAACCCTATTTGTTGGGCTACCTCTTCAGGATTATCCTGTTACATTTCATCTATTTCAACCTCCTCTTGGTGAGTCACTTTCTGGGCCATGGGGGTCCCATGAGGAGTCATCTTTGTATTGGCTATTGGAGCCTCCATCTTTTGTGCAGCAACATCAGTGACTACCTCATCATCCGATAAGTACACTGTGTCATCCAATGGAAGGGGTGGCTCTTTTCTAGCCTTCTGTCTTCCTTCTATCTGCTCTTCCATCTTTTCATTTTTAAATTGAATAATGTCTAGAACTGGACCTTCATTTTGCAGTTCCTTCATAAAAGTCAAACCACCTGCACCTCTTAACATGATAGGTTCATTGTTAACATTTCCCCTCATTGCTGTCTTTTGCTTCTTCTGGGGTCATGTTTGTTGCACTTTCTTCCTTTTCTTCTTTGTTATCAATAGGTCATCATCTCTGGGCTCTTCATCCAAATGTTCTTCATTTAATGGTTCTTTTTCCAATGGCGCATCGGGCAACAACTCATCTTCCATTAGCTCTTCTTCAATCACAGGAACATGCTTTATAACCTTCTTAACCTTTTGTTTGGCAGGGTTTGTTGTGATGTAGCTACAAATGTAGATGTTGATGCCACATCACCCTTTGGTTGAAGCCTTTTAACGATTACCCCACGCTGTGCAGGAACTGCCTTCTTGTTTTTACCATACTACTGCTAAGGTGGTGTTGGTTTTTCAGCAAGTAGCCTTTCTCGATTAGATTTTCTCTTTTCAATGAGGAAGTCATCATATTCCTCTTCAGATAACTCTTGTCTTTTCTTTTTATTATCAATAGTAAGGGCCATACCCTTCTTCTTCAACTTAGTGACCTCAACATTTACCCAATTCTGGGTCAGTTGGATGACCTTTTGCATTATTTGGTCAAATGAAGTCTCCTCAGGTTGAGTCAGATCAGGAGCTGACATGGTGTCATTATACACCTTTTTATCCTCATATTCACTAGACGTAATCTTCCCATCATCATCATGCAACTATGCAGGCACTGGAATGCAGTCAAAAGTTTGGATCTGAATGAGAGTGAGCCTTTGATAAGTTCTTCTATTGACCTCTGCTTCATCATCACAATTAGTCCAATAATCTTCAAGGTGTTTTTGATGTATTTGTTTCCCCAATAACTTCTGCATTCTGCCATATGGGTCATATGACCTAGCTATAGAGAATGGCTATAGGTGCATTAGTTTTAATCCTTCGATGGCATCTTTAATACTTTGTCAGTCAGGACATAAATACCATCCAATGAATACTGGAAACAACACAGGTGGGATCTTCTTCTTCTCTAAATTAGCTTCACCTAAGGTTGATACTTGTCTAACAAACTTTATTAGAATGACCCTATCAGTGGGGTACCTAGGTAACATGAGGGGTTGCCCCTCAAATCCTTCTATTCTCATGTATGAGAAGGTGGGGAATTGGATAAACCAAGCCCCATGCTTATAGATAATTACTTGAGCTTCCATGCTCAATCTCTTGGTTCTATTCTCCTCCATGGTTCTGACTAAATGCATTGAAAAAGAGTCATTTACCAGTTTATAGTCTTGGAGATATGCTCTCCTCTATAATTGTGGGTAATGATCCGATATGTTTATATCACCAGGATTGCTTCCAACCTTGCCCACTATTTGTAAGGCATTAAATGTGCCCCTGACAGCACAAGCATATATGACATAAGAAGTCATATGGAACATACACATTTTACCACCCAGCCTTCTCATTCCTCGATATAAACTGTCACTGATGATCCCAGCCCAGAGAGGCTTGTTATCTAAGTATTCTACCATCATGGTAATCCCATACATCCAATTCTCAAAGTTCCCAGCATGTTGCCTCCCAGTCATCCTACTTAACATGGCCATCGTATATTGATATTCTTCAGCAAAATCAAATTTAAACAAGTATTTGAGGAGCTTAGTAGAAGATTTGTAAGTGCTACTCTTCGACCTCCACTGATACATGACTTCCTTGCTTCTTTCTCATTACCATGGTACTCTTTTTCCAGCCTACTTAGGCTCAATCTGACCACATTATTCCCTACAGGCAAATTGAATGCAAATGTGATGCCCTTAATTGAGAAGTCAACATATACTCTGCCATGCTTCTCTACTCTTCTAGTATTAGGGTTGTAATTTCTTGCACACTCCACCACTAATTTAGTAGCTTCCATAGCATAGGGAAATCCCCCGGCGTGCCACATCCCTGTGGAATATACTCTTTGTAGTATAGGGTTTCCGTCTCCATTATCTGACCTTCTTGTCCAGGCATCCAAATCCATCTTCCTTGATGTGTGTCATCTATCATCCCATATCTAAATCCTACCCCTTCAGGTTGTAAGAACATGGGTTTTAGGAACTCCGAGTCAGATCTATTCTTTCTGATATGCATCAAATCTTGCAATAAAGACATGCATTTCTTACCCTAACATATTTGTATGGAGGAGGATTGGAGGATGTCATACCTTTCATAGCAATAATTCAACATTTTAAATTCATTTCATGCATCACCATACTGACAATCCCAATAAAAACCATTTTACCTTGAGATTTAAAGTAAACGACAAAAGAGAGGGTTTTAACTTTACTTACCTGATAATCACCCTCTTCTTTAACTATATGACTGATAATAGGATAAATGTGAATACACTATATTGTCCATTCTGTTCAGTTAAGTGGAGGGTCTCGTTCTGTTCACAGGTGACTGTGATGCGTTGACTTGCACAGCTCTGTAAATTTCAATTATCACAGGGTGAATGTAAATAATCCCAAAAATTCACTTTTAAACCAACCAATACAATAAATTAGGGCGCATGTATCATTTTTTCTTAGATCCATTGATCATTTGCATGACATTTGGAGATGCTGCCAAGTATCAGGTTTGTATTTGAAATTGAGAGGGCGCGACCTACCATTAGGCCTGCATTAAATGATGGAGGCTGATCTCTTGGAAGATCAGGGATATCTAAAAATATGACCCTCCGAGAAATTCATTTACTAATGATCAGGGTGATTTGGTCATTCACATGGTCAACCTTTTGACTAGAAAGCAAGATCTGGTGACCTTGATTTTTGTTAATAAATCGTGATAATACTGTGTTTATATGACCCTGCAGATTTTGCCTCGTGGCATAATTGGATTGGCTATTGCGAAACCAGGCATATCGGGTCATAAAATTTGAAATGAGGCATATCAACAATACCTGAACCTTTGAGACTTAGGAATATCCTCCTCATTCGAAAGTGCAAGGGTGACGTCATCGTCATATAGATTTCAACAGTTATTTGAGAAAGATGATGTCATTGTCATATTTGCTAAGGTCAGGACATTACGAAATGTGACCTCTTCGAGTGCAGATCATGATGACATTATCATGCTATCATGTTCCCTTTGTTATCGAGTTATGGTGACATCATTGTCATATTGAGAAATATTACGGATGTTTGGAAATGTGACCCTCCAAGAGTCAGGTGTATAGATGGCATCATCATCATGGTGATCTTTTCTATAAGATGGAACTGAATGACATCATGGTCATGTTTGCAAAGGGTGATATTCACAAAGGGTGATATTTTGTAAGATGACGGATATTTAGTAATTTGACCCTTCGTGAATGTGCACAAGTCTTTGATGGGTAGATATTTGTCTTCATTCAAGTTTGACGTTCGCGTATCGGGGCACAAATGGACATCGGGTGATCTTCTTAAGTCAGGGTCATCTAAACAAATATGACTGATATTTAGAAATATGACCCTATGGAAAATATCCGGGTTGACCCAACTTTGACTTAGCATAACTTTCTATCCTTAAACAATATTAGGGTGACTCAAAAGGCAAACCTGCTTAAAATTTTGTACCCTTTCCAATCATGAGGTTTGTTTTAGCAAATTATATCTTTGGCAATTGACCCTTCTTTGTGATGCACATGCATAAGTAAGGGTGACATATATGACTGACCTTTTACTAAACTGCACAAAGCAAGAAAGCAAAAACAAGTAGAAGGAGAAAAAGGTTGGGTCCCTGTTTTGCTAAGGCAAAATGGGGCGTGTTGTGTAACCACACAACAACTTGCCACCAAAGAAAACAATCAAATTCAAATGATTCAAGTGATGAAATCAAATCGAAACATAGCATCATAACTCTCCCTAAGCATAAGTATCATGACCTTTCTAGATGATATCAGGTTCATAAGTGCAACAAAGCTGATAAGGGATCAAGTGTGTGCATATGATTAATTATCCTCATCTTGAAAGTAAGTTGAAAACAAAATTAACTAGTGTTAAGCTACATATTTTGAGTTCATCCCTCATAGCCAATCGGGATAGAGCCTTGTTTCCAGCAGGCATCCATAGCCCTGACAAGGTTATCTTTACAATCCCCCTAAGTAGAGCCCCACTACTAGCAGGCGTCCATAGCCCCAGTAGAGTTACTTAGATGGCCTAATTATATTCCTTTTTGGATTTTCAACATTTATCCTTTTTTATTCGTATGATATCATCATGTATGCTCAATATGCATGGTGTGGTCACTTGCTTTTTTTAGGTTGGGGATTGTAATGGTAGCAAGGGTGACCCTTTATATTTTTCACTTAACACCTATACTAATGCGTTCAACAAACCCAAGGCCGATAGGCGAGTCATTGTGACAATCTCCTTGACCAAGAAAAGGCATCACTGATGAAAAGGATATCACAGACCTGATCAGGGATACTTCTCAAGGTGAATTACAACCTATGTAAAAATTTGTTCTCATCACTTGAATCTCAACAATTTGGTTGTTTTCTTAGGGTGATAAGGTGCATCATCTTGATTAAACAAAACAAACAAAACAAATGGGCACACAAAACAAAACTATACAACATATAAATTATGGTACAAATGACTTACATGACCCTGTTTAAGCTTGGAAGTAATGTTTAAGGAATTGTCCATTAATTGGTAGTGGGACATCCTCATCGGTTAGAGTCTTAAGTCTGTAGGTACTGTCTCCTAGGATCTCTGAAATTTGAAAAGGGCCTATCCAAAGTTTGTCAAATTTACCATGGGCACCTTTTCTTTCATGTGCTTTATCCTATATGAGGACTAGATCTAAAATCCTAAAAGCCTTGATTTTGACTCTTTTGTCAAACCATCGTTTGAAAATAGCCTAATGTTTAGCAAACTGATCAATTGCTCTATCCCTTTTTTCTTCTAATGCATGAGCTGAAGTAATCTTACTTCTTGTTTGTTATCTATGGCTAAGTATTCTTGTGCAAACTGCAATGTGGGGATATTTAAGTTAGCAGGGAGGATAGGATCCACCCCATACACTATCTGCTAAGGAGAATTTCTTAATGCAACCTTCATCCTGGTTCTATCCACCCACAAGGCATATTTTAGTAGGGTATTCCACTCCCTAGGGTTCTTCTCTATCAATTTCTTTATGATATTCAATAAGTTCTTATTTGTCGACTCTGCTAAGCCATTCCCTTGAGGATAATAATTGGAAGAAAACATTAAAATAATTCCATGATCAAAAGCCCAACTAGATAGTTTTAATGATGCAAAGGCAGGTCCATTATCACATACTAGGGCATATGGTACTCCATACCTAGTCACTATGTTACTTTCCAAGAATTTGATCACATCCTCTGCATTGCATGTCTTACTGTTGATAGCCTCACTCCACCTGGTGCAATAATCAGTGATTGTCAGGACATACCTATGGCCTGAAGATGATGGAGGATTGATGGGCCCTATGAAATCCATGCCCCATTGAGCAAATGGGCGCATCTCCATCACTGGTTGCAGGGGTTGAGTAGCATATCTTTCTCTATTAGCCACCACCTGACATGTATGACAATATTTAATATGTTCAACGATGTCTTTGAAGATAGTAGGCCAGTAATATCCCACTCTTAGGATAGCATGAGCGATAGCTAGGTGTGATCCATGTGCGGTTCCAAACTTATCATGTAATTCTGCTAATACTTTATCTATTTCTTGCCTTTCTAGGCATCTGAGATATATTCCTTCATAGTTCCTTTTGAAAAGGACTCCTCCTTTGATCATGTACTTTTCTGATCTTATTTTCAGAACTCTCCTATGTGAGGCTTGCAATTTTGATGGGCATCTCCTAGTAATCAGGACATGTCTGATATCTGAATACCATTCTTCAGTTTCTCTAGTGTTCACCACATATTGTTGGTTTATGATATTAGGATCAGTTTATGATATCATTTGGCTCAAAGCTTGTCCTCTTACTAACTTCATGGGTGTTATATCCATATCATATTCTTGGAGAATGGTTATCCATTTAGCTCTTTTCTCACCGGGCTCACTCTGCATTAGGAGCATTTTTACTGTTGCATCTGGTACTACAACAATTATTCTACTTCTCAAAATGTAATGTCTGAATTTCTTGACTGCTCTAACTAGAGCAAGGGCTTGTCTCTCAACATCCATGTACCTAAGTTCTGCATCTTTGAATGGGCAGCTCATAAAAGCTATGGGCTTTTCTTCTTTAGCCTCATTCCTTTGTGTTAATACTGCTGCAGATGTATGCTCTGAAACAAATGAGTAAATGTAGAAATCTCTTGTATAATCTGGACTGATCAGAACAGGGGCATCAGATATGGCTTTCTTGATGTCCTCAAATGCTGCTCTGGCTTCAAGAGTCGATTCAATGTTAGCATCCTTCTTGAGCATTGCATTAAGTTGCCTGACAATCTCTGCAAAGCTAGTAATAAACTTTCTAACAAAATTTATCTTACCAAAGTAGGATTTAAGTTCTTTCTTGCTTCTAGGAAGCTATAACTTCATTATTGAGTCTACCTTGTAGGATCAATAATGATTCCATTTTCTGTTATCAGATGACCTAGTAATTTACCAGTTGTCACTCCAAATATGCACTTCTTGGGATTGAGTGATATACCATATTGTTCACACTTTTTGAGCACACTCCTAAGGTTTTCTATGTGATCATTCCTTTTCTTTGAGAAAATAGTCAATTCATCCATGTAAATGATTATGCACTTACCAATCAAGCCTCTGAAAGCTATATCCATTACACATTGAAAGGTGGCACCAACATTTATCAATCCAAAAGGTATGCGCCTATAGGCAAATATACCCCATTTTGTGGTGAATGCAGTTTTCAATCTATCTATTTTATCTACCATCACCTGATTATAACCTGAGAAACCATCCAGGAATGACATCATCTGTGCACCATTAACTATTTGTAAGACCTCATCCAACGAGGGTAAAGGATAATTATCCTTTTCAGAAGCTCTATTCAGATTTCTGAAGTCTACACACAACCTGATATCACCATTTTTCTTTCTTACAGGGACTAGATTTGCTACCCATGTTGACTGCCTTATTGGAAATATAATTCTGGCACTGAGCAATTTCTTCACTTCTTCAAAAATGATGGGTTTGAACAAGGCATTGACAGGCTTTTGCTTTTGTCTAAAAGGATTAACATCCGGCTTTAGTGGTATAGTATGGGTGATGATTGAGGTATCATAAGTTTTCAACTCATCATAAGTCTAGGTGATAACATAGATGTAATCTTTAAGTACTTGGGTTATCCCTGCCATTTCTTCTTTTGTACAAACTTTAGCAATCAAGACATTCCTTATTTCCTCATTTTGTCCTATGTTGATTGGTGAGTATTCTCCTCCATCAGTCCTTGGGAGATCTTTCTGTTTCAGCATATTGTGCAAATCAAATGCTCTTTCTAATTCTATCATCCGTTTGGGAATTTTATTACTTGGAAACTCTAGAATCTCTTCTTCCTCCCAAGTATGATCTTCTACATTTCTTTCATCTATGATTTGGGCATCAAACACATCTCTATTTGATATAAAATCCAAAATGTGCTAATCATCACCAAACACTTGGAGATTGGTGACATTATCTGGTACGGAGGGTACATATATTAATTCAACTGAAAACCTCTTCAAACTAGAAATAGATAATGGCTCCAAAGTACTTGTAGACTGAGCCAAGACATCTGCTCTGTGATTCTGTATTCTAGGTACATGGGTGATGTTGAATGCATCGAATTCTTCTATCAATTCCCATACCCTATGTCTGTAATTAGACAATTTCTTGTAATTGCAGGAGTATATGCCTCTTACTTGTCTCACCACCAATTCTGAATCTCCATAGACATGTAGAATCCTCACTCTTTTCTTGAGAGAAAACAATAACCCATGAATTAAAGCCTCATATTCTATCACATTATTTTTACATGGGAATTGTAATCTATATGCTTCTAGGTAGGATCTTCCAGCTGGATCAATAAGGTTTATTCCTACTCCAGCTCCTTGCTTTGACTTAGATCCATCAAACCCGAGGATCCATGGTTTATCTTTAGTTAAAGGCTTGTCAGGACCTTCTCTTTTCTTTTTAGCTCTAGCAGCTGCACCGCTTGATATCCATTTTATCTTTTGTGATTCATTCTCTTTTACTTTTACTTTATCTGGCTGATGTGGAACTGATAAATCCTTATTCCTTTTATCTGTAATGTCATGAACACCAGTATCTGTTTGTATTTTAACACTTTTCTTTTCATCATTAAGCGTGCCTCTCCTATCAGGTAGTTGATCTTTTGAATAAAGCATCTCTTGCTTTTTCAAAATGTGCAAGCATAATGAGCAAGTAGTTTCCAAATGTGGTGCTTCATGCAATCTACACCAACCTTCAATTAGAGCATTTTGTAGAGAATTTTTCTGCAACCTCATCCTCTGAATCTATTTTGATAAGAACTCCTCAAACTTGGTCAGGTTACTCTCTTTATCTTCATCTAATATTTCATAATCAGACTCAATCAAACAATCAGTCCCTAGGGTGATGTTACTTCCATCCTTAGAAAGGTTCTCAATATTCATTAGGATCTCCTCTAAATTATGAATGTATTTTTCATCCTGATATGTAACTTCCTCTCAACCTGTAGATGATAGACAAGAATCAGTATCACAATAATTACGTATATGACTTACCTCAGGTGATGACAATTCTTCCTTATTACATACTTGTTCCAGTTCCATCATATATAAACAAGCATCATAAGTTTTTTTAGAATGTGCCTCATCATGCAACCTGCACCATCCTTCAATCAAGACATATTCATTAGATATATTTAGCATTTGACAACATTGCATCTCTTTGGATAGATACAATTCAAAGTTTCTAAAATGATCCAGTTCATCACTATCATCTGAACTGTGGTCAGACTCTATAATCACTCTATCATCTTGGTGATCATCCCTATGAACATGAATATCATACATGAGGATCTCTTCTATCTTGACCGATTGGGGTCTGATGGTGTATACTCCAGGTTTAATATCCACATACATTATCTCATTGGTGTTATTATACTCAGTGATCATGTGCTTCATCCGGGATTCGGTATCTATCCTAATCTGATTGGGGATGCCTTTCCAAGGTAGCCACATGTGACTGAAATCAGTAGACATGTATCCATTAAGTGTCTTTGACTAATCCCTACTAAGCAACATTTTGTATGTGTCAGGGATATCTACTACCTAGATATCAATGTAGTATTGAATCCTTAGATCTGATGCTAATTGCATATGAATGTGAGTTAACTCTCCTACAGCACTCACCTCGGTCTTGTCTAACTGTATCACCTTCTTTAGTGACTTAGCCAGATGTAACCCTAAGGCATTACATATAGTCAATGACATTACGTTGGTAGATGCACATGAATCTACCAAGAAGTTATGAAGCTTCTTGCCAAACATCCTTATGGAAAGAAGGAATGGAGGTGACTTGGTCTTATCCCTATAAAGGGTCATGTGTGAAGTTTCCGCAGCTTGGACAGTAGCTAGGACTTTATGTTTAACATTATTATCCTTAGCTACATGATCTTTGCTCAAAATCTAGTTTGAATTAAGGGGATGACTATCTTCTTTTGGTGCAGGGTTATCTAAGGATTTCATGAATGCCTTCTTAATAGCTAGGGTTTTAAGCAATTCTGACAATGACAACCTGATCTTGACCTTTTTCATTTCATCTGCTAAGTACGTAACCAATTTATCTGATTCAAGAGGATGGTTACTAGATTTTGACACTGCATTTTGTGGTGCTAAATATTGAGCATTAACCTTAGGAAAACCAGGGTTATTGCTTGCCTTTGGATCAGGAGGAGTGTTAAAATTATTAGGAGGAAAAGATGTGGTCAAGGGACTAGAAGGTCTATTTGAATTATTCCTAAGGTTATAATTGTGTCCACCCTGATATTGTTACTGGTAAGCATGTACCTCCTCATGTTCAATTGATGGCTCATTCTCATCTTCGAAAGGAAAAACATAATTTGTTTCAAAAGCCTTGGCTAAATCTTCACACGCTAAAGTATAATTCTAATGATCTGATACTGCTTAGTGATGAGGGTGATTTACATAACTTTCTAACATGATTGCAGAATCATATCCACAAGGGACAATTTTGTTTCCTTCAACAAAAGGAAGATTACCTGTAGTATTGGACACTTCAACCTGAAAAATAGAGGCTACTATTTTGAACTGAGGATAGTCTAATTCAGCATGAGCATTGGTGTTATGTATCCTACACCAGTTTGTAAGGGCTACTTCTACTAAATTCACTCTAGTGTTCTGTTTTGGTTCACTGGGAGGCTGATTGTCTAAGGGTGATGGTAGAGAACCATTATTTGGCCTAGTGTTCCACACTCTAGGATGTCTAGGTACATTATTGTTACCACTGTTGTTGTTACTATTATAATTGTACCCTCTGTCAGGATATCTAGATATATCATTGTTATATCCTCTATTTTGATTTGGTTGGGAATAGAAATTCTGACCTTCCAAATGAGTGATTTCAGTTGTCAATTTTCTTAATTGTGTTGATATCTCTTTTGTTTCTTCCTTTTCTTCCTAAACTTTGGCTACTACATTTTTAGAATGAGGTTTGAAGAAAGAAGAACCATTATTGTTATTCTGTCCTACATCCTAAGGTACTGGTGCATGTCTTGGATATTGCACCATCTGGTCATTTCCATTTGGGGGTGGCATGATGCTAAGTGGACGTACTTGTAAAGGACCTCGCATTACAGCTGGAGGCATCATAACTCCATTAGTTTGTTGTTGAGAAGGATATGTAGGATATGTGGGATAAGAAGGGAAAGTTGTGTTTGGCATAGAAGCAGGAATTAGTTGCTGATTAACTTTGATTGATTCTTCAAAAGCTCCTGTCAAAGTTGTGACACCAGGATGTGTCCTCCTTATGAACATAGAATTCAAGGGATCTAGGGATGAGTAGTATATACTTCTAGCAGCTTCATCTGCTACATTATAATGAGCTACCAGTTTGGAGTACATTTTCTGGAATCTAGCATTAAAGTTTGAAATAGGCTCTCCTTCAAACCTCTTGATTGTGGCAAAGAGATGATAATTCATTGAAGGATCTATAGGTATCTTAAATCTATCCTTGAAGGCTTTCTCTAAGGCTGCCCATGAACCAAATGAACCTTGATCAAGACTGATATACCAATTGTATGCTTCTTCTCCCAAGGAATATAGAAATAATCTGCATACCACATCTTGATGTTGAAAGGAAGCAAGGTGTGTGGAAATCGCTTCCTACACTAATCTAATGAGGGGAGCAGAGTGCAAAGTCAAATTTATCCTAACTATTATAGCAACATTAAACCATTAACATGAGATATTGCAGAAAACACATAACAAAGAAGGTGAGACAGAAGAAGAGAGACACAAGATATACGTGGGGAAAACCCTTATCGGGTGAAAAACTCCACACTCCAAAACTTGCGTAATGTATTATCAAAACAAAGAATGTTTACACCACACTTGCAATGCAAGCTCTCAGGAGTCTTTGACACTCCTATCTGGAGACAAACCGGTAGCATAATAGTACCTGTCAAAACCTGTAATACATCTCCTTCAAGCACCTGTTTATATAGAATATACAAGGCAAAATTGGTCCAATCTTGGAATGGGCATCCAACTTGGCCTCATGGCCCAAAACCCATGCCTAAGGACACTTGGTCAACATTGTAGAATGTTCCTGACACTTGTCCACAACTCCCATCCCAAAGAGGTCACCTATTTCCAAAATGGGCTATGACAGATGCTCTTACGACCGTTATAGAATCTGTCATAGCAGTTACAACTTACAGCTGTAAGAGAATCTATCATACACAGGCTATAAATAGCATATTCTCTTACAACATGTCATAGTCCACCTTGGGGCACCCAAAGATGCCTTTTTCAAAGATGCTTCAGGACACATGTCTTCACCTGTCTTACAAGCTTCTATTTCAGAATCTTACATGTCATAGAATCTGTCATAGGAATCTGTCGTAACTATTTCAGTCAACATTCCCTTACATAACATCCAAGATGCCAACACATGGAAAAATATTCCTACCACAAAGTGGGACTCCTATTTCCTCATGTGAGGATAAAATTACAAGTTGTCATCTTCCATGTAGGATGACACATCACCGTGCCACATCCCACAAAATGACAATATGGAATTTACAATTAATTTACAACATAGGCAATGAATTAATAAATACAATCATAAATAATGCAAGGAATTACCAAGGTTGAGACACCTTAATTCCCAACATTCTCTCCCTTGTCAAACACCTTGTAAGAGCCAATAGAATAACAAGATTTAACTGCTATAGGCTGAGAGGCCCATAGACTCTGAACACCATCTAAACTTCTCTGTGCTCACTGGCTTCGTCAATGCATTTGCAACATTTTTCAAAGCATCTACCTTCCCATCCTCTACCATGTCTCGTACGAAGTGAAACTAAACATCAATATGCTTTGTTCTAGCATGGAAAGTTAGATTCTTCGCAAGGCAAATTGCACTCTAACTGTCACAACTGATCGTAATTTGACCTGCATCAACACCAATATCTAAACACAATCTCTTAAGCCAAATGGCTTCCTTACAAGCATGAGTTGTAGCCATATACTCAGCTTCTGTAGTGGACAAAGAAACCACAGGTTGTCACTTACTCATCCAATTAATCATACCACCAAACATTGTGAACACATATGCATTGGTGGATCTCCTACTGTCAATGTCACCTGCCCAATTAGAATACACAAATCCATGAATACAAACTGAATGTGGAGGTCCTATAGCATTGTTATGATAGCAAATGGAATACTCGGAAGTACCCCTCAAATATCTGAACACTCACTTAACTTCATCCTAATGCACACATCCAGGATTAGCCATAAACCGACTAAGGACTCCCACTACTTGGGAAATGTCTGGTCTTGTGTAGACCATAGCATATATCAATCTACCAACAACACTAGCATAAGGTACTTTGCTCGTGTCCTCCACCTCACTAGGAGAATTTAGACAATCATTAACATACAACTTTGTCCCCAATGAAACAGGAACACTCACTGGTCTACAATCTGCCATGCTGAACCTGTCCAACACAGTCTTCACATACTTACTCTAGCTTAACCAAAGTTTTCTGTTAGTTCTGTCTCTTCTGATTTCCATTCCAAGAATGTACCTGGCTGCCCCTAAATCTTTCATTTCAAACTGTGCTACCAACTAAGACTTAAAATTAGAAATCATATTCTTACGCTTCCCAATGAGCAACATATCATCAACATATAATGAAACAATGAGAATACAATCACCATCAAACTTATAATACACACAGTGATCCAATTTTGATCGCAGATAACCAATTGACAGCACAAAGGCATCAAACTTCAAGTACCACATCCTAGGAGATTGCTTCAAACCATACAAAGACTTCTTAAGCTTGCAAACTAAATTTTCTTTACCTTTCTCTATGTAATGCTTTGGCTGTGACATTTAGATTTCTTCCTCCAAATCATTATGAAGGAAGGCTGTCTTCACATCCATCTATTCTATCTCTAAATCGTAAGCAGCTGCAAGAGATAACAGAAATCTAATGGGTGTCAGCTTTGCAACGGGAGAGAAAATTTCACCATAATCAATTCCCTCCACTCATGAGTACCCCTTTGCAACCAATCTAGCTTTGTACTTTTCAACACTACCATCTGCATCGAATTTCTTCTTGAACACCCATTTGCAACCAACGGGTTTCCGTCCATCAAGTAAAGGCACCAAGTCCCATGTTTTGTTCTTTTCCAAAGAAGCCATCTCATCCTCCATGGCCTCCTTCCAGGAACCTGTATCTTTCATGCCCATAACCTCTCACATTTCTAGGCTCATCAGTGTTAGAAAGTAAAGAAAAAGCACAACTAGAATCAAGTAATGAATAACCAAACCTATCAGGTTGCTTTCTTGTTTGTGTAGACCTCCTCAATGGCTGAGGTTGAGGTTTTGCTTCTTCTTCTTCGCTTCCAGAGCTTCTAGAGCTCTCCTCATCATCAGTCCTCACAGGGTCTATTAGTTCAGTCTTCTCAGGGGTAGAAGGAAACTGAACTGCATCTTCTTCTTTTTCTTCTCCTCTTTGCATTCCTTTTGGAAATGCCTAGTTTTACCACAGTTCTAACAAAGAGCCTTGGACTTTCCAAGAGATTTGGATCTCCCACGGGATTTGGATCTACCCTTTTCACCTTTCTTGTCCTTCTTCTTCCCTTTCTCTTTGGGTCTTCCACGAACCACAAGAGCCTCTTTGGCTACCTCAGAAGACTTTCTCCTCATCTCTTCAAATAACAGCAAAGATACCACTTATTCCATCTTGAAGGTGGTAGTGGTGCTTCCAATAGCCATGACAAGATGATCCCATGAATCTAGCAAAGAACAAAGTAGGGTCATGCATCGATCCTCCTCCTCCATTTTCACACCCACAGATGTCAACTGTGCAACGATCATGGTGAAAGCATTCATGTGATCCGTAATAGATCCTCCATCTTCCATCTTCAGAGAAAACAACTACTTTTTCAGAAAAAGTTTGTTTACCAAGGACTTGGCCTGATAAACATCACCCAACTTCTTCCAAAGATCTTTCGTGCTCTTCTCCTCATGGACATTCAACAGGACAGAGTCAACTAAACAGAGTCTTATGAGACCCTTAGCCTTCTGATCTTTGAGGTCCCAATCAATTTGTGACATTGCTGTAGGTTTCACACCAGATACCATTTCCCATAGGTCACGATGAACAAATAGGTCCTCCATCTTCAATTTCCACAACTCAAAATTAGTGCCATTAAATTTCTCAACTTCTAACCTCTCGAATGTGGTTGCCATCTCCTTGCTGCAATAAGATACAGAATACTCTGCACAAGACTCCCACTCAACCTAAGATTAGCTCCAAAAACCCCTACCCAACAGCTAAGACCAAAACTGGCCAGGCTCTAATACCAACTGAAAGGAAGCAAGGTGTACAGAAATCGCTTCCTACACTAATCTAATGAGGGGAGGAGAGTGCAAATTCAAATTTATCCTAACTATTATAGCAACATTAAACCATTAACATGAGATATTATAGAAAACACATAATAGAGAAGGTGAGATAGAAGAAGTGAGACACAAGATATACGTGGGGAAAACCCTTATCGGGTGAAAAACCCCACACTCCAAAACCTGCACAATGTATTATCAAAACAAAGAATGTTTACAACACACTTACAATGCAATCTCTTAGGAGTCTTTGACACTCGCATTTGGAGACAAACTAGTAGCATAACAGTACCTCTCAAAACCTGTAATAGATCTCCTCCTCCAAGCACTTGTTTATATAGAATATACAAGGCAAAATTGGTCCAATCTTGGAATGGGCGTCCAACTTGGCCTCATGGCCCAAAACCCACACCTAAGGACACTTGGTCAACATTGTAGATTGTCCCTGACACTTGTCCACAACTCCCATCCCAAAAAGGTCACCTATTTCCAAAATGGGCTATGATAGATGCTCTTACGACTCTTACGACCGTCATAGAATCTGTCATAGCAGTTACAACTTACAACTGTAAGAGATACACAGACTATAAATAGCATATTCTCTTACAACATGTCATAGTCCACCTTGGGGCACCCAAAGATGCCTTTTTCAAAGATGCTTCAGGACACATGTCTTCACCTGTCTTACAAGCTTCTATTTCTGACTCTTACATGTCATAGAATCTGTCATAACTGTTTCAGTCAACATTCCCTTACACAACATCCAAGATGCCAACACATGGCAAAATATTCCTATCACAAAGTGGGACACCTATCTCCTCATGTGAGGACAAAATTACAAGTTGTTATCTTCCATGTAGGATGACACATCACCGTGCCACATCCCACAAAATGACAATATGGAATTTACAATTAATTTACAACATAGGCAATGAATTAATAAATACAATCATAAATAATGCAAGGAATTACCAAGGTTGAGACACCTAAATTCCCAACAGATGTTCAATCCTTGCTCTACAGGAAGCTTCCTTGAATGTTCTAATATGGTCATCAACATCCTGATATAAAAGATATTTCAGACAAATCTTATCAGGATTTTTAGGTAAAGGATGATAAGCAGTGAAGGTCAAAGGTGACTCTACAGCAAAGAATGCCATTGTGACCGGTACTTGCTAGATTGGGGGTGTAATAGGTGGTCATGTAGGTGTTTGAAATGCAAGGGGAGACATAAAAGGTGTCACAATATATCATGATGAAGATGCAAATGCACTTGAATTAGGGTGTGTTGAATATCTGTAGTTCTAGGTCTGAGTCTATGGATAGGCAGTTCCTCAAAAAGTCCACTAGATCTAGACCTAGTATTTGGTCTGTGAGCCAGGATTCCTACAATTTGTGAAAATTTGACTTGATTTTCTCTAAAGATCGACATAACTAACCATGTAAATGAGATATTTACGACTAGAATCCAAAACTGATTGGATATTTATGCAATATTTGCATGAAACTTGCAAATATGAGCAAATATGAGACTCCTCGACACAGACATCAGGCTATCCAAAAACACAAGCAAGTTACAGCAAGGACCTAGCAGGAAAACTTAAACAACAACCCGATCTTCAAGGATTTCAAGAACTGACTACAAATTTTAGACTATTGATGCTCAATTCTGAAATATTTATGATGAACAAATATGAAACAATAAAGAACAAGCAAGTCCTTGAAAAAACACTCAAAGCATGAGAAATTATGATATACTTTGAGAAGATTACCTTGTTTCAACCACAAGGATATGCATATGCAGCAGATTTACCTTCCAAACAAGAAAAAAAAGACCCTCATTCTAGCGCCAATTTATGTTGACGATGATTGTTAGTCATAACAACACTCATAAAATTTGCACACCAAACCTTTATTATCTTGAAAAGTATGATCAATTTGAACAAATTGGTGACTCCAAGTCTCCATTGATCAAGTCATGATCTTTTGACGTTACTCAGAGGTTGATGTGACATGTTGTTTTCCATTTCAAGGGGCCTTATGTTATCTATATGATGAATTGTTGTTTGTTTGTTTGATTATGTACCTGTTTACTGTACATTCACTTCACAAACAAGGTAATTTCCACTGTCCTCCATAAGTAATGATTATATTTATAAGTTTACTCAATGCTTTTGAGCATTTACTATCATGAACTTGTTTTATACTTCAGCAATATGTATTTAATCAAATGATGTGTCTATAAGTAGATATTTATCATTTTGACATACATTCACTCAAAATATGCTCCATGTGTTCAATTATTTACGAGTTATAGGCATATTTCATATTTATTTGCTTTAGATTGTATATTATTTGCAATTGTGAAGGTGATTTGTAATGAAATTCAAAAAAATGTAAAGAATACTTCTAAATTTGATGAACCTTTAGCTATTCAGTCACATACATTCCAGATACATTCATGAAGAGAAGGAATCAAACCATAATTTCACTAGGTTGTTCCACAGCTAAGTATGGTTGATGCTAACTTCAAAGGAATAAGGAATGAAAACAACACATGCAGACTGACAAGCACTCTAAGGGACGCAGCTAATCAATGCATAGATCCAGATTTCATCCACTAATTACTCAAGATTTACAATTGTTGTAATCAAAACAACTTCTCTTTCATTAAGTACTCAAAAGACATGTATATTCACAAAAGCCTTGAAATTAGTCCTGAATGCTTCAGCAATCTAACTTTAATTAAGTTTCTAATGCCATAAAGAGTGCACTCCATCCCCTTTTATAGAATAAGGAGAGGAGGCGATTACAAGTGACCAACGGTCAAGATTTGTTTGTTTAGATCAATGATCAATATCATCTAATTGACTAAGTCAATACTTGTAAACAAGAACACAGATTTCCAGTTGACAACCATCTGTTGGACTCAAGCATCCTTTATGCTAATTATGCATATGACTCTGTCATCATGCATCCTTATTTATTCTTCATCTCCTACCTGTTCTTCACTTTCCTCTTCTTCTTCATCATTTTCATCTTCTTCATCATCATCACTGTCATCTTCATACAAATCACCCCTTATATGTACCTTTACCCCTGCTCTGATGGATTCATATAGATGCACTATTCTCTCAACTTCACCTCCATCCTAGAGCTTAGCCTTTATTACTGCATGCCTGTGGGAATGAAACTTTGCTTGATGAGCATCCCATTTATTCCTTCTGCTGTTCAAAGTTTCATTGTATATTTCCACCTTGGCTTTCATTCTCATCACCTTGTTTATCACCTCTTCTATTAAATGGTGAAGGGGATCCTCTGCTGCTACTTTAAAATTTTTATGGAAAGCTTGGACAGTAAAATTAGTATCTTGATTTTCTATTTTTCCTTCTACCTTATCTTCCAAAGCCTCCAAGGTTTCTATTTCTTTTGCCACGAGATCATGTAACTTGACACTTATGTCCCTGAGCTTGCCACTGCATCTCCTCAAGATATTACATTCAAATCCCATATCTTCATACCAAATGCCCAACAACTGGGATGTATTGTTATCCAATATTTTGTTATCCATAAGTATTTTTACATCAATTCTTTTCATCTCTCCCAAAGCATCTAGGTGCTTTTCTAGCTTGCCTACTTCATTCTATAATTTATCTACTTTACTTTTCAAAACACCAAGAGAATTCCAATTTGCTAGGGATGTTTTCACCACATTTTCTGCTTCAAAGATAAAAGAAATGAACCAATTGTCCATTAATTGTGGCTTATGCTTCATAAGATCAGTCTTATCACCTCTTTTTGGGATATGATTGTTAAAGGGGAAGCTGGACTGATCAGCGTGTGTTTGGGGTCAATCAACCCTTTAATGAAAGAATGCAATTGAGCAATGTGCTCTTTAAATTTCTTATTGTTATCTTTTTCTCTCTTTACCCTCTGTGTCAAAGAATCAATAATATCTTTGCCTTCTTGACCTTCTTGGTCTTCATTTGCAAAACCTAAGTCAACGTTTGTTATCTGAAACTCATCAAGGACTATTTTTCATTTCTCCTTTTCAACCATTGGCAAAGCTATTTGGGCTGTCCTCCTACATGTAGTAGGGTCTCTTTTTATGGATGATATAGGCCTCACCTTTCTTTTAGGTTTCAACATAATTGTAGTAAACAATGTAGACACATCAAAATCAGGGACCTCATCCACTTGTTGCAGATTTATTTCCTATTGCAACCAATACGGAACATCACCCCTAGGCTCTTGCTGATTAATTTTCTCATTTTGAGTATCATGAGACTCAGTATTATGCCCTACTCTTGGTGGTGAATTCTCTTTCCTCGGTTCTTCCTCATGCACATTCTCATGAGGGGGATCTGATTAGGGTACCTTCTGTTGAGGGTTTTCTTCTTGAGACAAAGGTTCTTGTAAAGTGTGTACCTTTTGACCATGTACCTCCTCTTGTAACTTTTCCTCAGGGGTTTCTTGAACATTATGACTTTGTCCATTATGTGGCACTTGGTCCTTTTGAGAAGATTATGTATTTTGATCTTGGGGATCACCCTGACCATCCTTGGTCACCTTTTCTATCTCCTTTTCTGGACCCTCACCTTGTGCCAGACTCTATTTCTCATCCTTGGATGTGCTTATTTCTCCAATTCTAAATTATTTCTCATCTAATTTCTTTTCTAATTCTAGGTTATTGCCTTGATTGCTTCCTTCTGCATGCAGTGATGAAACATTTTGGTCCTCCACCCTATCGGGGATTTCCTTATTATCCAGCATACCTTCATCGTGATTATTTCTCTTGTCAGGTATTTCTTGATCACCTTCCCTCTGAAGCTGAGTTCTATATGCTCTTGCTCTAGAGGTGCATTACCTTGCTCTCTACCCTGATCAGGTACCTTCTCATCAGCCTCTTTATGCACATTAATTTCTACCTTTTCAGATTTCAAGGGCGGATCATTATCTCTTTTTTGGCTCTAATCACCCTGGTAAGTCAAGTCTATTACTGCAAGACTAGTAACCTGCTCTACCAAATTAGTCAACCCTATTTGTTGGGCCACCTCTTTAGGATTATCATGTTCCATTTCATCTATTTCAACCTCCTCTTGGTGAGTTACTTTCTTGGCCATGGAGGTTCCATGAAGAGTCAGCTTTGTATTGGCTTCTAGAGCCTCCATCTTTTTTGTAGCAACATCAGTGACTACCTCATCATCTGATAAGTACACTGTGTCATCCAATGGAAGGGGTGGCTCTTTTCTAGCCTTTTGTCTTCCTTCTATCTGCTCTTCCATCTTTTCATTTTTAAATTGAATAATGTCTAGAATTGGACCTTCATGTTGCAGTTCCTTCATAAAAGTCAAACCACCTGCACCTCTTAACATGATAGGTTCATTGTTAACATTTCCCCTCATTGCTGTCTTTTGCTTCTTCTGGGGTCATGTTTGTTGCACTTTCTTCCTTTTCTTCTTTGTTATCAATAGGTCATCATCTCTGGGCTCTTCATCCAAATGTTCTTCATTTAATGGATCTTCTTCCAATGGCTCATCCTACAACGACTCATCTTCCATTAGCTCTTCTTCAATCATAGGAACATGCTTTATAACCTTCTTGCCCTTTTGTTTGGCAAGGAGTTGTTTTGGTGCAGCTGTAGACGTTGATGTTGATGCCACATCACCCTTTGGTTGAAGCCTTTTAATAATTACCCCATGTTGTGCAAGAATTTCCTTCTTGTTTTTACCTTGCTGCTGCTAAGGTGGTGTTGGTTTTTCAGCAAGTATCCTTTCTCCATTAGATTTTCTCTTTTCAACGAGGAAGTCATCATATTCCTCTTCAGATAACTCTTGTCTTTACTTTTTATTATCAATAGTAAGGGCCATACCCTTCTTCTTCAACTTAGTGACCTCAACATTTACCCAATTCTGGGTTAGTTGGATGACCTTTTGCATTATTTGGTCAAACAAAGTCTCCTCAAGTTGAGCCAGATCAGGAGCTGAGATGGTGTCATTATACATCTTTTTATCCTCATATTCACTAGACATAATCTCCCCATCATCATCATGCAACTGTACAAGCACTGGAATGCAGTCAAAAGTCTGGATTTGATTGAGAGTGAGCCTTTAATAAGTTCTTCTCCTGACCTCTGCCTCATCATCACAATCAGTCCAATAATCTTTAAGGTGTTTATGATGTATTTGTTTCCCCAAAAACTTCTGCATTCTACCATATGGGTCATATGACCTAGCTATAGAGAATGGCTACAGGTGCATTAGTTTTAATCCTTCGATGACATCTTTAATACTTTGTCTGTCAGGACATAAATACCAGCCAATGAATACTGGAAACAACATAGGTGGGATCTTCTCTTCTCCAAATGAGCTTCAACTGAGGTTGATACTTGTTTAACAAACTCCATTAGAATGACCCTATCAGTGGGGTACCTGGGTAAAATGAGGGGTTGCCCCTCAAATCCTTCTATTCTCATGTATGAGAAGGTGGGGAATTGGATAAACCAAGCCCCATGCTTATAGATAACTGCTTGAGCTTCCATGCTCAATCTCTTGGTTCTGTCCTCCTCCATGGTTCTAACTAAATGCATTGGAAAAGAGTCATTTACTAGTTTATAGTCTTGGAGATATACTCTCCTCTATAATTGTGGGTAATGATCCCATATGTTTATATCACCAGGATTGCTTCCAACCCTGCCCACTGTTTGTAAAGCATTAAATGTGCCCCTGAAAGCACAAGCATATATGACAGAAGAAGTCATATGGAACATATACATTTCACCACCCAGCCTTCTCATTCCTTGATCTAAACTATCACTGATGATCCCAGCCTAGAGAGGCTTGTTATCTAAGTATTCTACCATCTTGATAATCCCATACATCTAATTCTCAAAGTTCCCAGCATGTTGCCTCCCAGTCATCCTGCTTAACATGGCCATCATATATTGATATTGTTTAGTAAAATCAAATTTAAACAAGTATTTGGGGAGCTTAACAGAATCTTTGTAAGTGCTACTCTTTTACTTCCACTGATACATGACTTTCCTCGCTTCTTGCTCATTACCATAGTACTCTTTTTCTAGCCTACTTAGGCTCAATCTAACCACATTATTCCCTACGGGAAAATTGAATGCAGATGTGATGCCCTTAATTGAGAAGTCAGCATATACTTTGCCATGGTTCTCTACTCTTCTGGTCTCAGGGTTGTAATTTCTTGCACACTCCACCACTAATTCAGTAGCTTCCATAGCATAGGGAAATCCCCCAACTTGCCACATCCCTGTGGAATATACTCTTTGCAGTATAGGGTTTCCATCTCCATTATCTAACCTTCTTGTCCAGGCATCCAAATCCATCTTCCCTTGATGTGTGTCATCTATCATCCCATATCTGAATCCTACCCCTTCGGGTTGTAAGAACATGGGTTTTAGGAACTCCAAGTGGGATCTATTCTTTCTGATATCCATTAAATCTTGGGATAAAGACATGCATTTCTTACCCTAACATATTTGTATGGAGGGGGATTCAAGGATGTCATGCCTTTCATAGCAATAATTTAACATTTTAAAATCATTTCATGCATCACCATACTGACAATCCTAATAAAAACCATTTTACCTTGATATTTGCAGTAAACGACGAAAGAGGGTTTTAACTTTACTTACCTGATATTCACCCTCTTATTTAACTATATGACTAATAATGGGATAAATGTGAATACACTGTATTGTCTGTTCCGTTCTGTTAAGTGGAGGGTCTCATTCCGTTCACAGGTGATTGTGATGCATTGACTTGCAGAGCTATGTAAATTTCAATTATCACAGGGTGAATGTAAATAATCCCAAAAATTCACTTTTAAACCAACCAATATGATAAATTAGGGCACGTGTATCATTTTTGCTTAGATCCATTGATCATTCGCTTGATGTTTGGAGATGTTGCCAAGTGTCAGGTCTGTATTTGAAATTGAGAGGGCGTGACCTACCATTAGGCCCGCATTAAATGCTAGAGGGTGATCTCTTGGAAGATCAGGGATATCTAAAAATATGACCCTCTAAGAAATTCATTTACTAATGATTAGGGTGATTTGGTCATTCACATGGTCAACCTTTTGACTAGAAAGCAAGATTTGGTCACCTTGATTTTTGTTAATAAATCGTGATAATACTGTGTTTATATGACCCCGGGAATTTTTCCTCGTGGCATAATTGGATTGGCTATTACAAAACTAGGCATATCAGGTCATAATATTTAAAATGAGGCATATCGACAATACCCAAACCTTTGAGACTTAGGAATATCCTCCTCATTCAAAAGTGCAAGGGTAACGTCATCGTCATATAGATTTCAACAGTTATTTGAGAAAGATGACATCATTGTCATATTTGCTAAGGTCAGGGATATTACAAAATGTGACCTCTTTGAGCGTAGATCATGATGACATCATCATGCTATCATGTTTGCTTTGTTATCGAGTTATGGTGACGTCATTGTCATATTGAGAAATATTACGGATGTTTGGAAATGTGACCCTCTGAGAGTCGGGTGTATAGATGACATCAACATCATGGTGATCGTTTCTATAAGTTCAAACTGAATGATGTCATGTTCATGTTTACAAAGGGTGATATTCGCAAAGGGTGATATTTTGTAAGATGGACGGATATTTAGTAATATGACCCTTCGTGAATGTGCACAAGTCTTTGACGGGTAGATATTTGTCTTCATTTAAGTTTGACGTTCGCGTATCGGGGAACAAATGGACATCAGGTGATCTTCTTAAGTCAGACTCATCTAAACAAATATGACTGATATTTAGAAATATGACCCTCTGGGAAATATCTGGGTTGACCCAACTTTGACTTAGCATAACTTTCTATCCTTAAACAATATCAGGGTGACTCAAAAGGCAAACCTGCTTAGAATTTTGCACCCTTTCCAATCATGAGGTTTGTGCTAGAAAATTCTATCTTTGTGATGGACATGCATAAGTAAGGTTGACATATATGACTGACCTTTTACTAAACCACCCAAGGTAAGAAAGTAAAAACAAGCAGAAGCAAAAAAAGGTTGAGTCCTTATTTTGCTAAGGTAAAATGGGGCGTGTTGTGTAACCACACAACAGACTCTTTGTATTTCCCTCATCAATTTCATCCTAGACAATCACAACAATTTATATTTTCTAGTGCTTTAATTAGTTATTATCAACTATACTTTCAACCATTCAAAAATCAACTAATCAATCTATGAAGCCACTCTACTAAGAAATCACTTGCTCATAAATATGTAACAAATATTTAATCTAAGAAACAAACTCAACTTCAACTATGCTAGTAAGGATCTAGCTATCAAACTCAAAATCAACTAACCAATCTATGAAGGCACTCTACTATGAAATCACTTGATCACAAATATTTAACAAGTATTTATTCCAAAGAGCAAACTCAACTTCAACTATGCTAGTTGTAGTTGTGCCTAGTAAGAATCAAACTTGGAGTCAAGCACAACACTAGCAATTATAATTTTCATCAGCCCAATATAAAATCACCATACATTTAGGTTGCAAGAGTTTTGCTCTAAGCTACCTTATGTATTTCATTTCAGAGTGTCTTTGTCCCAACCCTTTTTTATAATGTGTTATTTGAATGATTCAAAGTGAGTAATTAACCCTTTTAGAATCACTTTGTCATAGTTATTTTATCCATGTTCCCTCAAATTTTGTGTCACGTACTATACAATTGACAGTTTGAAAATAGAAATTACATCTTTACATAATTATTATATTCTTTCATATATATTTCCATGAATTTCTTAGATTACAAAATAAATATTATTATTACAATGCTTCAAAGGTAGGTACTTGTCACTTAGTGGAACTTGTTAATCCTTAAGTTGAATTAGGTGTATGTGAAATCTAAAGGAGTTAAGTGGATAACAAACATACCAAGGTTTGTGTGTTTCCTATGATCCTCATCATAGTAAATTATGATGTTGTTAACCTTAGAGACTTGTTAATATGATAATAAGCTATTATGTCATTTGTGACTTTTAATGTTTGTGTGGTTAGCTCAAGGTTTAAGGTTCTGTTCTCAAAAGGAGTTTATTAGAATAGTAAGAATTATGTGTGTGAATAACTTGTGTAAGTTGAAATGCTATCTATACCTTATTCTTTTGGAGCTTAGGAACAAATACTTGTAAGATAAAACTTTTCTTGTTAGTTAATCACCTTTAATATATACTAGATAATGATTGAATAAGTGGTATAATGGTGGTTAGAACTAATAATTGCATGACCACAATATGTGATAAAGTTTGGGTAATATTATATTAAATCTTCAAGAAAACATAACGAGTTGTGAATAGTATACCTCTTATTTGAACTGTCATTTTGTAACATTGTCATAAAGAATTAAGTAGCTACTTGATATAAGTGTGATTATGTGAATTTTGTGGTATGGGACATTGGATTACACATAATATTTCTTCTTCCTATCAACCTTCTATTTGTTCATTTCAACATATTTTGTGTCAATTGATTGACTCATGACATAGGTATTGGTGACCTATGGGGTTTGGTGAATGAGTGTGCTTTGTTAGTATTTTTGTGAGTCAAGAATATAGGCCTAAGAAAATATGCATTTGTTTTGTTGGATGATATCTTATATTTTGCAATCTCTATCACTTGATGGCTCATCACCTATTATTGTTCTCCATATTGTATTGATAACATTAAATTAATAGGGTTTTGTTCTTCATTAGTAGTGTGAGTCATCATATATCCCTCTTAGTAGGATTTTTAAGCACATGTACATGTTAGTATGATCTGTTATGTTATGTCTTGTGATGTTTTAATTCAAGTTGGTTATTGTGTCCACGATTCCCGATTCTCTCTCTCCCATGGTCTTAAGTGCATGAGAGTTAATGGCCATGTGGTTGGAGGAAAAGCCTCTATATTATATTCATTTTCCCCATTATTGTATGATGGTCCAATCATATATTCAAGACATTTTTCATGTTCATATTATTGAATTACTAATTATGTGATGAAATAATGTAAAAGGTTGGAAAATATTTGAGAAATTATGCTCTATTGTATAGAATAAAAGGAACATGACTCCCATGAAATATGCACCATTATTCCCTATGTATTTATGATCAAATCGAATTTGTATCTTTAGTAGCATACTTTATATGAGCATAAAATGGTATTATTATTACAATTGTAGTTTTTCTCTATAAATTAATAAGTTTATGGCACATTTTGGAATGATAATTTATTGGTGTAATTGCTAAAATAATATCTTAAGAAAATGAATATGAGTACAGATGAGAATAAGTTATATTGTTCTTTATATGTCATTTGTTTGAGAATAACACACATGAAAGTTTCCAGTACTAATTATCATTATGAAAATGTAATAGTTAATATGAAGAAATATTTACTTAATTAATTAAATAAAACATTAAAAAATCCCATTCTTTAAAATAGAAATTTTGATGTTTAAAATTTGTAAGGTGTTACAATGTGTATGATAAAAAAATATCTTAGTTGATTACATTTCATTTGACCTAAGGAATGATTACTTAATTATTCGTGTGATTGGATTTAGTAGTAAAATCCTTACTAAGAATATGACTATGATTTTCTGTTATGATGGTTAAATGATGTTTGGTTTGATAATGGAAGTAGATTAAGAAACAGGGACTTGAGAGTTAATTTATGTTAGGATTGAGTATTTTCAATTGATTAGTGAATCTGGGAGGTGTGTAAATTCATTATTCCTCCTTGCACATTCCTTTATTTCTACTTAGAAGTTCTAGTTCTTCTTTTAGAGGGATTGAATTTTTAAAGGTATGGTTGGTTTAAAGGGTTGATTTCTTTCCTTAGATAAATTTATGGAACCATCAAATTTGGTTCCTTGTCATAGTGGTGAGAGATCCCACCCTATGTCCTAGTTAGGTGTGCAAGATCATGACAAGTGTCACCTTCTCAACACCATCACTCAAATGGATCCATTAGGATAGAAATAAGTGCATTTGGCTAAATGACCAAATCACATGAGATATTGATAAGTGTCTTTGTCTTAGCAATATTAATTCACTAGAGTAGTCACAATTATTGTTAAGTCTTTCCACCATTGAAAGTTCCATGAGTGGGTGAGATCTTAATAGGTTTCATCATTTCACAATATCAAGTCAATTAGGTAGAAAAATAAGACCTTTTGACTAAAGGACACTAGGTGATAGGATTTTGATTACTAGTTAACCTAGGTAGATCTTAACTCTTAACATTAAGCTCTAAGTTAGACTTGTGGTTGAAACTAAAGGTAAGAAATTAGAAAACTATTAACTATTGGATATTAAACTATATTTAGACCAAGAATTGGATCCATAGAACATAACAACTTTAATTTCCATCCCAAGCGACCATTTTTTTCTAATATGACATACATATATGATCTTAGTGTGTTTTAGTGTAATCACCCACTATATAAAGATTTCAAAGGACTTAAAATTTAAGTGCTAAGTCTTAATTTAACTCATTTAAGCTTAATACCAAGTCCAATATATCTATGAACCACACATGAAATGATTCAACCAAGTTTTCTAAGTCTAGATTTATCTATTAAAATTAAATGTGAAGTCATGTCTAGGTTTGCGATATGTAAAATATGACTTCTACTATTGTGCATAGGTGAGATATCAAATGTCACACACATTTCCATTATGCATCTTGCAAGAAGGTGAGTCACTCCTACTCTCGTGGTAGTAGCCATGAAGTGGGGAAGGGATTTCCATGTTGTCTGCTTCCCAAGGGAGAAGGGTCCAATGAGCAGTAGTGGGGTTTGGGTATTGACCGCCTTGTGTTGTGGTTTGATGGTTGTTATTGTTGTTGAAGTTGATGCAATAGAGATGTAGTGGTGTGATTTTTGTGAAACTTATATGACCGGGATGGTTTTCTCTGATTCCATTTAATTTGTTAGCTACAAAAAGGCACAATTTTTTCAACCTTCATTCTTCTAACTTGATTAACTCCTTTAGAAGCATGAGTTTTCTACGCATAACTCTTCCCTCAAGCACTTTTTCTTATTCACAAGTTGAATTTCCCTAAGGATCTTCACTTGCTTATGAGCTTGGTCCTCAATGGGTGCTTCTTGGTTTGTTCGATTATCCCTAATTTCTCCTATGACAATTGCAATCTAATCCTCTCAAATTTTAGGACACATCAGTGTGAGATGTCTAGTGAGGGATTATAAAGTGGATTCATAGATGTGTTTGCCTTAGATATTTGACTTTGTTTTTTGTTGTATGATTGAAATGTATGATGTTTGAGAATTTGAGCTTAATTTTCTTGTTGTATTTTATCTTATTTGATTTTTGGTTTTTGTGTGCCTCGTGTTGTGATCAAGAGATTTCTTTTCTTCCATTTTGTTGTTTTCTGAGTTTTGGGTTTTGATGAATTTTCTAAATGCATTTAAATCTATATAGATGCAGAAATTAAACTACGTTTTTTTTTGCATTTTCCCCAAATTTAAATTCAAATTAATTAACTATTTGCATAAAGTAAACTTTTTCTATTTGAATGCAATCTATATGGATTTTCCTACAAATACAATGTAACTACTATCTTTTTTGTGTTTTTGCATCTTCTTATAAAGATCTAATCTATGCAAAACAAATACAGTGTAGCTAACTGGAAATTAAAATCTACTAAAAACAAGAAAATTCTAATCTAAATAATAAATGTAGGTAGATGTTACTTCCTTGGGAAAGAAAAAGATTTTCTAATTACTATGTAAATCAAAAGCTTTTTAAATTAAATTGAAACAATGAAACCTATAATAGTGAAAAATTTCAAGAACATTTTTGAAGATGTTTAGTGGAGAGCATCCCTAGCAGGTCTAGAAGCAACCATCTCCTTCCTCTACAACAATGGGGTCTTCTTCCTTGATGACAAGGGATAGGCAGGGATTCTTTAGATCTAATTAAATTAGAGATTACTTGAAAGGAAAGGGAAGCTTTGAAACTTTAAAACATGAAGATGAAAGGAAAAGGCACATGAAGTCTTGTATGAGAATTATAATGTTGGTGGGGGCTACTATGAAATAGCCTAAATCCTATAAGGTGATTCAATCCTATCAAAGAGGCAAATAATGAGAGGTTCTTGTAAGGAAATAACTACAATGCAACAATGGACAACCCCCTATCTAGAAATTTGGAAAAGGCACTTAAGTCATGTAGTAAGCATAGATATGCTACGAGAGTTGCTAAAACAAAGAATGTAAACTGAACAACCTTCCCTAAAATTGACAGGAAGGGAGGTATTTATAGGCTAGAAAATTTACAAATTAGGGGAGGTGATTGAGAAAAGACTAGAGAGATAATGGATAGATGCCTAAAGAGCTAACAAGAATCAAGAGGAGAGAAGTATCAGTCAGGGATAACAGAGGCTCAATCAAGACTAGAAAGAACTCTCAATCACAAGTAAAAATGGTGACAAAATGATTAGAATTGAAGCAATCATGCATCACCGAAAGATAACAGGGTCACCACTTTCAGAGGTTTGGTCCCCAATTTTTCCTACCCTAGTCTCCCATGCAACCCTACAACTTAAACTTGGTTACCCAAGCAAAGGTTCTCTCAGGTGACCCTACAACTAAAGGCTGACAAATGGCTTTCAGAGGTGCGTAAGAACTTGGAACCTATTCTAGGGGCTAAACAAGTAGAGAAGGAGATAAGGAGAACAAGGGAACTATCATCAAGTCTAAAATTATTGAGAGGAAGAATATCTCACACCTTTCTAGGTCATGAGATAGACCTACTAGATCATCATCAAACATGCCATGTCAGCCCATGTAATTTTGGGCAATTATAGAGTTTACATAAGAGGAAGTTCTAATATCAAAGTGCACCTCTTAGTATGATATCCTCTATAGATTTGACCTATGAATATAAATATAGTTAAATACATTTGGATTTTAGATCCTATTTTCCTTAAGATTTATCCACAAATTTGTGTAGAGCTCATTGCATTAGATACTTCCATGTGTCACTCATGGACTATGTGATGTTATACTAAGTGTTTCTTTCTTGCACCCTTGTAGTATTGCAGGATTTTGGTGAGTTTTAGGCTCCCTTAATATGTGATATACCTTTAAGTACAATCATTTGATAAGTGTCACTTCCCAATCTGTAATGCCTTAGCTTTTACACTAGGACATTAATGAATAAAAAAAGGATGAACATTTTTTGTAATGTAATTGTTACATGCACATGTCTTAATTACACAATCATGCACTAGAATAATCACAACATCCCATGATGACACTCTAGAACATGATTCCAAACAACCATAGTGACCACTCAGGGTCCAAACACACCAAAAGGACACAAGTGGAAGACTAACCAATCATGTGACAAGGCCACCATGACAACCCTATGAGAGAATGGAGCTCTTCTTGATGAAGGTTGGATGCCAATACACAAGCTTTCACTCTCGCAACCACATGGAATAGGTTTAGGGTGATAACCACCTCAAATCCATCCCATCACGACATAACACAATGTTAAAGCACAAGGAACAACCCAACCAAGAAGAGGATCCACTAGGGAGATCACAACCTCCACCAGATACAATAACAACTAGCTAACACTATGCAAGGTAACTTCCCAAGACAAAAGTGGTCATAACTCCCAATATACATCATGTCTATTTAGGATGAACACGTGAGAAGACTCAAAAGACCAAGGGAGACATCTTTCATATAGAAAGTTTCTCCAAAAATATCAAGAAGTGCTTGTTGTCCAAAGGCTCAAGGACCACAATGTGGGACAGGACTACAATGCTTTTCTAGGACTCTAGAGCTTTAATCTAGTGTCTCCTCTAGGTGCTAGTGTCCTTCTTAGATGCTAGGGCTCTTCCTAGGTGTTGGAGTCCTTTCCAAGAATTGTCATCCTTGAATAGTGCCCGAACAAAAACCTGTCAAAGGCATTAACTCAGGAAAAACATGCATGCCTCCACAAGGATTATACAAAACCCAAAACCACTCAAGGACTCCTTGCAAACATCTATAAGACAAAACAAGATCCCTAAGGTCACACAAGATTGAAAATGCACACGCTTGTCAAAAGTACTCTCCAACAAGGATGGAGATCAACAAGCAAGCCAAGTGTAAGCACCAAGGCACAAGAGAAGAGGTAAAAATCAAGGAAAAACCTCTCTCAACAAAGAAAGAACAACCAAACAATCCAAGCCAATATCAACATATGGCCAACACACCAAACAATGTCAACAATCGACCAACAAGCCGAATAAAGGATCAACCACTATACCTCACAAGAATGAAACATCCACAAGGATCCAAAAGACAAAGCATATACTTCTAACCATAATCAACATGATATCTAATCTCAAAATAATGATAACCATTCATATAGAGAAATATAAACATTTTCTAATTCACTTACATGCCAAATATGAGAAATACCATATGAAATACCATGCTCATTCAACACCAACATCGAGGTAGGCCAAATACAAATGTATGGAAATTTCAACTATAATGTGAGTACAATATAACCCAATCAATAAAGATGGAATAGAGTAAACATACAATATCAAATAGAGGACTCCAACGTCCTCATTTAACCATTTCCATCAATTGAGATAATGCCAGAACATGATAAATTCCTTCCAAACCAAGGTTCTTTTTCCAACCAAACAATATCATAAAATATTAGCATGATGGATGATACTCCCCAAACATGGAAGGATCACACTCCAATATGAAATTAACGTAAAGAGTAATATTAAAATATTAATAAATCACCTCCAAGGTGCTACAACAGGCATGAAGTATAACATGCTCAAAATGCCAAGAATGAACTTGTAAGGGAACCATCCAGGTCCTAAAAAGTCTTCTTGAGGACCAATGGGGAATGTTACCCACCTCCCTACCATATTTCCATCGTCAAGTGCAATAGATGTCTATGTCACTCTAGTCAACCCCCGAGCTATGGAGAAGAAGATAATGAATACACTGATATTGAGGCCACATTCACACAATACAAGAGTTTCAAAAATACCATCACTCACACAAGAGTCACAAGATGGAACCACACACACAAGGTACAACATGGTTTATCTCATCACAAGATTGGATACTCATGATCCAATCAATAAGGACTAGGGGAGGGTAGCTAAGACACTAGGGTGGACTTCCCCTTGGTTCTCCAAAACCAAGCCAGGAGTAAAAAAGACCACAAGGCCTCAAGTAATCATTCACCCTATGGATGCTTCTCAAGAAGGTAGTGAATCACTTCTTCAGTGCACAACACTCACCCAAGATTTCTATTTTATAAGTTACTTAACACAAGTTATTAGATTCATGATTTATTAACTCACATTATTTAATGTAGCAAGAGGCACTTCTTTAGCACTCTCCTTGCCTCCAACCTCGATTCATGATTTATTAACTCACATTATTTAATGTAGCAAGAGGCACTTCTTTAGCACTCTCCTTGCCTCCAACCTCGCCCAATGACAGGTTTTTTGACACTCTTATTACTCATTTTAAGCAAGTGGTACTTCTTCAATGCGCTTCTTGCCTCCAAATGTTGTCCCATGAGTTTGGGGTTTGGAATTATTAATTATTCATTTTAAGAAAGTGGCACTTTTTCAATGCACACCTTGCCTCCAAATTTGCCTAACAAGTTGGGTAATTGGCTACCCCAAGCCTCCTATGGATATCCCCTATCCTACACAATTTAGGGGTCAACCTTCTTCAAGGCACCTGAGAATAGGAAAAGAGTAGTTTTCTCAAGAAACACGCTTCCCAATGCACATACAAAATAAAACATATGGGATAACTCATTACTCCACAAATATACACTATTCAAAATTTTCCATAATTCAATAAAATATAATATAATATTTTCACAAATGTCTAGGGTCCGCCATTGAAGGATCTTGCAGTATCCTTCCCAAAATTCATCCTCAAATTTCATTTTTTTGAAAAATAAAGAAATTCATAAATCTAAAAATACTCTCTTGTCCCAAAATAGCCCAACAACATACTTTTCACATCACATAATTTTTTGACAAGATCTGGTAGGGTAAAACTGAGAAATTCACCTATTTTTCACAATTTACGAAAAATGCAGAAAATAAAAATACGAATATACCCTTTTCTTCCTTTCCTACCCAACACCACACTTTTCAACTCATTTTCAATTTCAGAAATTTTTTCCAGGGTTAGGGTAGGAAAATATTTTTAAAAAATTAAAATTTCCTACAACTTAAATTTTCACATAAAACTCCAAACTTAAATTCAAAAATAAATAAATTACCTCAATGAATTCAAATTCCAACACCAAACAATTCTCCTTCCAATAGAAACTCAATCCAAGCAAGAAAAATCTAGTTTTTCTTCAATGAGGGTTTGAAATGAATTTTTCTCCTTCCATTTTGCTCTCCAGCTTCAAGCAATGCATAATGAATCCAATAACAAAGCCCTTTTCTCCTTATAAGCCACTAATTAGGATTAGGCTAAAACCTTTTCTTAACTTTCCCAAAGCTAAATCACTAAAAACAATAATCCAAAAATTAGATATTTCCAATAATAGAAATTAAATCTATTTCAAGCACCAAACAATTAAATAAATGCCTTTGCAATAAAATACCTTCACAACCAAAATAAATCATTTTAAATGTTTTTTCCTCTACACTAGGAATAAATAGCATAAAATTAATGATTTCCAAGCAACTAGTAATCATTTCGCACATATCAAACACATGCACAATCATACAAGCGATGAGTTAAACACGCCCAAGAAGACAATTCACAGGTATATTACAAGGGGATCCAGAATCGCAATTGATTCAGATGAGGTTTTCATATGTTTTCGACATCAAAGAGACAACTAAGGTGAGATGACTAGGTGATATCCATGTCGACATTCTCCACATACTAACCATTGGTCAATATCTTGTAATTTCCTACACACTCAATGAAATGTTATGTGCGTCTATCCAATATGTAACAATAGCCGAAAAATGATAAAATTATACAAATAAATATTAACCATCTAGTATGTTCATTTCAATTAAATAATGTATTCTAGCAATATGATCAAAGTGCAATTAATCATTTAAAATAATAATATTGAAGGAAATTAGATATTACCTACCCAACATATTATTTAAGTTGAAACTCATAGTATATATTATATATACTATGTTAGTCACAAACAAACATAGAATAAAAGTTATACAACAACCTTTACTCATCTTGAAAGATACAATGAATTCAAAGAATTCATGATCCCAAGTCTCCATTGATTAGGTCTTAATCTTCTGACATTACTCAGAGGTTGATGTGTGTTGCTATTTCCATTTTTGGGCCTTACGTAGATCTTATCAGTAAGATGATGTTTCCTGTAATGATGCTGCACAGAGAGTTATTTCTACATAGGATATACTTCAAATATTGTGTTTATCTTTAAATCTTTGCATGATATTTGTCATTTTGACATGCTTTAACCTCAAATATGCTGAATGTGTTCAATTATCTACGAGATGTCTGCATATTTGCATTATTTGCTTAAGATTGTCAATTATTTGCAATTATGATGATGAAATGCCCTGAAATTGAAAGAAATTGAAAGAAATACTTCAAATTAAAGTTGAATCTTTAGCTATTGATCTACATACACACTTGATACTATCACTATGAGAAGAAATCAAACCATATGTTCACCAGGATGTTCCACAGCTAGACATGGTTGATGCAAACTTCAAAGGATGGTGAATGAAAACAATACATGCAACATGATGAGCACTCCAAGGGACGTAGCAAATCAAAGCACATATCCAGAATTTAGACACAGATTACTCAAGATTTACAAAGATTTGTAATCAAAATGTTCTTCTATTTCATTAAGTATGCAAAAGACATGTACATATACAATAGCTTTGAAATGAGTCCTGAATACTTCAGCAAACAGATTTCAATTAAGTTTTGAATGTTTTAAAATAAGGCATCCCTGCACCTTTTATAGAACAAGATGAGGGATCCGTTACAATTGATCTACGATCAAGATTTATCTATTACAATCTATGGTTCACATTCATTGACCAAGTCAATTCCTTCCACGTGGCACAGGTTGCCAGCTGGCAACCATCTAGATAGCTTATACTTTCATAAGTATCTAATGCAGATATTCCCTTTATGATGCATCCTCATCAGGTTCTTTGTCATCATCATCACTTTCACTGCTCTCGCTATCCTCATCATCATGATGATCGTCCTCTTGAATATGGACCTGCATAGCTGTCCTGATATTCTCATATGCTTGCACTATTTTCTCCAATTCTCCACTATCCTAAGTTCTCGCTTTGGTGATGACATGTTTATGTACCTGATATTTGCTCCGGAGAGATTCCAACTTATTCCTCCTGCTGCTGGATGTTTCATTATAATCTTCCACCTTGACCTTTATTCTCATTACTTTATCCAGCACTTCTTCTGTCAGGTGTTTGAGAGGGTCTTCAGCAACTAGCTGGAAATTACTATGTAGAGCTTTGATGACAAACTCTTCATCTTGATTTTCAATCTTGCCTTCTACATCTCCTTCCAATGCTTCCAAAACTTTAGCCTCATGGGACATCATATCATGTATCTTCATGTTGATATTCCTTAGTTTATTATTGCATCTTTTAAGCACATCACATTCAAATCTGACGTCCTTATTCCAGATACCAATCAATAAGGCTATGTTATTATTCAGTACCTGATTCCTTATTAGAATCTGTGGATCAATCTTCTTCATTTCATCCAAAATGCTCATGATCTTTTCTAATTGAAGTGACCTCCTGCCGATTTCCATTTGCAGTTTATCTACCTTTTTCTTGGAGGTGCCCAAAGAATTCCACCTCCTTAAAGAGGCCTTTGCCACTTCCTCAGCTCCATCGAGCATGGACGACATCCATTTCAACATTACTATGGATTCATGCCTCATGAGGTTTAACTTATTGACCTCCTCCTGAGAAATAGCAGTCAATGGGACTGCATGATCACTGGATGTATCATCAGGGTTAATTAACCCTCTTATATATGCATGTAGCTGAGCAATGTGCTCTTTATGCTGCTTATTCTTCTCTTTCTCTCTCTTAACTCTTTGAGTTAACGAATCAATAATGTCCTTACCTTCTTGGCCTTCCTGATCCTCATTGGCAAATCCCAAATCCACTGTAGTAATCTGGAATTCATCCAAAGTGATCTTGCCTTTTTCTTTATCAACTGCAGGAACGGCTACCTGGGCTGTTCTCCTGCCTGTATCAGGATCCCTTTGTATTGCAGAAGTTATTCTAGCCTTTCTCCTTGGCTTTATTAGAGTTTCTGGGTGGGAGGGTATGGGTGGGAGTAGTTCCTCCCATCTATGGGTGGGACTATCTATCCTCTCATCTATGGGTGGGACTATCTCTATCTATGGGTGGGAGTACTATTGGGTGGGAGTACTATATATAGAGAGGAGGGGAGGGCCGATGGGTGACTATGCTATGGATTCAATATAGAGGTTAGGTTGAGGAGGGAGCGTAGCTAGCACCATATAGATATAGAGGCTCGTCCGAGTGCCCTATGGATTAAGATTAGATTCTCGCTGGACCAGTCATCCTGGGCCCCTATCCCCAATATCTAGATCAGATTAGATTAGATGGGGGGAGGAGAGCACTCGGCCAACCCCGGACGAGGGCGGCTTAGCAATAGTATGTATAGGGGAGTTGCCAGATCGGCTCAACATATCCATAGGGCTAGGCAGCAGCACCATAGAGTTAGCAAACGCTCTCTGCCCCTATATCTCGGGGAGGGCCCCCTCTCTAATCTGAATCTAATCTAAATCTACTACCCATAGTAATTGAATTACCGATTCAGATCAAGTATAGATAGGGGACCGATGAGAGAGTTACAAAAGGACTCGACCAACAGGAGAGGACCCCCTCTATCCCCCTTATATAGAGAGGGGGGTCGAGGTCCCCCTTGGCACTCGACTGACCCCTATGTATATAACCGGGACTCGACCAACACATCTATCTCCTCCCACCCACCCCGGTCAACTGATAGTTCCCTTGGGGGCTGCTCGGGAGGCCCTTTATCTATATTGGGGTCGAGGAAAGGACTAAACCAACCGCGAGCCTGGACCTCGACCCTCAAGGTCAAGTACTCGTCTAGTCAGGGTCAAGTACTTGTCTAGATAGAGTAGAGATAAATAGGGGGCTCATGTATCACGTATCTAGAATTAGACTACTCGCTGCCCTGCCCCCTGCTCCCCCTCCCTAATGAGATAGTTGATCAGAAAGTTGACTACTGACGTGACCCCGCAGGAAATGAAACAGGTGCGACTTGACGGTTGAAGCTAAGTCTGTATGTTGTGTACCGAGGCGGGTCAAGGGGGAGAAGAAAGAGGCTGCCTTCCACCCACCCACCTAGGAGCAATATAGATTTTGATTGGCCTTTCTCGATTCTATATGTAACATGGCCACGGGGTGGGTGGGTGGCAATAGGGGGCAGGGGTAGAGGACGGTTGGGAGGATATAGAAGTTAGTAACACCTAACCGAGGGTGTACGGGTAGGCCTTTAGTCAAGGTGGGAGGCAAGACCTACCCGTGAAAGGAAGTTATTGTCCCAGAGCTACAGGAGTTCAACCGGTGGTGCGGGGTGGTAAGTTCAACCTGACAAAAATAGCATCCAATAGCTGGCTGGGCAAGGAAGAGTTTAGAGTTCTTTCATTCGATAGGAAGTTCTAGCCCAACGAGGGAGGGAGGTTGGTTGGGAGGGAGGAGATAGTAGTGGATGAGATAGTAGTTCCCCCCTCCCATCTATGCTATCTACCTATCTCTCTATGGGTGGGAGTAGTTCCCCCCTCCCATCTAGATATGGGTGGGACTATCTCTATCCATGGTTGGGTGGGAGGGTATGGGTGGGAGTAGTTCCTCCCATCTATGGGTGGGACTATCTATCCTCTCATCTATGGGTGGGAGTACTATTGGGTGGGAGTACTATATATAACATAAACTGAAACTCTAATAATATAAACACACACATACACACATGGGCTAGTTTCGCTTAAGTGGAGCCTACTTTTACACACACACAAATATATATGGGCTAGTTTCGCTTAAGTGGAGCCTACTTTCACACACACACACACATATGGGCTAGTTTTGCTTAAGTGGAGCCTACTTTTATAAATTAAAATCTATCATCTTTACACATGGCATAAAAGTGTTATGGCTACAAAGTCACTAAATTCTTAAATGACTTGAAATATGGCATTGGACCCACTTCTTTATCAAAGCACTGAAATCCCAAAACATCAAAAAGTGACTCGATACTAAACTAAAGGTAATCTCTCTTCCAACATGATTTACCCATGGTCTCATGTTTGTTCAAACATGAACTATTTCACAAGATGTGGACCAATTGTGTAATGCCCACAGACGTTTGTGCCTTTCTCTTTGTCTTGTTTGGCATATCAGAGTTGTACAATGTTTTGTTGTGATATTTTTATTGTAGATTGGTGATCGCTAGTTGATATGATACCAATGTTTGATTTGAATTCTTGATGTATATATTTGAATCTATGAGACTTATATATATATACAATGCCATATTTCAAGTCATTTAAGAATTTAGTGACTTTGTAGCCATAACAATTTTATGCCATGTGTAAAGATGATAGAGTTTAATTTGTAAAAGTAGGCCCCACTTAAGCGAAACTAGCCCAAATTATTAAGTTTATATTTATTAACTAGATTTTATAGTAGGACCAGGTTCACATCCATGTTAGCCCAGGTTTGGAAGTTGATTTAGAATTTAGGCCTAATAAGCAAGATGAATCCAAACATGGAATGTAAACAATTTTATAGTCAAATTAGATATAAACCTCATTACATACCTATTTTCAAACTCAAGGTACATACAAATTTTCTACAATATATGTGTCAAAACTCTTCCTTTTCTCTTACAACCATTCCTTTTTTCCAAAAAACTATCTAACTCCTTGATTTTTTTATTTTTCAAATATTTCAAATAAAATATTAAGTCTTGAATGATAATGTAAATGGGTTCATTAAAGTTGATTATATGCAAACTTTAATAAGAATGACTTCATAATAGAAAATTAGATCTCTACATAATTTTAATATGCATTTGGTTGGCATGAACATCTCTGGAGGCATTTTGTCAAATTTTTCACTTGCATAGTCTATAAGTGGATATTTTTGAAGCATTTTATCAAATAGTTCATTAGAATTTGCTTTGTTCTCACATTTTGTAAACATGCTTATTAGGGACACTTCTAGTTATAGCTTTCAATATGATTCCTCTTTCCTTTATGTTGTGATGAATATCCATATCTTGTTTCATAGTTCATGTTAACACTAATAGGAATCTCTAGCAAAGATAATTTGACTACGCTAGAGATCTATTTATGTAGTTCACGTATGTTGTCTATGCTTCCACATTTTGCATACATACATGTCAGTCATCTACAACAACATTTGGCAAATATACACTCTCAACATGCTTAATAGATATCTATACTTTGTTATATAGCTCCCACTTTTGGCATGCATAAGGAGAATACTAGGAAAAATTGAGGAATTTGGCTTCACAACATTCTCAATGTTTTCACATTTGACATATGATGCATTTGCAACTCTAACTCTAAAAAAGCCTCCACCACATCGTGAAGTCTATCCTTACACCTATTAATTGCATTCACTTGAAAGTTTCTTAAGTCATTTTCAACTAATCCACTTTTAATATATAGTGATCGTTGCATTCCTTGAGACCACATTCATTAGGTATTCTGTCAGATAGTTCATGGATATTGTTGTAGATAATTATTTTTACCTATTTTATCAAATGATTCATGAGCCTGATCTAAGATTCCACATCTTGTATGGATTTCTACTTGGGTATTTGTAAACTCAATCATTTGACAAAAATCCACTTCCAATGATGCTTTAATGAGCATCCATATCTTTTGTTGAATCTCCCAATTTAGGACAAGCCTTTAAGTATGTTGTAAATGTTGTGGGATTTGGCTTTCCAACTACTAATTGTATTTGTTTGAAATTTGTTAAAGCCTTCTCAATAGATCTAAGTTGTGTGTGTATCCTACAACCATTGCACTTTACAAGACTGTGCATCCATATCTATGCTTCTACAAGGATCATTGTACACCTTGCATTTGAACGTTTAGTTTGTCAAATTTGGGGCATGTCCATGGCTATTTGAAGCAAAGTGTTTAACTAGCAATCCTCCTAATAACATTTCTAGAATTTGAAGTTTAAATTATACTATTTGCACTTCCTATTTTAACCAAGAAACCAACTATTTACTGAAAGAAAGATTTATTTGTAATGATTTTAATCTAGGGAAAAGATTGAAGTTACTTAAAACCAAATTAATTCATCAAAGATCTAAAAAATAGTTGTTGTAGTAAAGCAATAAATCTATTTTAACAAACTTGGAAATGATCAAAGCAATTATTCTATTTTTGACAAAACAATAAAATAATTAAATACTGGTCCTTTCCCCTTTGGTGAGAGTGGGCCCTTGCTCCACATCTCTAGAGAAAAGACCAATTCAGCTTTCAAATCACATGGATATGGAACTGCCTTCTTCTAATTCTGAATTTCAAAATCATAAAGTATATGCTAATAAAAATAACAATGTTCTTTCTTGATGTTCAAAAATTAATCTATATCTATTCTATGGCTCCCATATATATCAGTTGTTTATTCATTGGTAGACATTTCCAGTCTTATTCTTCTAACTATTAGTTTTGTAAAAGATACAATCTCATTTATTCATTTCACTGAACATGCAACTACTAACTCTAAGAAAATTCATGCAATACTAAAAGAAACTATAGAGTAGCACTTACTATGTCACTTTGAATAAAGAGTTCAACTTATGTTTCAAAGGCCATGAAAATCAATCATCAAAAGATATAACATAAAAACAATAGTTGGCAATATATTCTATAACTCATGCATGATCAATTTGTTGGTGCTTCCTCCACTTCAAACTGAATCAGTTAAATTAGGAAAGGACAAAGTTTGCTCTATTCTGCAACATTTTAGGTGTATGTGCTGGCAAAAGTTTACTGTAATCTTCCTCAACAATCTTCAGAGTCCCTTGTATAACTCTAGAGTGTTGAAAGCATCTCAGAAGCTTCTTCAAAAAGCTCTTGTGCTAATCTCTGAAGTTCAAAGAAACTTCTCCAGAGCCTTATGAAAACCTTGTTGTTTACAATTCAAGGATCTCTGCAACAAAAATGTATTTTTGCATATCTTTTGTTAGTTAAAACCTTCAACATGAAGCCATCTAATTTCAGAAGTTACTTCCAACATTACATCTACAATTAACATAATTAAACGAGGTTTTTAACAACTTCATGTACAAATCAAATGATGTATTAGATTTAAGGCAGGAAAGGAAGATACATTTGCAAATTTTGGTGAGCTCTCTCTGAAGCTCATCATCCCCTTGTGCTTAAGGGTTTGTAGGTCCTCCTGGACTGCATTGAAGCCTTACCTTCTTCATGAGATACAACTTTTCTATAATATTGTAGTTGGATAGGAATATCCTCTAGGTCCTCCTTGTGGTATCTCCATTTTCTTGAGATTTATCCACCTATTCTAACCATTCCTCAAAATTTGATTCCTTCATTTGGATAAATCTCATACCTCCCCTAATCATGGAGAAATTTTCCCTTAAGAACACATTGTAGTTGCCACTAGGTAGCCTACATGAGAGTGCATTAGAAGCTAGGGTTGATACTGTGACCACTTTCTCTTCTAACATCATTATCTTTTCTGGTAATACAAAAATTTCTTTCTGTAGTTGTAGCATCATAGTATCATCAACTAAATCATGGCATCTCCTCTTCCAATGATACAAGGCCCTAGGAACATTCAATTGGAATGTTCTTAGGAAAACATCAATCTAAGTACTTTGATCTTCTGTAGGTATCTTGACAGTCAATTCCTTGACCAACTCTTCTAGGTCAAAAAAATTGTTTATATTAGCATTAGTTATTTCCAAGGTTTGACTATCAGCATTTTCTTTTAGTGCTGCTATCAAAGTAATACAATTGGTTGTGGTTTTAGATGATTCAACCTCTTTATTTTTAAATTTTTGTTCTGCCTCAAAAACCTATATTTCATTTTGTTGAATCTCTACATATTTTTCCCCAATTTCCTTGTCTTTTGCTTCAATAACATCCTCCTTTTCTTTTATATTTTCCCTCAGGTTAAGGATTTCTTGGTCCTTTATTTGACTGGTATCCTCTCTTTCCTTAATAATGAGTTTTTTACCCCAAATAAACTATTTTAAGTTTGCAATTTCTTCCTATAACTCATGTTCTTTAGAGATCTCAATACCTTTATAATCTGTAGCCTGAGATTGGCTTCCAGTTTCAAATCCTATTTGTATTTCTACCTCTTCTTCTGGCTTAATCTCTGCCTCTGTCTATACTCATGTGTTTGCCCCCATTTATTCTATCTCCTCTCCTATATTTGCTTCTGTTGTATTGTCATGCATGTTAGATTGTCTGTTTACACCCTCTAAAGGTCTCTCAACATTTTCTTTTGAAGCCATTTGAGGGGTAGGAAAGGTTACTCATGTCTGGAGTTCAACAATTATTTCTACAACTAATTAAGAGTCTTTCTCTTGATGAATTTTATATCTTTGGCGCTTGCTTCACCAGAGCCTTCTAAGTGACTGTTTCTCTTCAATATTTGGTACCTATTGAGGTTGCTCTATCTCAAAAGAAATGGTTTGTGACTTATTTGCAATTGGTTCATGTGCTCCAGAGGTAGAAAGTGGGGAGTGTTGATGCTCAATAGGGTTTTCTAGGGGAGATTTTTTAGTTATCTTTCCCCTTTTGCTTCTTCTCACTAGTGCAGATGGTTCTTCAACTACTAATTCTACTCCTCTCTTCTTTTTCTACCTTTTCTCCAAAGATGTTTTTGTTTTATTTCCTTTTTGTTTTGGATTATGTGAAGGCTCCTCAACTGTTATTTCCTTTTGTTCCCCTTTTGGAGTTTGAGGAGGTCCCTCCTCATCCTTCCTCTTTAGGGTTGTGGATGATGCATCAACCATTATCATTTTGTCCTTCTTTTTCTTCGAGATCTGAGGAGTTTCCTCAATAGTTGTTCCACCCTTGCCTTTCTCTAGAGTAGGGGAATATTCTCTTATGACCATTTTTCCTTTCTTTCTTTCCCCTATAGTCGGAGAAGATGCTTTTGATATGGCTTTACCCCTTTTTTTTCTCCCTAAGTAGGAGAGGACTTTTTTGTCATAGCCTTCTTTCCCTTTTTCTTCTCTGTATATGAGCCCTCTAAGAAGGGTTGCCAATGAGCCTCTCCCCCTCTATCAGAAATGAAATAATGCTCCATGACAAGAAAAATAAGACCATGGTATTTAATTGGCCCTTTACCTTGTTGGTATCTATTAGCCATTATGTTTATAGAAGAAAATAGAAAATTTGGTAAATTTTCCCTATATGTTGGATTGTTTGACCATGTCTCAAATAAATGGGCATTTTCATTATGGGTCCTAGAACTATAGAAAATTGATTGTCACAAGTAAAGTAATTCATTAACCAGGTTGCTACAATTTGCCATGGTTCAGGAAGACTGGTACAAATAATCCCTTTTACTTCCCCTTTATTAATATTTGTTCTAATTCCAAGTTCATTTTCTATAGAGCAATTCTTGATTAAATCAAAATAGAGTCTTAACATAGTAGAATATCTCACCTTCTTCAAGAATGCTAGATATGGTGTTGATGATAGAGGAAGATACTAGAATGGTGACACCTCATACTTTGCTTTGGTCATCATATAGTTTTCAACAAATTCTTCAACAATCTCTTCATGAAACCATTCAAATTTTTCTATAAATGCCAGCCATCTTATATCCTTGAGAATGTTAGCTGATTCCTGGTCCTGAAGAAGTTTTTGAGTGGTCTCCGTCTATGATTTATTTTTAATTCTCATCTTGCAAGTTGTTGTCAATGTTGAACAGAGATTATTGTTTGATCTTAGCTTTGAAACTTGTGATATTCATTTTGGAAAAAAGAGCTACATCACCGTTAAGCTTGATCACCTCTCTTGGGGTCATGAACTATGGAGGTAGTTATTTCACACAAGGGGAAATGATTGTGGGTAAGAATAGAAATGAGAGATCATTAATGTCAAATGAGTGGATTATGTCACTCTGGGGGTGTTACACAGAATGACACATATCCACCCATCATGGAAAATGTTTGGGTTAGCTTTGGAAAGGATTACGATGTATGAGAAATTATTGATTTGTACCATATTAATTGATAAATTTGTATTTTAATTAGTTAAAAGCATAGCAATACCTATGGTTGCTTCTACAATCATTAGGTGTCATGTTGATAGCTCGCTCTATAGTGTCAGCAAGATTTGATGTGACCACTGTTAGAAATGAAAGCAACACTACCTCAATGGAAATGTGATTCAATATAAATTTCAGCAATCTTTAAGTGTACTTTAACAATGGAGATTGTAACAAAACATAAAATCCACTACAGAAAAGATGTCAAACATGAAGAACTCAACAAAATGACACAATTTTTACATGGAGAAAATCCTTGCAGGTAGAAAACTCCACCAGGAAAGAGGCACAAGTTTGTATTAATCTCAACAAGATTGTACAATACATCAACTACACAACTGTCTCCACAAGTCTTCAATCCGACAGCATTTCAGCAGCACTTGAGTACCTAAAATCTATATTGCAGCAAAAAATACATGGAAAATACTTATAGAAAAATTTTCCAACTCATCCTAGGCGTTCACCTTCTCTCTCCTAAGATTCTCCAACCTGTAAACATTAATTACCATCTTACAAGCATCTTACACTTGTCCAAAAATGTTGTGCAAAGGTTGGGGGCCAAAGACTAAATCTGGCCTCTTACAACATCTTATGATGCGTCATAACTATCATAGATTCCACAAAAGAGTATCTTTCCAAGATAGGAACCTTGGGCTAAATATAGCAAATATACAACTAACATATCTGTCATATGCGTCATAGAATCACAGAATCTTATGACAACTTGCAGTTGTCATAGATTTACTTACCAAACATTATGACAGTTTTCATTCATGCCAAAAATAGTATATTCCTCAAGGGAGCACGTCTAGCCTCATTTACTTTGAGGTTTTACATTTTCCAATAGTAAAAGTCACTCCGTAATTACCTTCGGTTACTCTGAAATTACCCATGCCAGTGAAACTAGTACATCTCCTCATGGATAATTACAAATTATATATAATAAATGGAATATATACAATATTGGGATTTACAAGGTTAATAGCACCTTATCCCAACATTCTCCCACTTGACATTATACATTGTAAATCAACCATAGGAAATCAAATGAAAAATAATCAGGCACTAGAAACAAGGCCCATGGCCTCTCTGCACCATACGAACTTCTCTATGCTCACAGGCTTGGTCAATGAATCTGCAACATTCTCTTGAGTGTCTATCTTCTTCAGCTCAATCTCTCCATTTGCAACCAACTCTCAAAAAAAGTAATATTGAACATCAACATGCTTAGTCTGAGCATGATACATGGGACTCTTGGCCAAACAGATAGCACTCTGGCTACCACAACCAATTCGAATGATCCTGCAATCAAAACCAATACCTGTACACAGTCTCCTCAACCAAACTGCCTCCTTAGAGACATGAGTTGTAGCCCTATACTCTGCTTCTGTGGTGGACAAAGCAACTATGGGCTGCCTCTTACTCATCCAACTCACTGCTCCTCCAAACAGAGTAAACACATAGCCACTAGTGGACCTTTGACTGTCTAAGTCACCTGCCCAATCTGCATCAACAAAACTCTATATGTCCAAAGATTTATCAGTACTATCAGTACCAGAATAAACCAAACAATGATCAGGAGTACCTGCAAGATATTTAAACACCCTCTTCGCATAGTTCCAATGCTATCTACCAGGGTTAGACATAAATCTGCTCAAAACTCCCACTGCTTGGGCAATATCTGGTTTAGTGCACACCATTGCATACATCAAACTCCCTACAGCACTAGCATATGGCACATTAGACATATCGTCAAGATCATCCTCAGTCTTTGGACACATCTAATAAAAGCTTAGTACCAATGGGTAAAGGAACTCTAACTGGGTTACAGTCCTGCAAACTAAGCCTCTGTAAAATAGTATTCACATACTTACTTTGTGACAACCAAAGGTTTTTGTTAATTCTATCCCTCCTGATCTCCATTCCTAAAATATACCTTGCAGCACCAAGATCCTTCATCTCAAATGCACTTGAAAGTTGGGCTTTAAGCTCATTGATCATACCCTTAGTATTGCTGAAAAATAACATGTCATCAACATACAAAGCAATAACCAGTATAGAATCACCAACACAATAAATGTAAACACAGTGATCCTCCTCGCTTCTAAAAAAACCTAATTTCAAAACAAATGAATCAAACTTTTGATACCACATTCTAGGGGACTGTTTTAAACCATAGAGAAACCTCTTCAACCTGCAAACCCAATGTTCTTTTCCTTTTACCTCAAAACCTGTAGGCTGTTGCATATAAATTTCTTCCTCAAGATCTCCATGCAAGAACGTAGTCTTAACATCCATTTTCTCAATCTATCAATCATAAGTTGTAGAAATGGATAAGAGAAATCTAATAGAAGTCAATTTAGCAACAGGAGAGAATATCTCACCAAAATCAACTCCCTCTCTTTGGGAGTAGCCCTTAGCTACCAGTCTAGCCTTGTACTTCTCCAATGACCCGTCTGCTCCAAACTTCTTTTTGAAGACCCACTTACAACCTATGGCCTTTCTTCCTTTAGGCAAATGAACAAGATCCCAGGTGTTACAAGAGTCTAAAGCTATCATCTCCTCCTACATGGCTAACTGCCAAGACTCACTATCATCTGCAGAAATAGCTTCCCTGTAGGATCTAGGTTCATCATTAGTACTCAATAAAGCATATCCACAATAGAAATCTGGTGGGCTATACCTGTCAACTATATTTTATTGCCTTGTGGATCTCCTCAAGGGTGGAAAAAGAGACTCTACTCATTCTTCTGCATGATCATCTACACCAACTTCTTCTGTCACAATAGATGCATCTTCATCAGAACTACTTCAATCTTCTTCTTCTTCATCCCCCAATCCATCATTCTGTTCTTCCTGAGGTGCATCTTTCTACTCTAAATCAAAGTGCACCTTCTTTACCTTTTCATATTTTTCTTTTGGCTGCTCAGGTTCAGAAATAGCTCTAAGTTCCCTAAAAATAACATCTCTAGAAAAGATAATCTTGCCGGTTAGTGGATTCCAAAGCTTATAACCTTTGACATTATCACCATATCCAATGAATGTACACTTTTCAGCCTTTGGATCCAACTTAGATCACTTTTCCTTAGGCACATGAACAAAAGCCTCATAGACAAAAACCCTTAAATGTAAAACAGAAGGTTTCTTACTTGTCCACACTTCATAAGGTGTCGAATCAAGAGCCTTACAAGGAGATCTATTTATCAAGTAGCAAGTAGTACACACAGCCTCTGCCCAAAAGCATTTATCCAACTGTGCATCTCTCAACATCCTTCTAGCTCTTTCCATAATTGTTCGGTTCAACCTTTCTGCAACACCATTCTGCTGTGGTGTATACAGAGTTATCTTTAGTCTGATTATTCCCGCATGCTTGCAAAACTCATCAAATTCCTTAGAGCAATATTCCCCTCCATTGTCAAATCTTAATATTTTTATCTTTAAACCTGATTTGTTCTCTACTAAGACTTTGAATTCCTTAAACTTAGTGAAAACTTTAGATTTATGCTTCATAAAATAAATCCATGTAAATCTGGATACATCATCAATGAAGGTTACAAAATAACAAGATTTTCTAATAGATTCATTATCCACAGGTCCAAACACATCTGTATGAATAATTTCTAACTTGTCTTTTGCTCTATTGCTTCCTAAAGGAAATGATTTTCTATTTTGTTTACCAAACACACAATGCTCACATAAATCAAAGTGCTCATTAGAATAAGAGAAACCCTCCAACAAATTTTCATTCTTAATAGTTTTTAATACATTATTACTTGTGTGGCTCAATCTACGGTGCCACAACATACATGTATTTTTAGTAGTGGCCTTAGATACATAGGAGGCATTACAAACTGTAGTGGCTTCAAGCTTAAACAAGTTCCCGAATATCTTCCCTTTCGCTACCACCAAGTTCCCTCTCACCAATCTGCAGCCATGCTTGTCAAATGTCACATGTATTCCCAAATCATTCAACTTCAAAACTGAAATCAGATTTCTAGCTAATCCAGGAACATGCAAAACCCCAGGGAGGGTTTTAATCCTCCCATCACTGAAACACAACAATATCTTTCCTTTCTCAAAAATTAGATATGAAGTGTTGTCACCAAGGTAGATATTACCTCCATCATATTCTTCATATGTGGAGAACCATTCCTTATGCGGGGTCATATGAAATGAGAATCCTGAGTCAACCAACTAGTGATCATTAGAAACAACATTACATGAGAAAGTAAAACTTTTTCACCTATATTCGAGGACTTATCCGAAGCACTCTCCCACTATTTCTTGGGGTTTCTGCACTCCTTTTACCGCTGTTCCAACACTTAACTTTGTTCTTTTTACTAGGAGTCTTAGACTGGCCCTTGGACTTGTCCTTAGCCCCTTTCTGATCTCCTTTAGGTCCCCTTTCCTTAGACCTTCCCCTGACACTAAGAGCATCCCTTGAACTATTCGAACTCTTCTTCCTCAATTCCTGTGACAGTATTACTGAAACAAGAGCATCCAACTTCAAGTCCACAAGGTTAGCAGTGATAGCAAGGATAACATTCTCCCAAGACTCAGGTAAAGAATAAATAAGTAAGATACATTTATCTTCCTCACTAACCTCAACATCTACTGAATCAAGTTGACTCAATAACAAATTAAAAGAATTTAAATGCTCTGCAACTGATTCACCTTCTCGCATTTTCATGGAAAACAATTTTCTTTTTAAATAAAGTTTATTTACCATACTCTTGGCTTGATAGATCTCACCCAACCGATTCCACAACTTGTGTGCGGTCTCCTCCTTTGTGACATTCAACAGGACAAAGTCTGAAAGACACAACCGGATGGTTCCTCGTGCCTTCTTATCTAGTCTATCCCACCATCTTGAGAGACATCGTCAGGTTTCTTCTCTTTTTGAACAACCCACCATTGGTTTCATTCTTCCAACAAATCTTCCATTTTCAACTTCCACAACTCATACCTCGTTCCGTTAAACTTCTCAATGTCCAATCGAGAGGTTGATGCAACAGTGGATCCAACCATAATAACAACACAAGATCTTCAAAACAAACACAACCAAATCTCACACTATAGCTACAGCTTCCACACTACCATCCAAGAGTCAAAGCTGGCCAGGCTCTGATACCAAATGTTAGAAATGAAAGCAACACTACTTCAATGGAAATCTAATTCAATATAAATTTCAGCAACCTTTAAGTGTGTTTTAACAATGGAGATTGTAACAAAACATAAAACCCACTATAGAAAAAATGTCAAACATGAAGAACTCAACACAATTACATAGTGTGTACATGGAGAAAACCCTTGCAGGTAAAAAACTCCACCAGGAAAGAGGCACAAGTTTGTATTAATCTCAACAAGATTGTACAATACATCAACTACACAACTCTCTCCACAAGTCTTCAATCCGGCAGCATTCCGGCAGCACCTGAGTACCTAAAATATGTATTGTAGCAACAAATACATGGAAAATACTTATAGAAATACTTTCCAACTCATCCTAGGCATTCACCTTCTCTCTCCTAAGATTCTCCAACCTGTAAACATTAATTACCATCTTACAAGCATCTTACACTTGTCCAAAAACAACCATGCAAAGGTTGGGGGCCCAAGACTAAATCCGGCCTCTTACAACATCTTATGACATGACATAACCATCATAGATTCCATAAAAGAGTATCTTTCCAAGATAGGAACCTTGGGCTAAATATAGCAAATATACAACTAACATATCCGTCATAGAATCACAGAATCTTATGACAACTTGTAGCTATCATAGATTCACTTACCAAACATTATGACAATTGTCATACATGCCAAAAATACTATATTCCTCAAGGGAGCACACCCACCCTCATTTACTTTGAGTTTTTACATTTGCCAATAGTAAAAGTCACTTCGTAATTACCTCCGGTTACTCTAAAATTACCCCTGCCAGTGAAACTAGTACATCTCCTCATGGATAATTACAAATTACATATAATAAATGAAATAAATACAATATTGGGATTTACAAGGTTAATGGCACTTTATCCCAACAACCACTCTATTAATCCACAACATCTGATGTGACTGGTCCATAACTACAGCAAATTGATGTGGAAATTTCATAACGTTAGCAATGTTTTATGTGATTGGTTGCATACGTTAGCAAGATTATTAGTAAAGACCATTAGATGTTTGAGTGACAACTATCATCATGAAGTATGACTCATTTAAGATTTGAAAGTGATGTAAAAGAGTCATAAAAGTATTGTTCTATGATCCATACAAATGCCAAATATAAATAAATAAAAAACTTGAAGTGTGAGCGCCGGAGGTGTGTTGAACTGGCTTGTAATACTAGCACTAGAGGTGCCCTAGAGTGGCCAACAAAATGTTGAAGTTGCTCTGAAGATGCTCTTGATTTGTTCTTGCATGGAGAAAAAGAACTTTAATTTTACTGGTTTTCAATTCTTTTTGGAAGAAGAACCTCCATTTTACGAGTTTTCACTCCATTTTTTTAGAACTATTCAACTATCTATTTTAAAAAAAGAGTTTTACCTCTTTTACATAAGTCTAGGCGTGAAAGATGTTTGACAAATTCCTCTTTGGTAGAAGGACGTTGATAAAGATGAAGTCTATGTCCATTTACCAAAAATGTATTATGTTCTCCATCAATTGGTGATAGTTGAGCTGTCCCATTATCATAAACTTCCTTGATCTCATATGGTCCCATCCAGTGTGTCTACAACTTACCCTTGAATTCTTTGAATTTAGAATCATATAGGAGGACCAAATCCCCAACTTGAGATTTCCTTTCCTTAATGTGTTGATCATCCCACAGTTTCCTTTGCTGCTACATTATTTTTGTTTGTTGAATTGCCTTTAGTTGAATTTCATATAACTCATTGAATTGTAAGATATAGTTCTTCTATGCAATAGTCAACTCAAGGCCAATATCCATTGAGGTTCAAAGAGTTTTGTAGCTCAAATTCTATTGGCAAAATTAGCTTCTTGCCATAGACCAGCTCATAGGAGAAAACCCTGTGGTTGACTTCCATGTGGTGTTATATGCCCATACCACCTCATGTAACCTACTTTTCCAATCCTTTATATTCACTGCCACTATCTTTGTCAAGATATTTCCAATTCTCTATTTGTTACCTCGACCATTCTATTGGCTTGAGGGTTATATGTGAAGATTACCTGTGTTTAATTTGGTAGAGGTTTGTAAATGTCTGGATTGGACCTCAGTTTGAAACAATAGTACTTAGGGAACCAAATCTTAAGAATATTTTGTGATACAAGAAATCATCAACCTTCTCCTCTCTAGCAAATTGTAGTGCCTGAACTTCTACCCACTTTGTTACGAAATCTATGCACACCAAGATATATTATTTCCCTTCAAATGATGGTGAGATTGGTCCCACAAAATCTAGGCCCCACTGCTCAAAAGGTTCTAAATCAATTTGAGGGTGTAAGGTCATTTGATTGGTGAATGTAGCCTGACCCATTCTTTGACACTGATTGCACTGTCTCATATATTTCTTGACATCCTTACAAAGAGATGACCAATAGTATTTAGCTCCCAAAAATTTGTAAATTGTCCTTTGTGAGGAGTAGTTTCCTCCCATGGGTTCATCATAGCAAGTCCTCAGTATATCAAATATTTCATCAACTCTTACACAACTGCATAAAACAAAATCAGGTCCACATTTGAACAACATGTCATTTAACCATTTATAGGACAAACTTTCTTTTACCAATTGTTTCCTTTGTTTTGAGGTAAAATGTGAAGGAAACAAGCCTGTAGCTAGGAGATTGGTGATATCAACAAATATGAAGTGTTGGAAGAGACAACAAGTAGGTTCTCATCTGGGAATCCATCTTCCATAGGTTCATTTTCTCCACCTATATGCAATCTAGACAAAAAATCAGCAACTAGATTGAACTTTCCTAGATTATCAATGATGGTATATCAAATTCTTGCAATAACAATAGCCATCTTATAATTCTTGCATCAACAATTGGTTTGTTCATCAAATATTTGATGGTTGCATGGTCAATGTATACACAAACTTTATATCCGGTGATGTAATGCCTAAATTTGGCAATAGCATAGATGACAACCATGAATTATTTTTTGTTGGAGTGAGGTTTTTAGTAATGTAGTGTTAGTATACAGATTTGTCACTAAAGTCTATTTTCTCATGCCCATATATAATGACAAATGTACTAACAATTGAGTTCATTTGCAATTGTATTTGCAATGACTGCATTTTTTACAAGATCATAAATGAATAAATAGAGGGATATGCTTTTAACCAGAAAGAAACAAGGTAGTGCTTTTAACCAGAAAGCAAAAAAGGCATTCAACTCAAAGAATTGAAGAAAAGAGGAGCGCAAAGACTCCTTTTAGCACACTCACAACTTTGATATTTTCAATAACAAAATCATCATTGGAATTCTTAACCGAAAGAGAAATAATTCACAACAATGATCCTTAAATAGAGATTTTCCAATTCTTTCAATGTAAAACTATAATTCAAAGAGATGACACATTCAACATAAGAACATAACATCCATCCACTGTAACACAAAGTTTACAATATCTGTCTGCAACTCCTTAAACTTCATTCATATATTGAAATAAATGTAATGAAGTAGAACAGAAAAGTGACCATTCAACAACACAAAGTTTGCCAAAAGATCCTACTAATATTGATAGGCTCTATATATAGCCTTGTCTTAAAAGAAACTGTCTTTAAAATAACATAATGGCTTCATGAAATTAGCCAATTAAAACATCATTAATGATAAAATAGTCTTTTAAATATCAAGTTTCAAAGCCTTGTAGAAAGATCATTAAAAAAAGAAAGCCATCATGTGACAACATCATGATCTTCCTCTCGGACCGCTTCATCTCCTTTCTCTCGTTCCTCATCACCTAACAAATCCAACCGTGGCCTCATCCTCACCTTGTAACTCTTGAACCTAGAAATGATTGGATTCAGGATCTTTCCACTTGGGCTAAGAGTGATGTGAATTCAAATTTTCCACAATTGATTACTCTTTCCGCATCTATCATCTTCTTATTGACATCATCAATTTCATTCCTAAAAGTCTTGAGATATAATGCAACACGACCAAGCTTTCCCAAAGAAGTGTCATTTATGTTATCAATACTAGTTAATTCTTCACTGAGTAGCTTTTTGAAGCGTTGTTTAACCTCCTTCACATCGAGCAAATTATCTCCACCTTCATCAAGAATTTCAGCCTCTAATATCATACAATTTTTCCTAATGTCCACTAGGTCGCCATGATAGTGATTCAAAATTGTTCTTATTTCACCTATAAATTGTTTAAACACAAACAACTTCTAGTCAATAGCATTCAGCCAAGAGATTGAATTATTTTCCTTAGGTTTGTTGAAGACCTTTTTAGCCACCAGAATGTTGGTATCAATCTTTGTCATCTCCTACACTTCCTTAGATACCATTAACAGAGTGCTCTCATCCTTATTAAAATTCTATAATTCTGCAATCAGTTCCTTCCTTTTGCTGGAGCTATAAGCATATAGTTTCATTACTTTCTCAATATACAACAAACTATCAATAGTGACCTTTTCAATCCACTTTTCAGTGGCTTTGGCTATAGTTTGGTAATTTTTAATTTTCTTTAATATTTTAGGATTCACTCCATCAATAGGAACAATTAGAGCCATATCAAGAGGTTGAGAAGTAGCATTTACAATTGATTGAATAAATGAGGTTAAAGCATTCACCTGGTTTTGTAATCTCACATTTTCTTGCTTTTCTGCTTTAACTCTCTTAGCCAACATTCTGACTAAAAACTTAGTATGATAGATGTCTCCTTCTACAATGGGGGACCCATATCAACTTTGCTCATATTGAAATCAACTTATGTAACTTTGTGTTCATCTTTATCCCCAATAGGGTTAGTGATTTCAAGAATTTGGTGACTACTCTTGACATCCTCTTAGCCTTTTTAGGCTACGGGCTAGTTTATTGTAGTTTAGCTACAATATCCACATTTACAATTGTCATAGGGGTGTATCTTCTTTTCTTTTCTACTGCCTTCTTAAGCCAAGAAGGAGATGGTAATACTGCATTACTATGGTTGGCATCCAAAGTGGTATTCTTTGGCTGGTTTTAGTGCTAATTGAAGGAGTTTCATTGGAAATAGGAGAAGCTGGAATATCAAATAAAGTGCAAAAAACACTATCTTCACCAAGTTGCTAAAAAATAGAGGAATCATTACCTGGGATAGGAGATATAGGAGAAGTCACATGGTCCATTTGGAGCTACTAAATAACATCCAAGAGTCCTTTTCTTTTTCCAAGCCTTTTAGTATTGGTTCACTATTTTCTTCACATACATTTTTCAATTTTTTATTCTCCTCAGGGTCTTCTCCATCACCACCTTGTTGTGAACTAACCCTAGACTTGGTTACATCTACACTGACTAAAGTTCTCTGATGTTCAGTAGTATTAAAAGACCTTTGTTCCTTTGTTGTAGGCTCTCTTTGCAAAGAAGTAGACACAATACATTCATGAAATTTCCCTCTAATCCACTTCTCAGTCTTGTTCAAGACAAAAGAAGACCAAACCTTTATGTTAGTGACTTCCTTTTACGACCTCTGAATTCATGGTAATGGTTTAGCAACAACAACAAGATATTCATCATCAATGATATCAGAATTATCATCCACCCCATCAAGAACTTCTAGAGGCAAATTAAAGGCACGTATTTGGTCAAGAGTTAACCTCATCCATTCGCTTCTCTGTACCTCTCTTTGATTTACACAATATTCCTGGAATAATCCTCAAGATGAGGCTAGTGTTCATACAAATTCCCTCCATACAAATTTCTCTTAACAAAATTTTTACTATCAAAGAATGTTGTAATAGAAAGAGGACAAAAATTATACTCATCCAAAATTTTCTCCACATTCTTTGCATTGTCATTAGTCTTGCATGTGAAAAATTTTAGGGACACAAGGAAAGAATAGCTCTTCTTTTTCATGTTGTGATACTTTATATTCACACAGGCCATCTGCCTACAAACTTCCAAGAAAATGATAAAGTCACTGGCAAATTTGGGCAATTTTAAAGGGGCATTTTTGAACCCACCAAGTTTGGGATAAGTGAATCTATTGAACTGAATGTAGAAGCTTCCAAACTTCATGATCAATTTTGCAGCCTCACCATATATCCTTATCTTTGGATTACCTTCAATTTTCCTTACGTTGAACATTAAAAAGGCATCATTGACACACCAGTAATCCTTATTACCTATTTCCTTTTGTAACTATGGAAAGTATTCATACACAGGTGTGTCTGGAGTCAAAGAGCCATGGGTTTTCAAACCTGGCTATACCACCTCCTTGTTGGCTAACACATAGAATACATAGGAACATATATAAAAGTAATTTTTTTGATGAAATTGGCCAGCTGATCATTAAGATGATCACTTATTAATTTTTCCCAGTCCACATACTGAGATTCACTACACACAATCAAAATAAACTGGCACATCCATTTTTCAAAGGAATTAGAGTCATCATTCCCAACCACCCAATGCAACAATGTAATCATGTCAGATATGTCCTCTTTGAAATGTGCCCTCTTCAAATTAGATGCACTTGAGATTTCTCTTTCTTTTCATTTTTGAGCTAGCTCTTCACGATGGAGGTCAAACACCAATCCTTCATATTTAGGAAATAATTCTAACCCATTTCAACATACAGTTCTACAAATTCATCCCTCTCAGGCAACCTCAGAGCACAAGTGATAGTCTCAACATCAAGTTTTACTATTACAGAGCCATCATATGCTTTGATTTCTTGAGAATCAGGGTGGTAATTCTTAGCACAGGTGAGGACCAGGTCCAAGAAAGACACAACTAGCGAGAAACCTCCAGCATGAGCTAACTCACTTGTGAAGGTTTTCTCTACCAACAATGACCTAGGGTTCTGTTCCATCCTATTCCAGAAATATTTTAAATCAATATGTCCTATCTCAGTGTCCCTCACCTTTTCTAGAACATTCTTAATAATGGAGGCTATCAGGAAACCCTGGTATTTGTATTTCATCTTCACAAGCTTAAGCAACCAATAAATATGTGTTTGATATTACCAAGGGTACCAAACACACTCCCAGGACATTTGGGGAAAATGAATAATTTGAATTCATGAAATTGGAATACTCTTCCCACTATCTTGACTGAACAACTCAAATTCATAGAAGAATAAAGCAAGTGAAGGAAAATTATAGTTGGCTGACCTGTATGGAAGAATTGGTGTACAATGCTGTTAGTCATCACTACACCAAAACACTTGGAAGTAGCACACCAGTATCATCAAAGAATGAAATGTTGGTAAGGATGGAAACTCTTATAAAAGTCCTTTAATAAATTTCCTTGAATAGGACATCACGTGTAGCAGTACACTTCATATATAAGTAGTTGTAATCCGTTAATGAGATATGTATGATTGAGAATTTCAAAATAATTCCTATTTAATGTGAAGAGATGCACATCTTTCTCCGTGCATGGCAATAAATGTAGGACTTTCTCAAGATATGTGGATTAGGCGATGGAGTGGGATATCAATGAAAATTCAAACACAAGAACACCCATGGCTAAGCCAATCAGGAATTGGGAGATTTAGGAAACTAGCAACTTGTTGATTGGAAGTAACTCAACTTTGGGAATGCAAGGTAAGACCGACGGAGGAGACTAAGTTCACATTCGAGGTTACATTGAGTAATCAGTGAGTTATAGAAAATTCAAACTTGTTGATGGAAGTTATGAAAAGTTTTAAAACACTGATTACAAAGACCAAAAGGTTCCAAAAGCACTGCGAACTTTTAAGGGTCGAAACAATGAGTGACTTAGGGAGCAAACATAAAATGCCAACATGAAAATGACAAGTTTAAAAATTGAGGTAACATGTAGTAAACTAAATACATACCTCCCCCTTCTTCCTTTTTTCCTAAGATTGCCCCTATAGATTCATTTGAAGCATCCATTTGAATGTGGAAGGGAATATTCTAGTTAGGTCCCCTCAAAACAGGAGTGGTTGGCAATTTTTCTTTTATGGCTTCAAATGCTTTTTGACAATCTTCTAACCTCAATTTGGTTCTTTAGTGTAGGCAGTTGTTTGATTGCTTCAACTTTGTTGGCATCCACCTTAATCCCTTTGGCAGATATGTGATGTCCAAGGACAATACCTTGTTCTACCATCATAAAGCATTTTTCACGACTTAATGATAGATGATTTTTTTACAGCATTCCAAGACATTTTCCATATTTTGGAGAGATTCCTCAAATGGTTTTCATAGACAGTAAAATCATCCATATAGACCTCCATACACTCATTGGCTAACTCAGCAAAAATAGCTAGAACAACCCTTTGGAAAGTAGTTGCAGCATTACAAAGGCCAAATGGGAGGACTCTATATGCGAAGGTGTCCCATGAGCAAGTAAAAGTGGTCTTATCTTGGTCTTCTGGTGCCACCTGAATCTAGTTGTACCCACTAAAACCATCCAGAAATGAAAAGTATTTTTTTCCTGCTAGGTTATTTAAAACTTGATCAATGAATGGTATGGGAAAGTAGTCTTTTTTAGTGTCCTTGTTCAATTATCTATAGTCTACACACACTCTCTACTTTCTATTTTTCTTAGGCACAATGACCAAAGGAGATACCCACTAGCTGTCATAGATTGGGTAGATGAATCTTGCTTGCAATAGTTTCTCTCTTTTTTTACTATCTCCTTTAGTGACGGGGTCAGTCTGCTTTGAGGTTGTATGATTGTTTGAACATTCTCAATATAAATGTGATGGGTACATATTTTAGGGTGAATGCCTCTCATATCCTTATATTCCCAAGAAAAAGTTGTAGTATGGGACACAAGAAGATCAATGAGTTTTGTCTCTTGTTCCCTTGTTAACTAGGTATTGATGTTTAACATTTTTCCTGGTAAAACCATGATCTATTTGGTGTCCTGATCAATAGATTGAATTATTTTATGCTCATTTTTCATTGTATTCAAAGGACATGAGTATGGTAGTAACATGTAGAAGGTAGCAATGTCTTTGTAAAAAGTTTCACCACAAGGTATGACATTCTCCAAGGAACAGTGAGTTGCTGCTAGAAATTCTCTTCTTGGGTCCTTAGAAAAATCCATTATATTGTTATCTATAATGATATAAGTTGTCTTCTTGTGTGTCAAAATCCATATCTTCTCCTAGTTCTCCCAAGTGTTCAATGATAGTCACCATGGTGAGTGAGGTAGTGTTTTCTGTGTTGTCCGGTTCATCTATCAATACCTTGCCTAAATATTTCATGGAGGGTTTGGCTGGGGGTACAATGATATCTTCTTCATTTCCAAACTATTAGATATGGCCATATATCCAGTTCTACAATCAATTGATGTTGCAACAGTGACCAATCATGGTCTTCCCAAAATCAAAAGTTAAGCATTTTTCTCATTTCTAAGGTTCTAATATTAGGAAGTCAACATGAAATTCCCATGACTCCACTATGACTGACACATCTATTAAAACTCCTTTTGCGATTGCAACTGACTAGCTAGCCAACTATAGAATTGTAGAAGTAAACCGAATACCTGTAAGGGCTAATTTGTCTAAGGTGTGGATTGTCATAACATTGATTTTTGCACCTAAATCAACTAGTACGTTTGGCATTTCAATCACTGAAATGTAGACTATGATTACTAGATTGCCAGGATCACCATACTTAGGAAGGGGCTTTTCGCCAACTAATAGATCAACTAGTTTTCCTTCCACCTAGATTGTTTTGGGAAAATTCTTCTTTTTGCCCTAAGTTTTGACACAAGTCTGTTTAATGAACTAGTTGAGCTCTAGAATGTCTCTAATGTCCTGTAATAGTGGGATCTCAATATTTAATTGTTGAATTTGTTGGAGTAACTTAGACTTAGTAATATGTTATATCTTTGTAGTTGGTACGTATTTTTGGGGAGTAGTACGCTTGAGTCGATCAAGAAATGGTGTCAAATTTGTTGTGTTCGGAGAAGCTCCAGAGTGCACTTATAGAGTAGTTCTTGAGTGAATCTCTGATGAAACTCTGAAGGTCTCTAAAAGTTGTCTTCAAGGCACTCTAGTGGTAGTAATCTCTTCCTAGAGTTTTTTAAAAGAATTTGAAGATTCCGGTTCATTAGTAATTTCAACAATCACATGAGGAGATGGTCTTGGTAAAGCCTTTCTTGAACGTAGCTAGAGATTGTTTAAATGAATGGCATTTACTCTAGCCATAGTTTCTTGCTTAGTTAAATAGATTGCTTCTCCTTTTTTATTATGTTTTAGATTTCATATTGGTTGAGTAGGGAGTGGTGGTTGATTAACTAGTTCGGTCTAAGATTGATTTTACATATTTGTTGGACCAAAATAAGGCTTGTTGCTGATTTGGAAAACACCTTTGTTGACCTTGGAATGACTAATTAAAATTCTATTGAGGAATCCATTATTGCTGCATGTTTTTGGGTCCATATTGAGGTTGAAACTGTTGTGGTCAATATTGATTAGCTCATGGCTGACTTGGCCATTTTTGGTTTGACCATTGCTAGTTTTTCTATTCTTGTGGTCCCCATTGAGGAGAATTCACACATTCATTCCATTGTGCATTCCACTAATTAGTTTCCCAATTTGTAGGGCCTCTATAAGAAGGATGGTTTGGATATTGATTATATGGGAAGTTACGAGTTTTCTTTTGTCTAATATAGTTCAACTCCTCTTCTATTTGAGCATTTTTCTTTGTCAACTTTTTCAAGGCTGGGAGTTGGTCACATTGATTAGTGGGATGGTTTTTATCACAGATCTGACAAATTTCAGTTTTGTCTAAGGGACATTCATGTAGTAGATGTTTATTTTTGCATCTTGGACAATATATAGACAATGGTTCAATTGTTTTGTTCTTTGTTTGAATCCCATCTAACGTGGTGTTTAGTTGAACCAAGATATTCGTCTTGAAGTTTGCAAGTTCTTCCATAATATTTCCTATGTTATTTTGTCCCTTAAAAGACCTTGGTGCCCTAATTCCATCACGTGTTCTCGAGTAGTTCCTACAGAATTCATCAATTTCTATCATACCTAGCTTGTTTATATTTCCTTTTCCCATCAGATCCAATGCTTGTCTTGACTCTTTTCCTAACCCTTTTAGAAATAGGGCCTTAGTCAGGCTTTCTTCTAAAGGATTACCATGTCTTTAGAGAGAAAAATTAAATCTGTCCAAATAATCCTCTAAGCTCTCTTTGTCCTTTTGTTTGGTTTTAAAAAGTTCTTCTTTCCAATCACTTATTCTGTAGTAATCCTTGTATTTGTCAAGGATCTTGGTCTCCATTTGTTCCCATGAATATGTGGAATTGGGGGATACCCCCATAAACCATCTCATAATAGAGTCTTTGAGCGTGGAAGGAAATACTTTCAATGTCTGGTTATCTGAACCATAATAATATGTTTGGCACAATACTTTGAATTCAAAGAGAAATTGAACCGGATCTTCTGAAGGAATTCCCCTAAAAGTTGGAAGTATTGATGGGAAAATATTTTTTATGGGTGCATTTCCCTCTGGATTAAGAGCTATGGGGTAGGAGAAAGTTCTCCCTAAAGCTCTATCTCCAAGAGAATCTTCATTATTATTATTATCCCCCATGACAAGTGGATTAGGTTGGAATTCATGAGAAGTGAATCCTTCTAGGATATCTATTTTAATTTTCTTGTGTTTTTCTTGCAAGCGTTGGATGTATTCCAAAATTATGTGATACTTGGGGGATGTAGGAACATTTGGCTTTTCTTGAGTGTGGAAGGAAATAGTTTTAGTTTCTCGTTATCTAAACCATAATCATATGTTTGGCACAATACTTTGAATTCAAAGAGAAATTGATCCAGATCTTCTAAAGGAATTCCCCTAAAAGTTGGAAGTATTGATGAGGAAATATTTTTTATGGGTGCATTTCCCTCCAGATTAAGAGCTATGGGGTAGGAGAAAGTTCTCCCCAGAGCTCTATCTCTAAGAGGATCTTCATTATTATTATCCCCATGACAAGTGGACTAGGTTGGACATCCTGAGAAGTGAATCCTTCTAGAATATCTATTTGAATTTTTTTTGTGTTTTTCTTACAAGTGTTGGATGTATTCCAAAATTATGTGATACTAGGGGGATGTAGGAACATTTGGATTTTGTGATATTTCTAAGGTGTTAGATGGGTGATTTTCCTTATCAACAATATTCTGATATGCCCCACTACTTTCTCCTACAGAATGTGTTTGGGGTTTTTATTTAATAACCTACCTTGTGAATCTCTTTGCCTAACTTTGCAAAATTTGTTCTTAATCTTAGGAACTACTAATTAATTGATCTACTAACACTAGTTTCCTCGGCAACAACACCAAAAATGATAGGATCATTCTACACCTTGCATTTGAATGTTTAATTTTTCAAATTTGGGGTGTGTCCATGACTATTTACAGCAGAGTGTTTAACTAGCATTCCTCCTAATAACATTCCTAGAATATGAAGTTTAAATTATGTTATTCTTGTTGAAAATGAAGGTAGAACTGCTGGTATAAACTTCAAAATTATGTGTATGCAAAGCTAAAAATAAGATTAATTTGTAACTGTTAGGGTTCAAGCAGATCGAAGCAATAAACACTAACAATTATATGCAGATTAAATAACCCAAATATAACAATGAAGAATAACACAAAAGAGATCAACACATAATTTTAACATGGTTCATCCAAAATGGGCTATATCCACAAAAACTCAACCATCCAATGATTTTATTATCCAATTCAAAACATATTACAATCTCGTGAATTCCACACTTGTAACATACATCCCAGCCACTTATAATAAGCTTTTTGGAAGCTTCTAGAATTAGGGTTTTACAAATTTATTTTTCTTTTGTCAGTTAACAAAAATTAACAACTGACTCTGAATGTGCAAGGATACGTTACGAGTGTATAATATTTGCATGATCAATTGCCACATACCAACAATCTCCCACTTGGAGACTAATCAAGCTCCACACCAAACAATCTCCCACTTGGAGACTGATCTTGGACGACACCGCTGTACTTGTAGCTCCCACTGGATTACAGGTCTGGCTGGTTTCTTATATCCACCATTATCAGTTGTGAAGGCCAATAGAAACTGATGAGGAAATTAGTATCTCCCATGTAATTGCCTTTGTGAACATATCTGCAGGATTCTTACTTGTGTGAATTTTCTCCAGCTTCAACTGTCCATCCTCTAAAATTGACCAGATGAAGTGGTATCTGAGCTGTATGTGCTTAGTTTTTGAATGCAGAGCTGAATTCTTAGCAAGATGAATAGCACTCTGGCTATCAGTGTACAAAGGGACATCTTCTTGTCATTTCCCCAATTCCTCCAGAAAATGTTGTAACCAAATCATCTCCTTGCTAGCTTCCATAGCAGCAACATACCCAGCTTCAGTGGTTGAAAGTGCAACAACCTTTTGTAGCCTTGAAATCTAATTGACTGTAGTACCTCCTATAGTAAAAACATACCCTGTAGTACTCCTCCTTCTATTAATATCACCCGCCAGATCAGAGTCAACATATCCTTTTAGAGTAGAATTTGTTCCTCCAAAACATAGTTTCTTTGAAGTAGTACCTCTCAAATATCAGAGAATCCATTTTACCACATTCCAATGTTCCATTCCCAGATTGCTCATGTACCTGCTCACAACTCCCACTACATGTGTAATATCTAGCCTTGTGCATATCATTGCATACATCAAGTTGCCAATTGCTGATGCATATAGTATCTTAGACATTTTTTCTTCCTCCTCTTATGTCTTTGGACAATCTCCTTAGTCAACTTAAAATGACTAGGCAAAGGTGTACTAACTGCTTTTGCATTTTGCATGTTAAACCTTTTCAACACCTTCTCTACATACTCACTTTGAAACAAAAATAATTTTATGTTTGTCTTGTCCCGTGTGATCCTCATACCAAGGATTTGCTTTGCTGCACCCAAATCCTTCATAGAAAATGAATTTGCTAATTTATGCTTAAGTTCATTAATATGCTACATGTTAGACCTGACAACAAACATGTCATCAACATAAAGCAACATGATAATATAGTTGCCATTACCCAATTTCTTAAAATAAACACAATAATTAGAATGACATCTTTTGTAACCTTGTTCAGCCATAAAACTATCAAATTTCAAATACCATTGCCGAGGTGCTTGCTTCAGGCCATACAAACTCTTCTTTAACCTGCACACAAATTCCTCCTTACCCTTGACCTCATATCCCTATGGTTGTTGCATGTATATTTCCTCTTCCAAATCCCCATGGAGAAATATTGTTTTCACATCTATCTATTCAAGATGCAAGTCTTTCGTAGCCACAAGACTTAGAATAGTTCTAATAGAAGTCATCTTTACAACCGGAGAAAATATTTCATCAAAATCTATACCTTTTTTGTGTGCAAAACCTTTTACCACGAGTCTGGCCTTATATCTTTGCTTGCCTCCATCTTCTTCCTTCAACCTGTAAACCCATTTATTTGGCAATGCTCTTTTACCTATAGGTAATTTGACTAAGTCCCAAGTCTGATTCTACAACAAGGAATCCATTTCCTCTTTCATGCCTAGCTCCCACTGCTTTTTGGTATCTACCTACATTGCTTCTTCATAACCTTCAGGTTCACTAGAATCAGTTAATAATATAGAATATAATGATGGATAAAATCTTTCTGGAGGTCTAGTTATCCTTGTAGAACATCTAACACTTGCAGAAGTCTGTGGGATAACTTGTTGTTGCTGAGCATTAGGTACCACTAGTATTTTATTTTCTAGAATCTCATCCAGCACCACATATTCATTTTTGGCATGTTCATGCTTCTTTTCCTACAGTTGATCCTTATACATGACCTTCTCATTGAATATAACATCTTTGTTCCTAATAATTTTATGATTTTCATAATCCCATAACCGATAACCAAATTCATCTACTCCATATCTAATTAAGGTACATTTTTTAGACTTAGCCTCAAGCTTGGTTCTATTTTCAATATCAACATGGACAAAAGCTCCACAACCAAAGATTTTCAAAAATGAATAGTTTACCTTTTTTCCCGTCTATGCCTCCTCTGAAATGCCACCATCCAAAGGATTTGAAGGTCCCCTGTTTATTAAATAAACAATTGTATGTATAGCATCTACCCAAAAGTGTAAGGGTAGTTCAACATGCAATCTCATGCTCCTTGTACGATCCATAATGGTCCTATTCATCCTCTCAGACACACCATTTTCTTGTGGGGTTCTAGGAACCATTTTCTACCTATGTATTCCATTATATGAATAGTAATTTTCAAATTCTTTGCTGCAATACTCGCCTCCATTATCAGATCTAAGACACTTCAATTTTTTTCCTATCTCATTCTCAACCAAAGCTTTCCACCTTTTAAAAGTTTCAAATACTTCTAATTTTTGTTTTAGGAAATACACCCATGTTTTCCTAGTTGCATCATCAATAAAAGTAACATAATAGCAAGAGCCACCAAGGGAAGATACCTGAGCTGGTCCCCATACATACGAATGCACAAGCTCTAATTTCTCCCTCTTCTTCTCTTTCCCAACATTGAGAAATCAAACTCTTTTCTGTTTTCCATAAATGTAATATTCACAAAACTCCAAGTCAATTTGCTTCAGACTTGGTAGCAACTTTCTAGAGTGAAGGATCTTCATCCCTTTCTCACTCATGTGCCCAAGTCTATGGTGCCACAATTCTATTTTTGTCCCTGTAGCAAGTGCTATAACTGTCTCAGTAGCAACTATTTCTGTAGAAACTAAGGTAGAATAAGTATTACCAGTACACAAATACAATGTGCCTACCTTTTCACCTTTAGCTACTACTAATGTACCTTTAGTGACCTTCTAGACTTTCTCTGAAAAAGTAACTATGTAGCCTTCACTACCTACTTGTCCTGCAAAAATTAAATTCCTTCTCAAATTTGGAACATGCCTTACCTCCTGTAGCAACCATTCATTTCTATTTTGCAACTTGATTTTTATCTTTCCTTTTCTAACAATCTGACAGGGTTCATCATCACCCAAATATACCTATCCAAAATCACCTTGAACATAATCTACAAAATATTTCCTATGGGGTGTGGCATGAAATGAAGCCCCTAAATCTATTACCCAGGAATCATTAGCATTATCTAAACATAAAATTAAAACAACCTGTAATTTATTACTTGCAACATTAGCTTCCTTGCTATCATCTTGTTGTCCATCTCTTTGTTTACCCTTTCAAGACCAACAATCCTTCTTCAAGTGTCCTGGCTTTCCACAGTGCCAGCAATCCACTCTTCCTCTGTATTTAGATCTACCTTTCTTCAAATTCCCTTGTGACTTCCCACAATTTTTTGGGCTTTTTCCTCTCTCCTTTGTTCTTCCCCTGTTCTCTACAGTCAAAGTATTACCTAATGTTGACCTCTCACTCATGTGTTTCCGTCGCATTTCCTCGCTAAGGATAACACCAACAACATCATCAAATTGCAAAGTATTTGAACCAAAGACAGAGTTACAGCCATTACCAAGTTATTCCATCTTTCTGGCAAAGAACATAAAACCAAGAGAGCCCTCACCTCTTCATCAAATTTCACTTTTATAGAAGTTAACTGACTGGTAATCATATTAAACTCATTTAAATGATCTGACACAGATCCACCTTCAATCATTTTCAGATTTAACGAACACTTCATGAGAAATACCTTATTAGAGGCTGAGGGTTTTTCATACAATTTAGCCAAAGCTTTCATCAGTTTATCTATTGTCTTTACTTTTGTTATATTGAACACCATAGATGGTGCCAGGCACAACCGAATGGTTCCTAGTTTTTTTCTATCTAAAAGTTCCCAATCCTCATCAGTCATTATTGTTAGTTTCTTGGCTTTTCCTTCCAACAACCTCCATAAATCCTTTTGATAGAGATAATCCTTCATCTGCATCTTCCATAACTGATAGTTCTTCCCATTGAATTTATCTACCTTCAATTTACCCTCATCTGCCATTGCTCCCACTTAACCGTGAGACTCCCACTCAATTGTGAGACCTTCTTGTAGACGATAATCAAACACAACCTGCTCTGATACCAGTTGTTAGGGTTCAGGAAGATCAAAGAAATAAACACTAACAATTATATGCAGATTAAATAACCCAAATATAACAATGAAGAATAATACAAAAGAGATCAACATAGAATTTTAACGTGGTTCACCCAAAATGGGCTACATCCACAAAAACTTAGCCATCTAATGCTTTTATTATCTAGTGCAAAACAGATTATAATCTCTCGAATTCCACACCCACAACATACATCCCATCTGCTTATAACAAACTTTTTAGAAGCTTCTAGAATTAGGGTTTTACAAAGTCATTTTTCTTTAGTCAGTTAACAAAAATTAACAACCGACTCTAAACGTGTAAGGATACGTTACAAGTGTACAATATTTGCATGATCAATCACCACATACCAACAACCTCCCACTTGGAGACTGATCAGGCTCCACACCAAACAACAACAATTAATGAACAAGTGATTTTACACTTTCAATTCAATGTAAAAGAGAAGAGAATAGAAAAGAGAAGCTTGCAAGAAGAAGACAATTATTTACATGGAGAAACCCTTTCAGAAAAAAAACTCCATACTCAAAGATGTTTCCTGCTTGTATTAATTCTCTTTAGAAAAGATTGCATTCAATACTGAAATTTCTCAAAGTCCTTGATGCACTTCGAAAAGCAAAAGCTTCTTGTTTTTTTCTTCTAAGTCTTTTTCACAATTCAACTCTCTAGAAAATGTATGGGGCTCTTAATTAATTCAAAATCTTCTTTAATTCAAAAGCTTCTTAATTAGAAAGCTTGAAACTCAAATTACAATAAATTGTAATTGATAACATAGGAACTAATCCTCATGCAAAAACTAAGTGCTCCAAATAGAGAAGACTGAAGTAAAACAAAGTCAATTAACTGCATGTCCTGTATGTGGGCTCCCAAGTTTGCCTAAGTTAACTTTGTCAACATCAAATACATTTCAAAATAAAAGCAACAACAAAAAGTCCTCAAATTGGGTGTCCAAGTTTGCCCAATCACTTTCTGTTAATTGAAGTGATCAACACACACCAATCTCATGCAAACAACATGCAAGATTGATGTCCCCAAAGTTATTCTAAATTACCTTGTTCTATACATGCAAGTGACATGCAAACACCTGATTCAACATGCAACTGATACCCATTATCTAAAACACTGAGATGTACCATCCTACAAGTTTCTAGAGTTAGAGTGTTCTGTAAGTAATCTCTCAAAACTAACATGCAACAACATGCAAGGTCATGCAAGTCCATAGGAGTGACATGTAACAACATGCAAGCACATTCAAGTGACATGCAACAACATGCAAGCACATGCAAGACCATAGGAGCAACATGTAACAATATGTAAGAACATGCAACAACATTCAAGTAACATGCAACAACATGCAAGTAACATGCAAAAACAAACAAGTCCATGCAAGCTTTTCTGACCTCATGCAAGTAATATCCAATTCATGTATCTCTAACACTTCAGTTAACTCCAACATTATATCCATGCAAGGTTTCTCAACATTATCCACTCATGTACATAAAAAAGCACAACTCCAAGTCTAAATATAAGTCCCCATCAAAAGGGGATGCCCAAGTTTAACTCCCACTCACTAGGAGTTATCAAACTCTCAAAATAGACTTAGGAGAAGTCAACAAAGTCTTCATGGCTCCCACCTCAAAGTGGGCGTCCAAGTTTGACCCTATCAATTAGGAATTGATTGTAATATGTCAAAGTGATATAATTAATAAATAATTAATCTCTCAAAGTCCTTAAGTGTTGGGGAACACATTCCAAGAACTTTGGAGACAGATGAATTGGTTATGATTGCAAGTTAATGGTAACTTATCCCAACAATTCTCACTTCCTATTTTAACTAAGCAACCAATTATTTACTGAAAGAAATATTTTCTTGAAATGATTTTAATCTAAGTAAAATATTGAAGTTACTTAAAAACAAATTACTTCATAAAAGATCTAAAAATAGTTACTGTATTAAAGCAATAAATCTATTTTAACAAACTTGGAAATGATCAACACAATGAATCTAATTTAAGCAATTCAAAAATTGACAAAACAACAAATCTAATTAAATATTGATCCTTGCCCCTTTGGTGAGAGTGGGCCCTTGCTCCACAGCTCTGGAGAAAAGACCAATTCAACTTTCAAATCACATGGATATGGAACTATCTTCTTCTATTTGTGAACTTCAAAATCAAAAAGTATATGCTAACAAAAATAACAAAGTTCTTGCTTGATTTTTGTAAATTAATCTATATCTATTCTATGGCTCCCATATATATCAGTTGTTTATTCGCTGAAAAATATTTATTGAGTTTTATTCTTCTAATTGCTAGTTTTTTAAAAGGTACAAACTCATTTATTCAGTTCACTGAACATGCAATTGCTAACTCCAAGAAAATCCATGCAATACTAAAAGAAACTATAGAGTGGCACTGACTGTGTCACTTTAAACAAAGAGTTCAACTTATGTTTCAAAGGCTATGAAAATTGTTCATCAAAATAAATAACATAAAAGCAATAGTTAGCAATATATTATGTAACTCCTTCATGATCAATCTGTTGGCACTTCACTTCAAATTGGATCAGTTAAATCAAGAAAGAACAAATGTCAATCTATTCTGTAACATTTTAGGAGTATGTGCTAGAAAAATTTTATTGCAGTCTTCCTCAACAATCCTCAAAGTCCCTTGTATAACTTTGGAGTGCCGAAAGCATCTCTGAAGCTTCTTCAAAAAGCTTAGTTGCCGATCTCTGGAGTTCAAAAAAACTTCTCTGGAACCTCATGAAAACCTTGTTGTTTACAGTTTAGGGATCCCTACAACAAAAATGTATTTCTGCATATCTTTTGTTGGTTAAAACCTTTAACATGAAACCATCTAATTTTTAACTCTTTCTTATCCATCGGTGATCCTTAACAAATGGTTTAAATCAAACTTTAGTTATTATTATTTAACACTTGGTTGACGGAGGTAATGAATGTTTATCATAGTTATCTCTACCTTGATCATGCAAGGGAATATCATAGTCCTTTATATTCGATCCTTGATGTATTTAACAAATCTTTATTTATTAGTTTATTTCCTCTTATCAGTTGGTAGTGAAGGATTGCTTCTAAGTGTCTTTATTGTTCTTTACTCTATCATTCTAATCTTTAATTGGAATGAAAGTGATATATTTGGAGGGGACATGATAGGGCTGCCCTCTTGAGATTGCTTGTCCTCAAGCAATCTCTATTTCTTCAGGACACTCGATTTTAAGAATAATTTTCTTTCCTTCTTTATTTGAAGTTCCTTCAATGAAGGATTTTAATTCATTGTTCATTTTTACTTGGTCATTCCTTGTCCTTCTATATGTTTGCATGCAATGGTCTCACAGGATGGCGGGATAATAGCTCTAATACCACTGTAATGTCCCCTTATCACAAATCAAAATCTCTCAACCTTGTTATGGTCGATATGACTCTGTGGATGAATAGATGTGGTTCGGCCTATAAAAATAATGATAATATATGTATATATGCTATGACAATGATCAACGATTATTCGATTTCTGATTATGAAAAGGTGGCCGAATATGTGGCAGGGGCACTTTCCCTAAAATGTTATGGATGTATTTTGCTGGAACTTGTTGTGTGGTTACCCAACATGCCCCATTTTGACTTGGCAAAACAGGGACCCAACTTTTTTGGTTCGGCTTGTGCGTCTGCTTTTGGGCGGTTTGGTAAAAGTAAGCCAGGTGCGTCCTCATGCAAAATTACGATGAGGTAAGTCACCATGAGGTTAGTTTGTCAAAGTTTGTATTTCATCTCTGTGACCTCATATCTTGAAAGAGCATTAAAATTTAGGTAGGTTTACCTTTTACATCACCTTGATATTCATCAGGATATAAGAGTTATAAACGGTCAAAGTTTCGGTCAAACCTGATATTCACAAGAGGAAGGTCATATTGTTGAAGTTCATCATCATATTTGAAACATCCCCCAATATATCATGCTGGTCAAATATCTAGACGTCAACTTTAAATGATATCACCCTTAGCAAATATCCTGATGACATCATCCAAATACGATAAACAAAGGAACATACATCCTGATGACATCATCATCACATTTACATTGCCGTAGGATTTTCTCTAAAACATGATCATGTTCGCCAAATATGATGATGACGTCATGATGCACTTCCAATACGGAGAGTGAATATCAGGATGATGTCACCCCGATATTCCAAAAGAGAGAGACATGTAAGTTTGTCTCGTCATCATCATATTTGAAACATCACCCAATACACCGAAATATCCTCCTGATGTACTACGAAGAAATAAAGTGCATTTGTCACCCGAATCTTGTCGCGATAACAATGTCAATACGAGGGAGGATGATATTGAAACTCAGCCTGATATTTGCAAATATCATCCTGTCCTCATGATATCCTGTCATAGGGATATTCTCCCGCTCCCGTTGCCGCCATTATCATTTAATGCGCGCAGACATGGTAGATGGTTCCCGCCGACCCTGGAACCCAATGAAACACCTGGCGAGATCTTGCATTTTTTGCACGTATAAGCAAGGAACATGATCTAATCTGTCAGAGTTGCCCTAAATGCACCCTAAATGCGAGGTTAAAAGGTAATTCAACTGCCATTTTTACATTTACCTTATGATAAACTTGTTTTACAGAGCACCAGCTTCCATATCTGCATACCAGCTACCATTGCGCGATTTGAGCTCACGAGCAGAAAAAAGAGGTGATCATCAGCTGAATTAAGAACGTCTCGACAATCTACTGGTATAAAAGGAAATCTGCACAACCAGGTAAGTGGATAAAACCCTCATCATATTATTTCTATTCTGGTGCGATGATGTAAGTTCTGGTTTATGCACCCGTATGATCAAGTAATGTTGGAATTCATGCAGTAGGCATAATGATTTATAAATTCAACTGCAGTATGCATGCATATATGTACCTGTTGTGAGATAGAATTGTCGTTAATTGCAGGCATTCATGGCTGAGAAGCGATTAGTCAAATGTCAGGAAGAGTTCAGCAAGCCCATGTTCTCTGCTCAGAGGGGGGTCCTGTTTAAATACGGAGCAATCACAGACACCCATTAGGGAAGCACTAATTTGGAAGCCTGGTCAGCCAAGCTAAACAATGGGCATGACAAGAGTCCTGTGCTGGACGCAGTGTTCATATCTGGATTGTGGAATGCCGCTGGTTTTCCATACTCCATGGAATCTCCGGAGCTCGTCATTGAGTGTGCATGGAATTACAACCCTCAAACCAGGCAAGTAGTGAAGCATGGGAGAATCTATGCAGACCTCTCCATCAAGGGTCTCTCCCAGACATTTGGGTTGCCACTCGGTAGTAAGGTCAAAAGTGTAGACTTGAAGAAGTCTGAGAGGGAGTACAAGGCCAATAAGAAATCAGCCAGGAAGAACATGTACCCGTGGCGGGCTAAGAACAACACATATAACGTAGCCGCCAAGCTTCCTGTGCACCTGTTCAAGTATGATTTCAATGAGGAGTATCAGTACATGATCGCACTCCTAAACAGGGTAACTGGCCAACCTGATACTGGCAGTTTCAGAGACTGGATGTACGGGATAATAATGATGTGTCTATAATCAGACACCAAGCCACTGTGGGGCCAAATTATAAGTGATGCTCTGCATGAGCAATTGATAAACCTGGGAGGTTCGAATTGTGTTTTTTTCATGTCCTCATATATTGTTTACTCTTGTGCCTATAGAGGCACTTTTGATGCCTTGGTTACAGATGGGAAACTCATAGGCACAAATGCAGCATATATCTGGGATCATCATCCCCAGCTGCAAAGGACCAACTACCTGAAAGATTACAAACTGGTCAAAGATGCATTCTCTATGCATCTGGTAAGGACCATGGAGGAAGACAGAACAAAAAGATTGAGCTTGGAGGCTCAAGAGGCAGTCTACAGGCATGGGGCCTGGTACATACAATTTGCAACCTTTTCTTATATAAGGGTTGAAGGTTTTGAGGGACATCCCCTGATGCTGCCAAGGTATCCTACCGACGCTGTGGTATTAATGGAATTTATCAGGCAGGGCTCCACCATGATACAGATGTACAAGGATGCCAAGAAGCTGCCACCAATTTTGTTCCCAGTCAGCATTGGCAACTATATGTGCCCTGACTCTGATAACATCAAGAAGGTGATGGTCACCCTGAATAAGATGAACTTGCAGCCCTTTCCAATAACAAGACCATATGATCCTTACGGCAGGATACAGAAGGTTCTAGGAAAGCCTGTTCACCAAAGGCACCTAAAGGATTTTTGGGCTGACTGTGAGGATGAGGCAGAAGCCAGGAGAAGAAGGTATCAGAGGTTAACTCTGAACCAAGTCAGAACGTTTGATTGCATCTCCCTTCCTCAACAATTAAAGAAGGATGATGGCAGGACCATGGCAGACGAGTATGAGGAGAAAAAGATATATAATGACACCATCTCTGCACCTGACCTCACTATGCAGGAGGATATATCCTTGGACCCGTTCATTGCCAGGACCTTACGCCTAACCCAAGCTTGGGTTGATGAACAGGTAGAGGCATTGAAGAAAAAGGGTGTTGCCATTACGGTGGACAACAAGAAAAAGGGGCAGGATATCCCTGCAGATGAATATGATGACTTCCTGTTGGAGAAGAGGAAGACCAAAGGAGATAGGGTCCCTCCACCACAACAGCAGAGCAAAAGACCCCCAAGGGGCAAGAAGGTGGAACAGGGACCAAAGGGGATTGTAATTGAAAGGGCAATGTTTGCAGCTGAGCAGGCCACAGGGTCAGGATCTGAATCAGCATCCCCTCCAGAGAAGGACAGGCCTAAGAAAAGTAAGACAGCAAAAGCTGGAGTCACTGAGACCCAAGAAGTGGGTCAGTCTTCTAAACAACCAGGAGTAGAAGGTACCCTCATAGAAGAGGAACCGGAGGAGGAGGAGACTCCGTTGATAATAAGAAGGAAGAGGAGAGCTCCGCAGGTGCTGGTGTCTTCCCCACCAAAGAAACAAAGAACCTCCATGAGAGGTGGAATAAGCCAACCCCCTACTTCATTACAAGGGGAAGGTAGTGAAGTGCACAAGGAACTTCAACGCAACGTTCCACTTCCTACCATTGTCAAGTTCAAAACAGAACTTGCTGAGGAGCAATTGAAAGAGACCTCCCAGACACAAGCAGAAGGGCATGTCTCGCTAGACGAGACAATAAATTTGTCTGATGATGAGGTAGTGCAGGATGTGGCTGTACAGGAGATGGAAACACTTGCTGCTGATGTAAGTGTAACTCCTCACAAGCCTCCAACGGTTCAAACAGTGCTTGAGGAGATGAAACAAGTAGAAGAAGAGAAAGAAAAGAGCCCAGAGCAAGTAGCTCAGGAGATAGGGCTAGACACATTGATCACAGAGGTGACCAGTCCTGTAGTGGTGGATCTGACAGAGAAACAGGAGGCAAGTCCTGAACAGCCAGCAGGATCACCTGATAAGGGCCAACTAATAGAAGAGATAGAGATGGCAGAGTCAGAAGGCCATGCTCTTGAAACTAGCCAACAAAGTCCACAGGATACAACAGAGGAACCTGCTATAGTTGAGGTTCAGGAGGTGAAGGCTGGTGAGAAAGAGACACTGGAGGACCTAACTGCCAAAGTACAAGAAGTGGGTGGTGCAGGCTCAGAAGTAGTAGCTGCAGAGCAATCTCCACCACATCAGGCAGAGTCCCCAATATCTGGTGCAGTGGATAAACCACAAGAAGAAGAAGAAGTGGGAACAGATGAAATAATGGCAGAAGCGGGTCATGATCATCATGATCAGCACGTAGCTGCGCCACAAGGTTCCCCACAGCACATAGATGCCCCCCAAAGGTCCCCGCAGCATGAAGATGCTCCTCTGGAGAAGGAAATCCCTCAACAGGAGGAGGTGCCGCAAGATCAACAACAAAGGGAACATCAAGAAGAAGAAACGAGAAAATCACCATCTCCACAACACTTGTTAACGGAAACGGGAGATATAGGTGAACATCAGGATGATGTTGAAAAACATGATCAGGTGCCTCCGTGGTTGGCAAAAGAGGTAAGTGCTGAGGAGGAGATTGAAATTCAAGAATTCGACGTCTCCACCCTGTTCTCTGTGGACATAATGGAGCCAAGGAGGAAGGCCAGAATGACTTCAGCCATCAAGAGAGATCCGGCAACAGGGAGAAGGACCGCGCAAATTGCCATACCTGCGGTGGAGAAGGAAAAAGGTAAAATCACTGTCGATGAATTTCAGATTAGTACAGTAGATTTGGGCTTTGCCAATGAGGACCAAGAAGGTTAGGAGGGCAAGGATATCATTGACTCTCTAATTCAGAAAGTGAAAAGAGAGAAGGAGAAAAATAAGCAACATAAAGAGCACATTGCTCAGTTGCACGCCTATATCAAGGGGCTAACCAATCCTGATGAAACTACAACTGAACATGCAGTCCCATTGACTGCCATTTCTCAGGAGGAGGTAAATAAATTGGACCTCATGAAGCATGAGGCATCCGTAATAAGGAGATGGATGTCATCCACATTGGATGACGCTGTAGAAATAATGAAGGCCTCTTTGAAGAGGTGGAGCACCCTAAGTGACTCTAAGGCCAAAGTGGATAGATTGCAGATGCAGACCGGAAAGAGGTCTTACAAGCTGGAGAGAGTCCTGACCCTATTAGGGGAAATAAGAAACATAAATCCACAACTGCTTATCAGTAAGTAGGTACTGAATAATAATACCGTATTATTAATTGATATTTGGTATAAAGACACTCAGTTTGAGTGCGCAATCCTCAAAAGGTGTAATAATAAGCTGAGGGATATCAGCATGAGGCTGCAAGATTTAATGGCTGAAGAGGCAGTGATAATGGAGGCTTTGGAAGGCAGGGTGGAAGGAAAAATAGAGAATCAAGATGAAGAGTCCGCCATTAAAGCCGTACACAGTAACTTCCAAGTAGAGACAGATGGTCCACCTGTCCCTTTGATAGAGGAATTAATAAATAAAATAATGAGGATCAAGGTCCAGATGGAGAAGTACAAAGAGACACTGCAGGATAGGAAGAATAAGCTCGACAACAGCAGGGACAAATATGAAGCACATAAACACGCCATTGTCAAAGCAAAGACTCAAGATGGCGGAGGGATAGATCAAGTTGTGCATTTATACGAGCAAGTCCGCAGTAGTATGCAACCCCATATGCAGTCGCGTCATCATCAAGATAGTGAAAGTTCAGAGAGTGAAGTACATGATGATGAACCGCATGAATCAGCTGAGGAGCATGATGAAGATACATCATGAAGGGGATAATAGCATAAGTAGTATATATAGTTGCCAACTGGCAACTTGTGCCATTTTTGTAAGGATTGACAAAATCAAGTGAATCTAGACCATGGATTTGTATTGATAAATCTAGATCTAGATCTTTTGTAACGGATTCCTCACCTTATTCTATAAAAGGTGGTGGAATGCCCTGTTGAAACATTCGAAACTTAATTGAAATCTGTTTGCTGAAGTATTCAGGGCTTATTTCAAAGTTATTGCATATGTACATGTCTTTTGCATACTTAATGAAAGAGAAGAGTATTTCGATTACAAATCTTCGTAAATCTTGAGTAATCTATGTCTGAATTCTAGATATGTGCTTTGATTTGCTGTGTCCCTTGGAGTGCTCATCATGTTGCATATATTGTTTTCATTCATCATCCTCTGAAGTTTGCATCAACTGTATCTAGCTGTGGGATATCCTGGTGAACATATGGTTTGATTTTTTCTCATCATGAAAGTATCTAGTATGTATGTGGATCAATAGCTGAAGATTCAACTTTAAATTTGTAGTATTCTTTTAATTTCTTTCAATTTCAGAACATTTCATTATCACAATTGCAAATAACTGATAATCCTAAGCAAATAACACAAATATGCAGACATCTCGTAGGTAATCGCAAATATTTAGCATATTTGAATGCAAAGCATGCACAATTGAAAATATCATGCAAAGATTGAGATATTTTTACATCTTTTCATCTAATAACCGCATAATATGACTACTCTGTAAAGAATTTCTGTAGGAATGTCATGATGATGGCACAATTTCACGTAAGGCCCCAAAATGGAAACAGCAACGCACATTAACCTCTGAGTAACGTCAGACGATTAAGACCTAATCACCGGAGACTTGGGATACCGAATTCCTTGAATTCACAGTATCTTTCAAGATGAATAAAGGTTAATGTGTACTTTTATTCTATGCTTGTTTATGACTAACATCATGACCAACAGAACTTATACTTATTATCTGTTGTAATAATGAGTAAATAATGATATCTACTAATGGAGGGATCACAGCTCTCTCATGGTTATTGATCTCTTATGATTCGATGCTTGTGTTATTGATGTGTTTTTTTGAATTGCAAAAATCTAAATGCTGGTTGAGAGAGGATGATTTGATGATTCCCTTTTTGCTTCAGCCAATGCTCATTATATATATCTTGAGGATGGCGTCTCTTCAAATAGTTGTATCTTTTACTAATTGCCACCTTCCTTAATAATATTGTTAGTTCTTTAACAATGCCGCTTATGATGATACGTTGATGTTATCATATTTAAATTGATATTGTTATCTCTTTCTTATCCATTAGTGATCCTTAACAAATGGTTTAAATCAAACTTTAGTTATTATTATTTAACACTTGGTTGATGGACGTAATGAATGTTTATCATAGTTATCTCTGCCTTGATCATGCAAGGGAATATCATAGTCCTTTATATTCTACCCTTGATGTATTTAACAATTCTTTATTTATTAGTTTATTTCCTCTTAGCTACCGGTAGTGAAGGATTGCTTCTAACAGGTCTTTATTGTTCTTTACTCTATCATTCCAATCTTTAATTGGAATGAAAGTGATCGATTTGGAGGGGACATGACACATCTCTAAAGCTTCTTCAAAAAGCTCAAGTGCTGATCCCTAGAGTTCAAAAAAACTTCTCTGGAACCTCATGAAAACCTTGTTGTTTATAGTTTAGGGATCCCTACAACAAAAATGTATTTCTGCATATCTTTTGTTGGTTAAAACCTTTAACATGAAACTATCTAATTTTAGAAGTTACTTTTAATATTGCATCTACAGTTAACATAATTAAACGAGGTTTTTAACAGTTTCATGTACAAATCAAAGGATGTAGTGGATTTGAGGCAAGAAAGGGTGATACATTTGTAGTTTCTAGTGAGATCTCTTTGGAGTTCATCAACTTCCATGTCTACATACATGTTTACCAAAGTTTCTTCAAAGCTCTTGTTCAAACATAGGTTGGGAGGATGTTAACAAGAATAATATACGAGATTTACGCTTGCCATTTTCACTTAAAAATATTCTAAAGCCTTTTCAAAAGATCATTTTTGTAAGTGAGAAATTCTGAATGTAATTGTAAGTGAGAACTTCATACAATGGAGTCGTGGAGTTGTCTTATAGCTCTAGTGGAGTTTCAAAATGTCTAAAAATATTGATGGAGATTTGGTTTATATTTGTAGTGTTGAAATCTCTAGTGTATACAAATATTCTAGGGTTCTAGAGCTTTTGCGCATGTACATAAAAATGACTAGGCTATAGAAAAAGTCCAAAAGTCTACCACCCTAATCAAGTAATCACAATGGTAAGTGAGAGTAAGCACGGGCATGGTGTTTCAAATTTTTTGCAGGGTGGGAGCAATTTTTCTCTGTAAGGAGAGGATGAAGACAGAGATGAGGATGATGATAATGAACCTAATGAATGGAATCTCCCTACATATGAGGATGAGGATGAATTGCCCTATATATGAGGATGGCAATTCTAGGATTTTTAGGGCACTAAAATGGGGCTTTCTTGCCCTTTAGTAGCTTCTACAGAGGTTTCAACAACTTTTGCAAAGGATAACACAATTGGAGTGGTGGTTTTGGCATCCCTTGCTTCCCATGTGGCAGCGTCCTACCCTCACAATATTGAGGAGTGTTGGTAACTAGAATCTCTATAGATTCTTGGGTCAGGTTCATGCCCTTCTATTGTCCTATATGTTATCTCTCTTGTAACAAACTCTGTGTATAGGAATAAAACCAAGATCGAATGATAATCAAAACAATGAAATAATCAACAACTCAACCCTATAACATCAAGATAACGATCTAAGAAAATAACCAAATAATCAATGAATAACACAAAAACAATGAAAGCTTTCACCTAGATTGTATTGTTATCTTGGTCGAATGTGGATTGTTCTTTAAAATGTGAAACCATGTTTGCAACAAGCCGATGTAGATTGTGTGTGTGCTCAATGTGCTCAACGATGCGATGTATGCTCAATGTGTTGTAGGGAGGTAAAAGCTTAAATGATCGAAGAGGATTTGTTATGAGATGAGGGGGTTTATATAGATTTCAATAAAGATCGATCAACGGTCCATATAATTCAATGGAATCAACGGATGAGATAAATCTAGAATTCATGATGAATGTGCACACGATCTGTGTCACACAAAAATATATTTTTGTTTGAGGTAACTGATTGATTTGGCTAAAAGACATGGGACAGACATGAGATATGATTAGATTTCATAAAAATAGAAATGTTTTTTCTAATTTATGAGTTGGTGATAAAAACAATATTGATTAAGTCAATTAACTCAACTTTAGATTTGCTTTTTTGCATGATTTGAATAAAATTAAATAATAAATTATTTAATTTTGTGTGCATGATGAATAAGATTTATTTTTGGAAGAATTAGAAGATAAAAAAGAAAATTAAATAAATAAATTTATTTAATTGTTTGTGCATGATAGAGGACGTAAAATAGATTTGAAGATTTAAATAAATTAAACACATAAATTTATTTAATTTATTTTGCATGATGAAGGATAAATAAAATATTTTATTTTATTTTATTTTTAGAAGAGATATTCAATTTAAAAAAATTTGAATGATTTATTTAAATTTGGAAGAATAATTGATTAATTAAATAATTTAGAAATTATTTAATTATAGATAAGAGGATAAAAGTGATAAATTAATTAAATAATTAATTTATTCAATTGATGTGGATTTGAATTTTGAAAGAAGATAATGATTTAATTAAATAATTGAAATTATTTAATTTTAAAAGAATAAAGTTGATTTTGATGAAATTAATTAAATAAATAGAATTTATTCAATTAATGTTGAAAATATGAGATTTGGAAGAATTGATGATTTTGATGAAATTAAATAAATAACTTGATTATTTAATTAACGTTGAAATGTAGGTGATTTGATGAAATACAAGTGATGCAATGGCATCTTCATTTTTTGGGTGTCTACATTTTGCCCCTCTTTGATGCAATATAGTTTATAGTGTTGCTTCAAAGAAAATGATTGTTGAAGACATGATACAATTTTGATGCCCCAGTGTAGCTGGAGTAGGATGCCCCCTCAAGAGGAAAGATAGGGAAGCGATAGAAGAATTGGGTTGATGCTCGACTAGAAGATTGTATTTGAGAAAGACGAGGTTGGATAGATGGAGGCTGACACGATGAAGACGATTAGCAGACATGAGGATAAGATGGATTAGGGGTGGGAAGAATTAGGGTCGGGACACTATAAATAGGGCCCAAGGGGTCAACACTATTCATTTGCACACCTAGAGTTCACAAAAGTTAGATCCATTTGCCTCTTTGCTTAGTTGAGTGCTTCCTACGTAGAGTTTACAGCTTGCAAACATGTTGATTCCTATGCATAAGCACCGGGCGGAGCTAGTGCGGACCTACGATAGACTAGTAGGAGCTTCGGGAGCGATAAGTGACCAAAACCCTGTTTTTGTTTGCATGTTTTTAGGTTTTTTTCTAGGGTTTGCAAAAATTTAGCCAAAGGCGCTAAGATCGGTTTCAGCGCCTTTGGCGCCCGCTAAAGTGCTTTCAATGAAACAAAGCACCTTTGGTGCATAGGAAATGCATTTGGTGGAAACTAAGCGCTTTTGGTTTTTGAGTCCGCAACATAGTGCCTTCGTTCGATGCCGCAACGTTGTTTGTAGTGTAGTTAAGCACCTTTGATAGGGTAGTTCAGGGCATGTGGATTAGGGTTTGCTAAAATCTTGGTGCTTGTGTAAAGCAATAAAGCGCCTATGTTGAGCAACTAAGCACCTTTGGAAAAACCTAAGTGCTTGTGGTTGATGAGATCTAAGCGCCTATGCAAAGCAGCTAATTGCTTCTGGTAGAACAGTTAAGCGCCTTAGTTAAAATCTAAGCGCTTTTGGTTACAATGCAGTGTGAACTAGGTTAGCTTTGGAAAATGTGCTTCAGAGGCTTAGACTAGAGTTGACTAGGGTTAACTGAGGGATTTTGCAATGTTATTACCTATTAGTTGACTATGTTGACGTTGGATGAAGACTTAGGATTAGGTTGAATTTTGCAATATGTTTAACAAGTGGTCATCATGGATGCAGATTGTCTTACCACCTTTGCATTCCCAAGAGAGACATTAGCTTATTGCCGACTTGGTTGTACAGTTGGTCTGGGAGGAGGAGATATTCCTAGAGGTCATGGGATTGTGTCATGTTGCTCATCTGACACCTATCAGGGTGACCATTGCACTGTTGGCAGAGATTGTGGAGAGATATCACAACGAGACCTTCTCTTTCCACTTTTTGACAAGTGAGGCAACTGTGACACTTGAGGATGTTCGACGCATCTTGCAGATTTTGATTCAGGGCAAGAGAGTGGACTATGACACAGAGCGGGGAGAGGCAGGCATGCGAGAGGTTTTTGCTATAGACGACCTAGGTGTGCAGGATCGTGAGATCTGGTGGGCTCAAGTGCAGTGGCTCTATGACAGGATTTGATGGATTGTTGTATCTCTGATTGGAGGATTCTTATGTCCAGATAGATGGTCTAGGTGTTTATCTGTTGGATGGGCTATTATTCTATCAGGGATGTTTACACATGGGATCTGATAGCATGGGGACCTTATGTTTTGGGTCAGTTGTATCATGATTTGCATGACTGTGTGTACAGATCTAGGAGAAGCCTTTCAGCAGGTGTGACATTGTTTCAAGTATGGGCCTGGGAGCATATCCCAGTGCTTAGACCTATCACTCAGCATCGTCGAGATCATGGCGAGCCATATTCTTTCTTATATGAGGGTGTTATTACGCACTAGCAACTTGGTTCAGTGACTTACTGGCAGACGCAGTTAGATGAGGTGGATATCTTCATTTGGTGCCCCTGGAGGGACTATGAGCCGTGGGATGATGATCACAAGGAGCTGGTTTACTACCGACAGATGAGATATCTATTTGGCTGATGCATTGATACCATTGAGAGATACCTTCCAGAGAGGGTATTGAGATAGTTTGGTTTGCTACAGGGGGAGCCCATAGGTGAGGCTATATTTGTGTGGACTCAGAGGGAGGTGGAGGATTGGGGGCTGGAGATAGTTGCGATGACAACTTTGGCAGATTTACGAGGACTTGCCCCAGTGATATGGGACTGGATCCTTAGGGAGGTAGATCTTGGTACACTTTCGGCATATGACACCTACTAGCAGACACATAGGCCGGTGAGACTTACTAGACCTGGGGTGGTGGGAGCAATGCGAGAGGTGGCGGTTGGTGGAGTTGAGGTGAGGGCTCAGTGAGAGGCCCGACAATAGGTTGTAGCACAGAGATAGGCTGGGGGGAATGCTGGAGGAGACCAGGAGGATGTTCAGATGGCTGAGGCTAGGGTGCCTCATTAGGTGGTTCTACCAGCAAAGAAACCACTATAGCAGGCCCAGAGATTATTGCAGGAGGAGATAGCGAGGAGGACTTGCTTGGAGCTCTAGATGGTGAGGATGAGGAGAGACAGAGATGTGGCCCGGGCTAAGGCTAGACAGGCTGAGGCTCAAGCCTAGCTACATGTATAGGTAGCAGCAGCAGCACAGGAAGCACTGGCAGTGGCATAGGTAGTGCCACCACCACCACTAGCAGATGATGGGTAGATTTCCCAGTTGACAATAGAGAGAGACATAACAGTATAGTTGCATTTGACTGCGGAGGCCACCCTGCAGATGGTGAGGCGAGAGAGGGATGTTGCACCCTACGTAGTGGGTGCAGACCAAATGACATTAGTTGGGGAGCTTACCCAAGTTTAGGGTGAGTTGTTTACAGTTGGGAGAGAGGCTAATTACTACAGAGGCCTCTCTTTTGGAGTAGTGTCAGCCGATCAGAGGGAGCCTAGCTTCCGAGAGCAGAGCAGGTCAAGGGCCTCCTCATCACACAAGACAGAGAGATCAGTGTCGTCAATTATGGGACCACCATAGCCATCACAGGGAGGGGGACCTTCACCGAGTACCGGTGGTGCACAGGGTTCATAGCAGGCGGGGAGCTCCACACACTAGCTCACACCAAAGCATGCTTTTTGTATATGTTGTACCACATTTTTGTATCATTGATACAATTGTACATATTGATTGATGCCTAAGTGCATCTGATGTATATTGCAGGCTCTTGATAGCCATGATGTACTTTTTGATGTATATTTAGATGTATATATGGACTTTTGATATAGACATGGACATTTGTATTTTTTATGACCTTAGATGATGATATATGATGACATATGATGATCTCTATGCTCACAGATGTTCATGCTTTTGTTTGTGATGTACTTCTATATGCTATGGATGTGATGACATTATGACATGATGATGATATTATATGATGACATTGTGACATGTGATGGCCTTATGCTATGATTATGATATTATATGGTGATAATGATGTTTATGAAATGCGATGTCTAACATGTAGTTTTGCAGATATGCGTCAGACGTTGATGATAGATAGAAGATAGTGGAGAAGAAAACATGATAGAAAGACTATTGATTGATCTTTGCTTGAAAACTATATGATGATTTAGATGAATGGATGGGTAAATGGATAAGCTTGTTGCAACGGTTACACAAATGTTTATAAAGAGCAATCCTTATTTTGATATAGCACATGGATAGTTTGCCACCAAGGTATAAAAGACCAAGGTGTTGTTGTTGCAAGTATGAGGTGAGCCATTGTTGTCATTGATGTCAACATACTCATACTGCATTGACAAGAAGGATTTGATGAGCTTTGTGCTGAGGATATTGAGAAAATTAGCCTCAGTCAGGAACAGTGAAGAACAGTGATGAGAAGAAGGTAAATATACTATATAGGATGAGAACCGGAGGATGCGGATTAAAGGGTTAGTAGATATGAGTCTTGAGATGCTACAGTTAAGATTTCAGAGGTCCGCATGAAGATCTGAAGGAGTTATGGCTGCCGGTATAGAACCGGATCCGGCAAGTATCCGGAGGTGACAGAGGATCACAAAAAGGTCCGGTGAGGTCCGGAATTGTATTATCATAATCTGCGGATTGGAAGGAGTGTTTTATATGTCCTTGTGATGTGTCATCCTGATTTGTGTGTAATTTGGAGGTCCGGATGTACCTCCTGCATTATGACAGTGGCGACAGACTGTGTTCTTGAAGTTCCGGATGAGGAAGACAAGAGATCCCAGTAAGCAGAGAAAGTGCGGATGTATCCGGACATTCAGACAGACTTGTGAAGGTTCTTGAATCATGTTTAGGTTGTGTTGTTGGTCCGCATTGATGGTAGAGCCCGGAATTGAAGTTATTCTTCCGGATGAAGTTATTGCTCTGTTTAGCCGACCGGATGAGTTGTTCATCCTGCGAATGTTCTTGTGATAGCCGACCGGATGTGTTATTCATCTTGCGGATACTCCTATGGTTGTTTGCCGACTTAGATGCTTGTTCCTAAGTCGATGTCTTGTATAAATAACGATTTGTGAATTCATTTCAGGGTGTAGCATGTGGATGAGTATGGTGTAGCGAAGAAAGGTGCGAAAGGCAGAGCAGAGATTATTGGGCTTAATTGGAACTGATCCGGACATGGTAGAGATGTCATTCTCCAGTTCAAGACTGTGATTTTTATCACTCTGTAGACAGTGTGTCTCCTTGTAGGCAGTGGGCCTCTTTGTGAGCAGTGTGCTCGGGCAGTGAGCCCTTATTGGCATGTGCCATTCATTTTTCTTATTCTTCTAACAGAGAATAATTCTTGGGTTAATCACCCCGTGGTTTTTCCCTTAACCGGGTTTTCCACGTCAAAATCTTGGTGTTCAATGTGTTGATGCTTATCTACTCTTGTGTTTATGTATTGTGCTTCCATGAATGATTATTTGATATGCTGCTAACTAACAACAGAGAATAAAGTGTTTGAAATAGAACAAGTTCTATACAACTGATTCACCCCCCCCCCTCTCAGTTGTATGCCCTAGATCCAACAATTGGTATCAGAGCTGAGTTCCTCTGATAGGAGCTTAACCGCTTGAGGTGATCCAGGATGTCGTCATACAAGAAGGATAGTCCGAAGTTCGATGGAACCAACTTCACTCTCTGGAAAGGTCGCATGAAGTGTCATTTGGAATGTATGGGAAAAGCATACTTGGCTATGATTTCAAAACCATATATACCCCCACAAGGTGGTCCGACAACTCCTGATGAAACCACAGAAGCTGAAAACAATCTGCGGACCAAGGAAGCTCTTCTAAGCGCATTGAATGACTCAGATCTCTCGAATGTCATTGACCTACCAACTGCATATGAGATCCTAACTAAACTGGAACTTCTGTATGAAGGAGATGAGTTTGTCAAAAGTGCAAGGTTGCAAAGTCTGAAAGGGAAATTTGAAAGATTGAAAATGAGAGATGATGAAAACATTACTACCTTTATGCCAAGAGTAAATGAGCTGGTATGTGGAATCAGAAATGCTGGTGGAACTCTAGATGAAAATGAGATTGTCTGCAAAATCCTAAGATCCCTTCCTGCTGCCTACAAAATCAAAGTTGCTGCCATTGATGAATTCAGAGCCCACACAACTGTCACAAGAGAACAATTGGCTGGCAAACTAGCTGCATTTGAAATGACCGAGTTTGGAGATGATCCACCCAAGACTGAGTCTGCTTTTAAAGCCAGTGCCTATGTGAAAGGCAAACAGAGATTTGATCCGGGTGAAAACTCATCAAGGAAAATGTCATGGTATGATCAAGCAAGAAGAGACATGGAAGAAGAAGAAGCAGAAACAGCTCAACTTGAAGCCCTCATTGCAAAGAGACTGCCAAGAGGATCCGGTAAGTATGAAGGAAAACTACCCTTTAAGTGTTTTAACTGCAATAAGATTGGTCATTTTGCCTCAAGATGTCCGGAGAGATCTGCAAGATCTAATACTCACAGACAAAGGTTTCAAAAGAATTGCTATTATGTTCATGAAGAAGATGACAATGAAGGAGTAACAGATGATGAATCAGATCCAGGAAGCAAATCCGGAAATGAGTGGGTGTTTATAGCCATCAAGGAAGAAGATTCCTTGCTCTCTGAATCTGTCAATCACAAAGTTGTTGAAAAAGCCTTGGCTGCTCAAGTGGAAGAAAAGGATGATTGGGTTATTGACAGTGGATGCTCTCACCATATGACTGGTGACAAGAATAAGTTCTTAGACTTGGAAAGATATGAAGGAGGAATGGTAAAGTTTGGTGACAATTCTGCTGGCAGAATCAGAGGTAGGGGAACTATTTCCTTTGATGGTAAGAGCAAAACAGGTAATGTACTATATGTTGAAGGATTGAAGCACAATCTTCTCAGTGTTGGTCAGTTAGTGGACAAAGGCTATGATCTCCGGTTCAAGAATGGAAAATGCAGAATCTTTACAAGCTCCGGAACTGAAATTGCATCCGGTACTCAGACAAGAGGTAACATCTTTCATCTGGTTGGTTCAAATAAAAGTTGTTTGTTTGTTCAAATTGATCAGAGTTGGTTATGGCATAGAAGAATGTGTCATGTAAATTTTGATAACATCATCAAAATAAGCAATACTCAGGCTGTGAGAGATCTTCCAAAGTTGATAAAACCTACAAACAGTGTGTGTAAAGAATGTCAGTTAGGCAAACAAAGCAGAGTCTCTTTTAAAAGCAAAGATCAGTCTTCTACCGGATTGTTGGAATTAGTACATACTGATCTATGTGGTCCGACAAGAATCAAGAGTCTGCAAGGTGATAGATATTTCATGTTGTTAATTGATGATCATTCCCGGATGATGTGGGTTACCTTTCTAAAAGAAAAATCAGAAGCTTTTGAGAAGTTCAAAATCTTCAAAGCTATGGTGGAGAATCAAACCGGATTGAAACTAAAGTGTCTAAGGTCTGATAGAGGTGGTGAATTTACATCTGGTGAATTCATTGACTTTTGTGAGAAACAGGGTATAAGGAGACAGTTGTCTGCTCCTAAGACTCCACAGCAGAATGGAGTAGTTGAGAGAAAGAACCGGACCATCCAGGAAGCTGCTAGGACAATGATGTTGGAAGCAAATGTTCCTCAAATGTTTTGGAAAGAAGCTATCAGCACTGCAGTCTACACTCTCAATCGAGTTCAAATCAGAAACAACACCGGTAAGACCCCCTATGAACTTTGGTTTGGCATCACTCCTACTGTGAAATATTTCAGGGTATTTGGTAGCAAGTGTTATATTAAAAGAGATGAAGATCTAGGAAAGTTTGATGCTAGAAGTGATGAAGGAATTTTCTTGGGCTACTCCACTCAAAGCAAAGCATATCGGTGTTACAATAAGAGATTGAGGAAGATGATAGAAAGCACCAATGTAAAGGTTGATGAAGGAATTGAGAAGCCTTCAAGATTTTATGAATTTGATGAAGATGACCAAGATAGTGTTCAAGGAACTCAATCCTCTCCGGTGAAACAGAGTCAGCCTGATCCGGTAAATCAGGAAGAAGAGTTAGGTTTAAATGAGCCTGATCAAGAAACAGCAGTACTGGATACTCCCAAAATTCCAAGGTATGTAAAACTGAATCACTCTGAAGATCAGATCATAGGTGACAGAAGCAAAGGTGTACAAACTAGAAGGAATATTGCTCAAGATCAGAATGAATGTTGTCTGATTTCAAGGATTGAACCTAAAACAATAAATGAAGCCTGCAATGATGAAAATTGGACCAAAGCAATGGAAGATGAACTGATGCAAATTGAGAAAAATCATACTTGGGATCTTGTTCCCAGACCTAGAGACAGGAATGTAATTGGAACCAAGTGGGTCTTCCGGAACAAACTAAATGAAGCTGGTGAAGTAATCAGAAACAAAGCTAGATTGGTCTGCAAAGGCTACTCTCAAATAGAAGGAATTGACTTTGAAGAGACTTTTGCTCCGGTAGCAAGAATTGAAGCAGTCAGATTACTTCTTGCATTTGCTGCCTTCAAAGATTTCAAGGTATATCAGATGGATGTCAAGTCTGCCTTCTTAAATGGTGATCTGGAAGAAGAAGTCTACATTGAACAACCGGATGGATTTCAATTATCTGATAATAATGATATGGTCTGCAAGTTGAAGAAAGCTTTGTATGGATTGAAGCAAGCCCCAAGAGCATGGTATGAAAGGTTGGATAAGCATCTTGTGCAGATTGGATTCAACAAAGGTACTGCTGACAGCAACTTATATTTCAAAATTGATCATGAAAACATTCTGATTGTTGAAGTGTTTGTGGATGATATCATTTTTGGAGGAAGAGATAGTATGTGTAAAACTTTTGCAAATCAGATGAAAAGTGAGTTTGAAATGTCTATGCTTGGTGAAATGAATTTCTTCTTGGGTCTGCAAATTACTCAAACAAAAGAAGGGATCTTCATTTCTCAGACCAAATATGTGAAAGAATTGTTAAAGAAATTTGGTATGGAAGACTCAAAGCCTATGAACACTCCTATGGCAACCGGATGTAAGTTAAGCAAAGATGATGATTCTCCAAAGGCAGATCAGACAAAGTATAGATCAATGATTGGTGGATTGTTGTATCTCACTCAAACTAGACCAGATATAATGCAAGCTGTTGGTCTTGTGGCAAGATTCCAGGCTGATCCTAGAGAATCTCATGTTATGGCAATCAAAAGAATTTTTAGATACTTGAAAGGGACAGTTGAGTATGGTCTATGGTATCCTAGAGATCCGGATTTCTCTCTTCATGCTTACACAGATGCAGATTGGGCAGGAGATGTGGATGACCGGAAGAGCACTAGTGGTGGAGCATTCTTTTTGGGGAAGAGATTGGTTTCTTGGCTAAGCAAGAAACAAGATGCAATATCTCTGTCTACAACTGAAGCAGAATACATTGCAGCAGCAGGTAGTTGCACTCAAATCTTGTGGATGAAGCAGATGCTAAGAGACATCAAAGTTGAATATGAGGAGCCTATCACAATTTTCTGTGATAATTCAAGTGCAATTAATATTTCCAAGAATCCGGTATTGCATTCTAAGACTAAGCACATATCTATCAAATTTCACTTTTTGAGAGAACAAGTAAACAAGGAAGAAGTCAGATTGGAGTATGTTCCCTCCAAGGATCAGATTGCAGATATCTTTACAAAACCTCTTCCCAAGGACTCTTTTGAATATCTCCGGGAGAAGTTAGGGGTCATGGCCCCTCCGGTGATGAACTAAGATGCACTGATGTGCATCAGTCCGGTGGCAATCACAGTCATATCTTGTGATCCGGACTAATGGGGAGCTGCAACTAAGGGGGAGCAGCTGGTATTATTCTGATGCATGAGAGTTGCAAGTATGAGCCCTTTGCCATTGATGTCAAAGGGGGAGAGAAGACATGTGAAAAACAAGTGGTTGATGATCAAAGGGGGAGCAGCAAAGGAAGACATGTGAAGAGTTGTTGTTGATAGGGGGAGCTGTGACAGAAAAGAGAAGTTCTTGTCTTGATGGTTTTTCACATCATATGTTGCCATCAATGACAAAGGGGGAGATTGTTGCAAGTATGAGGTGAGCCATTGTTGTCATTGATGTCAACATACTCATACTGCATTGACAAGAAGGATTTGATGAGCTTTGTGCTGAGGATATTGAGAAAATTAGCCTCAGTCAGGAACAGTGAAGAACAGTGATGAGAAGAAGGTAAATATACTATATAGGATGAGAACCGGAGGATGCGGATTAAAGGGTTAGTAGATATGAGTCTTGAGATGCTACAGTTAAGATTTCAGAGGTCCGCATGAAGATCTGAAGGAGTTATGGCTGCCGGTATAGAACCGGATCCGGCAAGTATCCGGAGGTGACAGAGGATCACAAAAAGGTCCGGTGAGGTCCGGAATTGTATTATCATAATCTGCGGATTGGAAGGAGTGTTTTATATGTCCTTGTGATGTGTCATCCTGATTTGTGTGTAATTTGGAGGTCCGGATGTACCTCCTGCATTATGACAGTGGCGACAGACTGTGTTCTTGAAGTTCCGGATGAGGAAGACAAGAGATCCCAGTAAGCAGAGAAAGTGCGGATGTATCCGGACATTCAGACAGACTTGTGAAGGTTCTTGAATCATGTTTAGGTTGTGTTGTTGGTCCGCATTGATGGTAGAGCCCGGAATTGAAGTTATTCTTCCGGATGAAGTTATTGCTCTGTTTAGCCGACCGGATGAGTTGTTCATCCTGCGAATGTTCTTGTGATAGCCGACCGGATGTGTTATTCATCTTGCGGATACTCCTATGGTTGTTTGCCGACTTAGATGCTTGTTCCTAAGTCGATGTCTTGTATAAATAATGATTTGTGAATTCATTTCAGGGTGTAGCATGTGGATGAGTATGGTGTAGCGAAGAAAGGTGCGAAAGGCAGAGCAGAGATTATTGGGCTTAATTGGAACTGATCCGGACATGGTAGAGATGTCATTCTCCAGTTCAAGACTGTGATTTTTATCACTCTGTAGACAGTGTGTCTCCTTGTAGGCAGTGGGCCTCTTTGTGAGCAGTGTGCTCGGGCAGTGAGCCCTTATTGGCATGTGCCATTCATTTTTCTTATTCTTCTAACAGAGAATAATTCTTGGGTTAATCACCCCGTGGTTTTTCCCTTAACCGGGTTTTCCACGTCAAAATCTTGGTGTTCAATGTGTTGATGCTTATCTACTCTTGTGTTTATGTATTGTGCTTCCATGAATGATTATTTGATATGCTGCTAACTAACAACAGAGAATAAAGTGTTTGAAATAGAACAAGTTCTATACAACTGATTCACCCCCCCCCTCTCAGTTGTATGCCCTAGATCCAACAGTTGTGATATCCTAGTGCGAGGACGTTGACTCTGCAAGCAAGCGATTTGAACTTAGATCCCTTAGACATAATATAACCTTGTTGGATATGTGAATGAACCATAGTCTTGAACATAAAATAAACTTCAATACATGAATGCAAGAAACATATTAATATGTAAGATGCTAGGTTGTAACACACACATGTGAATGAGCCATAGTCTTGAACATATAATAAAATTTAATATAGAAATGCAAAAAGTATATTAATATGTAAGATGCTAGGTTGTAACATACGCACAAGATAAATATGATGCTAAGGAAGATAAAAGATCATTCCTCAAACACGGCACACAAAAGCAATGACTATGCCCCCAATCTGTACTGCATCACAACATACCAAGATATAGATAAATCAAGGTTGTCTTGAATAAGTAATGGGAAAGGGACAAAAAGATAAACCAAAAAGTAGATTGACTGACTTACAAAGTAAACATATAGCCAACATATTCTCTTGCCAAAGAGGTTGCTCAGGATAGATTGGATTGGTTGGGTAGATTGGATAGATAATAGCCTTATTGTAGGAACGATATATCCGTTAAAGGGTGTTGATCTGTTGATATGATAAGTTGATTGATGTAGTAGATGTTGGCAATTGATATGTAGGACATCATATGGCTCCGCAAGTAGGTTTCTTTTCTTCAGGTTGGTTAAGGATCTTTGCTTTGATAGGATGCATTGTTTTTTTGTTTTACTGCTTGAGTTAGTCAAGTCGACGTGGTAGGATGGATTGTGATAAATGGAAGATTAGAAAGATGGAATGTCAATGGATTGAGATAGGTGAAGAATGATGAATCGTATGTGCCTAAGTATTGGAAACTTCCTTCGTATTCCAGAATGCTTACATACCCTGTATCCACGGGATCAAGGCACATTACGATGAAAGATGAATATGATAATATGTAGTTCTAGGTAGAGTGATGAGTGGGTCAAGGTGTTTGAGCTTGGGTAGGTGAAATGATGATATCTTATGTACCTGAGTACTGGAAACTTCCTTCGTGTTCCAGACTACCTACATACCCATATCCATGGGATCAAGGTACCTTAAGATTAATGAGATGATATGTAGTTCTAGTTAGAGTGATGATGTAGGATAAGATGATGTGAGGGGATATGATGATATCTTGTGTACCTGAGTACTGGATACTTCCTTCATATTCCAGATTGCCTACATACCCATATCCATGGGATCAAGGTACCTTAAGATTGAGATGAGATGATATGTAGTTCTGACTAATGTGATGATTGATAATGATTGTGTTGTCATTGTGGTGATGATATATCCCTAGATCAACACAAGGATGAAGGTGTCTGGTTTTAGAAATGAAAACATCTCATATAAGACACTGGTTGATGTCTTTTTGTTTTTGTTTGAAGGTTGGTGAACCTCAAACAAGGATCCATTCCTAGACCTAAGTTAAGGAAAGAGTTGCCCCCATTCTAGTAGAGGTGTTTATTATGGATGACTGACATGGGATAACTAACAATGACATGGATAACTTAACATAGGATAATGATGATGACATGGATAACTTGACCTAGGATGAGCTGATGATTGACATGGATAACTTGACATAGGATAAGCTGCCGATTGACATGGATAACAATGATGATTGACATGGATAACTTGACATAGGATAACAGACATTGACAAATTTCCAAGCTATTCTAGATAGGGAAATGGAAATGCAAAATGGTCAATGGTTTTATTATGGATGGATGGATGAAGTTTATTATGAAATAGACATGGAATGAACAAGACTCGATAGATGATGGATGCTGACTCTACACATAGCGCATGTTTGCAAGGTTTTCACTATGGTACTTATCCAAGGCACCTATTTACCAGGTTTTCACAAGAGGATGGATTATTTTTTTGTTTTTTGTTTGTTTGTTTGTTTGTTTGTTTTTTTGACATGGATACTCTGAGGATCAGATAAAGAACTTCTTGAGATGAATACTATTGAGTGACTCATCTAAAGGAATGCCTTCAGGTGTTGCTAAAGTATAAGCTCCTGATCCATATGTAGCTGTGATAACAAAGGGTCCTAACCAATTAGGCTCAAACTTGCCCTTCTTTTCTCAATCTACTTGATTTCTCTAATTTTCCTTTAAGACAAGATCACCAAATTGAAACCATCTTTCTTTGATCTTCTTGTTATAGTTGCGTCAGAGGTGGTTTTGATAAACATAGAGATGATTAAGCACTGCAAGGTGTCTCTCATCTAATAGTTCTAGCTCAGCTAATCTGGAAGTGTGATACTTCTCTCCATCAATCAAGTGCTGCATGGATACTTTGAGGGATGGGATCTTGACTTATATAGGTATAATGGCTTCAGAGCCATAGACTAGGGCATAGGGTGTTGTACCAATTGGTGTTCTAATACTAGTGCAGTAGGCGTATAGGGTGGGATTAAGTTGCAGGAGCCAATCACAACCAGCTTCATTGATCATTTTCTTGAGGATTTTGAGAATGGTTTTGTTGGAAGCCTCGGCTTGGTCATTACTCTGTAGATAGTAGGAAGTGGAAAAGTGATGTTGGATATTGTATTGTGTACATAAGGCATGAACATCTTGATTCTTGAATGGTCTCCCATTATTAGTGACAATGGCTTGGGGGATACCGTATCGACAAATGAGGTAGTTAAGGATAAACTTGACTATTTGCTTTCTGGTAATATAAGTCATGGGAATGGCTTCTACCCACTTCGTGAAATACTCGATGGCGATAATGATAAATTTATGGCCATTGGATGAGGTTGGATGGATTTGTCCTACAAGGTCGAGACCCCATTGTGAAAAAGGCCATGGAGTTGTCACAGGTTGTAGTTCATAAGCTGGTGCGTGAATCAAATCTCCATGCTACTAGCATTGTAGACACTTTTTAGAAAACTGTAAAGTATCTTGTTCTATGGTGGGCCAGTAATACCCTGTGCGGAGTATCTTCTTAGCAAGGTTAGGACAGGTAGAATGTGTGCCATAGACACCTTCGTGTATGTCTCATAAGGTAGCATCGACTTCTTCCATGTTAAGACATCGTAAGAGGATACGATCAAGACTACAACGATATAGTGTATCACCCAGAATGGTGTAACAGGAGGCTCGGTGGATAAAGGTTCTACATTGGGTTGGAGATAGCTCAAAGGGAAAGGTATCATGTTTAAAGTATTCATAGATAGCTTCATACCATGGAGAATTGGGACCAACAAGTTCGCAAATGATTTCAGTAGTTGGAACATCGACGGCTGGTATCACCAATTACTCGATCAAGAATTCACATTTCTATGTGTTTGCAGGCATGTCTATAAGTGACCCCACAGAAGCCATAGAATCTGCAACTTTATTATGCTCTCTTGGAATTTTCTCAAAAGTGATGCTAGAAAAGTGTGGTTTGTAGGCATCCACTAATTGCTTGTAAGGGACCAACTTTTCATCTTTTGTTTGGTACTCATCAGTGACTTGTCTAATGACTAGTTGTGAGTCTCCATATACCTGTAGTTCTTTGATGTCCCATTGGATTGCTATATGGAGACCTATTAGGAGTGCTTCATGCTCGGCTATGTTGTTGGTGCAAGGAAATGCAAGCTGATATGACTTTGGGATATAGTCATTTTATGGTGTGTTAAAAAGGATACCAGTATGATGTGTGTAGGAACCATCAAAATACAATTTCCACATTACTGAGGTAGAAAGAGTGAAGAGATTTTCATCCAAAAAGTCAGATACCATAAGATGTACATCTGTCATGGGTGTTTCTACTAGTTGATCTGCTAGGGGTTGTCCCTTGATTGATTTACGATCCACATACTCAATGTCAAACTCACTAAGGATCATGACCCATTTAGCTAGTCTGCTTGTGAGGGCTGCTTTTGCTAGTAGATACTTTAATGGATCAATTTTGGCTATTAGATTTGTGTGTTAGTTTAGCATGTAATGCCGCAACTTTTGGGAAGCGAACACTAAGGCTAAACAAGCTCTTTCCATAGGTGAATAATTGATTTCATAACCCACCAAGGTTCGACTGATATAATAGATTACATGCTCTTTTCCTGACTCATCATGCTATGCTAGAAGAGCCCCTAGGGTTGCAGTTGTAGTTGAGATGTACAAGATCAAAGGCCTATCAGTGACTGGTGGTACCAAGACAAGAGGTGTATCTAGATATTCTTTGAGCTGATCAAATGTCGCTTGACATTATCGTCCCATCGAAATGAGACATCCTTTTGGAGTAAGTGTTGAAATGGTTGACATTTATCCGCTAGCTGTGAGATAAATCGCCTAATGGATTGTAACCTTCCTTGAAGGCTCCTTAATGTTTTCAGATTCTTTGGTGGAGGCATCTCTACTATAGCCTTGACTTTCACTAGATCTACTTCAATGCCTCTACGAGATACAATGTATCCCAACAGTTTTCCTGAGGTTACCCCGAAGACACACTTTTTTGGATTGAGTCTTACTTGATATTTTTCGAGTCTGTCAAAGATTTGTCCTAGAAACTATATGTGATCTACCCAAGAATATTTTTCTAAGATATCATCCACATAGTCTTCCATGATGTGATGAAAGAGATCATGGAATATCACTGTCATTGCTCTTTGATAGGTTGCCCCTGCATTCTTAAGACCAAATGGCATGATGCACCAACAATAGGTACCCCAAAGACAAGTAAAAGATGTTTTATGTTGATCTTCTTCCGCTATCATTATCTGATTGTAGCTAGAAAATCCATCCATTAGAGAAAGTATTTCATGACCAGCAGTCAAGTCTACTATGAGGTCAATGTTTGGCAATGGAAAGTCATCTTTGGGACATGCTTTGTTAAGATCTCTGAAGTCGAAACACATGTGGATGCCCCCATTTGGTTTAGCCAAGGTACAATGTTTGAGACCCATTCTGGATAATCAATCGGCTTGATGAATTTGGCATCTAGCAACTTCTGTATTTCAACTTTCACCAAGAGAGCGATCTGTGGGTGCATCTTTCTTAGTTTTTGTTTGACCGGTTTAGCTTTTAGATCAACTGTGACATAGTGAACTACTAGTGAAGGGTCCAACCTTGGCATATCAACATAGCTCCATGCAAAGTTGATGGTTCTTTGTAAGAAGAATTTGGTAAGATTCTTGTGCTCTTGTTTTGATAATGATGCTGCAAGGAATGTGGTCTTAGGATGTTGCTATGTGCCAAGGTTTATCTCTATAGAATCTTCCACTAGGAGAGATGATTTCTCTTGATACTTAGATGATAGGGGAAGGTCAAATCCTCCATCCTTAGGTGCCACAATTGGGTTTTCACCTGCAAATACGTCCTTTATTTTGACTATTTTCTGATCAAGAGGTGCCACAGTGTGGTTTTCACCTAGAGATCTTTCTTTATTTTTATTTTTGTGAATGGAGGATTTAGCATTCTCACCAAAATAAGTCATTTGATCTAGTTCCATTACAAAACCAGCTTTGTGATTTCTAAGAGGGATACCACCCCAAAGTCCCATAAATTCTGTAATAGCTTCGTCATTTTGAAAAAATCTAGAACGGGGGACCCTTGTTGGTCCCAATCGATAAGTTCAGAGTAGACAAGTGTTCCAATTTGGGTGCTGGTGGTGGATGTTAAGGATACGAATGATAGCATAAATATGGAGGATTTGGTGAATAGGTCAGTCATATGGAGGTAGGAGTCATCGATGATATCCTCTTTAGACGTCGAATTTGCGAGAGAAGTTTGTGCTACCTCGTCGAGAATACACTCGATGTCCAAGGTGCGTGGTACCTTCCTACCATATCCTAACCCCTTCTTGTCTATCTTCTTCTTCACAACAATGGGTTCTATGTTACCTTGGTTATCCTTCCCAAGGCCACCTTTGCCTTTGTAACCCATGTTATTGACAATTCTTAGGCCATTGCCATATTGTTTGACTGGTATGGTGACTAGTTCTTTCTCTTTGTAGAGCCAAGATGAGATGTCTTCAATAGTTTCCTTTGCCAATAATTTTCCCTCTTGGAATTGGGTTAGAGATGCTGGCAGGGGGATAGCTGCTTTTTTAGTCATTTTAGCTATGGGTGGTTGGCCGTAGGATTTAGGGGATAAGGGCATTTGCCCTACACAACAAGATTTAGAGATATCATATTCACCAAAGCCTATATCACGAATGTGAGTTGTGATTTTGGGAATAGGATTAGGATTAGGTTCAACTTCGAAGGCTTTTTTTAGATTTTCAGAGTCGACATACAATGGGGATTCATAGGCTTTGTCATTATTTGGCACTTGGTTACTATTCTTATAACTACCTTGCAAGGTACCACATAATTCAAAGGGATTAGGGTCTCATGGGATAGTGATCTTCGTACCATTAAATGGGAATTTGAGAGACTGATGGTACGTGGAGGGAACAACTTTCATGGCATGGATCCGTGGATGTCCTAAGATAATATTATAAGGCAGCTCAATGTCAAGGACTTGGCACCTAGTTTCAAGCATGATGGGGCCTACTTGTATAGGCAAGTGTATAACACCTTCTGAATGACGCTCAGCATCATCATACCCCTTGATTGTAATGAATGGATCAATGTTGACATGATCCTCTGAGTATCTCAACTGTTTAAGTAACTTGAGAGAACAGATATTGAGACCAGCACCACCATCTATATGTATGCATTTGATCTTTCGTTTATGGATGAAAACTTCAATGTGAAGTGCATCATTGTGACATGGATCATGGGATGGGAGGTCCTTTTCAGAAAAGACCACATTGTAAGGTGAGGTGATGTTATCTATTATAGCTTGGAAATCTATGGCCGCTATGTTAGTAGGAATAGAAGACTCTTGTAGGGCTTTTTCTAGCACAACTTTATGTGCGGGCGATGATCAGAGAAGGTCCAAAATAGAGATCTGTGCAGGTGTTTTCCCAAATGTTCGACAAGATTGTAATCAGATTGGGTTGGGAGACTCGATGTAGGCCCACGAAGGGTAACATGACCACGATGAGTTGTGATGGTGTAATCCGTAGATTTACCTTTGATAGTGAGGGTAGACACACGACTTTCATCAAAATGACCTACAATAGAGTCATAAGAAGTTGAAGTTTTATTAATGGCTTTAGGGAATGGCTCCTTGTACATGTTGAGGTCTTTGTTGGTGTTTTGATTTGGAGGTGCATCAAAAGTGACTTCCCCTCTGTCGATAAGGTTTTGGATAATGTGCTTGAGTTTCATGCATGATATGGTTCTGTGTCCTTTGGTCCTATGGTATTCACAATATTCGTTGTCTTTGTACCATGTGGGTTTGAAAGCAAGTTCACCATATGGGGGAGCATCTGGTAGCGTGACGAGTCCATTTTGCACAAGTTTCTTGAGAACCAACTCTATAGGCTCTCCCAAGGGAGTGAACTTACGCCTTGGAGGGTAAATTTGGGGAGGACACTCTTGTTGATGCTACTAGTTTTGGTTTTGTTGTCGTTGTTTTTGTTGTTGAGGCGAAGGTTGGTTTTGTTTGGATGAAAGATTACAGGGTGTTTATAGTATTTGAACATGTTTGGAATCCACCACACCATCATTGACCACATTTTTGTTTTTGTTCCAGTATTTGGGTTTATCATTTGATTGTTGTTGGAGAGGATTGTCTTTATTGTCTTTGAAGATTTTGACCACGCCTTTAGCGATGAGGGTTTTTTCAATGTTGATGCCTTTATAGGTAATCTCATCAAGGTTGTAGCACTTAGTATTTGCAAATGGAAACCCAATTCTTGGTTAAGGTTCTACACAAATATGCTAACAAGCTGCTTTTTAGGTATTTTGAATGGGAATTTGCTAGCCATATGTCTCCATCTTTGAAGGAAGGAGATAAGAGTTTCCCCATTTTTTTTGTATATTGTTTCATAAGTCAATCATAGAGACCTCATGTTCTATGTTGTATGAGAAATAGGTAGCAAATTTTTCTGCAAGCTCATTAAAAGATTTGATACCCGTAGGTAGATGCGAGAACTATTCTATAGCTTGACTTCCAAGGCTGCGAGGAAAGAGGCACATGAGATATGTGTCATTATGTGCAACCTCTAAACAAGCGAGATAGAATTCTCTAAGGTGGTGTTTTGGGTCTCCTCTTCCTTTGTACTTATCAAATTTGGGTATATTGAAGTTGGGAGGAAAAGGGATCATTTGCAATGACCGATCAAATGGATAAGGACAAACTTCCTCCAAGGAAAAGGTTTTCTTAGTGTGACCAAATGTTAAATTGGCTACTTGTCATTGTACCTCGGCAAGTTTAATCTCCATAGTTGTTGGGGGTGTTGGAAGAGTCTCCTATTGCACTAAGGGTGGTTGTTGTTGCCCATAGGGAAGATTTTAGTTGAAACCATAGGAATTGATGTTATATGGGTCGTATGATTGATTTGGGTCATATGATAGATTTGGATTAGGTTGGGTTTGGTTGTTTTGATTTTTCATATGTGGAGGTGGTGCTAGAGAAGAATGTTGGCTTTGTGATTGTTGTGATGGGATGATGAAAGAGTTTTGTCATTGATAATGTTGAGGAGGAGTGATGAAAGGATTTTGTGGAGGAAAGTTGAATGTTGTTGGATTTGATTGTGATGGTGGAATATAGCCATAGGAAGTTTGGATTTGAGAATGTTGAGGGTTATTGAGATAGGTGTTGGTGTGATTGAGCGTGGATGATCTTTGCGGTGGAGGGACATAGGTAGATGGGTTTTGAGATGGTTGGGGTTGACTGAGATAGGTATGGGTAAGATTGAGTGTGGATGATCGTTGTGGTGGAGGGATATAGTTTGTGTTGATGTTTTGGGAGTGTTGTGGGGGAGTGATGTTGCTTGTGTTGATGTTTTGGGAATGTTGCACGGTTACATGACATTTCTTGGATTAGTGATACGGAGGGTTGATGACGTTGGGGGTGGTTTCAGTTGTGACCCTTGTTACATGGCTACATAAGTGTTTCCTGGACTGTAATTTGGTGGAAAACCGTCTCGTGATGGGATAGCCAATGTTCCACTTGTGATTGATGTGGGCATTTGTGATATGCTAGGAGGTTGTTGTTGGTTTTTTTTAGCTAGCGTAGGTTGTTTTTCTAATTCTCCTTGATGATGTAGAGTCTCTTGTTACAGTTTATAAATCTCCATAGGAGTCAAGAGTGGTTATATTGGTCTTTCTGCTGTTGGATTTTGGTTTTGATAGAGGGGATTTTCATATTGAGCATTGAAAGGATTAGTCACTCTCCCTTGTGAGACTTGTTCGGGTATGGGAGTGGATACGATTGACATAGTTTGGATAGCAGTCATAGCGTCATGGTATTTGTTTTTCTCTTTAAGATTAGATAGATCAAAGTCTTGGGGTAGTTTAGCTCCTTGTTCCACAAGTAAACAAAAGAAATGATCTTGATTCTCACTAAGGAGTTTGTCAAATGCGGCTATGGCTCTAGGATCTTGCATGATTTAATCAAGGTCTTGTCTATCTTTTTGAGAGGATTGACCTTCTTGAAAGTTTCACTCCTCTTGAGATGGGACTTGACCTATGGTGTAATCGGGTGTAGCAAAATCATGAGGCATGCTGGTAGTGAATTGAGTTACATCTACCAAAGAAATATTACCTTCTTGGGGATTGGTTGGTTTGTCATGCTGAGGCCTGTTTTGAAAATTGGTTGGTCTGTCAGTTGGTGTGTGGGGAATACCTTTTTGAGACATGGTGGAATGACTTGGTTGAGGTGTATGAGGAGGTAATTTGTGTTTCTTTGGGGCAGTTTGCTTAGCTTTCATTGATTGTTGGAGTCTAGTGGTTACCATGGGATGCACTAAGACAAGACAGCTTGATTGATTTTGGACTCAGAGGTAGATGTTTGACCAAAAAGGTGTGATTTTGATGAGATTGGGCAAGATAGTTTGATAAACAGTTTGCTGGACCAAAGGCCCTAGACTGTGCTGCAAAGGCACGAGACTGTTATACCAAAGGCAAGTTACTATGTTTCAGAAGCGCTAGACTATGCTGCCAGAGGCGAGTTACTATGTTTTAGAAGCACTAGACTGTTATACCAAAGGTGAGCTACTGTGTTTCAAAGGCGCTGAAATGGTGTCAGTGAAAATTTTGATAGATTTGGATTATATTTTGATTGGATTTGCTTTGACAAGAGAAAACACAACAAACAAGGTGGCAAAAGGACTGACAGAACAGATAGTGTATGTTCTAGGCTCACGAAAAAGACCAATGTTTCCACGAGTATTTAGACAATTGCAAACAATTCAAGCACTTTTATCCCTAGAGACATGGTTTCATTGCGGTAGATCAACTCACAACTTAGTTCTCCATCGACCAAATGTCATTCCATATAAGTGTTGTACATTTGTATCTTTGCGAGAGATGATAGGTAGGGATATCTCATTCTCCCCTTGAAAAGATACAAGTAGCTCACAAGAGCTTATGCTAGCCAAGGGAATACTATCTCTTCTTAAGGGAGTCAATGGTGAGTAATCTTGGGGGTTTATACTGATTTCCCTTGCACCGATGATTACAACAATGTTCGGAGGTGAAATGGGTAGTCACTATCTAGATGGTTATTAGTAGCTTTGAGGGACCAACACCTTGCGAGCATGTGGCAAGCTACTAAAATCTTTGACCAATCCTACTAAGAGTATCAAACACTTCACACAATGTAAAAATTGTTTTCACAAAGTGCTAGTACACCTCTTTTTGGTTTGGCACCATAAGGCAAGGTTGACACTGGTTAGGACTTGGATTCTGCCTTATCCCACTTATATAACGGTTCAAAGGAAAACTCCTCTTAGGTTCATCCCTTTTGGATGAAGTGCAATCCAAAAGTAGACTCTTCTAAAGGAATAACTAAAATTAAGATCAAAAACATCAAACAAAGGTTCAATTGTCTCGTTATAAAAAAAATAAGGTTCAACTAGACTAAGCACACACACGATTGTAGTTGTCAATTGTCCCTTAAGAAATTGAAGTGTTTTGCATTCATGTCAATTGTCCCTTAAGAAATTGAAGTGTTTTTGCATTCATGTCCATTGTCCCTTAAGAAAGCAATATGTTCCTAAGACTTAGATTACAAAAGATGATTTGTTCAATTGTCCCTTTAAGAAAGAAATATGTTTCTAAGACTTAGTGTGATGGATTTTTAAAATTTCTTCAAAGCTCGTCCTGCATGAACACGTTAGAAAAACCCATTTGCTATGTTTGAGTAATAAGAAACTACAAAAGTTGGATTAGTTCCACCAAAAACTCAATAGTTAGCAAAAACAAATCAAATTGACCAAAAGCACTTTATTGAGTTACCAAAGGCGTTGCATTGTGTTACCGAAGGCGCTGCATTGTTCTTCCAAAGGTGAGTTGTTTCTGTCCAAAGGCACATTACTATTATACCAAAGGCGTGTTACTGTACTACAAAAGCATGATATTATGATGCAAAGGCGCGATACTACTCCAGATCTAAAAAAACTCAATATTTCATCAAAAAGCTAGATTTGAAAGATGATGTCATGATTATAGGATGATCTAGAATTTTTGATAAGGCTAAGATCTGTAGCTAATGATAAAAAATATGATAAATTAGAACCCTGCAAATCAGAAAATGACTCAGAAACCCTAAGAAACCAAAAGCGTTGTACTGGTGTACAAAGGTGCAGGACTACAAACTAGAAGCACTGCACTGTGCACCAAAGGTGCTTTGCTATTGCCCAAAGGCGCTTTGATGTGCTGCAAAGGCACTTTTCTATTTTCAGTTGCACGTTTCTGTATTGTACTTCAAACAAATAAATTTTCTAAAAGAAAACAATGATTAGTGGTCCCACCAGGCATGCCAGAATGTGTATATGAATAAAATTGAGATCGAACGATAATCAAAACAATGAAATAATAAAAAACTCAACCCTATAACATCAAGATAATAATCTAAGCAAATAACCTAATAATCAATGAATAACACAAAAACAATGAAATCTTTCACCTAGATTGTATTGTTATCTTGGTCGAATGTGGATTTCTTTTTAAATTACAAAACCATGTTTGCAACAAGCGGATGTAGATTGTGTTTGTGCTCAAAGTGTTTAATGTGCTCAATGATGTGATGTATGCTTAATGCACTGTAGGGAGGCAAAAGCTTAAATGATCAAAGAGGATTTGTTATGAGATGAGGGGGGTTTATATAGGTTTCAATAAAGATCAATCAATGGTCCAGATAATTCAATGGAATCAACAGATGAGATAAATCTAGAATTCCCGATGAATGTGCACACGACATGTGTCACACAAAAAGATATTTTTGTTTGAGTTAATTGATTGATTTGGCTAAAAGACATGGAATAGACATGAGATATGATTAGATTTCATAAAAATAGAAATGTTTTTTTTAATTTATGAGTTGGTGATAAAAACAATATTGATTAAGTCAATTAACTCAACTTTAGATTTGCTTTTTTGCATGATTTGAATAAAATTAATAATAAATTATTTAATTTTGTGAGCATGATGAATAAGATTTATTTTTGGAAGAATTAGAAGATAAAAAACAAATTAAATAAATAAATTCATTTAATTGTCTGCATGATAGAGGACATAAAATAGATTTGAAGATTTAAATAAATTAAACAAATAAATTGATTTAATTTATTTTGCATGATGAAGGATAAATAAAATATTAATTTTATTTTATTTTTAGAAGAGATATTCAATTTAAATAAATTTGAATGATTTATTTAAATTTGGAAGAATAATTGATTAATTAAATAATTTAGAAATTATTTAATTATAGATAAGAGGATATAAGTGATAAATTAATTAAATAATTAATTTATTCAATTATGTGGATTTGAATTTTGAAAGAAGATAATGATTTAATTAAATAATTGAAATTATTTAATTTTGGAAGAATAAAGTTGATTTTGATGAAATTAATTAAATAAATATAATTTATTCAATTAATGTTGAAAATATGAGATTTGGAAGAATTGATGATTTTGATGAAATTAAATAAATAATTTGATTATTTAATTAACATTGAAATGCAGGTGATTTGATGAAATGCAAGTGATGCGATGACATGGCCATTTGTGGGTGTCTACAGACTCTTTACTTGCTACCAGTCCTAGTCAGCAGATCAATTTGTAAAATTCATCTTGTATGGTAGCTCCTACATTTGACAGTGTAGTCTTGGCATAAAAAGGGGGTGGAAATATAGATGTGTCCCAAATAGACATCAAATCTCCTCTGGACTCCTCCCAATGCCTAGGTGCTAACGTGGTGTCAATTTGATTTTTTGACTTTGTTGTGGAGTGTATTGTGGCCAAATTTGAGCTCTCTCTTGTGGGTAAATTTTTCTGATCTAGAACAAATTTGGATGTGGTTAGGCAATGGGCTCAACAAAAATGGGTCCCCTATGGCCATTTGTAGATCACTACTCTACCAAAGGGCTTCATCTTATTTTCTTTCTCAAACTATGAAGATCATGATAGGATCATTTTCTATGGTCCATGGTTTCTTGGAAGAGCAGGTCTCTCCCTTAAGAAATGGGATCCTAGTTTCAATCTAGAGGACATTTTCAACATGTTTCCTCTTTTGTTCAGGCTCCATGATTTTCTCTTAGAATATTGTGAGTAGTAAGTGCTCTCAGGAATTGCCAATTCTTTTGGGAAATTATTGCATGTGGACCCTATTAGAAAATCCAAGAAAAGGTTGTTCTCCAAGTTATGTGTTTTTATGGAGAAGGACAAAGCTCTCCCCTTAGAAATATCTCTTTCCTCCAAGCTAGGAATCTAGAATCAAAGAATTGTATTTGAGAATTCACTTTTGGTGTGCAATAGATGCCACAAAGTGGGTTATTTTGCAGTGGGTTGCTGCAATCCCTTTGTTCAAAAGGATGTTGGAAATTCTCTTGAGCCTCGGCAAGATGGTGGCTATGTGAAAGAAATAGTGGAGAAAGATCCCATGGAGACCTACGACCTCTCCACTCCAAGTGAAAGGATGAAGGAGCCATGCCCTTCCTCTATGGTGATCAATTTTGGGAGTCCTACTAAGCAAGTTATTGGTAGTGAGGTTCATATGGATGGGGAAGCTCCTTGCTCCACAAATAGTCTTATTTTTAAACCACCTTGATTTTTTATCCCTTTTGATTGTTGACCTTATGGATGGGCTAATATTAGTTCATTGAAGTTTTGATGTTGTCTCAATTTATGGTCGATCTTTGTGGTTTTTTGGTTTATGTGGTAATGTGGTTGTTTATGTGTTATCATTGTGTTGTTGCATAACCATCCTACTCTATCCACGATTGTAAAAGGGTTGGGGCCCTTTCAAAAAAACCATATTTACCTCTTATCAAAAACATTTTCGAGACTTTCATAGTTTTACTTTACACTTATAACAATTAAATAACTACTTTCAAAGTTTGTATCCTTGATTTGCTACAACTTAGCATACTTTTGCGTTTTCATTTTATATTTGTAAAAATTACAAAGTTACTGAGAATCTCAACATCTCCACTCCAATTATACTTCATTAGACTTTTCATTAATTCATGTAAAAGTTACAAAGAAATACTTAAACCTTGAATGTTTTCTTAATTGTTCCATTTAGACTTTTAATTGCAATTTGTAAACCTTGTAATAATAGACATGGGTCCCACATCTCCCCCATTCATAATTGGTTTTAAATTCATTTTGAAATATTTTCTAAAAGGTCATTTTATATAATGAAATGGCTCTAATATTATAGGATACCAATTTGCAAGTGACATTCGAAGTAATAATATAACATTTTAGAAGTATTTTTAAAATATGATCTTCAAAATTACCACCTTTTTTGTCTTTTATTGTTTCCTTTAAATGTAATGGTTTGATTGATTCCACTATTAAATTTATGTACATCAGGATTTTCATTTGCAATGCATTCTTGTGAATTATAAACATACACATGAATCTAGTTTCTTCACCAATGATGCTCCATCAAGTTCTTCAAATCTCTTTGCAAATACAAATATGCACCTTAACTCTTTAAACTTTACATTTCTGTTGAGCACTCATTTCAATTATTTTTTCCATTTAAATTCCTACCAAATTTATCTTGTGCACTCATGTAGCTCAACTATACATAATACAACATAATGACGTGTGATGTGTAATATGTTGAACACAATGAGGTGCTAAGAGGGAGGTGAGTGAATTAGCACATACTAAAACTTAACCAAATATCAACAAATAAAATTGAATAACATGTAGAACAGAAAGGAAATCATGCAACACAAGAATCAACACATGACACCAATATTTTTACATGGAAAACCCTAAGACATGGAAAAACTATGGTGAGTGTTAGATCACAATATAATATGCTCACTGCAAAATTGTTACAACTTTGTTTTAGGGCTTCAACCCAAGGAAGCTACTACTCCCTATATTACAACTTTGATTTAGGGCTACCACCCAAGGAAGATACTATTCCCTAATTATTTGCTCACTGCAATAGATTTTACAAAGGTAGTACAAATGTATGGACTGTTATAAGGAACACATTTGTCTTATGTTGATAATGCAGTCTACTTTTTCTGCTCAATACACATCCTCAAACTAATTTCGCACACTTCATATCTTGCCCTCTACTCTGTTGTGTTCACATTCACCTTTTTTCTTTATAAATGAAATTTATCTTCTATAAGTATCCTCTGCATCACTTCAAAATAATGATTAGGTCGGCATCAAAACATCATTAGATGAAACGTGTACCTCTTCACAAGTCAACCTCAAAACATACAATATGATAAGAAAAACTTGTTACGGACCTCATGGTTTCATTAAGGGTATCAATGCACATTTATCCATACATTCAAAGATAAGGAAACTAATCAGGATCCTCTGCACATGTCAGTAACTTAACCAGTTGGCTCAAATTTCTCGATACTACTAACTATTCATCTTCATATAGTTGGGGAGAAGCCAAAAACTTTGTGGACCAAGAATTCAATCACACATGAACTCAACAACCTTCATACTCCTTACTACTGAAGTATTAACTCAATCTATGCATCTGCAAGACATGAAACATGGCTATCTGTAGAAAACAGAGCATCTCAGATCACATGTGATACTTCACATCTCAAAATATGATGTTGCGGTGAAATGCAAGACCTAAAACCTTTTGGGAATGAGATTAAACATCATTATATGCTTCTTGTTAGATCCCTGCACCTTTATCTAATGATTCTAGAGGAATTCAAAATTTTGACATGGATAACCAGAAGTCTGGAGGATAGTTATGCTCAACACTTTACTTGCAGACATAAAAACTTGATACGGTACTGAAAAATGAAATTTGTCTGCATGTGGATCATACCTAATATCCCTCAGAACATGTAGTGTCTGCACACACCCTCTAGTGACTGGTCTATACATGCTTCATCCTCCGCATGTAACTCAACCTTGTGTATTCATTCTCTGGAACAAACTGCATTGCCTTTGTCTAAGTGATGGTCAGTACTATGTCCTTTGTAACTTTTCATACAAATGATATCAGGATTTGAAAACTTGGATTTATCATTTCAATACCTTAGTAAAACTATCTTCAAAACTATAAGATAAAATATTGCTCTGCAAAGAAATGTGGACCATCTCAAGATGACTCTGCCTTAGGATGTGCACTATGAATGCCTTAGTCAGATTGCTACTTCTTACCATTGAGTGCGGTGCTCCCAACTGATGAGATATATATGTATGGATACAGGGAACATGAAAAGACATGAGTATTTACCTCTGTATCATGCTCAAACCCAAAACTAATCATCTCCCCATACTTGGACTATTTTTCTCTTCTCCCAGACTAGTTTGTCTTGACCATATTGACTCTTCCTCTATACAGGTTTGTCTATACATTTCCATTTGCTATGTTGACATCAATGTATACTATGTTGACATCAATGACAACACACATTTCCAACATAATATCCATGACCTTCAAACAACTTCTATTTTATGATTGCTATAAACATTCAAAAGTGACACACAATGACAACATGACTTGATGGACATTTCTGAAAACTTAAATTGATCAAGATTAATTCCTAATCACTTATGACTGAGACTAACAATTAATAATTTTTATTTGAATTGTCATAATTCAACTCAATCTGGATTGGAAAATGGAAGATTTTTATAAATGAATTGAAGTACTTGCATGACCTTCAAAGAGATGACTTTGACCAATGCATTTTGATTGATGAGTTTTGACTTCGAGAACTCAATGTTTTAAGATTGGCATGTTCAAAATTTAAGGATAACAAATTCTTAAATGGATATCATAACATAAATCTTTCCCAAATAGAGTATGCATACCATGCTCAGTCACAATATTACATATAGAAAGTTTAAGAGGCAAAATTAAATGTTAAATGTTAAGACTTGAGTACTAGATCGTACCCTTAGAAAACTATTCCCTGTAGACTTCTTTAGTCATGTTTCTGCCAAAAAGACAACATAAATATATGATAATAAAACTATGATATAACCCTAATTCTACTTGTTCATAAGAAATTAAGAAATAAATCTCATACTATTAGGCTCCTATCCAAAACCATCCTTCTTAATGAAATTCAGTTGAAACATTGCTATAGGATTTAATCAGTACAATGAATTGAAAAAGAATCCTAATGATACCATTTTCCATATGAAATAAGCTAAGGTGCAAAAATGCTTCCTACACTAATCTAAGAGGAGAGATAAACAAAAAATATGATCTAAGATAATTTATAGGAAAGAGATAATGAAATAAAATCATTCACCATAACACAATGATGTATCTTTGGAAAACCCTTTTGGGAAAAAATCCCAACCTCCAAACTCCAAACCAATGTATTAATAAATGAGAATATCAGTTACAATACATTCCAAGCAAGGATCCTTCATAGGAGAGAACACCAACACTTAGATCTGGAGTAATACTAGCAACATAATAATAGCTACAAAATACACTTTACAAACTCCATCTCGAGCACCCAATAATTAGAGAAACTAATGCATGAAACCACCAAAGGGGAATAACAAAACCATGATCTTATACCACCCAAAAGTGGCATTCAAATCCCCTAGTCAAATTCCAATACCCAAATTCCAAGAAGAGTCCTCATGCTAAAATAACATATTCCTTACACCTATCATAAAATTTTGTCATAACATGTCATAGTTATCCTCCCAACTTGAGCACTCCAATTTGTCATATTCAAACCCTTCAAAGATGCTTTATGAGAGTCATAATGACATATCATGGGTTGATGAATGTTCTTGGTCAACATGTGTAACTCCCTCTTACAATTGTCTTATGTGTCATAAATACTTACATTTTTGATATGGGAGACCAACTTCTAGAGGCCATAAGTTTTGATCTAGGAAGTCAATTGAGCTCATTTTTCTTAAATTGAAGATCTCAAAGAGCTCCATGTCACCATAACCTTCTTTAGCCAACCAAGGCCCATTTCAGTACATTTTTGAGCTAAAAATGACCTCTATAGCTCAAAAATTATATTTGATTGTTGTCAACATTAAGATGCAACATTGAGACACTTTATCTTTATAACTAGTGAGCTACTTTTTGCCCTGCAACTTCTCGCCCTGCTTCTTCCCGCTTGCTGTTTGAATTTGAATTTGATGGCTGTCAAAGACCCGAGCAATGCCCCAGACCCTCCGTTGCAGGGTCCCTCGGGGGATGCTTTAGGGATTGGGTCTATCCCAAGTGGATCAGACGGAAATGAGGACCTTGCGGGTCACATGTTCTATGATGGGGATGGAGATTCCTCTACTCACATGTTACAAAACAAGTTGTTGGGACCCAACGCCTAGAAAAAGGCCCTGTTTGGGGAGAAAATGATGGATTCTGGGGTCTCCCCAACTTTTTGTGAGCTGGCGGATGGTTCTAAGCTGGAACTTCCTGATGGTGTGATGGATCAAATTGTCTCCTCCATGGAGAATGCTCTGGTTGGGAAATTTTTTCCTTCAGACCCAATATTGACATAGTTAGAAAATGGGTGACTACTAAATGGAGAGTTAAAGGCAGTGTGTCTGTCAACTCAATGAATAGCGGGATGTTCCTCTTTAAATTCACAGCACGGGAGAACCTCACCTCTGTGCTCGTAAGTGGTCCCTAGATGTTTGGAAAGCATAGCTTATCTCTCTGCAAATGGAAACCTGGATTTGATAGTGCTACTAATTTGAATAAATGGCGCCAGTCTGGATCTAACTCTCGGGCCTTCCCCTAGAGTTCTGGGATGAAGAAATCTTCATATGGATTGCCAACTCGCTTGAACACTTCATAACTCTCGACGGTACAACCAAAAACAAATCAAGGTTAGTATTTACTAGAATATGTGTTAGCATTGATATTAACAAGATCCTTCCTAATAACATCACTCTTAAATCTAAATATGGACAATGGGTCCAACCAATATTGTATGAAAACTCTACAACCTTCTGTCAAGTTTGCAATAAAAAGGGCCACCTAGCCCCACAGTGCAAAGTTAAGTCTTTACATGCTAAGGAGGCTCATATAGCTGAAGGAGAGACTATCCATTCAAAGAGGATTTGTTAAACATAATAAAATCCCTAGAAAAGAACAAGGCTGCTATGATTAGTGAAGACAATATCCAACCACTTAATGTGGAGATCAATGATCAGACCCCCATTGATAGCCCAAGAACTTCCCCTATTTCAGGTATTATAAGTAGCATGGCTTCCTTGCCTTTGGGCTTGGAAGATGGGGAGATTCTTCAAGAAGATATCGCAGAAAAACAAGCTTCTCCTAGAGTTCTGCTGCCCCCTGCAGTCTCTAGCCTGGTGGAGACTAGGATTGATACTTTTACTGATGGAGAGACAGGATCAGGGATTGTATCCCCTATCAACAACACTGCAACCCCTACTCCTAGAGCAAGTTCTAGCATTGCAGGCTCGGAGGATTGGAATACGGTTAAAAAGAAGGGCAGAGGCCTAGGTAAGAAGATTGTGGATGTAGGGGTGGACACCAAATAGGGCCAACCGTCACATAGAAAAACAAGACAGAAGGTGATCAATAAGGATATTGCTATGGGCAAACAGAAAACCTTGGAGATGGGCTCCAAGAAGAGTCTTATCAAAATAAAATTCTATCATGGAACATTCGTGGGTTAAATAACCCCCATAAATAGTTACTGGTCAAAAACTATATTTTTGAAAATAATACTGACATTTTGCTGCTCCAAGAGGTTAAAGTGAAAAGTGATAACTTCTAGTTGGTGGCTAGGAATCTTTGGACTAATGCTGACTACCTGGGTTGTGATGCCTGTGGTGCCTCGGGAGGTATTGTCACCATGTGGAATAGTAACACTATTAAAGGAAGAGTCATTGAGAAGAAAAAAAAATTTGGCTACTAGGATGGAAATTGATAGCTTCTCTTGGAACCTGATCAATATCTATGCCCCTAATTAGAGGCGCCCTAGAAGGGAGTTGTGGAATCTCCTCTCTATTCTAATCTCTAGCGACCTGGATAGCTGTTGGATGTTGATGGGAGATTTTAACACCCCCCTTTTCCCTTCTAAAAAGAGGGGAGGAATTATGGATTACACTGACAGTATGTTGGATTTGAATGATTTTTTGAATAAGGAAGGCCTAATGGATTTGGAGCCACAAGGCAATAAATTTACGTGGTCAAATCAGAGGAAAGGTAAGAACCTAATCCAAGTCAGGCTAGATAGGGTTTTGATATCCTCTAGTTGGAAATTTTTAAGCTCACATGCCCTTGAAACTCTACCTCGAACAACTTCTGATCATAACCCACTACTGCTCTTCTAGAAAGATGAGAATAGAAGGGGCCCCTACCCGTTCAGATTTGAAATAATGTGGACTAAACACCTAGAGTTTAAGGAAATGCTTGCTAGATGGTGGAGGATAGATGTCCATGGTATGCCTATGTTCCACCTGACTTAGAAGCTTCTAATGGTAAAGAAAAAAGTCAGAGGCTAGAATAGGTTCGATTTTGGGAATATATTTGAGGAAAAAAGAAGAATCAACATAAAACTAAAAGATCTACAAAATAGAATCGAAGCAGATGACCTTACTGAAACTATTGCTATAGAGGAAGAGAAGATGAGAAGGGAGTGGAAAGAACTTCTAGTGAAAGAAGAGATTTTTTGGAAATAAAAGTCAAGAGTTCAATGGCTAAAGGAGGGGGATCAGAATACTTCATTTTTCCACCAATCTACAATGAGGCATAGAAAAAGGAATAGCATATCCAAGCTAATGGATGACAAAGGTGTCATGTTTGAAATTGATCGGCAGGTTGGGGAGGTGGTTGCTTCCTATTTTTAGAAATTCCTAGGAACCCAAGACAGCAGTACCAATTAAGAACTCATAGATATTATTCCAACACTATTGAACAAGGAAGGTAATGCTCAACTGGGCAAAAATATCTCTGAGGAAGAGGTCTGGGCCAGTATCTTCTCTATGGGGGCTTTTAAAGCCCCAAGACCTGATGGTTTCCCTCCTACTTTCTTTCAGGAGTATTGGGAGATAGTGGGAAAGGATGTCACTAAAGCAACCAAAGATTTCTTTAGAACGAGAAAGTTGTTAAAGCAACTTAATCATACCTTCATAGCTCTTATTCCCAAAAAATAGGATGCTATGTGCATGGGGGATTTTAGACCTATAAGTCTGTGCAATATAGTGTATAAGATCTTCTCCAAAATTCTAGTTTTGAGACTCCAACCTATACTTGAGAAATTGATCAGCAGCTGTCAAAAGGGGTTTGTCCCAGGTAGATAGATAATGAATGCGGCCATTACTATGCATGAAATAATCCACTCCATGGAAAAAAGCAAAAGCCTAGGCATGGCTTTCAAACTGGATATTTCAAAAGCTTATGACAGAGTTAATTGGAATTTCCTTTTTACGATCTTGTTGAAGATGGGTTTCCAAGGCAAATTTTTGCAGCTTGTCATGATTTGTGTTACCTCTGTTCAATTCTCTATTTTGGTCAACAACATCTCGAGGGGTTTCTTTAATGCTGGTAGAGGCCTAAGGCAAGGGGATCCCCTCTCCCCTTACCTCTTCATTCTCCTGGCTAAGTCCTTGAGTAGGGGATTCATTTCCTTGCTCAGCTCCAAAATCATCAAAGGGGTCAAACCTGCTTCAACAGTTGAGCATGTTTTCATCCAGCAATTTGTGGATGATACCATCCTGTTTGGGGCTGCTTCAGTTATGGAGGCTTGAAAATGGAAAGAAGTGCTACAGGAGTATGCTACCTCAGTGGGCCAATGTATAAACTTTGACAAGAGTCATGTTTACTTTTTCAACACCCCGACAATTTTGCAGTAAAAAATTATGGACATTCTGGGTTGTGCTGCGGGTTCTTTCCCTGGGATTAATCTTGGACTGCCTTTCTTGGTCAAGGATGCCACCCCAGAGTACTAGAATTCCATAATGGAAAGGATGCAAAGGAAACTTGCGGGTTGGAAAGGAAAACTCCTAAGCCAGGCTGGTAAGTTTCAACTCCTCAAAGCTTCTCTCCAAGGTATTCCTGTGTATTTTCTATCCTTGTTCAAAATGCCTAAGTATCTAACTGGGAGACTTGAGAAGATACAAAGAACCTTTCTTTGGAAAGGAATGGAAGACAAAAAAAATTGGCTCTTGTTGCCTAGGATAAAGTTTGTAAACCTAAATGGCAGGGGGGCTTAGGCCTAAGAAAATTGAACTTGCTTAATAAAGCACTCTTAACCAAGATAGGCTGGAACCTCATCACTGGGGACAAAGATTGAGCCAACATTATGAAAGCCAAGTATATGAGGAACTCTACCCCGGAAGACATTTTACTCTCCCCTGACTTTCCTAGGGGCTCGGTTATCTGGAACAATATCATGAAATGTAGGAATATTCTTCTGAAAGGCAGCAATTGGAAATTGGGGGATGGAGATTCAATAAGATTCTGGGAAGACAAATGGATCTTTGAAGGGCCCCTAAGAAAGCTCCAAAACTCTCAGGATTTGATGAAACTTGTTGTTAATTACTTTGGAGATCAGGTGAAGGATTACTTCCTCCCAGGCTCTGGCGAGTGGACCCAGCTATCAGAGTGTTGTCAAGGACATACTAAGCTGACCAGAGTTGATGAAGAGATACAGCTGATGCTTAAAGGATGTAGAATCCCTCTCTTCCTGCAAAAGGACAAACTAGTTTGGACTAAGGATAAGTCTGGGAGGTTTACTGTTAAATCTACCTATAATCTGTCCCTTCCCCAGGAAGGTGATAAATTATGGAGGAGCATTTGGAACCACAACCTGGTTCTAAAAATGAACCACTTCTGGTGGGTGGCGGTTCAAAACAAACTTACCATTGATAATCTTCAGACAAGGGGCTTCCAAATTTTGAATAGGTGTGTGCTATGTATGAATGAAGGAAAGTATGTCTCTCATATTCTTTTACATTGCGACTTCGCTTGGGAGGTTTGGAGTTTGGCCCTGAATATCCTGGATATCCCTTGGTGTAGGAATGGAAACTTGGAGGATCTCATTAGGGCCTAGATCCCCCCCTTTTCAAATCTAGTTTGCCTCAAAATTTGGGCCCAAATCCCCCTATTCTATCTTGGTGCCTATGGAAAGAAAGAAACAATAGAGAAAATTTTAGAAACCCCAAAGAAGTCTTTGGTTCTGCTGTCAGACTGCTGCAAGACAACATCAGAAACTGTTCCATAAAAGCTGCTGAAAATCCTCCAAATGCTAAAGAAATCAACATTATTAAACAGTGGACAATTCCTATAAGTACTTGTAGAGTGGATGATAGAAAGAAAAAGGCCAGAGCCAATACTATCTAGACCCCTCCCCCATATGGTTGGTCAAAACTCAACTTTGATGGGGCTGCCAAAGGAAATCTAGGGTTAGCTAGTGGTGGAGGAGTGATAAGGTCTGATAAAGGATCTTTGATTGCCACTTATACTGGTAGCATTGGAGAAAATACCAATAACACTATGGAGGCCATGGCCCTCCTATGGGGCCTCAAAATTGCTCTATCTATAGGCATCAAAAACATAATCATGGAAGGTGATTCCATGGTTGTTTTAGAAGTTGCTAAAGGGAATGTAAATGTCTGTTGGAAGATAGAGGATGTCATCAAAGATATAAAGGATCTTCTCCTAAGGTTTGAGGGCAAAGATTTGAAACATACCTATAGGGAGGGAAACAAAGTTGCGGACCTTATGGAAAATATGGGAATTAATATTCATCCTTTAAGATGTTGGAGGAAGCTGGATAACCTGCCTAGGACAATCAAGATATGCATTCAGAAGGAGGCCCTTAACCCCACATGATTGGTGCAATGATGAATGTAAGTGTTTGGTGGCATGTGTTGGCGTGCCTTTTTGACCTAATGGAAGGACGTGGCATAGAGGACAGCAAAAGGAATCCTACTCACTACCCTAAGATGATGTGGCATACTAAGTTTTTTGTGCACATTGTGATGATCAGTTCAAATCATGTTTGGCATAAAAATATTTGCAAAGGGTCTTGTCAACCTCTGCTTAATGGGCTAGACTTGAGGGGATTGCACGAGGAGGGAACTGATGGCATTTATGAGACGAACACCTTCGGGTTCTGGAGGGGCGTGCAAAGGATGATAAAGAAAATCAAGTTTCTTTTATTATACACTTCTAGAGTTTTCTCGTGCTCACTCCCTACTCTCTGCAATAGCTTTCACAGTGAGGGATTTGTTTCTATGTGCTTCTAGGTTTCTAACTCTGTTCCCTGGAGGTCTAGGATTATGGGGGGAGATAAGGTGAGGATGGAACCTATGAATTGCAATGAATTCAAGGAGGACTTGCAAGTGTGGAGCATTGCGTATGAAGGAGGAATTACAGCCTTCATGGAATCCTTGAATGGCTATGACGAAAATATCTCGATCTAGTTTGATGAGTCGTGGGACAGGAGGTGTATGGTGAAGGTTGGGGGAATCCAATTTGTTGTCTTTGAGGAATCCATTACTGCTGCGTCTAGGTTGCGTGTTCGGGGAACAAACTCAAGAAGCAAACCCGTGTCCTAGATATGGAGGGTATGAAACTTTTTTGCAAAGAAGGTGAAAAACAAATTAGGCTACAAGGAGGCTTTGAGTGAGAGAGTCTGGTCGGGCCTTGGAACTAGGTATGCTTTCTGATAATGAAGTATTTTATGCTTGAGGGTAGATACAGAGTGTTTTATCACTATCACTTTGCCTTTTTAAATTATTTTCACCATAAGGCTCTGGTGAATTTCCCTTCTTTCCTGCTTTCCAGCCTTGAGGCCTCTGTCATGCATACCAAAAAAGTCTGTGAGGAAGATCCTAGGGTGAACCCGGTGCCCTTACACCAAGGCCTTATTTTTTGATTGTATCATTATCACTTGGCTCTGAGTCCTTCTAAACCTCCTACTGTCCACCCTGTTGAGGAGAGTTCCAATGATTCTGAAGACAAAATTCCCCAATTTGTGAAACTTGCGAAGCCTACCACTCCAAAGGCCTCCCGGCCCACCTCCCACTCTAACTAGCCTATGAACAGTCCCTCGGGTCCTGTGTCAAGCCTGCCTATGTCAAAGACAACCTCTCTCATAAAAGTTTATTCTGGTGGCTGCTCCCTAGACCAAACCCTTGTGACCCCTCAGGATAAGTCCCAGGTTGTTGTTGTTGAGGGCCCGTGTAACTTGAAGAGTAGGATCCCTATATATGTGAACAAAAAATGTAAAGGTGGAGGCACTATTCAGAACAAATCTACTAAAAGGAGACTTAGTGAGGGAGGTGATACGAAAGGTGTTGAAGAAGCTAGTAAAAAATAGGGGAACCTTGGGAAAGCGGAGGTTGTGTTTGTTAAATAAGTTGCTTTGGGTAAAGATGGCACTGCTAGAAGGTTGTCCTTAAGGAGATCTTCTCATTTGGTGGGAGGTTTGCCTCAGGGCTTAAAGTTAGTGGATTATTCCACTACGTCTGATCGAGAGGACACTGGACAAGATGTTGATATGAAGGGTACCAAAACAACACCCGCGAAAGAAAAGGAGGGTGCGAGCCACTTTGCCTCTATGAATAACTCATACTATGACACTAATGAGGAAGAAACTGAGGTACAGGAAACCCTTGAGATGGAAGTGATGAGTGTTAGAAGGGACATGGACAATAAGAAGCTGGAAGCTGAGCTCATTTTCATGAAGGCTCGCCTATCTGTGATGGAGATCAAGGTTAAGAATCTAGTAAAAATGGTGCTGAAGACTTCTCTCAAGGCTGCTGAAGTCTTTTCTGTCATGCAAGTGGATCGCAAGAAGACCATGGATTCTCTCTTGGAGGATCAGGAAAATTTAATCAATGTTATATATGAGGATTGGAAATCTCTTCTTAGTTAGGGGTTTTTTGCTTTATGTTGTTTACAAAAAAAAATTTAAGACTCGTTGTATGTTTTGTTTAAGTTTTTGGTTGAACTGTTAGTTGGTTGTTTGTTAGTTGTTGGTGGCCCTGGGCCTACTCTGCTGCCATTTGGCTTTGTTATCGGGTTCTGCTCTTGTGCTAGTAGCTTATCTTAATCAAAAACATTGAGACACTTTTCCTAACATTCTCCCACTTGTCAAACACCTTACAAGAGAAAAGGAGATACCAACACTATCAACTAACTATTAGGGGCCAAGAGTCCCATAGTCTTGCAACACTAGTTAAAATACTTTATGCTCCTTGATTTCATCCATGCATCTATAAAATTCTTCAAAGTATCAACTTTCTCTAGCATCACCCTTCCATCCTCTACTATGTCTTAAACAAAATATTACTTGGCATTAGTATGCTTCATTAATGCATCAGAGGTCAAGTTCTTTGCCAAATAGATGGCACTCTTACTATCAGAATAAACTAATGACTCAAATTTAGCTCCGCATTTGAACATGGTATCAAAAGACAAATGGAATCCTTACATGCACAATTAGTTTCCATGTGCTACACCTCTATTGTGGATAAAATGACCATATTTCGTTGCTTACTCATCCAACTCACTGCACCATCTAATAAGCAAAACACTTAGTCACTGATAGACCTTATACTATCAACATATCCTATCCAATCTAAATCCACATAACCTTGAATATCCACTAAGTGTTGGTCCTCTGTAATAACACCATGATAGTGTATAGAGTACTCAAAAGTACCCATGAAATACCTGAAAACTCTCTTAACTACAACCTAATGTTCCTGCTGAGGATTATCCATGTAACAATGCAATAATCCCATCACTTCACTAATGTCTAGTTTGGTGCAAACCATATCATACATCAATCTCCTAGTTGCACTAGCAAAGGACAAATAGGACACTTGTCAACTGAAACATTATCTCCCACATAAATAGGAATAGTCACTAGTTTTTTGTTAGCCATACTAAAACACTGCAAAACTCACTCAAAATACTTACTCAAACCAATCCAAAGTTTTATGTTATCCCTATCCTATTTAATTTCCATCCCAAGTATGTATTTAGTATCCCCTAAGTCTTTCATTTCAAACTATAAAGAAAGATGAAATTTTAAGTCCCTAATCATTTCTTATCATTACGATATAACAACATATCATCAACAAGACAAGATGGAGATATTAATCTGAATATGGCAAACCTATCTAAGAAGGAATGTTCAAGTTTGAATGGCATGACTGAGTGAGATGACCATTTGCATGTAGGTTTGGAGGACCATTTGCTTTCCACTTCGGTGCCGAGAGAATAGATCTCTCAAGATCTATATGCTCTCTTTTGAGGGGAAGATACGACTATTTTAAATGATGAATGTGAATCTATGTGGGCAAACGCTCTTGTTGATCAAGAGGTTTCAATCAGGGGTCAACCTTCTATTTGGATTGTTGGGGTTATGGTGGGATCTAGACCCTCTACACCTGTGATATTGTGAAGGCTCCGTCTCTTCTAGCATCTAGAGGTAACCATCCGACTTAGGAGATTAGAGGTGCTTGGCCCAGCACCCCTGGCCACTAGAGCTCAATCACGCCCTTCTCAGACTAGGGTTAGGACATTGCCTTGTGCCTGTTCATCTCTTGTGGTGGTGTGTGGCCTAGAAGTGTAACATCACTATCCAAAATGCTCAATATTTAACATAAAAATGTATCATAATCAAGAGATTAGTCAACAAGTTGATTGATCTAAACAAATTTTAACCAAAAGAAACATAATCTTTTCATCAATTAAGCATGTCAATCTAATCATGATATAACAAAGCTTACATTTTAGTAATCATTTACAAATCTTTAGTGAGTAACCATCACTAATCAAGTACAAGATATGCTCAAGGCATCATATTTCAATTAATAAATTACAATAGACCCTCTAGTCATAAATGCAAATATTGTATCTAGATCCCATGACATCAGTCTCCATAAGCCTCAGCTTGTCTCATGCTTGGGAAGGAGAGCATCATCCAGGTGCTTTTCCTCCAACCATAGACCTGTGGTTCACCGCTCAACTTCCTAACTAGAAGTGGCCCTACCCTTCACAGAAAGGTTAGACATTAGAAACCATTCGGTTAGCCATCTGAGTATTTGGTGTTGTGTCCTTCATAATGTCTCACGGTCACACACTATAGATCCACTCTAACTTGTATGACACTACTGGAGACACTGGTCCATCTGGAACACTATGGACCGACAATTCATGCAGAGACAGATGCATTACTTTGGCCAAAGTTTTACATTCATACACGTTGCACAATGAATGTCATCGTATGTCCACCACCCTAACTCGACTTATAAGCTATCATGTCCTACAGTAAGTTCTCATCGACCTTATTCTTTAGGTCTAGTATGAGTGGGATCAATTTGATTCATTGTCCATACTTGGACATTCGACTTTCATCATAAGTTGGTTACAACTAAATAGGTTACTTTCGTAATGAGGACCTAGTGACTCCTTATCACTTTGTTCCTCTTTCAACTCATATCACAATTCAACCAATTTTTACCACCTTGGGTCTTCTATGGTCTACAAGTTTGATAGCAAATCATCATATCGGATGAAGTCATATCCATGGTACTCAAGGCATACCTTGCCTTAGTAGAATAGAATGGTTTCATTATGCTTAATAGTTCTTATTATCTTTTATGAGCTTTAGGAGTTAAACACCATTCTTAATGGTTTACAAATGAGTATAAACAAAGAGATCATAACTTATAATAATAAATGACTAGTCTCAATTTAGACACATAGAATAAATCTATATTATTCTTTTAGCACAAACAAGTTGTTTTCATGATGAGACCATGATCTCAAATGATCTCACCACCTTCACAATCGAGGGTTAAGGAGTATAATCTTGATAGTTCAAATAACCCTTAATATATATCATAGTCTGGTTTTCCATGCATGCCAAACTTGATATCAGTTTAAGTGTTGCAATCACAATGATGCTTAAATGCCTTTACGGTTGTCTCCATAGTCAAGTGACTGTATGATTTGAATATAAGCTAAGCTCATTAAGTGGAATTATTACTAGTTATTAAACATTTCCATGCCGAGAGCACTTAGGCTCTAACTTCATCATTATTTGATGAGTGCTTAATATGTTTTGAAGGCCTGCTCAGCCATAACAGCTTCAAGCACTTGTTATCATAAAATGTGTAATGCATTATAGCTGGGTCGAAAGACCTTAAGCTCAGACACAGAAAAGAGTTTATCTCTATAAATCTCAGCCTTATGGCCTCGAGCTAGTGTTACAATAAAACCATATTGCAGTTATTGCTCAGCTTTTAAGCCTCGAGCTTAGTCACAAGAAAGATAACAATGTTTCACTGCTCGGCCACATGACCTGGAGTGTAGTCTCAAGAAAAGTTTAAAATGTTTCATTGCTCGGCCCTATGGCCTAAAGTATAGTCTCAATGAAAGTTTACTGTGTTTCTTTATTCAGCCTTACAGCCTTGAGCTTAGTCTCAAGAAAGATTATTGTGTTTTGATAGCTCAGCCATAATGGTTTTGAGCCTATTCTCATTACAAAGTTAACATGCTAAGGCTCAGCCTTAAGGCTCTAAACCACTGAAAGAAATAAAGCTTTAAAACGATATTAGCTCAACTATATCAGCCTTGAGCCATGACTGAGAAAATATTAACATAAGCCATGGCATGGACTCACAGGCCTCGTGCCTTTGTGTTCATCATACAAGTAACATCATGCCATACAAACTCAGGCAGAAGTTCTACACAGTTTAAGCTTGTTATACCGAAAGTAAATGGAAATTTTGTCCACCATTTTACCTAGATAAGACTTTCGATAGAGATGCACTTCCAGATCGAGACTCTTCAAGCTTCTCATAGCTTCTTATCTCCTAGTGTTATCTCAAAAAAACTTTGCCACCTTGTTCACAAAACCCCAACCACCAACCTGTTGGATTTAGGGCATACAACTGAGAGGGGGGGGGTGAATCAGTTGTATAGAACTTGTTCTCTTTTAAACACTTAATTCTCTGTTGTTAGTTAGCAGCATATCAAATAATCATTCATGGAAGCACAATACATAAACACAAGAGCAGATAAGCATCAACACATTGAACACCAAGATTTTGACGTGGAAAACCCGGTTAAGGGAAAAACCACGGGGTGATTAACCCAAGAATTATTCTCTGTTAGAAGAATAAGGAAAAATGAATGGCACATGCCAATAAGGGCTCACTGCCCGAGCACACTGCTCACAAAGAGGCCCACTGCCTACAAGGAGACACACTGTCTACAAAGTGATGAAAATCACAGTCTTGAACTGGAGAACGACATCTCTACTATGTCCGGATCAGTTCCAATTAAGCCCAACAATCTCTGCTCTGCCTTTCGCACCTTTCTTCGCTATATCCTGCTCATCCACATGCCACACACTGAAATGAATTCACAAATCACTATTTATACAAGACATCGACTTAGGAACAAGCATCTAAGTCGGCAAACAACCATAGGAGTATCCGCAAGATGAATAACACATCCGGTCGGCTATCACAAGAACATTCGCAGGATGAACAACTCATCCGGTCGGCTAAACAGAGCAATAACTTCATCCGGAAGAATAACTTCAATTCCGGGCTCTACCATCAATGCGGACCAACAACACAACCTAAACATGATTCAAGAACCTTTACAAGTCTGTCTGAATGTCCGGATACATCCGCACTTCCTCTACTTACTGGGATCTCTTGTCTTCCTCATCCGGAACTTCAAGAACACAGTCTGTCGCCACTGTCATAATGCAAGAGGTACTTCCGGACCTCCAAATCATACACAAACCAGGATGACACATCACAAGGACATCCCAAACACTCCGTCCAATCCGCAGATTAGGATGATACAATTCCGGACCTCACCGGACCTTTTTGTGATCCTCTGTCACCTCCGGATACTTGCCGGACCCGGTTCTATACCGGCAGCCATAACTCCTTCAGATCTTCATGCGGACCTCTGAAATCCTAACTGTAGCATCTCAAGATTCATATCTACTAACCCTTTAATCCGCATCCTCCGGTTCTCATCCTATACAGTATATTTACCTTCTTCTCATCACTGTTCTTCACTGTTCCTGACTGAGGCTAATTTTCTCAATATCCTCAGCACAAAGCTCATCAAATCCTTCTTGTCAGTGCAGTATGAGTATGTTGACATCAATGACAACATTGGCTCACCTCATACTTGCCAACAATCTCCCCCTTTGTCATTGATGGCAACATATGATGTGAAAAACCATCAGGACAAGAACTTCTCTTTTCTGTCACAGCTCCCCCTATCAACAACAACTCTTCACATGTCTTCCTTTGCTGCTCCCCCTTTGATCATCAACCACTTGTTTTTTTTTTCACATGTCTTCTCTCCCCCTTTGACATCAATGGCAAAGGGCTCATACTTGCAACTCTTATGCATCAGAATAATACCAGCTGCTCCCCCTTAGTTGCAGCTCCCCATTAGTCCGGATCACAAGATATGACTGTGATTGCCACCGGACTGATGCACATCAGTGCATCTTAGTTCATCACCGGAGGGGCCATGACCCCTAACTTCTCCCGGAGATATTCAAAAGAGTCCTTGGGAAGAGGTTTTGTAAAGATATCTGCAATCTGATCCTTGGAGGGAACATACTCCAATTTGACTTCTTCCTTGTTTACTTGTTCTCTCAAAAAGTGAAATTTGATAGATATGTGCTTAGTCTTAGAATGCAATACCGGATTCTTGGAAATATTAATTGCACTTGAATTATCACAGAAAATTGTAATAGGCTCCTCATATTCAACTTTGATGTCTCTTAGCATCTGCTTCATCCACAAGATTTGAGTGCAACTACCTGCTGCTGCAATGTATTCTGCTTCAGTTGTAGACAGAGATATTGCATCTTGTTTCTTGCTTAGCCAAGAAACCAATCTCTTCCCCAAAAAGAATGCTCCACCACTAGTGCTCTTCCGGTCATCCACATCTCCTGCCCAATCTGCATCTGTGTAAGCATGAAGAGAGAAATCCGGATCTCTAGGATACCATAGACCATACTCAACTGTCCCTTTCAAGTATCTAAAAATTCTTTTGATGGCCATAACATGAGATTCTCTAGGATCAGCCTGGAATCTTGCCACAAGACCAACAGCTTGCATTATATCTGGTCTAGTTTGAGTGAGATACAACAATCCACCAATCATTGATCTATACTTTGTCTGATCTGCCTTTGGAGAATCATCATCTTTGCCTAACTTACATCCGGTTGCCATAGGAGTGTTTATAGGCTTTGAGTCTTCCATACCAAATTTTTTTAACAATTCTTTCACATATTTGGTCTGAGAGATGAAGATCCCTTCTTTTGTTTGAGTAATTTGCAGACCCAAGAAGAAATTCATTTCACCAAGCATAGACATTTCAAACTCGCTTTTCATCTGATTTGCAAAAGTTTTACACATACTATCTCTTCCTCCAAAAATGATATCATCCACAAACACTTCAACAATCAGAATGTTTTCATGATCAATTTTGAAATATAAGTTGCTGTCAGCAGTACCTTTGTTGAATCCAATCTGCACAAGATGCTTATCCAACCTTTCATACCATGCTCTTGGGGCTTGCTTCAATCCATACAAAGCTTTCTTCAACTTGCAGACCATATCATTATTATCAGACAATTGAAATCCATCCGGTTGTTCAATGTAGACTTCTTCTTCCAGATCACCATTTAGGAAGGCAGACTTGACATCCATCTGATATACCTTGAAATCTTTGAAGGCAGCAAATGCAAGAAGTAATCTGACTGCTTCAATTCTTGCTACCGGAGCAAAAGTCTCTTCAAAGTTAATTCCTTCTATTTGAGAGTAGCCTTTGCAGACCAATCTAGCTTTGTTTCTGATTACTTCACCAGCTTCATTTAGTTTGTTCCGGAAGACCCACTTGGTTCCAATTACATTCCTGTCTCTAGGTCTGGGAACAAGATCCCAAGTATGATTTTTCTCAATTTGCATCAGTTCATCTTCCATCGCTTTGGTCCAATTTTCATCATTGCAGGCTTCATTCATTGTTTTAGGTTCAATCTTTGAAATCAGACAACATTCATTCTGATCTTGAGCAATATTCCTTCTAGTTTGTACACCTTTGCTTCTGTCACCTATGATCTGATCTTCAGAGTGATTCAGTTTTACATACCTTGGAATTTTGGGAGTATCCAGTACTGCTGTTTCTTGATCAGGCTCATTCAAACCTAACTCTTCTTCCTGATTTACCGGATCAGGCTGACTCTGTTTCACCGGAGAGGATTGAGTTCCTTGAACACTATCTTGGTCATCTTCATCAAATTCATAAAATCTTGAAGGCTTCTCAATTCCTTCATCAACCTTTACATTGGTACTTTCTATCATTTTCCTCAATCTCTTATTGTAACACCGGTATGCTTTGCTTTGAGTGGAGTAGCCCAAGAAAATTCCTTCATCACTTCTAGCATCAAACTTTCCTAGATCTTCATCTCTTTTAATATAACACTTGCTACCAAATACCCTGAAATATTTCACAGTAGGAGTGATGCCAAACCAAAGTTCATAGGGGGTCTTACCGGTGTTGTTTCTGATTTGAACTCGATTGAGAGTGTAGACTGCAGTGCTGATAGCTTCTTTCCAAAACATTTGAGGAACATTTGCTTCCAACATCATTGTCCTAGCAGCTTCCTGGATGGTCCGATTCTTTCTCTCAACTACTCCATTCTGCTGTGGAGTCTTAGGAGCAGACAACTGTCTCCTTATACCCTGTTTCTCACAAAAGTCAATGAATTCACCAGATGTAAATTCACCACCTCTATCAGACCTTAGACACTTTAGTTTCAATCCGGTTTGATTCTCCACCATAGCTTTGAAGATTTTGAACTTCTCAAAAGCTTCTGATTTTTCTTTTAGAAAGGTAACCCACATCATCCGGGAATGATCATCAATTAACAACATGAAATATCTATCACCTTGCAGACTCTTGATTCTTGTCGGACCACATAGATCAGTATGTACTAATTCCAACAATCCGGTAGAAGACTGATCTTTGCTTTTAAAAGAGACTCTGCTTTGTTTGCCTAACTGACATTCTTTACACACACTGTTTGTAGGTTTTATCAACTTTGGAAGATCTCTCACAGCCTAAGTATTGCTTATTTTGATGATGTTATCAAAATTTACATGACACATTCTTCTATGCCATAACCAACTCTGATCAATTTGAACAAACAAACAACTTTTATTTGAACCAACCAGATGAAAGATGTTACCTCTTGTCTGAGTACCGGATGCAATTTCAGTTCCGGAGCTTGTAAAGATTCTGCATTTTCCATTCTTGAACCGGAGATCATAGCCTTTGTCCACTAACTGACCAACACTGAGAAGATTGTGCTTCAATCCTTCAACATATAGTACATTACCTGTTTTGCTCTTACCATCAAAGGAAATAGTTCCCCTACCTCTGATTCTGCCAGCAGAATTGTCACCAAACTTTACCATTCCTCCTTCATATCTTTCCAAGTCTAAGAACTTGTTCTTGTCACCAGTCATATGGTGAGAGCATCCACTGTCAATAACCCAATCATCCTTTTCTTCTTGCTTGATCATACCATGACATTTTCCTTGATGAGTTTTCACCCGGATCAAATCTCTGTTTGCCTTTCACATAGGCACTGGCTTTGAAAGCAGATTCAGTCTTGGGAGGATCATCTCCAAACTCGGTCATTTCAAATGCAGCTAGTTTGCCAGCCAGTTGTTCTCTTGTGACTGTTGTGTGGGCTCTGAATTCATCAATGGCAGCAACTTTGATTTTGTAGGCAGCAGGAAGGGATCTTAGGATTTTGCAAACAATCTCATTTTCATCTAGAGTTCCACCAGCATTTCTGATTCCACATACCAACTCATTTACCCTTGGCATAAAGGTAGTAATGTTTTCATCATCTCTCATTTTCAATCTTTCAAATTTCCCTTTCAGACTTTGCAATCTTGCACTTTTGACAAACTCATCTCCTTCATACAGAAGTTCCAGTTTAGTTAGGATCTCATATGCAGTTGGTAGGTCAATGACATTCGAGAGATCTGAGTCATTCAATGCGCTTAGAAGAGCTTCCTTAGTCCGCAGATTGTTTTCAGCTTCTGTGGTTTCATCTGGAGTTGTCGGACCACCTTGTGGGGGTATATATGGTTTTGAAATCATAGCCAAGTATGCTTTTCCCATACATTCCAAATGACACTTCATGCGACCTTTCCAGAGAGTGAAGTTGGTTCCATCGAACTTCGGACTATCCTTCTTGTATGACGACATCCTGGATCACCTCAAGCGGTTAAGCTCCTATCAGAGGAACTTGGCTCTGATACCAATTGTTGGATTTAGGGCATACAACTGAGAGGGGGGGGGTGAATCAGTTGTATAGAACTTGTTCTTTTTTAAACACTTAATTCTCTGTTGTTAGTTAGCAGCATATCAAATAATCATTCATGGAAGCACAATACATAAACACAAGAGCAGATAAGCATCAACACATTGAACACCAAGATTTTGACGTGGAAAACCTGGTTAAGGGAAAAACCACGGGGTGATTAACCCAAGAATTATTCTCTGTTAGAAGAATAAGGAAAAATGAATGGCACATGCCAATAAGGGCTCACTGCCCGAGCACACTGCTCACAAAGAGGCCCACTGCCTACAAGGAGACACACTGTCTACAAAGTGATGAAAATCACAGTCTTGAACTGGAGAACGACATCTCTACTATGTCCGGATCAGTTCCAATTAAGCCCAACAATCTCTGCTCTGCCTTTCGCACCTTTCTTCGCTATATCCTGCTCATCCACATGCCACACACTGAAATGAATTCACAAATCACTATTTATACAAGACATCGACTTAGGAACAAGCATCTAAGTCGGCAAACAACCATAGGAGTATCCGCAAGATGAATAACACATCCGGTCGGCTATCACAAGAACATTCGCAGGATGAACAACTCATCCGGTCGGCTAAACAGAGCAATAACTTCATCCGGAAGAATAACTTCAATTCCGGGCTCTACCATCAATGCGGACCAACAACACAACCTAAACATGATTCAAGAACCTTTACAAGTCTGTCTGAATGTCCGGATACATCCGCACTTCCTCTACTTACTGGGATCTCTTGTCTTCCTCATCCGGAACTTCAAGAACACAGTCTGTCGCCACTGTCATAATGCAAGAGGTACTTCCGGACCTCCAAATCATACACAAACCAGGATGACACATCACAAGGACATCCCAAACACTCCGTCCAATCCGCAGATTAGGATGATACAATTCCGGACCTCACCGGACCTTTTTGTGATCCTCTGTCACCTCCGGATACTTGCCGGACCCGGTTCTATACCGGCAGCCATAACTCCTTCAGATCTTCATGCGGACCTCTGAAATCCTAACTGTAGCATCTCAAGATTCATATCTACTAACCCTTTAATCCGCATCCTCCGGTTCTCATCCTATACAGTATATTTACCTTCTTCTCATCACTGTTCTTCACTGTTCCTGACTGAGGCTAATTTTCTCAATATCCTCAGCACAAAGCTCATCAAATCCTTCTTGTCAGTGCAGTATGAGTATGTTGACATCAATGACAACACTGGCTCACCTCATACTTGCCAACACAACCTCCTACTAAGCAAAAGTCCCTCTAACAAAAATGAAAACCCAAAACTTGTTAACCAGTCAACTCTTGGCATGGCAATTTGGATGGTAACTACCATTCCACTCGGTTAGTTCCCACAAAAGGTGGCTTGATCAAGGCATCATGCACCTAAGAAGGATGAGCTCAAAGCTCTCATTCGTTCCTCGAGGCCGACTATTAACAAATTAATAGTATTCAATAGTATTGAATATTAAGATAAGTAAATAATAACAATATTATTGCAATCAACCTATAAAGAGGTTTCATCCTTACTTAAGGATTATCACTATATAATTGAAAACACAAAATAATTCACAACTAGATCATCAGTTATCAGGGTTGAGTAATACTCCCCCGAAATCGACTATCATCCTTAGTCAAATGACTAGGGAACAATATCCCTGAGAACAAAAGGATAATGAGAGACTTCCTCGTCTCTTAACACAATTGTCCCTCGACTTGAGATGATGCTCCAAGAACATCATCTAGCCATCACCACTAGTCGTGATAGCACTCACAATATAATGACTTACAAAGAACATGAAAACTAAGAAAGGAGACATGACACATGACAACTTACGAAGGGGTTTAGAAGGACATAGAAAATGATACTCAACTTTTTGCTTTCCCAACGTCTAACCTTTCCTCTAGGATGATACTCTCCTTCCTTCTTCGAAGGACGTTCATTTTCCTATTCACACTCAAGGCCACAAGATCATGATCAGTGTATCATTATCATGTCTCATAATATAAATCATTTAATTTACAAAACTAATTAACATCAGTCATTACTTCATAATCAAAATTAAATCAAATATTTCCACAATATCAAATCAGCTAACTATGACTAATTCTCCTGATTATCATGCCAAGTTAATGATTAAGTCTGATTGTAAGTTAGGGATGTAACAAGAAGTCTCAAAAAATGAGGAGTTTTATCTTAAGCATAGAGTGATCTGCCAATTCAATGGTTGATGGCCCTCTCTCCCCAATCTGCATAAATGGGTCAAGGAATCCTAGAAACCCCTTGTAGTTGGACATATCGAGCTTTTTCCTATTGCAAGGGGTTTCTTCATAGAGACTTTTACCTCCTCTGAGGAGCGGGACTTAGTGCTAGATGGTGGGGTTTGGTTGTGGAGCAAACATTCACTCTCCATCAAAGCTTGGGCTCATTCCTTCAATCCACTCGCTGAGCCACTTAATATTAGACCAATACGGGTTTGTCTCCTGAATCTCCCTCTTTAGTTTTGGGAGGATTCTTCCTATGAGGCCATTAGCAATGTTATTAGTTGCTTCTTGAAGGTAGACTCTATGACCTCGAATATAAGGCATACTACAGTTGCTCACATATTAGTGGATATTGACATCTCCAATCCCATCCATGGAGATGTAGTTTTGATGGTAGGGAAAAGGCCATGGACACAACAGTTAGACTATGAGGGTCTCCCTTTAGGTGCAGAAGATGTTTTTTTCTATTGGTCACTTGGCCTCCAGTTGCCCTCACTCTCACCACAAGGGTGTGGCAACTTGGTGGAAGAATACTCTCATTGATCATTTGACTGTTAGCGCTTCCCCAGTGGTTGTTGAAAGGAAACATGGTATGCGGAAATGCTTCCTACACTGATCTACAAAGGAAAGATTTATGCAAATCTTAACTTTTATAGTTACAGATTAAGATGCACATTAATAGAAAGGTAATAACAACATTCAAATGCAAATACAAAACCCACAACACAAGATATACGTGGGGACAAGCCTTTCGGGTGAAAAACCCAACACTCTAAAACCTACACAATGTATTATCAAATCAAAAGATGATTACAACACACTTGCAATGCAAGCTCTTTTAGGAGTACACAATGCTAATTCTAATTCACATCCCATGACCTTTCACATTATCTAGCCTCTTATTTATCAAGCCTCTTTGTTAGTTATCCAATTTCGGTTTTTCCATGTCAGCCAATAACAAAATACCTGTCGGTGCACTCCCCCATTAATTATTTTGGGGGGAAACCACGGTTAACAAAGTCACCAAAATTTATCTTGCTGCATGTACACAAGGTGCCGACACATGGCAAAACTATGCCAAGTCGACATGGGATCCTACAACATAGTGATGAAAAAATAAATACAACATTAGGAACTTACAAAGGTTGAGACACCTTAATTCTCAACATTCTCCCACTTGTCGAACACCTTTCAAGAGCCAATAGAATGACAAGACTTAACTACCAGGGGCCGAGAGGCCCATAGACTCTGAACACCATTTGAACTTCTTTGTGCTCATAGGCTTTGTCAAGGCATCTGCAACATTCGTCAAACTGTCAACTTTCTCCAAATTCACCTTCCCATCCTCTACCATGTCACGAACAAAATGGTACTGGACATCAATATGCTTCGTCCTCGTGTGGAAAGTAGGATTCTTTACCAAACATATAGCACTCTGACTATCACAACAAATTGTAATCTTCCCTGCATCAAACCCAACATTAGAACACAATCTTTTAAGCTAAATGGCTTCTTTACAAGCATGAGTTTCTTCCATATACTCTACTTCAGTAGTGGAAAAATCAACCACAAGTTGCCGCTTACTCATCCAACTAATAGCACCACCAAACATAGTGAACACATAAGCACTCGTGGATCTCCTACTATCAATATCACCTACCCAATCTGAATCCATAAATCCTCGAATACAAAGTGAAGGCCAATCCCTTATAGGATAACCATGATAACATAAGGAATACTCAGAAATACCCCGCAAGTATCTAAACACTCTCTTCACTGCATCCCAATGTACCCATCCAAGATTAGCCATAAATTTACTAAGGATTCCTACTGCTTGGGCAATGCCTGGTCTTGTACAAACCATAGCATACATAAAGCTACTTGTTGGCACATGGTAAAAAATTTATAAAATTTTAGTCATTTTGGGCCCATCTGAAAAAATTTGTAAAATTGCCTTCATTTTGGACTTGACATTGTCTTGTTTATCCCTCGAGGTTGAATAAATGTCAAAACATTGTAAGTATTGTGGGTCGGGTCTGGTGTGTTGTGTCTACCTTGCCTTGTTCAAAAAATTTCTTAAGTCTGGCGGGGATGCTCCTCATCCCGCCACGTGTCATGCTATGGATAATGGTAGTCGGGATCTCTAAGGCTTGACTCCCACTAAGGGAAAAGAAATAAAGGAAATAGTTAGGGCAAGGACACCTTCCCTTCCCCGATTGTCGAACATTAAAAGGCGTTGGAAGGTGGTTGGCTCTATCCCCGCCGACCCACCTAGGGCATAAAAAAAGCCTTAAATTTTGCGTTTTGTAACCTTTTCTCAGTCTGCAACCTCATTAAATGTCATACAAACACATGTATGGGCACCACGACCATATTTATATGCCAGGAGACCATATTTTTCACTATTTCACATGATGCTCATGCATTTGCGGCTGATTTCCCGCCAATTTTGGTCAAATTTGAAGCAAACCCACATGAAGACATGGAAAAGCAGAGTTGTTCGACCTGTTTTCAAACTTGCAACAGTAAAATATGATGTCAACGTACTGTTTGGGACAGATTTCGAAGGGGAATGAGATGATATTGCATATTGGACTCCATTTTTAGGAGAGAGACTTCTAGTTGCAAACAAAGCAAATGGACTGAAGAAATATTGCAAAATATGAACCAGATAGAGTTTTTGAAAGGCAAGTTTGTAAATTTTGACTGAAATGTATGTGAGATAGCATGAATGGGCATTGTAATGAACAGGGAATGAATGTAATGTGCAAATTTCATATTTTTCTCAGTGTCTCCATGAGTTTTTGTTAGATTTTTGATATATTCTGTGTATTCTGCACACACTTGTGCTAAGCATTTTAATCACTTGGCTAATCAATATCTGGTTATAAAATGTCATTGCAATGCATTTGTAATGCTACCCTTGGGTTGGATGCATGAAATCTCATGAAACTTATGGATTATTAAAGGAGACTAAGGGATTATACTGCAATCTTCATTATTGTTGTGATGTTGAATCAAGTTATGCTTGTTTAATGTGCAAATAGTAGTGTCTCTTCTATTTCTTGCTTAGTAAACAGATAACATTATCTTGATGTCCCCTCTTACATATATTTTCTTGACTTTGCTACCCTATGTTTGGACTTAGCACCAGTCTGCTTTTCCTTTGCAACTCACCTCTCAATCAAACCACACAAAAACAAAAAATCTGGTTCACATTTGGCACTGTTTGATCTCCATAACCTTTTTTTGAAAATAGTTGAAACACTTAGGGATAGATTACACACTGTTTCAGACTTGTGCATGGTTATAAATCAGCCTGATAAGGGGTCCTAAGTGATTGTTTCTCCTTGCCTTAGTGACAAATTTGGAGTCAAGGGAAAGAGTTGGGTTCAATCACTAATTTTTAGTTGTTCTTGTTGTCAATTTGACCTCTAGAAACACCCTCCTGAGTTTTGTTGAGCTCAAAGAGAAGGAAATAAAACCCACTTTCAATCAGTTGGCCTTGACCCATCCAATCCTTTTTGACAAGCCCCTCCTAACTACCTTGAAGACATCCCTGGCCTTGGCATTTTAGTGAAACTTGAGAGGGTTGGGTTTATAGTGGTTTTGGGCACCAACAAAAATGGCATCTTTGTCGGGGACATAATGGTCATCTTCTTGGTTGTTGCATTTGTATACTGCTAAAAATTGTTGAAATGAACCAGACAACTAAGAGGGAGGTGAATCAGTTGTCTCAAAACTTAAACAATTCTGCAACTTAAAACATTAAACACTTGTCCATTGTTTGTTATGATTAACTCATGAAAGCATAAACTCAAAAACATAAACACAATTGCAAGATCATGCACAAGTGACACCAGACTTTTACATGGAAAACCATGTTAAGGGAAAAACCACGGTGGATTTTAGTCCACAAGATATATAAGTTATAACAATACCAAAAATCAGATGCTCACTGCCAAAAGGGCTCACTACCCAGAAAAAGGCTCACTGCCAAGGGTTTTGAACTGAGATAATAGCATCTACTCCATGCCTGAATTCAGTTCCATTAAAGCATAATACTCTTCCTCTGCTCTACTCTACCTTCTACACTTCTTCACTTAACTTTGCATTTTTCACACAAGGACATATTTTCCATGACCAAATTACAAGTATACATACCATTCATCAACCTTGGAATGTACATCAAGGTCGGCATTACACTCATCAACCATTGGAACGATCTCCAAGGTCGGCATTACAAACAATCACAAAATAGGTCTTGACCTAATACAAAATTATTCTAAGGAAATGTAGTAAAGATGTATGCAAATCACTCCATGCCTTCGCTAGGACTCAAAATGATCTTCCACACCACAAAATCCTTCTACAATCTTCAATATATCTCCGCAATCACTGGAATTAACCAAGTCGGCTAAGACTGTTACACGCTACCTTATCTGGGAATAAACTTCAAACACGATCTCAATTCCTTAACGCGGACCAATGTAAATGTAGGAACATGATCAGGAGGCATCCACAAGCACATTGTAATCACCAAGAGCAACCGCACAAACTCTAACCACTTTATCCATGAGATTCTTCACACCGGAGCACATGAACTTTACTGTTTTCAACTGTCATAAAATAAAGATAGCTTGCGGACCACCAAATCATGAACCATTGTAGTTGTAGGCACTTATCATCATCCCATACTTCCCTCTAGAACTACAGAGAAAAATACTTCAATGCGAAGGAATGCGGAGCAAAATACTTTCTCCCTATCACCAGTGAATAATCAGAAAAAGTAGGTTTTACTCTGGTGAATGTAACTCAATTCTTCATACCAGAGGCTCAAACTCAGGATTTAGCATCTTCATACATGCCTCTAAATAACTTCCAATCCACAGACCAAGATCTTCAATCTACGAGAGATGCAGAGTAGTCTTCTAGACTGTTCTTCAGTATGCAACTCACTGTCTTCAATGTGATTCACTGTTTCCTTTCTGATTCTTCTAGAGGGGCTTATTTTCTCAATATCCTCAACATATAAAGCTTCTAAACAAATAACAAAATAAGATATAGTTGACACCAATGACAACATCGATTAGGGACATACTTGCAACAATCTCTCCCTTTGTCATTAATGGCAACATATGATGTGATAAACCACAACAACCATCACGATAAGATTCTCCCCCTTTCTCTTTACACATCTGCACTCTTTCTCTCTGAGTTTTTCACATGATTTCTCTCCCCCTTTGACATCAATGGCAAAGGGCACATACTTGCACTCTGTTGTTCTGATCCAACTTTCCTCTGAATTCTCTGACTAGTCCCCCTAAGAAGTAGCCCTTAAAGCATCAATCCAGATCTGGAGGTGGGACTCTAAACACCACCGGACTAATCCACTCATGTGCATCTTAGTCTAGAGCAAGAGGGGTGATGACCCCTAACTTTTCTTTGAGATACTCAAAAGTATCCTTAGGCGAAGGCTTGGTGAAGATGTCTGCAATCTAATCTTTTGTACACATACTCCAACTTGACTTTATTCTCTGTCACCTTTTCTCTCAGAAAGTGATATCTTATGGATATATGCTTTGTCCTTGAATGTATTACTGGATTCTTTGATATGTTTATGGCACTTGTATTGTCACAAAAGATTGCAATTGGGTCTTCATACACAACTTTGATGTTCTTCAATGTCTGCTTCATCCATAACACTTGAGTGTAGCTACATGCTGCTGCAATGTATTCTACTTTTGCAGTAGACAGAGATATTGAGTCTTGTTTCTTACTTAACCAAGATACCATCCTTTTTCCTAAGAAGAATGCACCTCCACTTGTACTTTTCATGTCATCCACATCTCCGGCCCAATCTACATCAGTGTATGCATTAAGAGTGAAATCATTATCTTTTGGATACCACAAACCATAATCCACTGTGCCTTTCAAATACCTCAGTATTCTCTTGACTGCCATCACATGTGACTCTTTAGGTTCTGCTTGAAATCTTGCCACAAGACAAACTGCATGCATTATGTCAGGTCTAGTTTGGGTCAGATAAAGTAATCCTCCAATCATAGATCTATACCTTTTCTAATCTGTCATAGGTGAGTCATCATTTTTGCTCAACTTACAACCAGTTACCATGGGAGTGCTTACCGGTTTAGAGTCTTCCATCCCAAACTTCTTTAACATCTCTTTCACATACTTAGGCTGAGAAATGAAGATACCTTTATCTGATTGATTAATTTGTAGACCTAAGAAGAAACTCATCTCACCAAACATGGACATTTCAAATTCATTTTGCATTTCCCCAGCAAAAACCATGCACATACCTCCATTGCCTCCAAAGATAATGTCATCAACAAGGATTGTAACAATTAGGATTTGTTCATCATTGATCTTTAAATAGAGATTACTGTCGGTAGTACCCTTACTGAACCCTACTGTATCAGATATTTATCCAATCTTGCATACCAGGCCCTGGGGACTTGTTTTAGTCCATACAATGTTTTTTCAATCTACACACCATGTCACCCTAATCTGATGACTGGAATCCTTCCGGTTGTTTAATATAGACTTCTTCTTCCAATTTTCCATTCAAGAATGCAGACTTTACATCCATTTGATATACCTTGAAATCTTTGTAGGCTACAAATGCTAAAAACATTCTTATTGCTTCAATCCTTGCCACTGGTGCAAATGTTTCCTCAAAATCTATTCCTTCAACTTGAGAGTATCATTTGCATACCAACCTTGCTTTGTTTCTTACCACTTCACCATTCTCATTCATCTTGTTCCTGAAGACCCATTTGGTGTCAATTAAATTTTTATCTGTTGGTCTAGGAACAAGATCCCAAGTCTGATTCTTCTCTATTTGCATCAGTTCTTCTTCCATAGCCTTTACCCAATTTTCATCATTGCAAGCTTCATTTACATTTTTAGGTTCCACTTGAGAAATCAAACAATAATTAACTTGTTCGTCAGGAACTCTTCTTTTGGTCTGAACTCATTTACTCTTATATCCTATGATTTGATCTTCAAAGTGATTTAATCTCACATACTTGGGTGTCTTAGTAATAATTTATGGAGCTTGTTCTTCTTCTTCCTCTAAGTTTTCTTCTTGTTGCACTACTACTTTGTTTGTAGGGACATCCGGTTCATCAGATTCATATCCACTTGATACCTTTTCCTTGCTTTCATCAACTTTGACATTTGCACTCTCAATGATCTTCTTCAACCTGTTATTGTAGCACTGGTAGGCCTTGCTCTTGGTAGAGTATCCAAGGAAGATACCTTCATCACATCTTGCATCAAACTTACCTAGATCTTCATCTCTTCTGATATAACACTTACTACCAAAAACTTTGAAATATTTCACAGTAGGAACTTTACCATGCCACAATTCATAAGGAGTCTTAGAACTGTTACCTTTGACTTGGACTCTGTTTAGGATGTATAAAGCAGTGTGAGTTGTCTCTCTCCAATATACTTTCAGAAGGTCAGCCTCCTTCATCATTGTTCTAGCAGCCTCTTGAACTATCCTATTTTTCCTCTTAACTACTTCATTTTGTTGTGGAGTCCTAGGTGCAGATAATTGTCTCTTTATCCCTTGCTCCTCATAGAAGAAGTTAAACTCATTTGATGTAAACTCTCCACCTCTGTCAGACCTCAAGCACTTTATCTTCAAATCTAGCTCATTCTCAACCATTGCCTTGAATGCTTTGAACTTTTCTAAGGCTTCTGCTTTTTCTTTTAAGAAGGTAACCCAAGTCATTCTAGAATAATCATCAATTAGCAACATGAAATACCTATCTTCTTGTAGACTTCTTACTCTGGTAGGTCCACATAGATCTGTATGTACTAATTTCAGTAGTCCATTGAAACAAATTGGTCCTTGCTCTTGAAACTTATTCTTGTCTATTTTCCAAATTAGCACTCCTTGCACAAAGTATCAGCAAGCTTCATAAGCTTGGGAAAATCTCTTACAGCCTGAGTGGAATTTATCTTCACAATATTGTCAAAATTGATATGACATAACCTTCTATGCCACAACCAACTTTCATCATTCTGAGCCAACAAACAATATTCCTTAGTCCCTTTCAAATGATAAATGTTACCTCTTGTCTTCTTACCAGTTGCAATCACTTCTGGAGCTTTCCAATATCTTGTATCCATTGTCCTTGAATCTGAGATCATAACTTTTTCCACACATATGACCAACACTTAGGAGATTGTGCTTTAATCCCTTCACATATAAGACATCATCAGTGTTATGCTTGCCATCAAAGGAAATGGATCCTTTTCCACATATCTTACCAGTTTTATCATCACCAAACCTAACTAGTCCTCCATCATATCTTTCCAAACTTATGAACTTACTTTTGTCACCAGTCATGTGATGAGAGCATCCACTATCAATAACCCATTCATCTTTGTCTTCAACAACCTGAGAAGCCAAGGCACTTTCCACTAGTTTTTCTTCCTTCACATAGCTAGTAGGATTAGTAGACATAGGTTCTTATTTAATAGCAATAAACAAGCATTCAATACTAGCATTATCTAGTTCACCATCTAATACTCCTTCATCATCATCAAGGTCTTCAACATAATAACATTTCTTTGGGATTCTAGGTCTATCAGGTCTTGGCTTAGGAACTCTTGTGGAGCATCTAGAAGCATAATGACCAACTTTACCACAACTGGAACATTTGAAAGGTAGTTTGTCTTTGAACTTACCAGCACCTATGGGCAGACTGTTAACAAAGTTGGCTTCAAGTTCTTCAAGCTCATGATCTGGTTCCACCTTGTACCTGTCAGATCTGAGGGTTCTTTCTAAAGTGTTGGCCTTGAAAGTAGTCTCTGTCTTTGGAATTGAATCATTGTTAGCTTCTCGAGCAGCTGATCTTTTGTAATCTTTGTCACTGTCATTACTTCTTCAATTGCAGCCACTTATGACTATATGATTTAGGCAGTGATCTAAGAATTTTGTTCACAACTTCAATATCCTCAATTTGTCCTCCTACACTTCTAATGCTACTCACAAGTTCATCGACCTTTTGCATGAAGGATGTTATGTTGTCATCTTCGCTCATCTTTAAACATTCATATTTTGCCTTCAAACTCTGCAACTTGGCGCTCTTCATAAATTCATTTCCTTCATATAAATTCTTCAGCTTTTCCCAAATTTCATAAGAAGTTTCCAGCTCTATGATCTTTGTTACTTCGGTGTCAGATAAGGTGCTTACCAAGGCATCTTTGGCTTTTATGTTCAACTCAAATTCTTTGATCTCATCTTCAGTTTGCAGACCATTCTTCGGTATTTCTTACTTATTTTCCAAACACTATAACCCAAGCAAAGGAGATGGGTTTTCATGCAGATCTTCCAGATGAAGTAGTTCGTTCCAGTGAACTGCAGACTTTCCTTCTTATACGACATCCTAGATGAGCCTCAAGCAGTCAAGCTTTCTTTTGAGGAACTTGGCTCTAATACCAACTGTTGAAATGAACTAGCTAATTGAGAGGGGGGGTGAATCAGTTGTCTCAAAACTTCTACAATTCTGCACCTTAAAACATTAAACACTTGTCCATTGTTTGTTATGATTAAGTCATGAAAGCATAAACTCATAAACATAAACACAATTGCAAGATCATGCACAAGTGACACCAGATTTTTACGTGGAAACCCCTATTAAGGGAAAAACCACGGTGGATGTTAGTCCACAAGATATATAAGTTATAACAATACCAAAAATTAGAGGCTCACTGCCCAGAAAAAGACTCACTGCCAAGGAGTGGCTCACTACCAAGGGTTTTGAACTAAGATAATAGCATCTACTCCATGCCTGAATTCAGTTCCATTGACGTGCTTGATACTCTTCCTCTGCTCTGCTCTACCTTCTACACTTCTTAACTTAACATCACATTTTTCACACAAGGACATATTTTCCATGACCAAATTACAAGTATATATATCATTCATCAACCTTGGAATGTACATCAAGGTTGGCATTACACTCATCAACCATTGGAACAATCTCCAAGGTTGGTATTACAAACAATAACAAAATAGATCTTGACCTAATACAAAATTATGCTAAGGAAATGTAGTAAAGATGTATGCAGATCACTCCACACCTTAGCTGGGACTCAAACACGATCTTCCACACCACGAAATGCTTCTACAATCTTCAATATATCTCCGCAATCACTGGAATTAACCAAGTCGGCTAAGACTAGTTACACACTACGTTATGTGGGAATAAACTTCAAACACAATCTCAATTCCTTAACATGGACCAATGTAAATGCAGGAACACAATCAAGAGGCATCCACAAGCACGTTGTAATCACCAGGGGCAACCGCACAAACTCTAACCACTTTATCCATGAGATTCTTCACACCGAAGCACATGAACTTTACTGTCTTCAACTGTCATAAAAGAAAGATAGCTTGCGGACCACCAAATCATGAACCATTGTATTTGTAGGAACTTATCATCATCCCAAACTTCCCTCTAGAACTGCAGAGAAAAATACTTCAATGTGGAGGAATGAGGAGCAAAATACTTTCTCCCTATCACCAATGAATAATCAGAAAAAGCAGGTTTTACTCTAGTGATTGTAACTCACTCAATTCTTCATACCGGAGGCTCAAACTCAGGATTTAGCATTGTTAGACATGCCTCTAAATAATTTCCAACCTGTAGACCAAGATCTTCAATCTACAAGAGATGCAGAGCAGTCTTCTGGACTGTTCTTCAGTATGCAACTCATTGTCTTCACTGTGATTCACTGTTTCCTTTCTGATTCTTTCGAAGGAGTTAATTTTCTCAATATACTCAACATATAAAGCTTCTAAACAAATAACAAAATAGGATACAGTTGACACCAATGACAACATAGATATGTTGACATCAATGACAACATCGATTAGGCACATACTTGCAACAAAACTTTCTCTTCACAGTTGGAGAGTGGTGACTCTGTTTGATTTTGAATCTAGAAATTTTACATCATAGAAATCAGAAATGGAAAAGGGGAAAAGTAATAAGAACATGCAACCAAGAGATGAAAATACAACACATATAACTAGGCAGCGAACTGCATGGAAAGCCACAACAAGAGGTATGGCTGCTAGACAAAACCAATTCATGGATGGAGTTGGTCCATCTATTAGAATCGATGAACAGACATATCCAAATCAATATGCTTATGATGATTCAGCTAATAGGATGAATATAACTAATAGGAGGAATCAAAGGTTTTTGTATGGTATGCTTAGGGATGAAACGACTATGATGAGGACTAATAGAAGAGATGCCATGAACACTCAATAGGATGATGCAGTCTTTCAGGATCACTTGGACATAAGGACTGACAGGGCAGGATCTAGACTGCAGTCTCCTACTTCTATACATGCATCAGAACGTGAAAATGATGTTGCCTTTTATGATATTGATGTTGTTGCATAAGTTGACAATGTGCTACAAGAAAGAGAACTTGATGCAGAGTTAAATTTATTGGATCATACTTGGCAGAGATTGAGAGAGCTTGAGGCTCAAGTTAGGTTGCAAGAAGCCCAGTTAGAAAGAAATGCAGTGTATCAAAATAGACCACAAACACCTTTACAGCACCAAAATGTTTATGACAGACATGTGGGCAATCAACAAGCTCAGAGAATACAGAATAGAAGACAAGCTCAAACATTTGTGCCACAAAGAGCTCCATTGGGACAAGAAAGATATAAGCAGTTAGATTTCTATGGGATACCTGATTATCCTAACCAAATTCTAAATGAAATAAGGGGTAAGTTGCCTTAGTTTCAAGGCAATAATGTTGTCACAGGAGAAGAACACCTCAAAAGATTCATAAATGTCATAGATGAATATGAAATTGAAGATGAGGATGTAATGATGAAGCTCTTTGTGCAATCATTGGAAGAGAGTGCAAAAGAATGGTATAAAAGCCTTCCGAACAATAGCATAGATTCTTGGGATGAATTTATGAGAATATTTAGGTTGCAATATGATGATAGAGTTGATCCCAAATTTGTCATTCATGAATTTACAACAATCAAAAAGGGTGTGAATGAGTCAGTGGTTGATTTCAACAACAGGTTTGTAATGACAATGAGGAAGGTTCCTACAAATCTTAGACCAAATGATGTCATGTGTCTAGTATTATATTGTGTTGCCTTTGATGTGAAGATTAGATATTGTTTAAGAGATAAAAACCCTCAAACCTTGAGGGAAGCATACACTTTGGCTATAAACATTGAGAGCAACATGAGAGCATCTGGAAAACATGTCAAAAGAGTTGATGTAAATCTTTTAAAGCCGGATGCAGTAGCTGCAAGTAGGCCTATCACCACTGAAGATAAGATTGATAAGTTGGTTGGAACAGTGAAAGATTTGACATATAAAGTATCAAGAACTAAGAAAGGTTTGCCCCATAACCCTGTTGCAACACATTTTAATGAGGGGCAGAGGCTTCACAACAAACCTTATAATTATGATTGGTCCAATAATTCAAACAATGTAAACAAGCACGATGCTCCAAGGCAAGGAAATCAAAGACCCCGAAATGATAACACACCCAATCCATTGAGGAAAGACCATGTCAATATGCAAGATGATGATTTGTGGTGTGAGGTGTGTTTCCTTCCACATGATCCAGTTGGTTGTGTTGTTGCAAACAATATGTTCAATTAGAATGATGATGTTGATCAAGAGGGTACAATAGAGTAATATGAGGAGGTAAATTAGTTTTGCGATTATGAGGAAGATACATTTTTCCAATATGATTCATTGAGAAAAAGGGGCAGCATTCTGTATCATCTAGTGACTTCAACCAGTTGAAGGAAATGATGCAACAAAGATATAATGGGTCTAAACCATCCCAAGAAGACATTAGAGCTTTGATTGATGCTGCTATCGTTAATGTGCAAAGTAGCTATTAGCTCTGAAATAGACAAGTAAATTCACCTATTGCTAACCAAGGGTTTGCTACACCAAGGGATGCTAGTCTGAATTTGAATAAGGCAAAGCCAAGGGTGGATATTGATGCCATGAAGGAGCAAACAACAAACAAGAGGAAAGGTAAAGAGGCTATCAAAGCTACTCCACAAAAGAAGCCTCATATGCATGATACCTCCCCTCAAATGAAGTATATTCTGAAGGGTCAAGGTGTAAAAGCTCCCATGGTTGACATAGGGAATATGCAGAATATGAATGATGGTGAAGGACATCATGCAACCAAGGATGAATCCAACAAGAAACAGTCCACCTCTACTGAAAATAAGGTAATACGTCCTATTCTCGACTCTCATGCAATTACCATTCTTGTATCAACTCCATTGCCAAGTTATGCACCCATTGTTGTCTCTGAGTTATTAAGGATCCCTGAGCATAAAGAAAGGATGTTGCAATACATTAATGCTCAAGTGAGTCAAGAGGATCAAGCAGCCCTTGTTATTCCTATTGTTGACCATGAAGATAGTAATGAGGAAGAGATACCTGAGATTTATTTAGGGACTATGCTCGTGGATGGTTCCTCAAGGATTGAGCATTTCTATACCACCTTGTTGATTGGCGGAAACCTGGTGCACAATTGCATGTTAGACTCGAGTGCTTTCAGTAATGTGATGCCAAGGGAAGTAATGGAGTTGCTAGGATTGAAAATTTCAAAGACCTATGGCAAATGCTATGCCATGGATTCTAGAGAGGTAAATATCATTGGTATGGTCAAGGATGTTGGTGTACAACTTGCAACCTTCCTGAACAAATTCTTTGTCATGGATATTATTATTGTTGAGTGCCTAGCCAAGTGGGGTATGCTACTGTCGAGAAGGTGGGCAGCCTCTATAGGTGGGAGTTTGCAAATGGATCTATCATATGCTACCATACCAATTGATGGAAAATAGGTTAAACTTTATAGAGAAAAGAAGATGGCATCCATTGTGGAAGATCCGAAAAAGCCTACAAATGAGGTGTTGTATAAAGAGGGTGACATTGATAACTTTTGTGGCAACTTTGATGATAGCATCAGCTACAGCGTCGATCAGACTTCTACCCCAACTCCTTCATCCTTCGAAGACAATGAGGTATGGGAGATGCACTTTGATGGTGCATGTTCACAGGAAGGTAATGGAGCAGGTATATTGTTGATTTCCCCAAGTGGAGGCCAACACAAATTTAGTTTCAGATTAGACTTTGAATGCACAAATAATGTGGCCGAATATGAGGCCTTGTTACCAAGATTAAAAATTGCAATCAAGCATAAGATTAAGGGTTTGTTGTTATGGGCACCTGACTCAGAATTCATTGTGTCTCAAGTTAGAGGGGCATACATAGCCAAAGACAAAAGATTGAGAAGTTATAGGAATGTTGTTTGGGACAACATTGAGATGTTTGATGCATTTGGCATCAAATGGATGGATAGAGAAAACAATGCAACAACAGATGCCCTTGCTGTCATGGCTTCAAAAATTAATGCTTCTTATTCATCTTCACATTGTGCTTTTAGTGTTGAAGTGCTAACAAGGCCAAGCATTCCAGATAATATATATAGTTGGTAGGTATTCAATGATGACCAACAAATATACCAATTTTTGAATTGCATGGGTGACTTTAAAGACCAAAAAATTGATTGGAACTCCATGGTAGAGGTTGAGGACGGCAAGGAAACTCTATTTGGCAATAAGGTAATTCAACTTAAGACTAACACTATCCCAAGGGGGCTTGTTGCTTTGGAAAGGATGTTTGATCATAATGATTGTGGTAAGACAAGAAGCAAGCTCGTTCAAGATAGTGATGTAGAGGGTGCGAACTTGGGAACCGAGGCTTGTCCAAAGATGGTTTACATTGAAAAGAAGTTAAAACTAGCATAGAGAAGGTTGCTGATCAGCTTGCTATAGCAGTTCAAAAAGTGTTTTGCCTGGTCCTATGATGAGTTGAAGGCTTACCGTGAGGATATTTTCCAACATACCATACCATTAGAAGCTGGTACAAAGCCATTCAGGCAGACACAAAGGCTAATCAGTCCTAAGTTGGCACCACAAATGGAAAAGGAACTCATGAAAATGAAAGAGGGTGGAATCATAAAAGCAATCAGACATTCTGAATGGGTTTCTAACTTGGTTCCAGTTAGAAAAAAAGAATGGAGACATAAGGTTGTGTAGACTTTAGGAATTTGAATGTGAAATCACTCAAGGACAACTATCCACTACCTAGCATGGATCATCTATTGCAAAGAGTAACTGGCTCAGAATTGATGTCAATGATGGATGGCTTCTTGGGCTATAATCAAGTGATAGTGAAGGAGTCCGAATAGTTTAAGACAACATTCACCACTCCTTGGGGTACGTTTGTCTATGTGAGGATGCCTTTTGGCCTCAAGAATGCAGGTGCAACCTTCCAAAGGGCTATGGATGTAGCCTTTGTAGGGCTAATCAATGAGATAATGGTGGTATATCAGGATGATATGACAGCATATTCAAAGGATAGGAATGAGCATTGCAAACACTTGGAGTTACAAGAGGTGCCTTGAGTATGGGATCTCTCTAAATCCCAAGAAGTGTTTTTTGGTGTTGAGGAGGGTAAGTTGCTTGGACACATTGTGTCTAAAGGTGTGAGAATAGATCCATAAAGGGTTGAGGCCATTGATATGGTACCCCAACCAAAGAGCATCAAGGTTGTCCAATCCTTTTTGGGGCAGATTAACTTCATTAGGAGGTTCATTCCTAACTTTGCTGAGAAAACTAAGGCTATTTACAAAGTATTGAAGAAGGGGCAATCATTTAATTGGGATGTTGAGTCAACAAATGCTTTTAAAGACATCAAAGAGGTGCTCAAATCTGCCCCTGTCCTAGATAGCCCAAATTATTCTAGGCCCTTTCAACTCTTCTCATTTGCTTCATTCTATACAATAGCTGTTGTCCTACTTCAGAAGAATGTGGAAGGGTATGAACAGCCCATTGCTTTCTTTAGAAAGTCACTACAGAATGTTGAGTTGAACTATTCCACTATGGAGAAGTATGCCTATGCACTTGTGAAGGCTATTAAGAATTTTAGACCCTATCTAATTGGAGCAAAAATAGTTGCATATGTGCCACACACAACTGTAATGGACATTTTTGTGTAGCAAGAAGCCTCGGGTAAGATGTAGGTGGATCAATAAGATCCAAGAGTATGACATGGAGGTCCAAACCACAAAATTGGTGAGAGGCCAAGGTCTTGCCAAGCTTATGACTAAGTCAAATCTTGAGGCAGCTGAGGTAAATGAGGTAAGTTCTGATCTAAGTCAGATTTCTTGTGGGTTGAAGGATGATCCTTGGTATCATAATATAGTGTTATATTTGGAGACTTTGAATTGCCCTTCAAGCATGAATGATAGTTAGAAAAGAACTTTGAAGTTAGCTGCCTAAAAGTATATTGTTGTGCAAGGTCAACTCATGTGGCGAAACTTAGATGGTGTGCTATTGAAATGTTTAAATTTGGAGCAGTCATGTAGAGTCATGAAGGGATGCCATCAAGGTGTATGTGGTGGACATTTTATGTCAAATACAACAGCCCACAAGGTTATAAGAGCTAGTTATTGGTGGCCTACATTTTTCAAGGATGTAGCTCACTATGTTAGAAGGTGTTATTCATGTCAAAGGTTTGCTAGGAAAATGAAGTATGCAGAGGCACTACCTTTAAATTCAGTGACAGTAGTGGCTCCTTTTCATCAATGGGGTCTTAACTTCGTTGGTGAGATTATGGAGAGGTCAAGCAATGGTTATAGATGGATCTTGGTTGCCACTGATTACTTTACCAAGTGGGTAGAGGCCATACCAACAAGGAATGCAGCTTCCAAGGTTGTAATTGAGTTTTTGACAAGCAACATTATAACTAGGTTTGGTGTGCTAGCAAGGATAGTCATAGATAGTGCTATGTGTTTTAGGTCCAATGATCTTCTTGATACATGTTCAAAGTATGGGATTTTTGTCACACATTCTTCTCACTATCATCCACAAGGGAATGGCCAAGCTAAGTCAAGTAACAAGATTCTTATGAATATCATTAAGAAGACCCTTGAAATGAATAGAAAGAGGTGGGATGACAAACTTAAATTTTTTGTTTGGCCTGATAGAATCACCTACAAGAAGGCAATTGGAAGGAGCCCATTTGAAATGGTCTATGGGGTAGAAGCAAAACTACCAATCAGCCTTGAAATTCCAGTCTACAAGTTGTTGCAAGAAGTAGAAGGTGAAAGGAATGATGCTTTGTCCATGGGGATTCATGCATTGATTGAGTTAGATGAAGTCAGGAGGGTTGCCCATGAGAGAAACTTGTTGCATCAGCAAAAGGTTAAGAGTTTATTTGACAAAAGAGTGGTCAAAAGATGCTTCCAAGTTGGAGACATGGTGCTAATGTGGAATGCAAGAATGGAAGACAAAAGCAAACATGGAAAATTTGATGTCATTTGGGTGGGTCCTTATGTGATTGATGATAAATGTAGCCCACAAATTCTATTTGAAGAATTTGTAAGGTGAAGTGTTGGAGCTGCCTGTTCATGGACAGCACCTCAAGCACTACTTCTCTTGAAGGTGTGTTGTGTGGTCCTTTTGTATATATTTGTACATATGTGTTTTGCTTCCCCTTTGTTCTTTTGCCCTCGTTTTGGTTATTTTTTGTGGTGTCTTGCCTCTCCCTTGCTATGCTTTTGGTCTACCCCAGAGGTTTGGTTCTTGTTGTGCCCTCATAGTGCACACATCCCCAATAAGAGCCAATGTTGGCACATGGTAAAAAAATTGTAAAATTTTAGTCATTTTGGGCCCATCTGCAAAAATTTGTAAAATTGCCTTCATGTTGGACCTGGCATTGTCTTGTTTATCCCCTAAGGTCGAATAACTGTCAAAAAATTGTAGGTATTGTGGGTCGAGTCTGGTGTGTTGTTCCACCTTGCCTTGTTCAAAAAATTGCTTAAGTCTAGCAAGGCTGCTCCTCATCCCGCCACGTGTCATGATATGGATAGCGATAGTCAAGATCTCCAAGCCTCGACTCTCGCTGAGGGAAAAGAAACAAAGAAAACATGTGGGGCAAGGACTCCTTCCCTTCTCCAACTACCGAACATTAAAAGGCATTGGAAGGCGGTTGACTCTATCCCCGCCGACCCACCTAGGGCATAATAAAAGCCCTAAATTTCACGTTTTGTAACCTTTTCTCGGTCTGCAACCTCATTAAATGAACTACAAACATAAGGATGGGTGCCACGACCAAATTTATACACCGGGAGACCAAATTTTTTACTATTTCACCTGATGCCTATGCATTTGTGGCTGATTTTCTGTTAGTTTTGGTCAAATTTGAAGCAAACCTGCATGAAGACATGGAAAAATAGAGTTGTTCGACCTTTTTTCAAACTTGCAATAGTAAAATATGATGTCAATGTACTGTTTGGGATATATTTCGAAGGGGAATGAGATGATATTGCAGATTGGACTCCATTTTTTTAGGAGAGAGACTTCCAATTGCAAACAAAGCAAAGGGATTGAAGAAATATTGCAAAATATGAACCAGATAGAGTTTTTGAAAGGCAAGTTTGTAAATTTTGACTGAAATGTATGTGAGATAGCATGAATGGGAATTGTAATGAATAGGGAACGAATGTAATGTGCAAATTTCATAATTTTCTCAGTGTCTCCATGAGTTTTTGTTAGATTTTTGATATATTATGTGTGTATCATGCACACACTTGTTCTGCTGAGTATTTTAATCACTTGGTTTATCAATATCTGGTTATAAAATGTCATTGCAATGCATTTGTAATGCTACCCTTGGGTTGGATGCATGAAATCTCATGAAACTTATGGATTATTAAAGGAGACTGAGGGATTATACTGTAATCTTCATTATTGTTATGATGTTGAATCAAGTTATGCTTGTTTAATGTGCAAACAGTAGTGTCTCTTTTGTTTTTTGCTTAGTAAATAGATAACATTATCTTGATGTCCCCTCTTGCATATATTTTCTTGACTCTGTTGCCCTATGTTTGGACTTAGCATCGGTTTGCTTCTCCTTTGCAACTCACCTCTCAATCAAACAACACAAAAACAAAAAATTTGATTCACATTTGGCATTGTTTGATCTCCATAACCTTTGTTTGGAAATAGTTGAAACACTTAGGGATACATTACACACTATTTCATACTTGTGCATGGTTATAAATCAGCCTGCTAAGGGGTCCTAAGTGATTGTTTCTCCTTGCCTTAGTGACAAATTAGGATTCAAGGGAAAGAGTTGGATTCAATCACTGATTTTTAGTTGTTCTCGTTGTCCATTTGACCTCTAGGAACACCCTCCTGAGTTTTGTTGAGGTCAAAAAGAAGGAAATAAAATCCACTTTCAATCAGTTGGTCTTGACCCATCCAATCCTTTTTGACAAGCCCCTCCTAACTGCCTTGAATACATCCCTAGCCTTGGCATTTTAGTCAAACTTGAGAGGGTTGGGTTTACAGTGGTTTTGGGCACCAACACTACCAACCGCACTAGCATAAGGAACTCTACTCACATCCTCCATCTCAGAAGGAGACTTCAAACAATCTATAACAAATAACTTTATCCCCATCATAACAGGAATAGTTAATGGTGTACAAGTTGTCATGTTGAATCTTTCCAACACGGTGTTCACATACTTACTCTGGCCTAACCACAATTTTTTGTTAGCTCTGTCTCTTCTTATTTCCATTCCCAAGATGTATCTGGCTGCCCCTAAATCTTTCATCTCAAACTGTACTGACAACTAAGACTTCAAATCAGAAATCAAATTGTTACCATTTCCAATGAGCAAAATATCATCAACATATAATGTAAAAATGAGAATGTGATCATTATCCATCTTAAAGTAAACACAATGATCTGATTTTGATCTCAAAAATCCCAAACTCAACACAAAGTCATCAAATTTCTGGTATCACATCCGAGGAGATTACTTCAAACCATACAAAGACTTTTTCAACTTGCAAACAAGATTTTCTTTACCTTTTACCACGTACAGTGCTCTGGTTGTGACATATAAATTTCTTCCTCCAAGTCACCATGAAGGAAAGTTATCTTCACATCCATATGTTCAACTTCTAAATCATATGTTGCAGCAAGAGATAACAAGAATTTGATAGATGTCAACATTGTAACGGGAGAGAAAATCTCACCATAATTTATTCCCTCAACCTAGGAATAACCTTTTGCAACCAGCCTTGCTTTAAACTTCTCAATACTACCATCTGAACCAAATTTCTTCTTGAACACCCATTTGTACCCAACAGGTTTATGTCCATTAGGCAAGGGCACTAGATCCCAAGTATCTTTTTTCTCCAAGGAAGCCATCTCTTCTTCCATGGCCTCTTTCCAGGAATCTGCATCACTCATACCCATAGCCTCGCTTACGGTCCTAGGCTCATCAGTGTTAGAAATCAAAGCAAAAATACAACTTGAATCATGTAATGAATAACCAAACCTATCAGGTTGCCACCTTATCCACGTGGATGTCCTCAAAGGTTTAGGTTGAGGTTATTCATCTTCTTCTAAACTTTCAGAGTTACTAGAGTTCTCCTCATCATCATGTCCAATAGATGTCTTTGGTTGAACTTTCTCAGGGGTGGAAGGGAGATGAACCACATCCTCTTTATCTTCTTCTTTCTCTAGCTATAGAACAACATAAGCAGATTAATCTCTCTCAAGATCACAATTCTTCTATACATAACTCTCTCGGCCACTGGATCCCAAAGCTTGTACCCTTTCACACTGATGCCATAACCAATGAAGATACACTTCACAGCCTTGTTCTCCAACTTAGACCTCTTCTCCTTAAGTACATGTGCATATGCCTCACAACCAAATACTCAAATGTGTCTCAATGAAGGCTTTTTACCATACCACACCTCCACGGGTGTCTTATCAACAAGTGTTGATGTAGGAGATCTGTTAACCAGGTAACAAGCGATAGCAACAGCTTCATCACAGAGCTTTTGTTCAAGGCCAACTCCACTTAGCATTCTCCTTGCCCTCTCCATCAACATTCTGTTCATCCTCTCTACAACTCCATTTTTTTGAGGGGTACATGAAGTTGTCTTATGCCTCTCAATCCCATGTTCTTTATAGAATTTGTCGAAATCTATTGAACAAAACTCACCACCATTATCAGCCCTCAAACACTTAATCTTTCTATCCTTCTAATTCTCTACAAGAGCTTTAAACTCTTTAAATCTACTAAAGATTTCAGATTTTCTTCTAAGGAAATACACCCATGTCCTATTGTAATCATCAATGAATGAAACAAAGCAAACATATTTTTAAATCGAAGGAACATTAATTGGACCAAACATATCAGAATGAATCAAGTCCAACACCTCAGAAGATTTGTGAAAACTAGAATAAAGCTTAACATGGTTTTGTTTACCATAGATACAATGTTTGTAAAAATCAAACTCAAGATTACAATCATTCATACCCTCAACGAGGTTTTTATTTTTCAGGGTCCTCAAACCCTTTTCACCAATGGGACCAAGCCTTTGGTGCCATAACATTGTCTTCTCAACTAGAAGTTTCATCTCCATAGAATGAGCACCCTTAGGTACCCAGAAAGCATGACTATCAGAATTAGATGCAATAGTCATCTTTGTTGTTGGTTCCAATGGTGAGGATGAAGACTCTAAAGTTCTCTTCTTTGAAACAGAGGCACTATTGCACTATAACACATATGCATCAAGATGAAACAGAGTGCCAATCCGAACACCCTTAGCTAGAACCATAGCTCATCTAGTCATCTTGCATCCTCCATTCAAGAAAACAACCTGCACACCCACATCATTCAACTTACTTAAAGATAATAGCTTATGTGCCAAACCAAGGATATGTAGAACACCATTGATCCCCTTCACTTGCCCATCAAGGAATCAAATCAAGACTCTTCCACGGCCAACAATCTTCAAGTGAGATTCATCACCCAAGTACACCTTCCCACCATAATATTCTTCATACTTTGAAAACCAACCCTGATGAGAGGTTATGTGAAAAGATGCACCAAAGTCAAGAAGCCATACATCCTCAGATGCATGTGTTGCCAAGGCAGCAACAAACACTTATCCATCATCCTAAGAGGACTTGTCACAATCTAAATCATAGTTCTTCTTTTTCTTCTTCTCCTCCTTGCACTCCTTGTGGAAGTGACCAGGTTTGCCACAGTTCCAACATAGAGCCTTGGAATTTCCAAGAGACTTGGATCTTCCATGGGATTTGGATCTTCCTTTTCCTTCTTTCTTCTTATCCTTTCTCTTCCCTTTCTCTTTAGATCTACCATGAACCATAATATCCTCCTTAGCCAACTCAAAAGATTTTCTCCGCATCTCTTTAGACAACAACAAAGAAACCACTTCATCCATCTTGAAGGTGGTAGTGGTACTCCCAATGGCCATCACAAGGTGGTCCTATGAATCTGATAAGGAACACAATAATTTCATACATAGATCTTCCTCCATCTTCACACCAACATAGGTCAACTGGGCAACAAGCATATTGAAATTATTCAGGGGATCAGCGACATATCCTCCATCTTCCATCCTTAGAGAATACAATTTCTTTTGCAGGAATAACTTGTTCACTAGGGATTTAGCCTGATAAACATCTCCAAGTTTCTTCCAAAGATCTTTTGCAGTCTTCTCTTCATGGATATTTAGGAGCACTGAATCATCCAAACAGAGTCTTATCAGACCCTTAGCCTTCTGAACCATCAGATCCCAATCTTCTTGTTTCATACCCAATGGCATGGTTCCAGATACTATGAGCCATAGATCTCTATCCACTAATAAGTCCTCCATATTGAGTTTCCACAACTCAAAATTGCCTCCATTAAACTTCTCTATCTCAAACCTCCTAGATGTGCTTGTCATCTCTTTCCTGCAACAAAGATTTCAAAATCCTCTGCACAAGCTCCCACTCAAAACTAAGATCAGCTTCAAAAATCCTCTACCCAACAAATTGAACCAAAGGTGATCAGAATCTGATACCAACTGAAAGGAAGAAAGGTATGCAAAAATGCTTCCTACACTAATCTATTGAGGAAAGATCAATGCAAATTTTAACTTTTACAGTTACAGATTAAGATGCACATTAACATAAAGGTAATAACAACATCCAAAAGCAAATACAAAACTCACAACACAAGATATATGTGGGGAAAACCCTTTCAGGGGAAAACCCCACACTCCAAAACCTACAAAATGTATTATCAAATCAAAAGATGATTACAACACACTTGCAATGCAAGCTCTTTCAGGAGTACACAATGTCGATTCTCATTTGCATCCCATGACCTTTCACATTCTCCAGCCACTTAGTTATTGGTGCAGGAGCACCTTCTCTATGGTGCAGGAGTCATGTTTTGTTTATGTTTTCAATAAGGCTTTTTAAGCCACATCATGTTTGTAATAAGGTTTTTTTTGTCAATTTGGTCACTAGACCTATGTAGACCATGTTTGGTCAAGTTTGATGTAAACACACAATGAAAACAGGTAGTTTTCTTGTGAGAGGAGAAACCCAACGGCTAACTAACTTTCAAAATTAGTTTGTATGGTTGGGAGGGATGTAAACAAAGGTCTCAAGCCTTTTATAGGTGAGGATGGATGTAACCAAGAGGCATGAGGGAATGAATGAAGAATTGGATTTTTGGGTGCGCTGAAAACACTATTTTTTCTGAGTAATCCATTGTAAAACTCATTTTTGTACAGTCTGTACAGCTAGTTGATCATCTGAAATTGACTGGAGATGTTCCTGTGTTGAAGTAGCTTTCATTTAGAAGTAGTCTGGTGTCTTGAAGTGTTGTAGTTTGTGAGATATTGTTCTTTTTGCAAAGACTAGTCTGAAAACCTAGAAACTAGGGTTTTGTGAATAAATGGACTATATTTCCTCTATCCACTAAAAGCAAGATTCTCATTTTCAGTGTGATGGAGGAATACAGTGTATATTTTGTGTTTTTTGTAGTTCTGGATCAAGCACTCAAGGATCCAAGGAGTTTGGCATGAGTTGACTAGGCATCTCTATGTGACTAGTCATCGAAACGATAGGAGAAGTGTTGTTGTGGAGTGGCCAAATTGACAGGTGATCAAGTGTTTACAGAGGATTATAGACCCCATTCCGTGCTGTCGAGTCTTTGTGTCTATTTCTGGTTTGGTGTCTACGTAGTTGCAAAGTAGCAGAGGTTGCCATTGGCATAACACAGCCCTCGAAGAAACTTTTTGAAGTTACACCGATCAATGGTGTTAGGCTGATAGAAAGTGTATCGGTGAAGAACAAAGGAAGTCTCACTGAAGAAACATATATCGGCGTAAGTTTCGTATCGTTTCACCGAATGTACATTACGAATGGATATCGCAAAAGCATGTTGAGAATGTATCTTTCGTCGGATACAAACGGTGACCGGTCGTAACGATGAAATCAGGGTAAAGAAACTTTAGTCCACTGGTAATAGCAAGTCACGCCAAGCATATACTAAGTTGATACATCGGCGCATCAGAAGGAGAGTAAAAGATCCCGTCGACGAAGTAAGTCTTGCCGACGAGTGTGGTTCGGAAGTGTCATTGGAGTGATCGGTGCATTAGCGAGATAGATTCTAACGAAGCCGATAGCATTTTTCTTGCCAATAGGCAAGAAACGTAGATCACTCATCGGGAAGAGTTATGCTATCGAAGAGATAAGTTTCAAAGTGGTCGATGGGATAAGTTTGGCCGATAACAAAAGACTAAGGGTAGATCGCTGAGACAGAAGTAGGACTCTCACTGATCATAAGTTTGATCAGTTGTGCGCTTCCATTATGCACTCTACATCATATTGGTATCAGAGCTAGGCTAGGAGCCCCAAGCACCTGTAGTGTGGCTTAGGGGGGTGTTGGAAGTAAGCCACACCCGGACCGACGATGGGTTGGCCACAAGGGGCCAGTAGCTCAGTTGGTAGAGCACTCCAACAGCAAATGGAAGGTCCTAGGTTTGAGTCCTAGCTGGTCCATATGAGCTATAGCTCAACAAGTGGTATCAGAGCCACTATTTGAATTGAAGCAGTGTATGTCAAACAAGGAAATAGAAACTGAGGCTAGCACAATGCCTCCCAAGTCTATGAGAAAAGAAGCCATCAAGAAGATGGTAGAGGAGATGCTTGAAGCAAGGTTGAAAGAAGAGAGGCCCGAGGGTAAGAGTAAAGAGGATGGAAGTGCTTGTGATGCAGAAGAAGAAGAAGAGGCAGAGGAGAGCCCTCAAGAACAAGATATGTCTGTAGACCAAAAGGCATTCTTGAATGCACTCAAAGGTTCTCATGGAGATAGTGGCGATCCAAAGATGGATGTTCCTACATTCAATGGGAAACTAGATGGAGATGCCCTCATGGATTGGATTGAAGCCATGTGCAACTATTTTGACTTCAAGGAGTATAGTGACAACAAGAAAGTCAAGTTTGCTAAAACAAGATTGAGAGGTTCTGCCCTAGTTTGGTGGAACTATATGCAAGGTGAAAGAGAGAAAGTTGGAAAGAACCCTATCACCAAATGGAGTAGAATGGTGGCCATGCTAAGAAATAAGTTCATGCCATCTGATTATGAGTTGCAGACCATTAGGAAGTTTAATCATCTCAGACAAAAGGATATGGATGTGGCTACATATACTGAAGAATTTCATAGATTGAGCATGAGAGTCAATCACAAGGAGGAGGAGAAAGAGATGGTGGCCAGATATCTCGATGGCTTGAGGTATAACATACAAGATGAATTCAGTATGGTGGTTCCTAAAATAGTGGATGAGTGTTTTCAATTAGCCTCTAGGGCAAAGGAGAAGTTGAAAAGAAAGAGTGATCAAAACACTAGAGGAAGAGGTGACAGAAATAATAGGGGAAGAGGCAGTTTTGATAGAGGACCGTCAAGTAGAAATGAAAACCCAAGTCAACAAGAGTCTCATTCTAATGTAGAACATAGAGGTGGTGGTTTTAGAGGTTGGAGAAGACCAAATGGCAGAGGTAGAAGTGGTGGTGCAGGCAGAGGACCTAGAGTTTTCGCTAGTAGATGCTATGGTTGCAATCAAGTAGGTCATACTATGAGAAAATGCCCTGAGAAGGCAACTAGTTCCCATGATGGTGGAAGAAGAATTAGTTGTTGAAAGATGATGATTGCCAAAGTGTGAATTCACCCATTGGTAGTGTTGCACCAGTCCTTGAAGGAGAGAACATGATGATCAAGAGGACATTGATGAAGATGACATTGAAGCAAGAGCCCCCATAGAGGAAGACCCTCTTCAGAACCCAAGGTATAGCATATGGTAAGCTTTGTAAAATCATTGTTGATTCAGGTTCTACTGAGAATGTAGTGTCTACTAAAATGGTAGAGAAGTGTAAGTTGAAAAGGCTACCCCATGTTAGTCCTCATAAGATCTCTTGGTTGAATAAGAATCAAAATTACATGGTAGAAGAACAAACTTGGGTTGAGTTTGAGATAGGTGATTATAAGGACAAGGTACTATGCGAGATTATTCCTATGGATGCTTGTCACCTTCTTCTTGGATGTCCATGGCAGTATGATGTGAAGGAACAACATGATGGTGAGAAAAACACATACCTCATCACCAAGAATGGAAGGAAGTTTAGGATGGATCCTATGCAAGAGAAGATTGGAGAGAAGAGTAATGACACCAATGTCATGATGGTTAGCGGCAAAGAGTTCTTACACCTCATGAAGGAGAAGGATACCCAAGGGTATGCCTTGGTAATGAAGCCTAAAGATGAATCAGGTTAGCAAGACAAAAAGCAAAAAGAGATTCCACTAGAAGTGCAGCAATTGTTGGATAAGTACCAAGATCTTGTGGTAGAGGATACTCCTAACTCCTTACCACCCATGAGAGATATAAGTCATCAAATTGACTTGATCCCAGGTGCCACATTGCCCAATAAGGCTGCCTAAAAATTGACACCACAGCAAAATGAAGAGGTGAGTAGACAAATTCAAGAACTCTTAGAGAAAGGAATGATTAGAAAGACTCTTAGTCCATGTGCAGTCCCTAGTGTACTTGCTCCAAAAAAAGATAGAAAGTGGAGACTATGTACGGATTCAAGGGCCATAAATAAGATCACAATAAGGTATAGATTCCCTATGCCAAGGATTGAGGATCTTTTGGACTATCTTGGAGGGTCATGCTATTATTCAAAGATTGATTTAAAATTTGGTTATCATCAAATCAGAATTAGGCAGGGAGATGAATGGAAGACTGCCTTCAAGACAAATGAAGGTCTCTATGAGTGGCTTGTCATGCCATTCGGCCTTAGCAATGCCCCAAGCACATTCATGCATTTGATGAATGAGGTACTTGTTGAATTCATTGGCAAATTTGTAATTGTTTATCTTGATGACATACTTATTTTCAGCAAGACAAAAGAAGAACATGTGAAGCATCTTGGACAAGTGATGAAGAAGTTGCATGAGAGTAAGTTGATGATCAACTTGGATAAGTGTGATTTCATGAAAACTGAACTTGTGTACCTAGGTTTTATGATTTCTAATGGTTGTTTGAAGATGGACCACACAAAGGTTGAGGCCATTCTCAATTGGCCTACTCCTAGGACAGTGGGAGATGTTAGAAGCTTCCATGGCTTGGCAACTTTTTATAGGAAGTTCATTAGAGGATTCAGTCACATAAGTGCTCCTATTCTTAACACCATCAAGGGTGGCATAAAGTGCAAATTTCAATGGACAAAGCAAGTAGATGATAGTTTTGAATTGTTAAAGAAGAAAGTGGTTGAATTACCTACATTGGTGCTCCCTGATTTTGACAAAGTTTTTGTAGTGGAATGTGATGCGAGTCAGCAAGCAATAGGTGCTGTTCTTAGTCAAGATGGACATCTAGTGGCCTTTTTTTCAAAGAAGTTGAATGAGGCTAAGTAAAGGTACTCTACCTATGACCTAGAGATTTATGCAATGGTGCAAGCTCTCAAAAAGTGGAGACACTATTTGCTGCCCAAAGAATTCATTGTTTTTACTGATAACCATGCTCTTAGATTTCTAAATAGTCAAGAAAAGTTGAATCATAGGCATGTTAAGTGGATGGAACAATTGCAGGCCTATACCTTCACTATTAAGCATAAAAAGGGTGTTGCCAACAAAGTGGTGGATGCTTTAAGTAGAAGGATGCTTGTCATACATGAAGTACAGATGGAAAGCATGGGGATAGACTGTTTGAAGGAGTTATACAAGGAGGATGCAGATTTTCAAGGCTACTTATGAAGTTTGTGCTAGTTTGGCTAACACTTTTCATGGTGAATATTCAGATTTTGTGTTGTAGGAAGGTCTCTTATTCAAAGGCAGTTTGCTATGTGTTCCTAAGTGTTCAATGAGGGATAACATCATCAAAGAGAAGCACAATGGAACCTTAGGAGGACACTTTGGGTTGGACAAGACTTTGGAACAAGTCACTAGATTCTACTATTGGCCAAAAGTACAATCAGATGTAAGGAGATATGTTGCAAGTTGTACCATATGTCAAAAGGCCAAAGGTATGTCTTCTAATGCTAGTTTGTACCAACCCCTTCTGATTCCCAACAGGCTTTGGGAGAGCATTAGTATGGATTTTGTACTTGGTCTTCCTAAGACAGCAAGGGGTGTGGATAGTGTTTTTGTCATTGTGGATAGATTTAGTAAGATGGCTCATTTTGTGCCATGCAAATGCACAAATGATGCATCTCACATTGCTGGTCTCTTTTTCAGAGAAGTGGTTAGAATCCATGGTTTGCCCCTTTCAATTGTCACTGATAGAGACTCCAAGTTTGTTGGTCATTTTTGGAGGACCTTATGGAGAAAATTGGGAACACAATTGTCTTTCTCATCAGCCTACCATCCCCAAACTAATGGTCAGACTGAGGTTGTTAATAGGTCCCTAGGAAACCTTCTAAGATGCCTTACCAAGCAGCATGGGTTGGCATGGGACTTAATTATCAGTCAAGTTGAGTATGCTTACAATGATTCAGTGAATAGAAGCATGGGGAAGAGTCCATTTGAAATTGTTTATGGTTTCCATCCAAGAGGACTACTTGAACTCAAAGACCTACAAGGCTAGGATAAGAGGAGTGCTCTAGGAGAAGATTTTGCTGCCACCATGAAGGCAATTCATGATCAAGTCAAAGTTCAGTTCGAGAAAATAGTCTCCAAATACAAAGATAGGGCAGATCTCAAAAGGAGAGATGTACAATTCAAGGTGGGAGATTTGGTGATGGCCTATCTAAGGAAGGAAAGGCTGCCTAAAGGATAGCCAACCAAGCTTCTGATGAAGAAAATAGGATCATGCAAGGTAGTGTATAAGTTTGGTCCAAATGCTTATGAAATAGAACTGTCATCCAGTCTTGGTATTTCTCCCATATTCAATGTTTCAGATCTCTTTCCATACAGACCTCCATTGAATGCTAAAGATGGATCAGATGTTGTGATTGAAGATGAAGATTGGGTCAGAGATCTACCTCTAAGTAAGCCTTTATTGGAATGCATCTTAGATTCCAAAGTTGTCAAAAAGACAAGGAAGGGTGTGTACAAGGAGTACTTAGTCAAGTGGCAGGATCTTCCTGATTCAGAGGCTACATGGATGAGTGAGGTAGACATCTTGAAGCGTGGGAAGACACTCCAACAGTTGGCAACTCAAGGGACTTGAGTTTTTCTTGCAGGGGGAGTATGGTGCAGGAGTACCTTCTGTATGGTGCAGGAGTCATGTTTTGTTTATGTTTTCAATAAGGCTTTTTAAGCCACATCATGTTTGTAATAAGGTTCTTTTTGTCAATTTGGTCACTAGACCTATGTAGACCATGTTTGGTCAAGTTTGATGTAATCACACAATGAAAACAGGTAGTTTTCTTGTGAGAGGAGAAACCCAACAGTGAACTGACTTTCAAAATCAGTTTGTATGGTTGGGAGGGATGTAAACAAAGGTCTCAAGCCTTTTATAGGTGAGGATGGATGTAACCAAGGGGCATGAGGGAATGAATGAAGAATTGGATTTTTGGGTGCGCTGAAAACACTATTTTTTCTAAGTAATCCATTGTAACAGTCATTTATGTATGGTCTGTACAGCTAGTTGATCATCTGAAACCGACTGGAGATGTTCCTGTGTTGAAGTAGCTTTCATTTAGAAGTAGTCTGGTGTCTTGAAGTGTTGTAGTTTGTGAGATATTGTTCTTTTTGCAAAGACTGGTCTGAAAACCTAGAAACTAGGGTTTTGTGAATAAATGGACTGTATTTCCTCTGTCCACTAAAAGCAAGACTCTCATTTTTAGTGTGATGGAGGAATACAATGTATATTTTGTGTTTTTTGTAGTTCTAGATCAAGCACTCAAGGATCCAAGGAGTTTGGCATGAGTTGACTAGGCATCTCTATGTGACTAGTCATCGAAACGATAGGAGAAGTGTTGTTGTGGAGTGGCCAAATTGACGAGTGATCAAGTGTTTACAGAGGATTATAGACCCCCTTCCATACTGTCAAGTCTTTGTTTCTATTTCTGGTTTGGTGTCTACGTAGTTGCAAAGTAGCAGAGGTTGCCATCGGCGTAACACAGCCCTTGGAAAAACTTTTTGAAGTTACACCGATCAACAGTGTTAGGCCAATAGAAAGTGTATCGGTGAAGAACGAAGGAAGTTTCACCGAAGAAACATATATCGGTGTAAGTTTCGTATCATTTCACCGAATGTACATTGCGAATGCATATCGCAAAAGCATGTTGAGAATGTATCTTTCATCGGATACAAACGGTGACTAGTCGTAATGGTGAAATCAGGGTAAAGAAATTTTAGTCCACCGGTAATAGCAAGTCATGCCAAGCATATACTAACTTGATACATCGACGCATCAGAAGGAGAGTAAAAGATCCCACTGATGAAGTAAGTCTTGCTGATGAGTGTGGTTCAGAAGTGTCATCGGAGTGATCGGCGCATCGGCAAGATAGATTCTAACGAAGCCGATAGCGTTTTTCTTGTCAATAGGCAAGAAACATAGATCACTCATCAAGAAGAGTTATGCTATCGGAGAGATAAGTTTCAAAGTGGCCGACGGGGTAAGTTTGGCCAATAACAAAAGACTAAGGGAAGATCGCTGAGACAGAAGTAGGACTCTCACCGATCATAAGTTTGATCAGTTGTGCGCTTCCATTGTGCACTCTGCATCATTTATGAAGCCTCTTTGGTGGTTATCCAATGTCAGTTTTCCATGTCAGCCAATAACAAACTACATGTTGATTCCCCCCTACATCCCCCATTAATGATTTTGGAGGAAATTGTGGCTGACAAAGTCACCAAAATTTATATTTCTACATGTAAACAAGGTGTCAACACATACCAAAACTATGTCAAGTCAACATTGGATCCTACAACATAGTGTTGAAAAAATAAATACAACATTAGGAACTTGCAAAGGTTGAGATGCCTTAATTCCCAATAGATGTTTCCCCTGGTGGGCGAGCCTTCCCTGGAGGGTGGTTCCTCCTAGGAGGATGATCCTTCCCAGGAATCCTTACCCATCTTGCCTACTCCCCCTGTGGAGCATGTAGCAGTTTGGGTGGCTATTGTTTCTGATCTTGTTGGGTCTCTCTTGGCTCTGGGTGTTTCTTCAACTCCTATTCAACCCTCGACTTCTCCAGTCGCTTCTAATGGACTTTTGACTCCTTTGTCGACCCCATCTGCTTCAGGTTGGATTGCTTCTTTGTCGGTACCTGCTTTATCGATTGTGTTGTTGGCTTCTGGTTCAGTGCGTGAGTTCTCTTTGGCTACGGCGTATATTGAGAGTCCCCTCCTCTTGCCTCACTCTAAGGATTTAGACTCAAAGTTTTCTTGGACAATGGTTCAGTGAAAGAAGAAATGGCTCCCCAAATCTATTGTTGATTCACGACCAAGGGTTAAGGGAGTTAAATTTTCTTCCTCAGGATCTGGTGTTGTTTAGATCCCTTGTTTTGTTCTACGGTAGGGCTACTGTTTTTTATCATTTATGTGTTTTTGTTGGCCTATTTTGCTCTACCCTGGGGGCCTTTGTGTAAAGGGATCAGCACCCTAGTTTGTTGCTTATCTTAATAAAAAACAAGACAAGATGGAAACAAATAGTTGTTATCTGGAAAATGCAGGACAAGATGGAAAATTTGGATGCTATTAAGACCCTAAATAGTTTCTATTGAGAAAAAAATAGATGCTACCTAGAAAATGTGAATGCTAGTAAGACCCTAAAAAGAAGAAACACCATATGGACCCCCACTGACACCAATTGGAGCAAACCAAATTTTGATGGATCATCTAAAAGTAACTTGGGTCAGGCGAGTGGGGTGGCCCAATTAGGAACAATAAAGGTCAACTTATAGGTGCCTTCATTGAGAACATTGGGATCCAAACTAACAATTATGCTTAAGCCTTTGCAACTCTTCAAGGCATAATTTTAGCTAGGGACTGTGACATTACCAGGTTGATTGTCAAAGGAGACTCTAAAATTATTATAGAAATGTTAAATTATAGGGTTTTTCCTCATTGGTTCTACAAGACCATTATAGAGAAAACTTAGGAAATCCTCAAGACTTTTGAGAATTCAAAAATCAACCACAGATGTAGGGAGGGAAACACCTCTATGGACCTTCTTTCCAACCTTGGTGGAAATATCATGGGTTATAAATGTTGGAATAATGAGGGAAGCCTCCCTCAAATTATCAAAGATAAATATATGAAGAAGCAAGTATCAATAATTAAATCCTAGCCAACATACCTTAGCTAGAGTGTTGTTGACACAAGTGATGACAGGGGAAAGGACATGCAATATGATGATTAGAAAGCCAAACAGGAAGGAAAGCCAAATCCCAATCATAACATGAAAGAACTTGCTAGAAGAAAGCAAGATTTGAGGAGGAGGACGAAGAAGAATTTGGAAGTCAAATCCAAGAACAACAGTACTAGTAATTTCAAGAAGGAGAACAAGAAGATAGCTATATGTGGTGATCTAAATAGAGTAGATTCATCTAGCTGCGAGAAGGTTCATAACAATGCAGAGGTTTGGAACATCTTGAGCAGGGGGAATCTCACACATTATCTAGAATTCATCAATGGTCACGACCCAATATTGTTGAGGGAATTTGCAACCACATGGAAGATCAGGACAACATATGTGAGAGGAATTTTCTTCAAGGTCTCAGAAGACCTCATAGCCATGGCAATAGTACTTATAATGGAGGGTGTCAAACATCAAAAGATAGTTCAAAACCATGATTATGAATCCATGAACACATTCCTAAGGCATGGTGAGAAGGTGTCAAGGTATCAAAATGGCAAATGTTAAGAGGGATGACTTGACTAGTTGTTGGAAAGAGGTGGCAGAAACCCTCATGAGATACATCACTCTTGAAGGTAGATATAGAATATTCTATTCCTATTTGTTCCCTATGCCTAATAGCCTAAGACATGATATCAAAATGAAGTTTCTTTTCTAGATTTATAGTTCTTTAGAGGACTCTATTCTCAAAGTTCTACTAGGGAAGAAAGAAATGCCCCTTCACCAAGGGAATATCTACTACCTTTATTGGTTTTACCATGCCAGAACCCTAACCCCACCCTTAATTGCAAGGATCTACAACCCCTCTCTAATCCCTCCAAAATCCCCCACTCATGAGCCCACCATAGAGAAAAGTAAACTAAATTCCATAGTGATTGATAAATCGATCCCCCCTATGGTGAAAAATTTTGTGCCTACCTCTCAAAAGTCACCCCACCGACGATCATTCCTCTAGCTCAATCTACTAAAACTGTGGACAAGGGCAAATAGATATGTTGTGAAGGACCTTCAACACCTTGCCCCCCTCCTAGCCCCAAAGTTCTTAGAAACTCATCCTGCACCATTCACCCTAAGTACAAGCCAAAAAAGGATTGGGATACACCTAATCCTACCTCCATAGTGGACCCCAAAGCTATCGATACCATCCCCAATTATCACAAACTTCCCCCCAACCCTCCAATTGACCAACAAGTTGAGAAATGCCATAATTGTAACACTTTGAAGAATAGGATTGTGAAACTCCAAGAAAGCCTTCATTTGCATAATAATGTTATGAAATGGCTTCTTACACAATAACACACTTCAAAGTAGAGGATCCAAGAACTAGAATAGGAAGTTTTTAAACACAAAAAGTAATTGCAGAACTCTTAAGTTGATGAGGAAATCTGAATTGAAGTGTAAAATTTTGCAGCCACTTTCAATAGGTGGGAGGAACTAGATTAGAGCATTGCATAGATTAGGAAAAACCAAGAGGCAATCAAGAAGAACCTTGCAAAGGTGGTCACATTCAACAAGGAGGCCATAAATAATTCGGCTACAAGTTTGTATGTGTTACAGTTAGAGCTCCAGAAATGCCAGGGGGAGAACCAAGATGGTCCTGCCAAAAGGACGAGAACTCAAATTATGGAGTAGAAGGAAAAAATCAAAGCTACTAAAGAACTTGATGAGCTCACATTTATCGACAAATTAGACTTCCTCAATAGGGAATGGCAAGCTGCCATCAATCTGCAGAAGCTGGCAGACATCTAACTCTTTTCTATTTTTGCTTATGTTTATCTGTTGTCCCATTGTTGTTCTTTTAGTTTACTATTGTTTTTTTGTTCTAAATTGTTTACGTTGTTATAAGTCTCATCTCTCATGAGACTCTTTCCACCTACCTTTTTGTTGCTTTTGTAAAGGGTCCAGGCCCTTCCAATCCCAGTTTTACCAATATCAAAAACAACATATCATTGACATACAAAGTGATAATGATAAAATAATCATTACTCTATTTATAATAAACACAATGATCTAGCTTAGACCTAATAAATCCCAACCCCAAAATAAATGAATAAAACTTTTTATGCCACATTCTATGAGACTTTTAAATTATAGTGATATCTTCAACTAATAAACTAAGTTATACTACCCTTCTCAATGTAGTTCTTTATCTATGACATTTAGATCTCCTCCTCTAGATCATCGTGCAAGAAACTTGTCTTCACATCCATCTACTCAACCTCGAGATCAAAATCAACAACACAAGCTAACAACATTCTAATAGATGTTAACTTTGCAACAAGGGATAAAATCTCGCTGAAATATATTCCCTCAATCTAGGAATAACATTTGGCAACCAATTGCACTTTGTAATTCTCAATGTTACCATTAGATCTCAGATTCTTTTTGAACACCCATTTACACCCAATGGATTTCCATCCATCAGGCAATTTATCAACTCCCATGCATCATTCTTCCTTAGTGCAACCATCTCCTCATCCACGGCCAATTTCTAGGACCCATCGTCATCCATTTCCATTGCCTCTTTAACTATTATGGAATCATTAATGTTAGTCAACAAAGCAAATATATATCTAAAATTAGATGGTCTATATCTTTCTATTCACCTCCTCAGCTGAGTGGATATCAACAAAGCAAATATACATCTAAAATCAAGTAGGCTATACCTTTTTGTTTGCCTCCTCTACCAACTAGATCTCCTCAAAAGCTAAGGTGAAGGTTCTACTTCTTCTTTCAAACTATCTAATATCTTAGTAATATCACCCTCATTTGGTCCAACCTAAACCTCTAGTTCAATATATGTTGTAGCCTTCTTAGTTTTTGGTCGTAGTTACACAACTTCCCATCCTCCTTTAGATATTCAACTATAGTGGAAGGTTTGACCTACCTAGAAATCACATTTTAAATGTAGATAACTTTTCCAACCATAGAATCTCAAATCTTATACCCTTTCACACTGACATCATAGCAATGAAGATACATTTCACAACCTTATTATCCAACTTTGAGCACTTCTCCCTAAGTACATGAACATATACCTCACAACCAAATACATGAAGATGTTAAAGTGAGTGTTTTGTTTGGTCCAAACCTCCATGGGGTTTTTCTCCACAAGTATTGATTTACGAGACCTATTAATCAAGTAACATGCAATAGCAACTGCTTCTACCTAAAACTTATATACCAAGGCAAACCCACTAGGCATGTTGCTAGCCCTCTCCATCAACATCTTATTCATGTATTCTACAACTCCATTATGTTGAGGAGTGTATGGATTTGTCTTATGCCTTTATATATCATTCTCCTTATAGAATCTATCAAACTATGTAGAACAATAGTCACCACTATTGTTAGTTCTCAACACCATAATCTTTCTAGTAGTCTAGTTTTCCAAAAGATCCTTAAACTCCCTAAACTAACAAAAGACCTAAAATTTAATTTTGAGAAAATATACTAATGTCCTCCTAGAATAATCATCAATAAACAATACATAATACAAATATTTTGACAAGGAAAAAACATCTATAGGACCAAATGCATTAGAATGTATAAGATCTAACAACTAAAAATATTTATGAGAACTAGAGTAAAATAGAACACAATTTTATTTTCCATGAATACAATACTCACAAAAACGAAACTCAAGATAACAAACAAGCCCCTCTACAAGATTTTTTATTTTTTAGGGTTTTTAGACGTATCTCACCAATATGGCTCATGTGTTGATTGCTAGCTTTGTCTTCTCAATGGGTAACTTGTTCTCTAAGGTAAGAGCATGCTTAGGTACCCAGAATGCATGATGTAAGGCCCCATGTATTTGTGCCTCATTCTATTGCTTATTTTATGTTTTGGATTTGATATTATATCATACTTGCCAATGATTTTATTTGTGTATTACCATCAAGTTGTATGGATCACATATTTTGGATTCATGTATGTGGATATGTATATGGTAGGACTCATTTTGTGTTTTTAGTACTGCTATCATACTTGCCAATGATGTTTTTTGTGGATTACATTGAACTGCATTACTTTTGTACCTAGATTTATATTTGTGGATTTCTATATGCTTAGTTAGACCCTGTAGTGTTTTAACTTCACTATTTTCACTATGATATGTGATTATGTATATATCTATTGAGTTCATTATTTTGATTATTTTACTATACATCTATTATTTGAATCATGCTTGAGTTAGATAATTTTTAGAAGTAGTTTTGATATCATGTTATAGATATTGCATCATTATTTGTTATATATTATGCTTCAACTATCTTGTGCTATGCAAATATGCCTAATATTTTATTGAGTGTGTAGGTGCGGGTTTTCCTAAACGGTGATAAATTGGAGACAATCAACTTGGGTAAAAGTGTTGTGTTTTATTTTTTCTCACTTAAGTTTGAGCCATGAGATGTTTCTTATGTGACCCTATGAGCCTACATCTAAATCAATTGATTCTAGATTCCTAAATTGTGGAAACCCGTAAAATGTGTGCATGTTTTCTGAAGGTTGTCCTTTTTTGTATTTCATTGTCTTCTTGCAAAATAAATTAGGTTGTTGAGTGGAAAAATGAAATATATGATTTAATCATAAAATTGGTATCATTATGTAAATATATTTAACATGGTTTCCTATGTTTGCCTTCATCAAAATTATTAAAATGGGCAAAGCATCGATTATTAGGAAGATGCATTGAGAAAATGCTAATGTTCATTTGATGTCTTTAGTCATTTTATTTAAAAGGAAATATTATGTAAAGTGTACTTTGGAAAATTGAAAGTTTTTTATTGAAAAAAAAGAGAAAAAGAAATGCAAAAGTCACTTTAGTTAAAATGTCTTGTTTAAGTGGTTTTCAATGTGAAAAGGAAATGGAGGAATTTTTTATCAAGTGAAGTTTTCTTATATGGGAAAAGAGTTCATTTTGGATCCATTCTATCTTTTACCTCTTTGTTGGTTTTTGCTCTCCTTTTTCCTCTTGTTGGATGTATGTGTTGGGAGTTAGAAAAATTGCTTGGAAGCTTGGGTTTTTGCTTGGGTTGTATGATTGGGCACGAGGATTGCAAGAGATTGTTGGCTATTTGCTGATTTTTGTGTGGACAATAGCAAGCAAGCAAATTCTATTTGTATGAGTTTGGATTAGAGGCATCCCTCCTTGGTTTCATGTTTTAAAAAGATTTTTCTTTCATGCTTTGGCCATGCCCACCTTAAATGGATGCATATGGCATTTCATTTTGTAGGAAATACTGTATTGGTGGATTGTTAAATTGATTGAATTCAATTTAACAACCTCAATTGTTTTATTTTGGGATTTTTCATTTTATGCCAGAACCATGGCAAAAAAATTGAAAATTGTTATGTGATTCAAAATGTGTGTGCTTGAGACCCTTAGCTTCAAGAGGGTATTTTTGAAAATTCAAAAATTTTGCCATTAAAATTTGAAGTTTTTTGGAAAAAGATTGAGTGTCTTGAAAAATAAAAATTTTAATTCTGCATTTGTTTGTGCATCATATTTTATGGGAATAAAACTCTATTATGGAAATGGGATGGGGAATCATTTAGGCCTATGTGTGCCATGATCAAACCTTGATTTCTATGTCATGTATTTTTGTGTGTATTTGACTATGTGGCCATAGAATGTGAAGGCTCTAGATTAGGATGGAGTGGACTCTCATGACCCATTCGCTTGTATGGTGAGCTATGATGTGGCAGTGAGAGGTTAAGATAAGAAATTAATTAAAATGAATGGGAATTACACAATTAAAACATTAACAAGAGTTATCCATGAGGCTTTTCCATATGCCCAATGGGATATTTCAAAGTACCATGAAGGACATTAGGTTGGCTTACCATTATTGTTGAGGATCCTTGTGGTATAGAGGCATACTCCTCAAGCTCCATATGTTTCTTATTACTCATGATGACACTCCTATTGATGGGTGTTTTTGCACACAACAACGTAGATAAGATGTTGGGTATCTTACCTCTCTTGAAAGGAATCTTATCCCAGTAAACCCAGAATAAGACTGCCCCAAGGTTTCTAATATCAGGTCTTGACTTGCAGGATAACTTAGTGGATATGTTCTTTGCTGTTCCAACCAAGAGGACTTACATGCAATGTAGGTAGACTTTAATGCATTAGGTTTTGATTACACATGCACTCAACAATTTTTTGATTTGACAATGCATAGATGAACTGACGTATACTCATATTGCTACAAGGTATGTGATTTTAGCCTGCAACAAGCAATATGCTAACTTGCATTCACTAGACATGAATTCTATGACAACACTATGCAAGTTTATGAGACCTAATCTAATAAGATTTGATAAAGAATGCAAAAGAAAAAGGGGAGAGAAAATGGATAGAGAGATCCTATAGACAGCTACAAGAATAATCAACAAATAGATAGATAGATTCCCAACAATAAACAAATCTTTGTTTAACCATGTAGCCCACAATGCTATAGAGACTGTGCAATCTTTTGAGGAAACATAAAGGTTTTCAAATTGTGAAGGGTTCATCCAACACCCAATATTTGGCGCAGTTCAACGAACTCACACAATCAAACTTAGCTCATATAAATATGCCTAGACTAACAATACAAAATGACCTACAGTCAACAAGCCATAAATGGTATGGACAGGAAATCCATCGAATATTTGAATAATTAACCATAAATGCAACTGAATAACTAATCAGAAAGGTGAAGAACCATGAGAACCATATCCAATCAACAAAATGAACTCATATAGCAGCAGCAAATGAAATTCCATTTACATTAATTCAGAAAAATGGCAAAGTTTCAACAATTCTTTTCTCTTCAATCTTTCTAACCGCTTTTACAATGAGAGAGGTCACCTTTATATAGAGAGGCAAGCATACTAATTTTTTCAATGAGTGATGGAGATTAATTCATCACCAAGAGCTCATATTTAACAACATTTAATTTTGGACAGTGGGCAGTTACATTCCCAGATTTGACTTTGTCCTTTAAGAAAAAGACAAAATTACAACTTTTCAGCTTGTTTAGATTAGACAAAATAACAACTTTTTGAGTTGTCTAATGAGACGAAAAGCTTTTCCAATGAGTTGACTGGTCAAAAGGAGTATGTGGCACATTTTTTTATGAAGAAAAATCCAACTGGAGGCCTGCTGGATTGACTTGCTGACTAGAACAAGTGCAAACAAAGCTAAAACTGCACCCAGAATAGTGTATATTCTTTGCTATCTCCAACAACAATATGATCTTTCCGGTCTTCTGCACTCAATCCCTGGATCCAGGATTAGCCTCCATGATCTAGGAATCTTCCTAACGCATCTGTTGTACGCCACATCATCCAGTTGCCCTATTTAAAAAGAAACACATAGTGAATAATCCTTAACAAATGTAGTTCATTTAAGCACAAAAAATTAGATTTTCAATAAGATTTAGCATTTTTTAATCTAATTGATAAGAAAATGGTAGTCCTGCAACATATTTGAGCCAATCTAAACTCCTCGGTATCACCATAAACAGAGCATATTTCCCTTTCTGTATCAGAGGGATAATTGTCCCTAACCGTATCAGTTTGAAATCATGGGCTTCATATCAGGGTATGTCTTGAGAGTCCCTGCAAATCCTTGTGTTTGTTCTATTGTTCAATACCATTGGCTTCAAATGCTTCCCACAACAATTATAGCTGGTTACCTCCCCATCAAATGATTAATCTTCTAACGATGCATTTGCAATGCAAATATCTAGATCGCAACATCCGCATTGTTCACATTCTGGTCGGCATGATCATTTGAGTCTCTGGAGCTATCTGAAGGGACATTTCTTACGTTAACCTAAATACATTACTTTGCAATTCCGTTTGAAATTCCATTTGAAATTCTCCGCTTTTCTTTTATTTTTGCTACCAATCATATTTCCGCAAAAAACCTCTGCACTTGAATACAAGGTACAATTCATTTAAAGGGCTATTATGGTTTGCTTTGTAAAACGTCGACAAGGGGATTAGTGCCTTCAATGGCATAGTCAATCAAGACAAATACTCGCGACTCCTTGCATTTACTCAACACAAGTGAACGCCCCAAAATCTAAACCACGTTCAATAATATCATCCCGAATGACCTACAAGCTACAATGATGTCACATTCCAAATGATAGGGTGAAGCAATAAAGTACAATGCTATTCACAACCTCTCACGCCGAAACATACTAAAACCGACTCAAGCCGACTCACCGGAAGCACATTGAATTAAGTCAGAAAACATACCAGACCAAATCCAAAGATAATTGAATGCTTAAAACAACTGAATGTACCTCAAGACTTATGTGGCCTATCGAGATTCTCAAATCATCAAGGTGGATCAAACCAATACATCTGAACCATACTATTCAGCCAAGGTCTAGAGTTCTCAAGAGGGGCCTCAAAACTGAAAAGAAGCAAAGAATTATTGAAACTGGTGCCAAGAAGGCGGGGGTCCCCATATTGCTGGCACAAAACATGGGGCGTGTGTGCAGGGCACAACAACTCCATTGCTAAATCCTAGGATAACCCCCTCCTCCTTCATTGTACATTAGATTGTATATCCAATGTGGGAATGTGATCTCATAGTATATGCTTGATTGGTATGTTCTTCCCAATCTCAGGTGGATGTGATCATGTATGACATGTTTGATATCCCATGTGTATGCATTGTTGGTGTTGGTAGAACCCTCATGTGTGCTTACTTGGTGTTTCATGTTTTAATGTGATCAGCATGTTTATGAATTGATTGGTGAGTGTGTATCCCTCATGTATGTTTTGGTTGGAAACTTTATGTATGAGTTGTGATTAGTATGTGTTATTTAACCACCCTGTTTGGTGTGTGTTGTTGGACTACCTAGTTAGATGTCTCCTAGTTCAGAGGGGTGGGCCTAAGGGTTTCACATGGTTAGGTTGTGTTTAACCATTGTTGGTGCTCACAAACCATTTTGAGCACCTTGCAGAGTGTACAAGGATTTCATGACCTTGTGGATGTCGTAAATTATCATTTGTAACCTTATTGAAAACATATATTTTAGGATATTTGAGCCCTTATATGTAAACTTGCAATTATGATTAATAGTAGTTGGGATTTGGATTGTAATCCACCCACATATGTGGTGTGAACTATATCTTTACTTTTAGCATTACTCGACCTTGGAGTCAAATTTGTGACATTTTGTATCATTTTTCTCATGTTTAGCTCTAAGATAGAAACATGATTTGAAATTATGATTTATATGCCTTGTGGAAATATTCATGTACTTAGCATAGTCATGGTTCATTTATTATTCTCGAACATATGTTTGTAATTGGAGGTTGAAACATTTCCTTTCAAGAGTAGTCATTTACTTGTGCCTTGTCATTTCCTTTCCATGTGTAGACCCATGCAAGTATGGGAAATTTGGCATTGAGCTTATTTATTCATTAGGGTCCTTAGGGTTTCCTCATTGGGCCAATGAAGAGCCTATAACTGCTAAGTTCTTGTCTCAAAGATGTTTTTGTACAACATACAAAACAAGAAAGTTATGCCCTTTCTTTCATTATTCTAGACATATTTTGTAGTGCAAAACTATGTTGAAACCCCAAAGTTTTGCAAGCAATCCTGTTAGAGTTCATAACTCCACTTGCATTTTGTAGTTTGCAAAAATGCATCAAAATCATGTGGTTCTACAAGCAAGTGCATTAGAGTTAGAAACTCCACGTGCATTTTGTAGTTTGCAAAACTACATTAGAACCTTGAAACTTCATAGTCTTATGTTTACGAGTTTAGAACTCTGCATGCAATTTGCAGATGATGTAAAGTAGCACATGAACACCAAAACTCTATAGTGTTATGTTTGTGGGTTTCAAAACTTTGCTGCAATTTATAAGAGCTATAAAGTAGAACATTAGCTTTGAAACTCTACAGTGTTATGTCCATGGGCTTCATAACTCCATGTGTAATTTGCAAGAGCTACAAAGTTGCACACAATCTTGAAAACTCTACAATGTTATATTTGTGGGTCTCAGAATGCCACATGCAAAGGTGCAAAGGTGCACATGAGATCCAAAACTCTGTAATGTTATGCTTGTTGGTTTCGGGACTCCCACATGCAATTTGTAGGAGTTGCAAGGTTGCATGTGAGCTTTAAAGTTTCGCAGAGTTGTAGACATGTGAGGATTGAAGGCAGACTTGTAGTTTAAAGGTTACAAGGAAACTCCAAAGTTCTGCCAAAGCTACAAATATTATTGGAAGCTCCATGTTTCCACCAAGATTTGTCCTTTGATCTTGGCATGGTGTTTTTGACCTACATTTTTGTAAATCCCCTGCTTGTGTCACCATGCTCAGTGTATTAGTGATTTTTTGCCTCATGTGCCATTGTGTAATGTTATGGTACCTTGGGTCAGCATGTGTTCAATGTGGCATATGTCACATTTGTAACACAAAAAAAATGTTCATCCATTTTTTGTTTCTTAATGCCTTGGGTGAAAGCTTAGGGAAATTCACATGATCATTAGAATTAGATACAATAGGTCTTTTCATTACAAGTTCTAATGAATGAAGTGTAGACTCTATAGATCTCTTCATTGAATGTATTGAAGAACTATTGCACTATATGTAAGTGCATGCATCAATATGAAAGAGGGTATCAACTCAAACCCCCTTCATGATCACCATAGCTTCTCAAACAAGCTGACAACCTCCATTACTGAAGACCACCTACATCATTCATTTTGTTTATAGATAATAGGTTCCATGCCAAACTAGGGATGTGTAGGACTCCAATAATCCCTTTGACACTCCCATCAGAGAATTAGATCTTGACTCTCCCACAACCAACAATGTTGAGATATGAGCTATGGCAAAGGTATACCTTCCTACTATCATACTTCTCATAATCTAAAAACTAATCCCAATGGGGAGTCATGTGGAAAGAAGATCTAGAGTTAATCATCCATGCATCCTCATATGAATGCATTGCCAAGGCCATGACAAAAGCATCTCCTACATCCTCTTGAAGAGATTTTTTAGAATCGCCATTAGATTTAGCTATTTTCTTCTTTTTCTCCTCCTTGTAGTCTCTTCTGAATGGGTTTGTCTTGCCACAATTCTAGCATTTTTTCTTGGACTTTCTATGGGAGTTAAATCTCCCACAAGATTTAGATCTACTCTTGTCATTTTTCTTTAGACCTCCCATGAACAACCAAGGCTTCCTTGGTAGATTTAGTAGCCTTTTGCCTCATCTCCTCCAAGAGAAGAGTAGCCATGATCTCATCAAGCACTAATTTAAAGATAGTGCTTCCAATAGCCATAACCAAGTTGTCCATGAGTCTAGCAAAGAATGCAAAAGGGTCATACATTGATCTTCCTCTTTCATCTTCACACCAATAAATTGTAAGTAGATTATAATTATGTTGAATGCATTAAAGTGCTCAACAATAGAATCACAATCACCCATCCTCAAAGTGCATACTTTCTTCTATAGAAAAAGCTTATTAACCAAGGAATTGGCCTAGTACAGGTTCCCCAACTTTTTCCCAAAGATTTTTTGTGGTGGACGAACTTCAAAAACATTGAATACCATATAATATCCTAAGAAAAGCCTAATAAGGCTTCTGACATTTTTTGTCCAACACTTCCCAATCATCATGTGGCATTGTAGCTAGTTTGAATATGGATACTACATCCCATGAATCTTGATCTATAAACAAATCCTCCATCATAATATTCCATTGTTCAAAGTTAGTGCCACTAAATTTTTCCAACTCTAGTCTAGATGTGTTTCCCATCTTCTATAAAGCAAAGATCTTATCTACACACGTTCCAACTCAAACCAAGATTAATACAAAAAACCTTGTTCCTATCACCTAGAACTTGAGTTGATCAAGATTTGATACCAAATGAAAGGAATCTAATGTGTGAAATTTCCTCCTACACTAATCTAAGAGGAAAGAAGAATAGAAAATATGATCTAAAATAATTTTCAAGAAAGAAACAACATAATAAAATTGTTCACCATAACACAATGATGTATCTTGGGAAAACCCTTTCACAAAATAACCTATCCTCCAAACTCTAACAATGTATTAATTAGCAAAAATATCAGTTATATTACAATCTAGGCAAGAATCCTTCACTGAAGACAACACCAACACTCAGATATAGAGTAATAATAATAGCATGACAATACCTACAAAATACACTATGCAAACTCCATCCCAAGCACCCAATAAATAGAGAAACCAAGACATGAAACCACCAAAGAGAAATAAGAAAAACATGAAATAATACCAACCAAAAGTGGAACCAAAATCCCTTAGTAAAATTTCAACACCCAAATCCCAAGAATAGTCCTCATGCTAAATATAGCATATTCCTTACACCTGTCATAAAAAATCTGTCATAACATGTCATAGTTATCCTCCCAACTTGGACACCTCCAATTTGTCTCATTCAAACCCTTCAAAGATGATTTATGAGAGGCATAATGACATGTCATATGTTCATGGATGTTCTTGGTAAACATGTGTAACTCCTTACAACTCTCTTATGCATCATAACTACTCTTACATTTTTTATGTGAGGAGCCTAAATTCTAGAGGCCATAACTTTTGATTTAAGAAGTTGATTGAGCCCATTTTTTCAAATTGAAGATCTCATTGGTCTCCACATCACCATAACCTACTTATCCAACTAAATCATATTTTGATCATTTTTGGAGCCAAAAATAACCTCTATGGCCCAAATTTTACATTTTACTGTTCTCAACATTAAGATGCAATGTTGAGACACCTTTCCTAACATTCTCCCACTTGTTAAACACCTTGTAAGTGAAAAGGGAATACCATCACTATCAAATGACTATTAGGGGTCAAGAGGCCCATATGATGAGCACACACTTATACTAAGAAGGGGAGTGAATCAGTATAAGATAATCTTTTACTTATTTAAAATTTAACAACCACAATAATAGCAATCATGCAAGATCTTAAATAAGAAGACACAATATTTACATGGAAACCCTTTTGGGAGAAAACCACTTGTAAGAAGGACTGCTTGGATCTATTGTCCAAATCCAGACATGAAAAATAAAATTCTCTTACAAATATTTGTAGGCACCAACCCACTTCTAAGCAATTTGTAAGCACCAACCTACTTGAGACACCGATCCCCACTGCTAAACACCAACGTAGGAAGAGACACCAATCTCTTCTTTTAGGAGGCACCAACCTCCAAATGAACAAAGTTTTCGCCTTCTTGAATATTGCTTCTCAATGGATGATGATCATTGGAATCTCCTTCATAAAATTTGCTTGTAAATGATGTAGTGTTTTTCACACTTGTATTCTCCTTCTTCAAAAATCTGCTTGGATCTAGAATGATATCATATTTTACACACACACTCTCCTTCACAAATCTGCTGGTATAGGAATGATATCACATTTTTTACACACACACTCTTCTTCACAAATCTGCTGGTATAGAAATGATATCACATTTTATTTTATTTTCCTTACTCCCATTTCATCTTCCTTTTATACCTTTTCATGCCTCTTCATGAAGGGAGGCGATTTTTCCAAAAGGGTCGGCCTCATTTGAAAATAATAAATTTATTTTAATTCCTCCAAGAGGGGCGACTACACCAAGAGGGTCTACCCATTTCAAAGAGACCTCGGTTAATATTAAATTAAATTTTCCCAAGGGGAATCGGCCTATTTAATAATTCCAGCGCTACCTTAAATGAGAGTCGACCACTTTTTTATCTTAATGATTGCATTGAAAGGAGTGATTAGTGGCCTTTGGCCTTCACACATTTAAACCCTATCACTGCATATTAGGGCAAGCGATTTCTTCCTATGATAGTGATTATGTTCTACTCTCTTTTGACATCAATGACAACAATATTTCCAACAATCTCCCCCTTTGTCATTGATGGTAACCTTGCAAAGAAATAATCTGTGATGAAACAAGGACATAATTCTTCACCCTTACTGTAATTTTCCACCTTTGACATCAATGGTAGACATCACAAAGCTGAAGGATAATGTAGTGATTAGCTCCCCCTAAATTCATGTTTTCCTTCAAGAATTTAGTGACTAGATGTGAAAGATATCACTCCCAATTTCTGCCTGAGATACTCAAAAGTCTCTTTTGGAAGGGGCTTCGTGAAAATATCTGGGATTTGTTCTTTTTTGGCATTGTATTCCAACTTGACATGTTGTTCTACTACCTATTCTCTTAAGAAATGATATTTGATGAGAATATGCTTTGTTCTAGAGTACATAACAGGATTCTTTGAAATATTTATTGCACTAATGTTGTCACAAAGGATTGAAATTGGATGATCATATTCTACCTTAATATCTTTCAATGTCTGCTTTATCCAAAGAACTTGTGTGCAACATGACATTGTTGCTATGTGTTCTGCCTCTACTGTGGATAAAGAACAAAATCATGTTTCTTGCTTAACCAAGACACTAAACAATTTCCAAGAAAGAATGCTCCTCCACTCGTACTCTTCCTATCATCAATACTACCAGCCTAGTCTACATTTGTATATGTTGCTAGAGTGAAATGTTCACTTCTCGAATATTACAAACCAAAGTCGACATTGCCCTTTAGATATCTAAATATTCTTTTGACTGCTTGCACATGAGTTTCTTTTGGTGTTGCTTGAAAACATGCCACCATGCCTACTACTTGCATAATGTCTAGTCTTGATGTTGTCACATACAGTAAGTTGTCAATCATTGACCTGTACAGTGTCTGATTTGCTTCAGGAGATTCATCATCCTTGATTAATTTATATCCTGTGACCATGGGTGTGCTAACTGGTGCACAATCTTCCATTTTAATTTTTTTCAACATTTCCTTGATGTACTTGGTTTGTGAGATAAATATGCCTTTGTCAGATTGAGAGATTTGTAAACCAAGAAACAATGACAACTCATCAAGCATAGACATCTCAAATTCTTTTTGTATATCCTTTGCAAACTCTTTACACATTTTGTTACTACTGCCTCCAAAAATGATGTCATCTACATAAACGATATGTAGTGCCCCTCTATTTACACCTTGGTTGTGTCTGGTCTACGTTGTCATATAAATCATCGAAAGAACAAGACCAAAGTTGCAGATGTTTTCGTTCAAAAGGAAAATTTATCATAATTGCAAGCAACTGTCCTCCTCTTCATAGGCTAGAAGTAAAGTACTATGCCATGGTTGCAAAGATCGGGGTGCATCACTTCAATGGAAGTAAGTAAACGCTTCTAAAGGCATTGGTAGGGTTTCTTTCTTTTGTTAGAGAGTTCAAAGTGAATTATACAACTTAATTGTGTCAATAGATAACAATTTAAAACATTGAATACTCATTTAAAATCATAGTCAGGAATTTGTCTCATAGTGGCATTTCTTTTGGTATTCATCAAGGCTAAATGAAGTACAATTACATCATAGTTGTATAAGTTGCTGAGGAACTTTACAGGATGTTGACAATGTTTAGTCTTTGATTATTTCTTTAAACCTGAGGTGGAAGGAAATATCACGGATTAAGGGGCTTCATTTTTTGTTTCAGTTACTACTAACCGTATTGCAGGTTTCCACCTTGTAAACATTATGCCTTTGTGGACCGAGATAGTGGGAAAACCGAAGCGTCCATTCATTGCTTTTAAATATGCCTCAGAAGATTTCTCACGTGAGATATAAAAATATTCACGTCAGAAGATTTTCTAAATTTGTCAGTAGTACTTATCAGCCAAGCAATTTTTATTTCCACTATCATTCAGTTATTTGAAATGGCCAACATTAATTTCTGATACACGGTTATAATGAGTCAGTAAATAAATTTCCTGGCGTTTTGGTGAGGGGGCAGGGGGAAATCTTAACGAAAGGCAGAAAAGAGGACGGTATCTACCATTAAGACATGCATGAATCAAGAGGAGAAAGGGATGGAGGTTTTCTGGGGGAGAAATTCATGGCTATAGGATGGTAGCATCTTCCAATTCTGGGGGAGGGAGGCTTTCATTGCGATCCAGTCTAACCTGTCACAGTCAAAGGAAAATATTCCCCGCTATTTTAATTTGTGAGTATGTCGTTATTTATTTTTATTCATCTCCACATATACGAGGGAAAATATTAGTTGTGCGGGATTCTTGTCAAGTGGAGATGGTATTTGAGGGATTTCTAATATGCAATCGTTACATTCTGTGAAATGACAACACCTTGAGGTATTCGGTCAACTGCTGAGCACTAGTCCATACTTCAACTTTATATATTTAAGGGTTTCTAAGACCTGTTGAGTAGATCCATTTTCTTGTGAATGAGGATGCCTTCGCCGTAGTCTATTCAACAATTCCATTTGGTACAAACCCTGCGATCATTGCATCCATGAGATGACCTCTATTAGAATCATTTTGTCAAATGATAAGTGTGTCTGGTCTGTTCTTCCACATTTTCCATAGATGCCTACCAGAACTTCTCCATCGTCTCTTCTGCATGGATGTTTGAGAGTAGAACATTAGTTGTGCAATATTTTTGTTTAGAATCCAAATCAAAGAAACTGCAGGTTTAACGCTTTAAGAATTCCAACTGTGATAGAAGTATGCACAGCTCTCATCTAATAACCTACATGACGGCATGACCCACGAACACAGGCAAAACTTACAATGTTAAGTATTAAAGATTTGGGGAGCATCCTTGCTAAATCTATTTTGCGTATAATCTACGGCCATTGCATTTCTCAAACAGTTCATTCGCCAAGATTGAGATTCGATGGATGTCCTTTCCCTGTAACCAAACTCCCAAGTTGTTGAAAGAGAGAGAATATGTCGGCCAAGGATCTGGTTCTGCATCCACCTATTGCAATTTGCATGAAGTCTTAAAGAATTTTAATGACAGACCGTCTCATTAAGCTTCCAGAAATCGTCGGGTATTTAGTCCATGCTTTGCGTGCTCTTGTTGCACCCTTGAAAACGCTTTTACAAGCCTTTCTTATCTTGAGTTTAGTTCGCTCGACCCATTTAAAATCTACCATTGCTAATCTGTTGCTTATCATCTTGTAAGACGGTATCTTCCTAAGTAAAGGGTAGTTATGCTAAAGTAAATTATCAAGATATGTTTACCTTTAAATTTTAGTTCACTCTTAATCTTTTGAATCGGATTCACAAGACTAGCTTGCATTAGAGTTTTGACATACTTTAAATTATTTAAGCATGCATAGATGGTTACTTGGTAAGGATGTATGATCTGACTATTTGAATAGGAAATGGATTGTGCCAGTTTTCCTTGTCTCTCTTTTTGTGCCATGTAACACAATTGGAATTGCTTGTTAAGGCCAGATTTTACATGGAGTCGTGAATGTGTGACAAAAAAAAAAGGGGTAACAGAAAGTTGTATCAAGATTTTAACCAACAACACGGTCTGTTAGGTCTGTCTGAAGTTTTCTAGTTCTTATGCATTAGATGTCACTTACAAGGTAATACTTGTGGTAGACTCCGATAGCTTATTCTTTAGTACACTAAATTTGAGAGTTTCCCTCTTATGTTAGATGATGAGAGTTATAGTTGTCTCTCAGCTTTCTGATTATTCAATTAAATCTTTCCTTATGTGGTTAGGTTCCTTTAGTTTCTTAGAAGCTATGCAATTATTGGTAATCAGGGACTATTGTCCAATATTTGATCTCTTCTACCCTAGTGTGTGGGCAGATCTCTCCTTATGTTATCTATGTTAATAATACTCTGTAGGAATCTTTTCTTTTATTGAATTTTAATTAAAGTGAAGAAGTGTAGAGTTTTAGAGTAGTTGGTGCATGGATCTTATTTCCTTAGACTTATCAAGGAAAGAATATATTTCGTTAAGAGATCTTCAAATTAACATAAATGGTTTGTAAATGTTTATAGCCTAAATAATAAATATCTTGTGTTGCAATACAATGTATTAGGAAACCTTACAATCCTGATTATGGTACTAATGTTCTTTAGCTATAGAAAATTATAATTGTGCTCTAGCATTGATGATTTTCAAAGATGATTTGTTTGGGTCTAGAATATTGAATTAATGTTATGCAAGATTTATCGTTCTACCGATTTAGATCATATATGTATTTTGGATGCTTAGTGATGCAGAGGCATCCACACTAAAACCTTGACATACAGCATGTATGTCCGCAACCCTTCATCATCATCATCATATTTCCCTTAACACTGTCAGCATCATCATATCGTCTCTGCCGACCGATATCCTCCTGCAGACAAACCTTCGACCTTTCGCCTGTCAGCAGCATCATCATATCCGGCTATCGGCAGCATCATCATATTCGGCAAGCGCAAACATCCTCCTGATGTTCACTGTTCATCTTACCGCCAACCTCTATCTGCAGCATCATGATGTTCAACATCATGTTCATCAGCAGGATATAAAATATCCGGTTCCTCCCATATATCCTGATGACGACAACCTCATGCACCTTTCCTTCGATGCTTACGTCACCCCGATATCCTGATGACGATTATCCTGATGACAATGACATCACATGCAGTTCCTTCGATATCCTGCTGTCGGCCAAACTTAACATTATCAGCCCGCGATGGTTTTATCAACCTGATCTTCTACCTTATGCCGATACGCTCCTCCTCGGCAACACCTGATGATGATCACCCCAATGCACATTGACCTTATGCAAACTACTGCATCATGTTCACCTCCATCTACTCGGATGACGCCCGAAGTAACTGCAGGATATCCACAGAAATATCCTGATGATGCCGTTGCGATGGATTTTCCAACCTTAGCAAATTTTCAATCCGCCGAACCTCCTGAGGTGACCCGATCTGCTTTCAGGGCAACTTTCCAGACTCGAACTACCAGCACGACCTAGCACATACCCATGCTAGGGTTCTCAACACCTCTCAACTGCGATCCTGCAAACATGCATGCGAACAAATAGAAAAAACAAACTAAATCCTAAACTACTGTACATAGCCATTCCACCGATTCAACGAATCAACCGGTGGAATGGATCAGCGAATCCATGTAACCACCAAAACAACAAATCGATTTCACAATGGAGATCAAATAGAAAATGAACACAAACAGGATCTTTATTGATTTCAAAAGATGCAATACAGTACTCTGTCTCACTCTGTCTCTCCTCTTCAATGCAATACTACTCAATCTGTATCTATATCTAAAACCAACCGCTCCTACTACATAAATAGGATCTCCTGCGAGTACTACCACTCGATTCCCAGCGGCTGGGAGCTTCCAAGCGGCTGGGAGGATCCAACCAAACATACAGCATAACAGTTGTCCTAACAACCTAGCTAAAAATAGTAAAGTATGGTCAACATGACCTTATTACATGCATTGGTCTTATAAGACCTTCTTGGAAACATTAACCAAACCTAAAACAAACTAACTGCCTCATGGAGGCCAGCTGTCAGGTAGGTGCTCCTGCACCATACTCCCCAACAGAAAAGAACTCATGTCCCATGAGTTAGGTTGTGGAAGTCCTCCACCTTTACACTTTGCCTTTGCAGTGTCTTGACTTGTTCCAGCTTTGTCCTCTGCTAGCTCTCGGCTGCTCCAAGACTTCTGAACTGTAACTTGTTTTCTTGCAAGTAAATCCTCATGCCTGTCAATGTAGGCCCTTCTCTCACATACCTTGTGTTTGTCAGGTTGTCTGACCAGAACCTCTGTCTGAACTGCCTCTTGAACTTCTGCAATGTTCAACTCTGTCTTTCTTTCAACCTTTATAGGACAAACAATAGTCCCAACTATGACAACATCCTTGTCATTCCTCTCAACTGGTTGCTGTTTGCAAACCTGTTTCTGAACCTGCTGCTAACCTCTGTCAGTCAAAACTGAAACTGTCTTCAAACTGTTGTCCTTAACAACTTCTTTCCCTGCAATGTCCTCAACTGCCTTTATGCCTTCTCCTATAGGCTTCTGCACAAATTCCTTCTTTCCCACTAAAATGATTTTTGCTGCCTTCTGTACTACAGCTGCTTCCTGTAATGGCATCAACATAATAGTTTTCCCATCTTTCTTGATGGTGTAGGTATTAGCATACCCATCATATAGTACCCTCCTATCAAATTGCCATGGCCTACCCAACAGTAGGTGACAACATTCCATGGGCAAAATGTCACACAAAACTCTATCATGATATGCTCCAATCTGAAAATCAACATATGCCTGTTCATAGACAAAAAGTGATTGACTATCACTCACCCAAGATGCCTTGTAAGGGTGTTGGTGTGGAATCCTTTCCAAATTTAGTTTATCCACCATTTCCTGAGATACCATGTTATCTGTTGAACCAGTATCAATGACAACCTTACATACTTTACCTTTGCTCTTGCATGTGGTCTTGAAAAGAGCTCTTCTTTGCATCATATCCTTTGATGTCTGCAAACTAGTTCTCCTTAGCATCAATGCTTCTCCCTCCTCAGGATATCCATAATTGTCAGGAACTCTATCTCCTTGATAAGTGTGTGAACTCTGCACACTTTGCTCTACTTTCTCTTCTTGCACAAGTTGTACTCCCTTGTCATTCGTTCTATCATCTTTGGATGATGAACCCTTGTTTGCTGGACATTTGAAAAATGGATGACCAAACTCACCACAGGTGTAACACTTTCCTGAAAATGTAGTAGAACCTCTACCACCTCCAAATCTGCCTCTATTACCTTTCCATCTACCTCTGAAATCAGACTGTCCCTGTCCTTTACCAGTGTCTTCTTGACCCTCATTGGTTTGCCTTGTTGTAGGGGCTAATCCTCTTCCCCTCATATTGCTGCCTCTTCCTCTCATGGACTTATCTTGTCTCCTATTCATCTTTTCTTCAATCCTGATTGCCATTTGGTAACAATCCTCCACACTCTTAGGGTTAGCTAAAACTAACTCATCCTGTATGTTCAATCTCAAACCAGCCAAGTACCTAGCCACCTTTTCTACCTCATTCTCATGATGACCAGATCTCATACTCAACTTATAAAACTCCTCAGTATATGCCTTCACATCCATTTCCTTCTGCCTTAAAAATTGCAGCTTCTTAAACATCTGAATTTCATAATCCTTGGGCAAGAATTTACCTTTGATCCTTGCTACCATTTTATCCCATGAAGTGATCTTTGACCTTCCTTGTTTCCTTCTCTCAGATTGTACATAATCCCACCATACCAAAGCATGACCTCCTAACTTGGTCTTTGCAATCTTTACCTTCTGATCCTCAGCAACATCTTCACATTCAAAGTGATTATCAAGTGCAGCAATCCAATCCAGTAACTCATCTTCATTCAAACTTCCATTATACTTGGAAACATCAACCTTTACCTTAGGTTTATCACTCTGCACTGCCTTTAACAGTTTTGCAAATCTCTGGTCTTCAGCATCCAGATCTTCAGCTACCTCTTCATACTCTTCAACAGCATCTTCATCTTCTTCTGATTCACTGTCGTCCACTTCCCTCTTTTTGTTCTTCTCCAAGGCTACAAGCCTGGCTTGAAGTGCTTCAGCAAGCTCCTTCATCTTCCTCATCTCTCTGGCATGTTTTTCCTTCATCTCTTGCAATTCCCTTGCAGTACCATTACCTTTCGGAGGCATTTTGTCAACCTCTCACTCCTCTACCTCTGTCTTTTCAGTGACAGAATCAACACAAAACAGCCCAGACCTTTTGCTGAGCTCTGATACCACTATGATGCAGAGGCATCCACACTAAAACCTTGACATACAGCATGTATGTCCGCAACCCTTCATCATCATCATCATATTTCCCTTAACACTGTCAGCATCATCATATCGTCTCTGCTGACCGATATCCTCCTGCAGACAAACCTTCGACCTTTCGCCTGTCAGCAGCATCATCATATCTGGCTATCGGTAGCATCATCATATTCGGCAAGCGCAAACATCCTCCTGATGTTCACTGTTCATCTTACCGCCAACCTCTATCTGCAGCATCATGATGTTCAACATCATGTTCATCAGCAGGATATAAAATATCCGGTTCCTCCCATATATCCTGATGACGACAACCTCATGCACCTCTCCTTCGATGCTTACGTCACCCCGATATCCTGATGACGATTATCCTGATGACGATGACGTCACATGCAGTTCCTTCGATATCCTGCTGTCGGCCAAACTTAACATTATCGGCCCGCGATGGTTTTATCAACCCGATCTTCTACCTTATGCCGATACGCTCCTCCTCGGCAACACCTGATGATGATCACCCCAATGCACATTGACCTTATGCAAACTACTGCATCATGTTCACCTCCATCTACTCGGATGACGCCCGAAGTAACTGCAGGATATCCACAGAAATATCCTGATGATGCCGTTGCGATGGATTTTCCAACCTTAGCGAATTTTCAATCCGCCGAACCTCCTGAGGTGACCCGATCTGCTTTCAGGGCAACTTTCCAGACTCGAACTACCAGCACGACCTAGCACATACCCATGCTAGGGTTCTCAACACCTCTCGACTGCGATCCTGCAAACATGCATGCGAACAAACAGAAAAAACAAACTAAATCCTAAACTACTGTACATAGCCATTCCACCGATTCAACGAATCAACCGGTGGAATGGATCAGTGAATCCATGTAACCACCAAAACAACAAATCAATTTCACAATGGAGATCAAACAGAAAATGAACACAAACAGGATCTTTATTGATTTCAAAAGATGCAATACAGTACTCTGTCTCACTCTGTCTCTCCTCTTCAATGCAATACTACTCAATCTGTATCTATATCTAAAACCAACCGCTCCTACTACATAAATAGGATCTCCTACGAGTACTACCACTCGATTCCCAGCGGCTGGGAGCTTCCAAGCGGCTGGGAGGATCCAACCGAACATACAGCATAACAGCTGTCCTAACAACCTAGCTAAAAATAGTAAAGTATGGTCAACATGACCTTATTACATGCATTGGTCTTATAAGACCTTCTTGGAAACATTAACCAGACCTAAAACAAACTAACTGCCTCATAGAGGCCAGCTGTCAGGTAGGTGCTCCTGCACCACTTAGTTTCAATTATGGATATGATGTCTTTTGATTAGGATCAATTGGGTAAGAAATTTTGTAAACCTTAATTATTGTACGATGCAAGACCTTAGGAAAAAAAAAAATTATTCTTTAGAAGGCTAGTGGATAACCATTGATTTTACGTACTTATTATGTTTCATAATATAGATTGTGGTGTATTCCTGTGACAATATAACTTTGTTGCAGTTTGAGAAATCCCTATAAACATTACGTTGTACCACATTTATATCTATATTGTGTCTCTCAAGATTTAAAGATTCAATATCAAGTTGAATAATATTATGATTTGTTCCAGATGTTCTTAATGCATTTCTAAGGTAGAGGTGAGATTATTGCTAAAACTACAAGGTAAGTGTTCATGTTAAACTATCTACCAGTAATTGTTTATTGATTAACCTAAATGGAATATGTGAGTAAATTTATTGATTAGAGTTTTCTTATAATAAAGCACTTTTGTCATGCAAGCATGTTGTAAAGCAAGAGTGAGATGATTATAGACCCTTTCAAGTCTTGCTAACTCTTGTTGAATTGATTAGATTAAATAGAGGTTATATTTTAATAAGTTTATAGGAAGTGTAGAAAGTATAACTTGAATGATTTAGTTTGATAATCTTAAGTGGTATTTATCTTATACCCTGTAGTATATCTCTAATGGTTTTATCTTGTTTTAAGGATGCATAGTGTTGCAAGTCTTAATTGAGATAGTGGTGAAATTGTTGATTATGAATGCAGAGGGTATCTTCCTACTTGTTAAGAGAGATAGTTGAATTGGTATAGTTAATGTGTTTCACGACTTAGCATGTTTGATTGAGATTGAAGACGTTGTTTTTATTTTAGAATGTTTGATGAACCTTCACCTGTGGTTTAACAAGGATGTCTATTTATTGGACCGTCTATTAACATTATTGTATAAACTGACTTTTGGTTGCAAGATCAAGTCCCGAACTACAAAGTCTCTGCGCTATGCGTACGTAGGCAAGGCCCACATGAGCCCCCGAGACATTAGGTCGGCCCCTTAGGGCCTTAGGCTTGCCATTGATGTAATTAATGTTTGAATTATGTAATCAATAAGGACTAATGTTTTATTAGATGTGCAGTTGAGATCTATTGAGATTTGGAAGCTAAGGAGGCACCTCCCCTTTTGGCGAATAGATGACTATCTAGTCATATAGGTAAATGTGTATAAATTTAATTGAAAAGTTATATCTTACATTTCATATTCGATGAATATTGATATACACCATTATGTAGTATGAAGTGTACACTAAGTTTAATCTTGTAAACTGTTTCTATTATTTCATTGATTTCATTATGGTTAATCACTAAGATTTTCGGGGGTAGACATTACAACTTGTGTGTGAGTGTATCCATCCTGTGCATCGTGTTTAGAACAAACAATGGCTGTTAGTTAGATCATGTAATGTAATCATGTTTTGAATGAGTTATGTATGTTGTTGGTTATTACTTAATTTTCAATAATGCAGTCATGTTATCCCTAGAGATGTAGTTAACTTATTGTATCAGACTATGTTGACTATGCTAAATTGGTTAATTCTATTAACAAAAAAAAAAAAATCTGCCTTTTTATTGTGTTAGTTGACTTATTTCTAGGGTTGCATGGCAGGGCATTACACCATAACAATCAACTGACCATCACCTTAAGTCTTGATGTAGAGATTACTATTAGCAACTCCTCTATTGAAGCCTTGTTGTTGTAGATATTTGTCAAGTGTTGAATACCAAGCTCTGGGGGCTTGCTTTAGCCCATAAAGTGCTTTCTTCAACTTGTACACATAATCCTTATTTTTTTATAATAGAAACTCTTCTGGTTGTTCAATGTATATGTCTTCCTTTGAATTGCCATTGAGAAAGGCTAACTTAACATTCATTTGATAGACTTTAAAGTTCTTGAAAGATGCAAATGCCAAAAACATTCTAATAGCTTCTAGTCTTGCAACAGGATCAAAAGTTTTTTCAAAGTCAATACCTTCAACTTGAGCATACCCTTTACAAACTAACCTTACTTTATTTCTTACCACTTGACCATCTTCATTTAGCTTATTTCTAAAAACCCACTTTGTACCAATCCATTCTTATCTTTTGGTCTTGGAACGAGTTCCCATGTCTCAATCTTCTCAATTTGATTCAACTCTTATTCCATAGCATCAATCCAATGCTTGTCTTCGCTAGCTTCTAAAAAGTTCTTAGGCTGTATTTTAGATAGCAAGGAGAGGTTTACATGTTCTGATGCATTTGTTAATCTTCTACTAGTCTATAATCAGTATCTTTATCACCAAGAATTAGATCTTCCGAATGATTTTTCTGAACAAATCTAGAGGGTGCATTTGTATTTTCTCGTTCTATTTCTTCCTTTTCCTCTTATTTTTCTTCCTTGCATCTTGATTCCTTTGGGTAATTATTTGCTTGTGCTTTCTCTTTTTGATGCCTTGCTTCATCCACTTTTACATTGGCACTCTCTACAATCTTTTGCAATCTTTTGTTGTAACATCTATAAGCCTTGCTTCTTGAGGAATAACCAAGGAAGATGCCTTCATCAAATCTGGAATCAAACTTACCCAAGTCCTCATCATCTCTTTTTATCTAGCACTTACTCCCAAAAACTTTTCAAAGTATTTAATTGTTGTTGGTCTACCCTTCCATAATTCATAAGGTGTCTTACTATTGTTGACCCCGATTTTCTCTCTATTCAAAATATAGACTGTTGTGTTAACTGTTTCTCTCCAAAATATGTCTGATAGCTTAGATTCATTCAACATTGTTCTAGTCATCTCTTGTACAATCGATTCTTTCTTTCTACAACTCCATTTTTGTTGTGGAGTCCTTGCAGCTGAGAAATGTCTCCTTATACCATAATGCTCACAAAATTCTTCAAATTCATTTGAGGTAAACTCACCTCCTCGATTTGATTTCAAACACTTGATTTTAAACTAGTTTTATTTTCAACCAAGGATTTAAAAGCTTTAAACTTCTCAAATGCTTCGGAATCTTCTCTTAGAAAAATAACCCATGTCATTCTAGATTATTCATCAAAAATCAACATTAAGTAACTTTCACCTTGCAAACTTTGTGTTCTTGTACGCCCACAGAGGTTTGTATGGACAAGTTCCAAGGGCTTCGTTGTTGAGTACTCCTTTGACTTGAAGCTTACTCTTGTCTATTTCCCATGCTGACATTGCTTGCAAAGAGTATTTGGGGGCTTAGCAATCTTTGGCATATCTCTCATAGCTTGTTTGGTGTTGATTTTCACTAGATTGTCAAAGTTCATGTGGCCCATTCTTCTGTTGCAACCTATCTTCTTTGCATGGATGAAATCATCAACATCATCATCAAGCTTTCAAATTGTCTTCTATGAGTTTGGAGCTTGGCCTTCTTAACTTTGTCATCACTTTCATAGATGTTTTTAAGTTTGTCCCAGATTTCTTTTGTTGAGTCATAGTGCATTACCTTGACAAACTATGATTCGAACAAACCACACAAGATAGCATTCATGGCTTTTGCATTGTTTTCACTAACCTTCTTTCCAGCCTAATCTGTTGATGGAGATGTTGGAGTTGTATAACCATTCACTATTGATTGCCAAATATCAAAGCCAAGAGTCATTAGATAAGTTTGCATCCTTATGCTTCAGAATGTGTAGTTTGTTTCGCAAATAATGGAGCTCTATTTGAGGAGAAACCTTCTTGACTAGCCATGTGTGCTCCCGAGATCTACTTTCTAGTGGTTAGACTATTTGTGAAGGAATGGACTCTGATACCAATTGATGAGCACACACTTATACTGAGAGGGGGGTGAATCAGTATAAGATAATCTTTTACTTATTTAAAATTTAACAGCCACAATAATAGCAATCATGGAAGATCTTAAATAAGAAGACATAAGATTTATGTGGAAACCCTTTTGAGAGAAAACCACAAAGAAACAATACTTGTATCTACTGTCCAAATCCAGCCATGAAAAATAAAATTCTCTTACAAAGATTTGTAGGCACCAACCCACTTGAGACACCAATCCCCACTACTAAGCAATTTGTAGGCACCAAGCTACTGGAGACGACAATCCCCACTGCTAAGCACCAACTTAGCAAGAGACACCAATCTCTTCTTTTAGGAGGCACAAAACTCCGGATGAACAAAGTTTTCGTTTTCTTGAATGGATGATGATCATTGGAATCTCCTTCATAAAATCTGTTTGTAAATGATGCAAAAATTTTCACACTTGTGTTCTTCAAAAATTTGCTTGGATCTAGAATGATATCATATTTTGCACACACACTCTCCTTCACAAATCTGTTGGTATAGGAATGCTATCACATTTTTTACACACACACTCTTCTTCACAAATTTGCTGGTATAGAAATGATATCATATTTTTTTCCTTTTTTCCTTACTTCCCATTTCATCTTCCTTTTATACCTCTTCATGAAGGGAGGTGATTTTTCCAAAAGGGTTGGCCTCATTTGAAAATAATAAATTTATTTTAATTCCCCCAAGAGGGGTGACTACACCAAGAGGGTCGACCCATTTCAAAGAGACCCTGAGTAATATTAAATTAAATTTTCCCAAGGGGGGTCGGCCTATTTAATAATTCCAGTGCTGCCTTAAATGAGAGTCGGCCACTTTTTGATCTTAATGATTGCATTGAAAGGAGCGATTAGTGGCCTTTGGCTTTCACACATTTAAACCCCCATCATTGCATATTAGGGAATGCAATTTCCTCCTATGATAATGATTATATTCTACTCTCCTTTGACATCAATGACAACAATATTTCCAACACCATATCTCTTACCATCACTAAACTTCTTTGTGCTCACTGGCTTCGTCAATGCATTTACAACATTATTTAAAGTTTCAACTTTATCTAGAATAACCCTTTCATCCTCCACCATGTCTCAAGAAAATGGTATTGGTCATTAATATGCTTAATCTATGTGTGAAAAATCAAGTTCTTTACCAAATAGATGACACTTTGACTATCACAATAAACTCTAACTTGTTAACCCAACCCCACATCTGAACACGGTATCAAAAGCCAAATGGACTCCATAAAAGCATGAGTGGTTTCCATGAACTATGCCTCTTGTGTGGATAAAGTGACTATCATACCACTTACTCATCCAACTTGGTATAACACTAAATAAGCTAAACATAGTGCCACTGGTAAACATTCTATTATGGATATCCCCCACCTAATCTAAATCCACATAACGAGCTAAATATCTACTAAGTGTTGGTCCTCTAAAATATCGCTATGATGGAGTACTCAAAAGTACTCCTAAAATACTTAAAGACCCTCTTAACCGCAACCCAATGTTCTTCTCCAAGATTAACCATGTAACAACTCAAGACTCCACAACTTGGGTAGTGTCTTGTCTAGTGTAGACCATAGCATACATAAGGATCCTAACTACACTAGCATAGAGAACTAAATTCATTTCCTTCATCTCTTAGGAGTCATAGGACACTACTCAACTGAAAGCTTAGTTCCCACAAAATTAGGAATAGTCATTGATTTGCAATCAACCATACTAAAATGCTCCAAAATGGATTTAACATACTTCCTCTGACCAATCTAAATTGTATGTTATCACTGACCTATTTAATTTCCATTCTAAGGATGTACCTAGTAGCTCCTAACCCTTTCATTTCAAACTATAAAGAAAGATGACATTTCAAGTCTCTAATCATTTCCTTATTGTTAGCAGGGTGAAGGTCCATAGGTAAACAACATCTAGAGACCACCACACCTGACCGTAAAAGGAATGTGAAGGTATAAGCCAACTTCTACACAAGCTAAAGAGGCATAATGAGTACAAGGGACCCATCCCTAATGTAATAGCATATTTATATAGGGCATATAATAAATAAGGATATAGGAGTGATAGAAAGAGGATGAATCATATGAGAATAGAATATATATATATATAGACCACCACACTTGACCGCAAAAGGAATGTGAAGCTCTAAGCCGACTTCTACACAAGCTAAAGAGGCATAATGAGTACAAGGGACACATCCCTAATCTAATAGCATATATATTATATATACAAAAGAACATGGAAGATATAATGCTATAAACAAAATTTCCTAATGATTGGAACATACTACAAATAAGTGGTTTACTGTTCTATGATGTCAAGTGATTTGAATTAATGTGTTAACTATTTACTAATACTCTCTTTTTACTGCATTATAGCAAACTACATCGCATATCATCTAGTTGCTCTTATATTGTAAGTATTGGGGCATAAATACAATATATAGGAAACTAGGGCTTAGAACTCCGATCTTGTTGGAATTGTCGGTGCCATTGATGTCAAATGTCCTCATGTACCCTTATCAAACTTTCCTTTCATACCTTATCACCTTCATGTTGTCATGATAGAATTTCATGTTAATTCTGTCATAGTTTGATCAAGTTGTTTGTCACAATGTGGTTAAAAGTGTGTTTGGTGATCTTGTGCTTCAAGTTGCATTTAATGTGTCTTAGCATGTGCTTCTTGTGTTAGCACCCTTGTCTCCTTCATCAAATTATAGTGTCTTGTTTATCAAAGTACTGAGTCTGGTATAGAGTGTTTATTTCAATGTTTTAAGATCTAATAGGTGTAGTGCCCATTAACCTTTTGAGCCCTATATTTCATTTTAGGTTCTCTTGAGCAAATTCTAAATGACTTGCCTTAATCATGTTTTCTCTGGTGTCACTGAGACCTCTACAAGGTCATGAGATATTTCTTTTGGAAGTTTAGCATGTAGAGATCTTTATTAATGTAGATTAGGGTTTGTAAACAAGTGGCTCAAGTAGGGATATAAACCCTAAAAGAACCTAAGTGTTGCTAAGGAATAAAACCTTGTTCACCCGTATACACTTTTATTCTAATCGCTCGTTGACCAGGTATCGAAGGTAATGGTTCACTTAAGTGAACACTTAAGGGGGTTAAGTCCATTGAATTACTAGCTCCAACTCCTAGCAATTACCAGTCGCAAAGGTTGCATCTTATGTTTTGAGTGGGGGATTATAATCTAGGGCCAAGATTTAAAGGTGGAAGGGCGCGAATGATAACATCGACGGCGTAGTTTTAAACATCTTTTGAATCCCAACGGATCCTCTGCGAGGTTAAACTTGATGGTTGATTTCTTCCAATTGTACATAACTGCTTCTATTCAGTTTTTCAACGACTCTGAGGGCCAGACAATTTTATTTAAGGATATGTATGATGGTGATCGATGGTTGGATTGGTTTTTTGGGACTGTAACAGTGATATCCATGAGAATATGATGGTTTTTGCACATATGGAAGATAATTCTTTGCAATTTTTAAAAGGCTTTTAAGATAGTATCAGTTTTGATCAAAGTGTACACGTGATTATGTTATAAAGGCTATGTAATTTGTTAAACTTTGTGTGAATACAGGTGGTGTGCATATTGAGTCAATAATTTATTGAGCTTTGTCATGTTTAGCTTGTTGTGATATTGGTTGAGAAAATGTTGACTTGAAAAGATTGACAAGAATAATGTTATGTATAGAAACAAAGTGTTTCTCTGATTTTTTTCCTTCATTCAAATCAGTGATGCAATCAACTTTGTCAGTGAGACAATTCTTTGTCAATGAGACATCATTTGTAATCAGTGAGATCATAGTTTTTGCCAGTGAGGCTTAATGAAGTGAACTTTTAAGAGTGGTTTTTTATCCCTTTTAGGGTTTTCCACTCATAAATCATGTGTCATGTTTGTCATGGTTGTTTGTCAATTTGGAATTGAAAAGTCTTTGTGATTTGAGTTTCTTGTACTAGTAGATCTCTTTATGAATCACTCATCATTAAATATCTATAATGTTTGAAGTGATCTTAATGGATTTATATGCTCAAATTCAAGTAAGTTTTTAATCAAATTTGCTTTGAAATTAGACCACTGATTCACCCCCCCTCTCAGTGGTCTTGTACTCCAACAAGTGGTATCAAAGCCTTGGGTTCCTTGTTCAAAGTTTAATCAACTTAGTAGATCCTAATAATGGAGTACTTGTCATGGCCAGTCAATAAGGTTTTTCTACATACAAAGCATCATTATTTGATGGCTTTGGTTATGCTTTTTGGAAATTTAGAATGGAGTCCTACTTGTCTTCCCTAGGTTATGATGTTTGTGCAGCAATAGAAAATGAGTATACTGAAACAAAACCTCCTTCAACTGTTGATGAAAAGAAGGCCTATGATAGTAAGGCTAAGGCCAAAAATGCTATTTGTTGTGGCTTGACTAATGAGATCCTTGTAAAAATTATGGATTGTAAGTCTCCTAAGGCTATTTGGGATAAGTTGTCTAGTATCTATCCGGGTGATACTAAAGTCAAGGAGGCCAAATTACAAACCTTTAGTGCCAAGTTTGAGAGTCTTAAAATGAGTGAAGAAGAGAAAGTGGTTGATTACCTTCTGAGAGTACAAGAGACTATCAATGCTATTTGTGGTCTTGGTGAGACCTTGGAAGAAAAAGCAGTTGTTAAGAAGGTACTAAGGTCTCTAACATCTAAGTATGATTCCAAACTATCTATTTGTAGAAGAGAGGGATATAAACAAACTTACCTTAGATGAACTTCATGGAACATTTACTACTTATGAGATAAGGATTTGTAATGATGATTCTACAAGTAAGGAAGTTGCTTTTAAAACTGTCAAAAAGGACAAAGAGACAAATTCTGATCTAGAAGAGTTGAATGACCAAGAGTCCACCTTTGTTAGCAGATTGAAAAAGGGGTCATCAAGAAAGTATAAGGGTAAGCTTCCATTCAAATGTTTTGGTTGTGGTAGGATAGGACATTATGCTGCTCAATGTCCTTACAAAGATCTTAATAGTGATGAAGAAGGAAATAGGAGACAAATTAAGAAGAAACAATTTAATCCTAAAAGGAAAAACACCTTCAAAAAGAAGAAAAGCTTGTTTACTAAGGATGCTGATATGACAGATAGTTGTTCAGAAGAATCTCTTGAAGGAGAGGAAACCTTATTCATGGTTGTTATTAGTGAAAATCAGAAAGAAGAAAGTGAAGATCAATCTGAAAATGAAGAAGAAGAGGTTGACCTTGAAGGTGAGTTGAAATGTGCCCTTAGTGAGATTAAAAGACTCAAGAAGGAGGCAATTGTACAAAGAAATTAGACTCAAAAAGATCATGAAAATCTGATCAACAAGGTCATTGACTCTGAGAAATTAATTGTAGACCTAAAGATTGAACTTGAAGAGAGCAAGAGGGTAGTAGAAGTCACAAGAATGGAGTTTGACACCAAAGAAAGGGAATGTTATGCTTTAGAGACTAAAGTTGTAGCCTTGAGGAAAAGGCTTGATATGTGTGGTAGCAGGGTAAGTGCAAAAAGATGAGAGACCAAAAAGTCGCCACATGACTTTTTAGTCCCATACAAGTCATAATGCGAGTGCGTTATAATGTGCTCTCATTATAATGCGCTCGCATTATGGCTCGATATTACTGAGCCTATAACACGATCGTGTTATAACGCTGTGGTAGCAGGGTAAGTGCACAAAGATGAGGGACCAAAAAGTCACCACATGACTTTTTGGTCCCATACAAGCCATAACGCAAGTACATTATAACGTGCTCTTGTTATAATGCGCTCACGTTATGGCTTGGTATTACCGAGCCTATAATGCGATCACATTATTTTTGCTTTTGCAAAACACGATCGTGTTTTGCAAAAGCAAAAATCTCTCTCAGAGAGTGTGTGTGTGTGTGTGTGTGTGTGTTTAGGGTTTAGGGGTCATGGTTTAGGGGCATTATTTAGGCTTTACGAGTTTAGGGTTGCTCAAGTTTAGGGTTTAGGGGAATTATTTAGGGTTTAGGGGTTTAGGGTTTCTTAGGTTTAGGGATTCGGGGTTAGGGGCTAGGGTTTAGGGTTTAGAAAGAGATAGAAAGAGGAGACATAGGGGAGAGATAGGGAGATAGAGAGTGAGGGACATGTCTAGAGACATAGGGAGAGAGATTGAGAGGTAGAGGGATGATAGAGATAGGAAGATAAGGGACAGATATGGAGATAGAGGTTTAGGGTTTCTTGGGTTTAGAGTTTAGGGATTAGGGGTTTGGGGGTTTATGGGTTTAGGGTTTATGGTTTAGGGGTTAGGTGTTAAGGTTTAGAGGTTTAAGGTTTAGGGGATAGAGAGAGAGGATTGATAGGGAGATATAGAGGAGACCAAGGGGAGAGATATAGAGATAGAGAGTGAGGGACATGGCCAGAGACATAGGGAGAGAGATTGAGAGGTAGAGGGACAATAGAGATAGGGAGATAGAGGTTTAGGGTTTAGGGGTTTAGGGGTAGAGAGAGGGGTTTAGGGTTTAGGGGTTAGGGATCAGGGTTTAGGGGAATTATTTAGGTTTTATGAGTTTAGGGTTGCTCAAGTTTAGGGTTTAGTGTTTATGGGTTAGGGATTGGGGTTTAGGGTTCAATTATTTAGGGTTTAGGGTTGCTCGGGTTTAGAGTTACATGTCAAAAACAATCTATCTATCTTTATCTCTCTCCCTCCCCTCTTTACCTCATCTCCTCTGTCTCTCTCTTATAGGGTTTCTTAGGTTTAGGGTTTAGGGTTTAGGGATTAGGGTTTAGGGTTTAGGGTTTAGAGGTTAGGGGTTAGGTTTTAGAGGTTCAGGGTTTAAGGTTTAGAGAGAGAGAGAGGATCGATACAGAGATATAGAGGAGACCGAGGGGAGATATAGGGAGATAGCGAGTGAGGGACATGGCCAGACATAGGGAGAGGGATTGAGTGGTAGAGGGATGATAAAGATAGGGAGATAGGGGAGAGATAGGGAGATAGAGGTTTAGGGTTGCTTGGGTTTAGGGTTTAGCAGTTTAGGGTTGCTCGAGTTTAGGGTTTAGTGGTTAGGGGTCAAAGTTTAGGGGCATTATTTAGGGTCTAGGGTTTATGGATTTAGGGGTTAAGGTTTAGAGGTATAGGGTTCAGGGTTTGGAGAGGACTGATTGGGAGATATAGAGGAGACTGAGGGGAGAGATAGGGAGATAGAGAGTGAGGGACATGGCTAGAGACATAGGAAGAGAGATTGAGAGTTAGAGGGATGATAGAGATAGAGGTTTAGGGTTGCTTTGGTTTAGGGTTTAGGGGCATTATTATGGTTTAGAGGTTTAGGGTTGCATGTTAAAAGTGGTCTCTCTCTCTCCTAAACCCTAAATAATGCCGCTAAACAATAACCCCTAAACCCTAAAACCAATGAACGCCAAACCTCTATCTCCCTATCTCTATCGTCCCTCTACCTCTTTCTCTCTCAACCCCAAAACCCAAGCAACCCTAAACCTTTATCTTCCTAACTCTCCCTGATCTCCCTATCTCTATCATCCTGTTACCTCTCAATCTCTCTCCTATGTCTCTGGCCATGTCCATCCCTCTACCTCTCAATCTCTTTCCCTATGTCTCTGGACGTGTCCCTCACTCTCTATCTAGAGAGAGAGGTGTTTAGGTTTTCTTAGGTTTAGGGTTTTGGGTCATTATTTAGGATTTATAAGTTTAGGGTTGCTCAAGTTTAGGAAGAGAGATTGAGAGGTAGAGGGATGATAAAGATAGAGAGAGATTCGGGGTTTCTTGGGTTTAGGGTTTAGAGGCTTAGGGTTTCTCGAGTTTAGGGTTTAGGGGCATTATTTAGGGTTTAGGAGTTTAGGGTTGCTTGGGTTAAGGGTTTAGGGTTGCATGTCAAAAGCAGTCTAGATCTCTCTCTAAACCTCTAAACCCTAAATAATGCCCCTAAATCATAACCACTAACCCCTTAACCCGAGCAACCTCAAACCTCTATCTCCCTTATATCTCTATCTCTCTAGACATCTCACTCACTTTGTATCACCCTATCTCTCCCCTCTTTCTCCTCTACCTCTCCCTATTTGTCTCCTCTCTCTCAACATATCTATCTCTCACTATCTCCATATCTCTTACCTCCTTCTCCCCTACCATTCCTCTATTTCCCTATCTCTCCCTCTCCCTTATCGATGAAGGAAATGGAAAAAAGAAAACTATGACTCTCTTTCTATCTCTCTCCCTATATATCACTTTCTCCCTATCTCTCTACCTCTCAGAGAGAGAGAGCAAACTCTCTCTCCTAAACCCTAAATAATGCCCCTAAACAATAACCCCTAAACCCTAAAACCAAGGAATGCTAAACCTCTATCTCCCTATCTCTCCCTTATCTCCCTATCTCTATCGTCCCTCTACCTCTCAATCTCTCTCCCTCTCTCTAGACATCTCGCTCACTTTCTATCTCCATATTTCTCCCCTCTATCTCCTCTATCTCTCCCTATCTATCTCCTCTCTCTCTCTCTACCTATCTATCTCTCCATATCTCCCTATCTCTTGCCTCTCTCCCTTATCATTCATCTATCTCCCTATCTCTACCCATAGGGGAGAGATAGGGAGATAGAGGTTTAGGGTTGCTTGGGTTTAGGGTTTAGCAATTTAGGGTTGCTCGAGTTTAGGGTTTAGTGGTTAGGGGTCAAGGTTTAGGGGCATTATTTAGGGTCTAGGGTTTATGGATTTAGGGGTTAAGGTTTAGAGGTATAGGGTTTAGGGTTTGGAGAGAGAGGACCGATTGGGAGATATAGAGGAGACCGAGGGGAGAGATAGGGAGATAGAGAGTGAGGGACATGGCCAGAGACAAAGGAAGAGAGATTGAGAGTTAGAGGGATGATAGAGATAGAGGTTTAGGGTTGCTTTGGTTTAGGGTTTAGGGGCATTATTAGGGTTTAGAGGTTTAGGGTTGCATGTCAAAAGTACTCTCTCTCTCTCTCTCTCTCTCTCTCTCTCTCTCTATATATATATATATATATATATATATATATATATATATATATATATATATATATATATATATATATATATATATATATATATATATATATCACTTTCTCCCTATCTCTCTCTACCTCTCAGAGAGAAAGAGAGAGAGGGCGAAGGGGGGGCGTAGAGAGAGTTGTTTTAGTTCACCATAACGCGATCGCATTATGCATTGCCTTGGTTATTTCCAAGCCTAAGGCATGGATTTGTCTTGGGCTTCCAACCCAAAGTCTTGGACTGTGTTTAAGACATCCAAAGACATGTTTTTCCATATTGTAGCAAAAACCACATAATCTGGAGCGTACTCCCCATCAGGTTTGCACTTATTTCGATGAAAACTCAAAAAAAATACCACCATAATCTTAATCTCTTTGTTAGCTATCTAACCATATATTTTTTTCACATTTTGAGTACGTTAAGGGTTTCATCTTGAATTTCTTTTATTAGTGTGTCCATTTTTTGTCAAAAACCAGTGTCTAGTATTTTTGACTTTTTTTTAACCATTCATCAAAATTTGAAATAAGTTACATTTTTAGAAACTAGACTCCATTCTACACGTATTCAAAAAAAAATCAATTTTTGATTAGTTTTCAAACATTTTAGGGGGGAGCACACTCGAATTTCTGTTTTTCAAGATGTGTCCACTTTAAAAATTACTAAAAAAATAATTATTCATGAAAAAATTATCAGAAAAATCAGGGATAAACTACATGGTGTTAGCTAATTTCTCACTGGAGTGATTATTGAAATACTAAAAAAAAGTCAACATTTTAGGGGGAGAACACCAGACGCTATGTTATGTTTTTTTGAGAAAAATAGGACCAATTTGTGTGTTCCCTCTTTTTGAACCCCTTAATCTCAACCATTTTTGGAAAAAATTAGTAGTTTAAAAACTAGATTCGGAGTACTACGACTCTTGTTTTTGTTCTGTCTTCAAATTTTGAGGGTAGCTATCTTCAATTTTTCATCCAGCATCAATGTTTCCTGATTTCAGAAAAAATGTGGCATCTTAAGACCCCATTTTGGTCCCTCATCTTTGTGCAATTACCCAGCAGTGACAAATTAGAAGATCTTTAAGGAAAATAAAAAGGCTACAAAGATAAAACTGGTCTAGGGTTTGAAGAACGTTAATGCTCACATTCCAAGGATCTTCAACATGCTGATATCACAAATAAAGGGCTCATGAAACCATCAAGCATCAAGAGGAATATTCCTTTCAGGTATAATCTATATTTCTTTGGTTATTGCTTTCATTGTAACCAATATGGACATAAGGCCAATGAATGTAGGATTCGTAGAAGAACAAGTTTTAGGAGAAATCCTTTTAAATTCCTAAATAAGTTGAGATGCTTTAACTATGCTAACTTTGGACACATAACTAAGTTTTGTAGACCTAACTTGGAAATGCAACAAAATAGAATAAGTGGTCATTCCAAGATGACTACTTCTAATGTTGATAAGACAAAACTAGTTTGGAGACCTAAGATGATGAACAAAAAGGTTGAAGCTATGATTGTTCAAACTGCATTTCATGTTAAGAAGAAGGAACTGTGGGTTATAGACAGTGGGTGCTCTAACCACATGACAGGAGATAAGAGCAAGTTCATCAAGTTTGAAGACTATGTAGGAGGATCAGTCAAGTTTGGAAATGATGTTTGTGTTCAAATCAAAGGAAAAGGTACTATATCTTTAGATGATGATACTCCATTACATGGTGTGTATCATGTAGAAGGTCGAACACAATCTCTTAAGTGTAAGCCAAATTTGTGACAATGGATTCAATGTTATATGTAATGCTCATGGTTGTGAAATAAGGAAGAAATCTGGAAAAGTAGTTGCAGCAGGGTTAAGGACAAGACGAAACATCTATAACCTTCATGAGACTGAAAATAGAGATACATATGGACATATTTTCTTTATGGGTCAAGTTGAGGAAAGTTGGCTATGGCACAGGAGGCTTGGTCATATAAATTTTGATAATCTTGCCAAGATCAGCAAAAACCAAAATGTGAGTATGCCACTCATCTCCAAGCCAATCAGCATCACCTGCAAGGAATGCCAACTAGGTAAGCAAACAAAGGTCAGTTTTAAGTCCAAAGAGTACTCTTCTATGAGGCTTTTACAACTTGTTCATACTGATTTATGTGGTCCTACAAGGACAAAGGCATTAAGTGGTGAAAGATATTTTATGCTTTTTATTGATGACTATTTTAGAATGACCTGGGTGACCTTTTTGAAGCATAAATCAGAAGCATTTGACAGATTCAAGATCTTTAGGAAGATGGTTGAAAGAGAATCGGATTTCAAGATCAAATGCCTAAGGTCAGACAAGGGTGGAGAGTACACATCAAAACAACTTGAGAATTACTGTGAAAGTCATGGCATCAAGAGACAATATTCAGCCCCTAGAACACCACAACAGAATGGAGTGGTTGAAAGAAAGAATAGAACTATCAAGGAGATGGCAAGAACAATGCTCCATGATGCAAATCTGCCTAACACCTATTGGAAAGAAGCAGTTCATACAGCAGTGTACACTCTAAATAGAGTACAATTAAGGGTAAAAACTAAACACACTCCTTATGAATTGTGGCATCGTAGGTCAGCAACTGTTGGCTATTTTAGAATTTTTGGTAGTAAATGCTTTATCAAGAGAGATGATGATAATTTGGGCAGTTTTGAGTCTAGAAGTGATGAAGGTATATTCTTAAGCTATTCTACACATAGTAAAGCCTATAAGTGTTTTAATAAAAGACTCAAAAGAGTAATTGAAAGCACTAATGTTAAAGTGGATGAAAGATTGCAGCATTGTGAACAGCATATAGAAGACATAGAAGAAGAAGGTCGTGCATTAGAAGAAGAGGTGGAAGTTCAAGTGCAAGAAGGTGCTCCTGAAAAGCCTATGGAGACTATAGCCAAAACTTCTTTAAAGACTCTACAAACAAATCATCCTCAAGAGCTAATCACTGGAGACAAAAATATTGGGGTACAAACAAGGAGGAGACTTGCTACCACAAATGATCAAGCACATGTATGCTTGATATCTGAAATGGATCCAAAAACCTATGTGGAGGCTAGCAAAGATGAGTTTTGGGTCAAAGCCATGGAGGAAGAGATATGTCAGATTGAAAAGAACAAGACATGGGAACTTGTTCCTAGACTGATGGTAAGAAGTTATTGGGGCAAAATGGGTTTTTAGAAACAAACTTGATGATAAGGGAAAGGTAGTTAGGAATAAAGCTAGACTTGTTTGCAAAGGGTACTCTCAAGTTGAGGGTATTGATTTTGATGAAACTTTTGCACCAATGGCTAGGCTCGAAGCCATTAGAATGTTTCTTGATTTTTCTGTTTACAAGAACTTTAAAGTGCTTCAAATGGATGTTAAATCAGCCTTTCTTAATGGTGATCTTGAAGAGGAGGTTTATATGGAGCAGCTTGAAGGTTTTGAGTGTGAAGGTAAACTAGATCATGTGTATAGGTTGAAAAAGGCCTTGTATGGCTTGAAACAAGCCCCAAGGGCATGGTACTTTAGATTGGATAAGTACTTGCAAGGACAAGGATTCACAAAAGGTGGAGTGGACAGCAACTTGTATTTCATGGCCAAAGGTGAGGATATTTGGTTGTTGTGTTCTATGTAGAGGATATCATTTTTGGTAGCAATAATGATAACATGTGTCATGCTTTTCCAAATATCATGAAATCTCATTTTGAGATGTTTATACTTGGAGAATTGTCTTTCTTCCTTGGTTTATAGGTCTCACAACTTGAAAATGGGATTTTTATCTCTCAAGTTAAGTATGCAAAAGAAATGCTCAAAAGATTTCAGATGGATGAGAGTAGACCAATTGGTACTCCTATGGAAATAGGATACAAACTAAGCAAAGATGATCATTCACATGAGGTAAATCAGACCTTATATAGATCCATGATAGGTAGTCTCTTATATTTGACAACCTCTAGCCCTGATATCATGCAAGTTGTATGCTTAGTTGCAAGATTTCAGTCATCTCCTAAGCAATCTCATCTAAATGCAGTCAAAAGGATCCTTAGATATCTTAATGGTACTATTGACTATGGATTATGGTATCCTAGGCATGATGATTTTACTCTATTGGCCTATACTTATGCTGATTGGGCAAGATGTCTTGATGATAGAAAGAGTACTAGTGGTGCAGCATTCTTCTTGGGTGGCAGATTGGTATCTTGGCATAGCAAAAAACAAGAATGTCTCATTGTCAACTACAGAAGTTGAATATGTTGCAGCATCTTCTTGTTGTACTCAGGTTCTTTGGATGGTCCAAACATTAAAAGATGTTAAGGTAGTTGTTCCTAAGCCTATTTCCATTCTATGTGACAATACTAATTCTATCAACATCTCAAAAACCTCGTGATGCATTCTAGAACTAAACACATTGCCATCAAGTACCATTTTTTAAGGGAACAAGTCTTATTGAATGAAGTCACTCTTGAATATGTGGCAACTAAGGATCAAATTGCTGATATTTTTACCAAACCTCTAGCCAAGGAAGTCTTTGAACATTTCAGAGAAAGATTAGGTGTTCTCTCTCTCTCATCTCTTCAATAAATCAATATTCTGGTTTGGTTTCAAGGGGAGTTTTATGTCTACACTTGTCTAACTCTAAAACCACAATAACATTGAGTGTTATTTGTCATTGGTTATCATTTTCAAGCATGTGACAGTGACAGTATACAGTCTACTATATTTTACTCCTGCTTTTCATGTGACAATGTCCTTTCTTTGTGTTAATGACACTGGCATTCAATATGTCAGACTTTTCTATATTGACAGTGTTTTTCTGCCTTCACAAAGCTAAGAAATTGTTGCATCCTTGTGTCATCATGTGCATTTTTGTAGGGGGAGTACTTGTTTTGTTTCCCTTTTGGCATTGATGTCAAAGGGGGAGAAGACAGTTTTGCAGGTTCTTTGTTTTGGGATATGCCAGATATGACAGTGGTTTCTACAGGTTCTTTGTTTATGATAGTGGTTTCTGCAAGTTCTTTGTTTTGGGATATGTCAGATATGACAGTGGTTTCTACAGGTTCATGGAGACAAGTTCTTGCAAATATGATAGATGACAGTGTTTTGTGTTTTGTGTTGACATGACATATAGCAGTGACATGATGACATATAGCAGTAACAGTGTGACAGTGTTCAATGTTGAAAAATAGTGTCACATATGCTTTGACAATGAAGAACCAATGTTCTTACAGTAATACAATGAAATAACAGTGCTCTCAAATGAAATAATTGTATTTTGCTTTGACAATGTTTTTGGACTGCTAACTGTAGAATTGGGCAGATGTTTTGTGCAGGGGTTTTGACAGTCTTAAAGGGCATGGTGGTAAGGAGAAGTAGTTTGATAGGTTGCCATCAATGCCAAGGGGGAGTATGTTCGTACTGTTGGTGGCACGGATGTCAAATGTTCTCATGTACCTTTATCAAACTTTCCTTTCATACCTTATCACCTTCATGTTGTCATGATAGACTTTCATGTTAATTCTATCATAGTTTGATCAAGTTGTTTGTCACAATGTGGTTAAAAGTGTGTTTGGTGATCTTGTGCTTCAAGTTGCATGTAATGTGTCTCAGCATGTGCTTCTTGTGTTAACACCCTTGTCTCCTTCATCAAACTGTAGTATCTTGTTTATCAAAGCACTGAGTCCGGTATAGAGTGTTTATTTCAAGGTTTTAAGATCTAATAGGTGTAGTGCCTATTGACCTTTTGAGCCCTATATTTCATTTTAGGTTCTCCTGAGCAAATTCTAAATGACTTGCCTTAATCATGTTTTCTCTAGTGTCATAGAGACCTCTGCAAGGTCACGAGATATTTCATTTGGAAGTTTAGCATGTAGATATCTTTATTAATGTAAATTAGGGTTTGTAAACAAGTGGCTCTTAGGGATATAAACCCTAAAAGAACCCAAGTGTTGCTAAGGCATAAAACCTTGTTCACCCGTATACATTTTTATTCTAATCGCTCGTTGACCGGGTATCGGAGGTAATGGTTCACTTAAGTGAACACTTAAGGGGGTTAATTCCATTGAATTACCGGCCCCAACTCCTAGCAATTACCTGTCGCAAAGGTTGCCTCTTATGTTTTGAGTAGGGGATTATAATCTAGGGCCAAGATTTAAAGGTGGAAGGGTGCAAATGATAACATCGACGGTGTAGTTTTAAACATCTTTTGAATCCCAACAGATCCTCTGCCAGGTTAAACTTGACGGTTGATTTCTTCCAACTGTACATAACTGATTCTATTCAGTTTGTCAACGACTCTGAGGGCCAGACAATTTTATTTAAGGATCTATATGATGGTGATCGATGGTTGGATTGGTTTTTTGGGACTATAACAGTGATATCCATGAGAATATGATGGTTTTTGCACATATGGAAGATAATTCTTTGCAGTTTTTAAAAGGCTTTTAAGATAGTATCAGTTTTGATCAAAATCTACACATGATTATGTTATAGAGGCTGTGTAATTTGTTAAACTCTGTGTGAATACAGGTGGTGTGCATATTGAGTTAATAATGTATTGATTTTTGTCATGTTTAGCTTGTTGTGATATTGGTTGAGAAAATGTTGAATTGAAAAGATTGAGAAGAATAATGTTATGTATAGAAATAGAGTGTTCCTCTGAATTTTTTCCTTCATTCAAATCAGTGATGCAATCAACTTTGTCAATGAGACAATTCTTTGTCAATGCGATCATATTTTTTGCCAGTGAGGCTTAATGAAGTGAACTTTTAAGAGTGGTTTTTTATCCCTTTTAGGGTTTTCCACTCATAAATCATGTGTCATGTTTGTCATGGTTGTTTGTCAATCTGCAATTGATAAGTCTTTGTGATTTGAGTTTCTTGAAATAGTAGATCTCTTTATGAATCACTCAGCATTAAATATCTGTGATGTTTGAAGTGATCTTAATGGATTTATATGCTCAAATTCAAGTAAGTTTTTAATCAAATTTGCTTTGAAATTAGACCACTAATTCACCCCCCCCGTCTCAGTGGTCCTGTACTCAAACAGATTTGTCCATAATTTCCTTGCTAACATTTGGTTCTCTTGTCGGAACCTTGGTCACACAATAAAGAATAGATTAGATCAAGAAAACTATTATTTGTGCTAATAAGAAAGTTGCTAAGAAAAGAAATACAAATAAATCAAATATATATATGACATGCGATAGATTCCTCTAGATCCTAACCTCGTGAGCAAGGGTTAGGCACCTAGGGGATGACAAAGGGAAGGGGGGATACTAAAGAGACCCCTGGAAAGATGCAACCAATGGAAGGGACAATGATCAACAACATGGGATGCATAAAAGGACCAATGAAATTCCAAATCATTAACACCCATGGCAAAAGGAGATAATAACATTGAATTAGCAATGGAGTTGAACATGGAAGAAAAGCGACAAAAACAAAATCAAGAAAGACAAGAAAGATATCACAAAAGGATAGAGACGGCTAGGAAGGTTGAATTAGAGCGCGCCATAGGGGTTGCAGCTGTAGAAGAGAGAATGCACTAGAGGGGTTGTAAGAAAAAACAAGGAAGATAGAATACCACATTGGTTAGAGGAATGGAATACAAATGAGCGTGCCATAGAGGTTGCAGCTAAACAAAATGCAGAGGAAAGTACTAAGGTTTTAAAGACAAAGGGATAGATAATTGAGTTGCTCAAGAACAATGATACATCTAAGCATGTAACCACTCATCTCGACAAAGCAACAGAAGTTCTCTCCAAATTGACAGGAAAGATTGAGGAGTATGTGATTTCTTGAGCATCACTGGAAGGTCATAATAGCATAGAATTTTTGCTATCCCCTAGGTTGACACAGACACCACACCTTCAACTAGACTTGTCCATTCTTACAATCACAGTTGATGAGAGATTTGAAGGCTTCCTAAACCCGTTGACAAAATTACAACCTATGAACTTTGATGAAGAATACTTAGATCAGATAGTGAGGAGAAGTGTGGCTCTCCAAAAAGAAAAAATGATAAAGGATCATGAATTGAAAGAGAGAATATCATGCGAAAGGAAAGGAAATTGATATGTTCAACAACTTAGCTAATGATACAATTGAGATGATTAAGGAAGGATAGGTAACACCAATATCTAATAATATATCATTAACTAATAATAAAGTATCTCCTAAAATGAAACGCCCCTATGAAGAGGTGCAAACCCCTAGAACAAGAGTCATCCCCGGTGTCATTTAAATCAAAAAGAGTCTCACCATTAGATACATCTAACCATTCAAGTGAAACAACAGAATCACAACAATTTGTGCAAGATTGCTACAATATTAGGAAAAACGTTCTTTGATATACAATTACCAAGAGATAAAGATCGGGTTAGAAGACAAGTAAACCAAAATACCTACAAGAAAAAGGGGCATCCATCAAACAACGCACAAGCAAAACACCGCAAGGAGGGCAAAGAAGTGGTATAGATAGAGACCAAACAAAGTTATTTTACTTTGTGGGAACATTGTGGAATGATGCCCTTAATTGGTACAGGAAGACATCCCAAACATGATAAGGAATGGTCAAAAGTCAAGGGGGGATCCTTGTCCAACTTTCAGTCTCTGAAGATCCCTACGAAAAGTGTTAGTAAGATGCAAGACATGCTCCAACATGATGGAGAATCTATTAAGGATTATGACAGCTGATTTAAAGAAGTCACCAGGAAGTTGGAAGAACCATTAATAGAGAAACAAAGCATTGAATGGTTCATATTTGGATTACAACCAGCAATTAGAACTTCACTAGATGGCAAAACATTTGAGAAATATTATGATGCAGTAACATTAGCTTGCCGAGTTGAAGCTCAAACATGGCAATAAAAAGACAAGAATACTAATAACAAAGAAATAGAAAAGTTAAAATTGGAATTAGAATAGTTAAAAATCAAGCAAGAGATCCTAGCCAAAGCAGAACCTAACCAAAGACCCTGCAAAACCAAAGATCAAATATATGTACTTATTTCTCTAGGGAAGGTCACCTTCGAAATGAATGTCTAGCATTAAAAGGAGAAAAATGAGCTATGGTACTTAGAGTGGATCTTAAGACAGATCCTTGGAAAATACAAACAGTTTATTGTGGAATATGTCGAGAATGGGATGTTCATGACACAAATGACTACCCATCTTTACTATTTAGTGTCTGTGAAGAGGAAGAAGAACATGAACCTTGGTGCAACCACCGCAACAACACTAAAGAATCCATAAATCATGAAATGGCTTATGTTAAAGAATTGGCATAAAGACCTTATACACCCAGAACCATGGATATACACAACCAAACTGACACAATCAAAGAAATATCAATACACTTCAAAACACACCACAATATAGCTTCGCACCACCAAATACCATGTACCCATATGTTGAGGATAAGGGCTAATAACAATTACTGGGGTGGACGTGGTAGAGGTCGAGGTAGGAATCAGAGGCAAACAAAAGATGACACATGTTATAAGTGCGGAGAACTAGAACACTATGCCAATGAATGCAAAGATGATAAGAAGAAAGCCTGTGGGTTTTGCGGTAATCCAGACCATGATTTGTTTACATGTGAAAGAGCACAACAATACTTTAAAAATGCACCACCATAATCAAAAAGCAACAAGCTCTATGGACCCAATGCAGCAAGAGGGGAAAAAATCATGTTAAAGGTACCTAAAAACCCACCACAGGGAGCAAGACGATGTCGCAAAGAGGATACACATCCTAAAAAAATTGAAAACTTAGTCATCTTAACAAAAGAAGCCTTAGAGAAAGAATACCTAGAGAAGAAGGAGAAACTAAGACAGAAAGCCTTGTCGGAATATAGAAAAAAAACAATAATATTGCAGTAATGACTAGAGAAGGTAAAGAAACCACAAAAGCAAGACAATGGATAGCGAAGTCAAATAATGAAGATGATGATGATTTTTACCTACAAAGAAAATGCATGACCAAATTGTAGAAGAAACTAAACAAACAATAATCCAAGAACAACAAAAAGGAGATTATTCCAAAGCTTTCTTTTTTCTGAAAAAGAAGCTTCAAAATTAAAGGAGATAGCTACTTTTGCAGAGGAACAAAACCTAGTACAAAAGCTCAAGCAATTTTGTAAACACTGGAACAAACAAGCAACATCAAGACCACATATCAGAAACATGACTAAGACCTCAAAATAGTGGAAAACTAAACCAATTATGATAGATTCACACATTAACCACAGACAAGTAAAATAGGTCATGATTGACATAGGAGTTGATATAAACATGATTCCCAAGAGAGTATGGGAAGACTTTGGAAAACCATATTGTATGGCACCCCATATAATATCAGCTTAGCAGATGGATCATCTATAAGTATAATGGGCACGTAGAAGAATGTAGAAGTTAACCTTCTAGGCATCAAACAATAGACTTTGAAGTAATAGAAATGAAGAAACCTTTGGACACCTTCAATGCCCTGCTAAGTTTACAATGGTTTGTCAACTATAATGGCATTATTGATTCTCAAAGAGGAGAATTATCTTTCACAAACAATGATAGGGTAGTGTACATACCCTTAGACACTGACATGAGCCATGCATATGTGGAAGAAGTAGCGCAAGACGAATATGAAGAATCTAAAACACTCTATTCCATGGAAAAACTCTCAAAATTAGAATCATATTCAGAAGGAGAAATTTATCTTGACAGTAGTAATGATAGTATAGACAATGAGGTATTTGTGATATAAAATTTGGACATATACGCTTCTAGATTTGCATTTATGTGTGTGTGTGCGGGAGGGGGTTGGTAGTTTTTATTAATTAGTTTAATATTTATTTCTAGATCTGCAATGTATGCTTTATGCATTTAAGTTGATTACTCCCCTATAAAATTCATATATGTGTGATGTGGTACACACACACACACACACACACATATATACACCACATTATTGTAATGTCCTCATCTTCGGAGTGATCACCTAGTGGAGATGGCTAGCCTATTTTCATTCCCGTAGGCTAGGCCAGAGGGCTCACGGAATATCCTATTAGGCAAGTTTTCATACTTATCCATTTTTGTAGGGCAAAATGATGATGTATTATGATGACATAATTTTGTGATAATTTTGGTGAAGTCAACATTAGTCAAATAATTTGCCCTAATTTAGAGCGACCCATTTGGAAAATGGAAGATGGAGGAAAATACGAAATTGCCTTAGGAAAAATAAGAAATAATTTGTGATGATTTTTCTTGTTGATGACGACTTCATTTGAGGTCAAAGGTATGAGGTATCATGTGCCAAATACGTTCGCCCTTGGAGAATGGAATGTTAGAGAAATATCATAAAATAAAGATAACTCACAGGTGTCTTGGGCGCCTAGAAGAGGGTCGGCCCTCTTGGAGAAGAAAAGAATAGAATAAAAGAAGATATATCCTTTTATGTGGTTGGCCAAGAGGTGGAAAAGACATAAAGGGAGCGGCTAGGAGGGAGTCGGTCTAGGAAAAGCCATAAAAAAGGAAAGACAACCTTTAATTTGCACATTGAGCACCTATCTTGGAGTGGTCGACCAAGCTTGGGATAAAAATAATAAAAATAAAAGGAAATTCTTGCCTAGGTCAGCCTAGGAGATGGAAGGAAAGATCATGTATAAATTTAAGAGTTCATTTGGAGGCATTTCATTTGGAGTTTATCTCTTTTGGCTGCAACGAAAGTTGGGCTTGAATCTAAGAACGAAAACCCTTGTGATTCTAGGTGAATTGGACGAAAACCTAATTCATCTTGTGGAGGTTTCATGATGGAAGCCTATTTGCACTTCATTGGAGATTCGTGAAGGAGAAGAGCTGAATTTTATAATCAGATTTCAAGATCAGATTTGGAGCAGCAGCATTGACAAGTTTGGGTGTTGATTTTAATCTAGGGTTTCATCCTAGAGTGGAGCGCCATCATTTGGAGAAGGGCGAATTGATTTTGTGGAGGCTGATTTGGAGTTTGAGGGCTAATTTCATCATTGCTAGGGTTTCCTAAACCCTAAAATCAGAGCAGCAGACCCAGTGCCACTTTGAGAGGAGTTTGGGGCATCTTTTGCATGTGTTTTGTCATCATAACCTAGCTGATGTAATTCACCCAGCTAGTGTTTGCATTGAAGCATTTTGTTTATCATAATTTGTTATGTATCAACCTAATTCTAGGTCTGATTTGTAACAGCAAAGATTTGATATGTATCTTGGCATGTTTGACCTATGCATTTGAATGTAATTGCACTTCCCGGAATTTCAGTTTGAAGCAGCAGGCAGAAAATCAGACTTGTTGATGCCGATTTGTTGCTCTACATTGTGTATTACATGGTGTAATTCATGCTTATGATGAATGTTAACTTGTAGCATCTTCTACCATCATTATTTTCCATGTTTGGATGTGTTTTATGTTCTCTGAAATATTTTAATTAAGACCAGAAAATCAGATCAGAATTCTAGGGTTTCAACAAAAAACAAAAATGCAGAAAACTAGGGCAGAATTCTGAAAATAAAAATCAGAACTTTAGGGCAAATCCCATTGGGGATATTACAATTACACATATATGAATTTTATAAGGGAGTAATCACCTAAAATGCATAAATTGAAGATCTAGAAATAAATATGAAACTAATTAATAAACCCCACCACACACACACATAAATGCATATCCAGAAGTGTATATGTCCAAATGTTATATACAAAAATATAAATAACAACAATAATATCAATCCACTCTATGCATATCTTGCGATCATGGTTTCCCATCAGACCTTGGTACTTTAAAGCGTCTTGTCAAACGGTTCATGTGTCTTGTCTACACTTCATTCTAGTGTAGGATGGATGGCTATAGGCAAATTTATGGAGCTTGGTCTAACACCTACTAGTTACATTAAAAGATATATATATATATATATATATATAGAGAGAGAGAGAGAGAGAGGGCACATGAACTATTTGACAAGATGCCTTAAAGTATTGAGGTCTTATGGGAAACCATGATTGCATGATATGCATAGAGTGGCTTGATGTTATTGGTGACAGGTGTTATTTATAATTATAATATATTTGTGTATATAACATTTGGACATATACATTTACAGATTTGCGTTCATATATATATTGACATTAATTGTATACAAATTTACATGTTATCATATAAATGCATAAGTATTTATATGAAATAATTTCCTACAATGGATGGGAAAAATTACATCAACTTTGTTTTACAAGGGAACACATACATATACATTTTTAGGTTTTTGCAAATATACAATACACAATTAAACTTTCTCATGTGGAGACCAAAAAATACAATTTTCTTTGGAGGATTATACTCACTCCCACAATGGTTTACATACACACTCCAAACTTGTACAATAGGCTTTCAATACAACAAATCCCATGTTTTCCAAGTAGTATGGCATTCAAGCCAAGAATTCAACAACCAAATTTACAAGTCTTCATTACATGCCTTCAAGATCTGCAAGTTTCAATTTAAAAAAATGGGAATCTGCCTATGGAGGTGCTAACCTCACAACTGTAGGATTGCACAACCAATCTACCCTCGAGATGGGAGAGCCAACTAGGAAACCCAATGGTCAACAAGCAACAAGGATTATACAAGCAATCACCTATACACCTATGAAACACACTAGAGGGGGATTTGTTCCAACACAATCACAATCCCAAAATGAGGACATTCTTACTAACACATAATATTTGTCCAAAAGTACACTAAGCAAGTAATAGAATACAATGTCTCCTACATTCAACACATAATAGCAAGATCATTTTCTACACTACATACATATATAGATGCAAGCAAGGGAATAACAAAGCATGAAGACTAATGGAGAGGTATGTTGAACGCAAGCATGAGCACGAGCAGGTTGCAGGTCCTATCGACATTTCTGCTTCTCCTTTTGAACAAAATGCTAGTAATAAGCCATTTGATAGCGAAGCAGGGGTTAAGGCGGGATTACAGCTCTCTGATCCCACTTCGACACTTGCTAGAAGTGATAAGGGTCCATTAGAACCACCCCCTGCTCGAAACAACTCTTTGGCTCAAGTGAACGGAGGTGCTAGGCCCTGCTCTGGGACTCTTGGCCACCCTCAGATGCCATTTATTGAAGTTGTAAACAGCTCGAGAGCTCAGGCCCACCCACCATAGGCTAGGGTTAGACCATTGCCATGTGCCTGTTCGTCTCCAGTGGTGGTGTGTGGCCCAAACGTTTCAGAGAATGAGGAGTTTTACCTTAAGCATGGAGTGATATGCATATTCAACGGTTTATGGCCTTCTCTTCCTGATCTTCACAACTGGATCATGGAATCGTGGAAACCCTTTGTGGAGGGTTAAGATCAAGCTTTATCCCAGTGCTAGGGGATTTTTCATTGCAACCTTGGCTTCCACAGAGGAGCGGGACTTAGTGCTGGATGGTAGGGTTGGGATGTGGGGTGAGCATTCGCTCTCCATCAAAGCTTGGGCTCAATCCTTCAATCCACTCACTAAGCCACTTAATATTAGACCAATATGAGTTCACTTCCGAATCTTCCTTTTCAGTTTTGGGAGGATTCTTGCTATGAGGCCATTGGCAACACTATTGGTCACTTCTTGAAGGAAGACTCTACAACCTCATATATAGGGCATACAACAGTTGCTCACATCTTAGTGGATATTGGCATCTCCAAACCCCTCCGTGGAGATGCAGTGTTGATGGTAGGGGAAAGGCCTTGGACGCAACAATTAGCCTATGAGGGCCTCCCTTTTAGGTGCAGAAGATGTTTCTCTATTGGTCACTTGGCCTCCAGTTGTCCTCACTCGCAGCAAGAGTGCGGCAACTTGGTGGAAGAATGCACTCATTGATCATTTGACTGTTAGCGCTTCCCCGGAGCATGGATCCTCCCAGGCGGACGAGCCTTCCCAGGAAACCTTGCTCGATCTCCTTGCAGAACCTAAGGGTGTGATGGCGGATAAGGTTGCAGCTGATTCCTATTCGTCTGATCATGTCGGGTCTCCTTCTTCACTAGCTCCGATTGTTTCTTCGGCTCCTGTTTGAGGCCAGACTGCTACTTCGTTAGTCCCGGTCATACCTTCAGCTCTGCCTACTTCTGGATCGGCTTCTTTGTGTGAAGCTTCTTTGGTTGCAACGTCTCATGAGGATCCCCTCATCTTGCCTTGCTCTAAGGATTTAAACTCAGAGTTTCCCTAGACAATGGTCCAACGTAGAAAAAAAGGACTCCCCAAATCTGTTGTTGATTTGCACCCTAGGGCCAAGGTAGTTAGATTTGCTTATTCTGGATCTGGTGTTATTTAGATCCCTTCTTTGGTTTTTATGTTTTTTCTGCAGGTTGTGTTGTTTGATAACCTACTTTATTTTTTCCGCTATCAATATGATGCCTATGCATTGTTTCTGGCTTGTTAGTTCCTATTTTGGTTGCCCTTTGGGCTATTTGTAAAGGGATCAACACCCTTGTTTTGTTGCTTATCATAATAAAAAACAAAGCATGAAGACTTATCTCTTTATGCTTCCTCACTAAAAGCAAACTACTATGATTTCCCAAACTCCTCCAAAATCTCCCTATCATTCCTCCAAGAATTCTCCAAGAAATGATCTCCTCCTCTTCAAAAGAAAAAAAAAACAAGAATGACTAGTCCCCCTTTCAAGATAATGAGGATGAATATATATATATGGGGTGCCATGTCACTCATCTTCATTTTATGGAATGGTGACACATGGCCCCCACCTCTCACCCTTATCATTCCTTACAATCCTAAATAAAATCACATGTTTCTTATGTATTCACACATGTGAGATCTGTTGGAAACAAGACAGATAACTGAGAGGGGAGGTGAATTAGTTATCTCAAAATTTCTTTAACTTTCTTTTCTTTTGTTAACTTAAAAATCAATGCAGCATCAAATTATATAAGCATATGTGATCATAAGAACAGAAATAAAATCAACACACATAACACAAGGATTTTTACGTGGAAAACCCTATTAAAGGAAAAACCACGGGGTGACTAACCCAAGATTGTATTCTCTGTTAAAAGAATAAAGGAGTACAAAATGGCACTTGCCAATTAGGGCTCACTGCCCGAGCACACTGCTCACAAGAGGCACACTGCCTACAAGAGACTCACTGTCTACAGAACTTACAGAAGGTAATCAAGTGTTTGAACTGATGAGAGGCATCTACAAATGCTAGAGTTCAGTTCCGGTTAGGCACAATACACTAATCTGATGCACTTCATTCTTCCTCTATTTTAGTGTTGTTGCTCTGTCACATACCGGACTTAAATTGATGCTTCCACACTTATCCTGCTTTTCTTCGCACTTTATTTCATCCTACTTCACACCACACACACTTACATACTGGAATCACTCTGGTATATATATCCGCATAAAGAATTTCTATCAACTTGCTAGTCGGCATCAAGAACACTGCAAGTAATTACTCTGTCGGCTAAATCCAAGCTTGATTTGTGATGCGTATCAAAAACATAGATAGAGAAATCATTAATCATGTCGGCCAACAATGTATGATCCCCCAAATAGCTTGATCAACACCTTTTACTCATCCGGATGAGGTCTGATGCTCTGTCGGTCAGTTCTTCCTCTGTCTGCTCTACTTGACTGCAACCCGATGCTCAGATGCTCGTATCTTTTCCATGCTTTACTACCGGAGGCTAAATCTCTAGAATATAGTAGTCATGATACTCTTCTTGACTTATCCAAGTCCGTAACTTGCTAAGTTACACCATCTGAGAGATCTGGACCTGATTGTCGGACCTTGTTGCATACTCTGTTCTTGTTCACCGGACCAAAACAATCTTCAATCTGACTTCCGATATAGGTATACTATGTATTGCGGATATGTGGGATAGACTTTGTTGCATCAATGACAACACTCATGAAGCCACACAGTGTCTCTTGCCAACAATCTCCCCCTTTGGCATTGATGGCAACACTTAGTGAAAAATGGCTAAGTGTCGCAGTAACTCCCCCTTGGCTGATGCTCTGTCTTTTGCACTGTTATACCGGAACTCCCCCTTAGCTGGATTCCACATTTTTCACTACTCTTCACTCCCCCTTTGACATCAATGGCAAAGGGCAAGATCCGCATACCAAAAATTAGCAAAAATTATTCTATACATGGCCGCATAAGTATATATGAATTATATGTTATACTTATATATACTTAAGTATATCCACAAAGGTGGCCTTCAACTGTACAAATTTTGTGGCCCAGCTCTGCTTCATCCTGTCCAAAATGGAGATGTGACCACTCAACAAAAATGCATATGCTTCTACCCTTTTTAAATCTGTCGGATCACTAGTCCGGTCTGTGGTCTGGGCATCTGTCAAGGCCTCATGCATTGCCTCTTAAGGATAATTATCCCTCTAAGTTCACTCATCCTATTTATTATATCCTTTTTTTCTTTGTTCAGCCTCTTTATTTAATTTATGATGACAATGGCCTGGCATTCTTGATTCATTAAGGATGTAGTGAGGGGATCAAAATTCTGAGATAAACTTGACAGTTTACCTTCTTTTCAATATCCTCTGTCACTTTGGGCCAAGATAGGCAAAATTTGTACAAGTCCCCACCATCTTTAAGAGCATTTTCAAGACTCTTAATTCCAATGTCTAAGGTCCTCCTGTCGTTAGTAATCAGTCTTTGCACCTCAGAGAATCTCTTTCCCAAAAACTCCTTCCGGACCTTTGCTTCTGTCGATTTCTCTAAAGATTCAAAATGAGTGCCAACAGAATTGACCAAAGATTTTAAGTTACCAGATGGAGAGGAAGAAGGATCCTTTTGAAATGATGGCATGATCTTCTCTAGCATTCCGGATGCAATCTCCAACAACTCACAGTCTTCCATGTGAGATTTCAGAAGTTTTTCTTTTGCTTTGGCTTGAGCAAAAGATGTTATTTTCATTGTTTGGACCAGAGAGAATAGAAATTTAGAGGTCCTTGAAATAGCTCAGGCTCATCTATTTCCATCATTTCTTTGTTCAAGAAATTCTTCACTGCCTCTGCAGTGTCTCTTGCCAAAGATTGAGTCTTCTTTTCCTTTTGGATCTCAAAACTGTCATCATAGGTCTTCTCTGCTTGTTCTTCTTCTTTTCCCTTGACCTCCTCTTCTTGACTCACTTTCTCCTCTTTTCTTCCTTCTCCTTCAGCTCCTGAGTCTGGAATGTCTGCAGTGGGATCCGGAGGAGAGATGTTACCTGTGTTTACTGCTCCATGAACTTCCTCTTCCGGAACAAAGGAATCCAAGTCCTTAGACTTCTCTTCATCTATCTCTTTTGATCCTTCTACATTTTTGTCAGAAGATTCTTCATTGGTTACATTTAATCCTTCAACATGCATGGTAGAAGGTTCTTCATCTGTTTCCTCTACAATAGGAAGATTGAATCTTTTGAAGGCATTCTGGAGGATGTCTTTTGTATCTCTTGCTACTTGGTCAGTTTCTCCAAGCATAAGTTTATTCATTCTTGCTTTACTCCGGAATTCATCCTTACAGTTCTTAAAGATCATGTCCATTTGCTTTGGAGTAATAGAAGGATAGACCTGAATTGCAATTTGTTCTCGGATCTCTAAGTCTTTTGCCTTTGCATTCTCCTTTCTTAGTTCAAGTACCTTCTCTAGACTTTTGGGAATTAATGATATAATTTCAATGAATGCTTTATTGTAAATAGTCAGGTACCTGACAGTAGCTTCTTCTAAAATCCTCTTGTCTGTATCATTGTATTCATCATAGAACTCTGTTACTGGCTGCAGGTTCCCATCCACAGTGACTGCCTTGATGATGTCATCAATGGAAAGAGTAGGCTTTTCAACAAATTCTTCTGCCTTTTCTTCCTTATTTTTACTGGCAGAGTATTCTCCAGATGTTTTCTTCTTCATTTTCTTGATTTCCTCATCAGATTATGTTTCTTCATCATCTTTGAGGCTTGTGTATGACCTTGTGTCTTTGGTTTTTGTCCTCATTTCTCCTTTTCCAGATGTCTTGACTTCCGGTTTGGTGGCCCTTGAGCTTTTAGGAGTGGCAGGTGCAGAGCTCTTGGAGGATCTAGTCCGGGAGGAGGCTTGTACCGAAACACTTCCTTTCTTTGCTTCTTGTTTCTCTTTCTCAACCTTCTCCATTTTCTCTCTGTTTGCATCTACTACTTCTTTTGATATGCCAAATCTTTTGGCAATTTCCTCAACTTCCCTTCTAACTTTCCTCTTTATCTCCGGTTGTCTTAGCTCAACATGTATTTTTACACTTAGTTCTTGAAAGGTTCCAAACCTTTCTGCCTCAGGGTCCTTGGGCTAGCTCAACAGGTGTTGAATATGTAGTTCCAGGATTTTCTCATTGACCTCGTATCCCATTGGCATTATCCAAACTGTTCTGGGCTCAACTGCCTCCATTAGGCATTGGTCAGTGTCAACCATGAAGCACACTGTATCCTTGTATTTTTCAACTATGGATTGAGGTATTCTCTCTCTGGCTTGCATCATGCTTTGGAAGTTCTTAAAATAACCCCATAGAGCTGTGTTTTGAGCTTTAGCATCACCAAGTCCATACATATAGTCTCTAATCTGGATTGCAACTGGTTTATCATTTTGCCATACCCAACCACTTGATCCGGGTAGCTCATTCATGTAATAGAAGAATAAACACAGTATTAAGCAACCATACTTAAAGGAGTTCTTATCCTTCTTGATCTTCTGCAGGTTTTCTAACAGTTGATTTAAAAGAATATCACATAGGTCATAATCTGCATTCTCCCCCAACATCTGATATGCAGCATTTATTGCAGTCCCAAACACAAAATTCTCCATGCTAGAATGATAGATCTTAGACCTAATTATCATTGAGGCAAATTTGACATCCGGATCTGTGATGTCATCTATGGTCATTGCTCTCTTGTCAAACTTAGATCCGGTGGCTTCAGTTACTATCTGGTTCTTGACCGATTTGAGTGCAGGTAACCCACCAGATGAGTGTAGTCCAGTTACTGCCCTGATGGCATCTTTTGTTATCTTGAAGGGCCTCATTAACCACATGAAATTATCATGCATCCTGCTTAGGACATACCGGACCCAATCATCTTCCGCAAATCAGGGAAAGTGTATGCAATGTCTGAAGTGTTTATCCCGAAGGGCTTTGTATTGAGGTTTGAGTTCAAAACTATCATCTATTAGTTGTTTGTGATAGATGTCCATCAATTTAGAGTCTCCAAATTCCTCAATGTTGGCATGAATATAGACCCTAACATCTTCTACATGCAATACCCCATGCGGAATGCTAGAAAATGTGCCTAAAGGGTCAACTTCTAGAGATTTATAGGGATGTTTCTTGAATTTAGGGCGCGGCCTATCAGTGATCTTAACAACCATTGGAGTAGCCATCTTGCAAAAGATTCAGAGAGAGATTTTCAGAATAGAAGTACCTTTTTACGCTTTAGGGTTCGAAATAGGAGCTGGAACAAATCGTTGGTTCAGTTTGATTTTGCAGTTTGATCTTTGAGTGAGTTGTGGAAACTTTGATACAGAGCTCTTCTTTTCTTCTTCTCGAATGCAAATGTGCAAATAATGAGTGAATGAACCCTTTTAACCTTGCACAAACCCTAATTTCCTCTTGCAATAAATGCACAACTTAAGTTATCTGGTTGCCCTGTTCTGAGAGAGACCTTCTCGAATCACTGTGTTGTACTTAGAATCTTTTTCGGTGAGGACTGACAATGTATCTTCTTTCTTCAGTCATGCCATGGATCCGCAAATCAAAGTATTTCAATTTTGAATCATACCAGATCTGTCTGTGAAAATCCTGCTTTACCGGATGGTTGTCAAACCGGATCAACTTGAGCGGTTAAACTCTTGCAAAACTCCATGCGGATCTTTCATATTTTTACTGAGGGTTATATAGATATTTTTTCTGAGAACCCTTTAATCTGTAGCATTCCATGTGCCGAATTTAAGCACTAATTGACTGGCTAGGGGAATTTGTTTTTCTCTGTGACTCCCCCTGAGCCAGAGCTCATCTGTTTAGTTTCCGGAAGGAATATCAGCACCGGATTTCGGTGCGGATCCATCTCCAATATTTTATGTACTCTTCTTCACCCAAATCTTGCTCATCTCCTTTTGAACTTCATCCGCATTTACTTTACCTTTGCCTTTATCTTGTTTTTTATTATGTTGCACCGGACCCTTTTTATCCTAATTTTTATTTCTGCAAAATTTGGCAATATGACCGGATCTATTGCAATTGTAGCAGACAACATTTCTTTGCATATTTGATTGATATCCTCTTGATCTGCAGTGATTAGCCATATGTCCCAATCTATTGCATGCAAAGCATCTACCATTGAATGAATTGTTTATTTGCATGTTTTTGCATTCATGAGATTTGTAACCATACCTTTTGTAGTTGAAACATTGTCCAGAGAAGGATGGATTAGTTTGATTCATTCTCCTTCTGCACTGAGTTGCTTTATGACTGAAACTGTTGCAATTGAAGTAATATCCATTGAAGGATGGATATCTTTGAACATTTGGTTTCCTTACCGGAGGTCTTCTAAGCATGTTTCTTTGGTTTTCTGATCCAAAGTGCTTTTGACCAGATCCGGAGCTTTCACCTTTCTCATATCCCAAGCCACACTTATCATCTACCCTCTTTTGGCTCTCAAGAAGAACTTCAAGTTGGGCTGAGCTTCTCTTGAATTTCTCTTTGTATTCATTTGTTATTTGAAGACTTTGTTTAAGAGTGTCTATCTGATTCTCAAATTGTTCTTCATTATCTCTAGCTTCTTCAAGATCAGATTCAAGATGCCTGATTATTCTGTTCATTTTGTGGCAGTCCTATGTCTTCTCCTTGAGGGATTGTTTTAGATTATCTTCACTTTTCATTTTTTCTTCAATTTCTTGGTGAATCTCATAACCCCTGATTCCATTTCATGCCTTACCATAATGACCTCTTTCAACAGCTTCTCACATAGCTTATTTTTCTCATTCAAATCTTCATTAGTATCATTGTCTTCACTCTAATTGGCTAATTTTTTAAGTAGTTCCTTTCTCTTTTTCACATCCATTGAGATTCCCAGATCTTCCTCAAGCTGTTAGGCTTTGTTTAGAGGAACTGAGCTCTGATACCAATTGTTGGAAACAAGGCAGATAACTGAGAGGGGGGTGAATCAATTATCTCAAAATTTCTTTAACTTTCTTTTCTTTTGTTAACTTAAAAATCAGTGTAGCATCAAATTATATAAGCATGTGATCATAAGAACAGAAATAAAATCAACACACATAACACAAGGATTTTTACGTGGAAAACCCTGTTGAGGAAAAAACCACGGGGTGACTAACCCAAGATTGTATTATCTGTTAAAAGAATAAGGAGTACAAAATGGCACTTGCCAATTAGGGCTCACTGCCCGAGCACACTGCTCACAAGAGGCACACTGCCTACAAGAGACTCACTGTCTACAGAACTTACAGAAGGTGATCAGGTGTTTGAACTGATGAGAGGCATCTACAAATGCTAGAGTTCAATTCCGGTTAGGCACAATACACTGATCTGATGCACTTCATTCTTCCTATGTTTTAGTGTTGTTGCTCTATCACATACCGGATTTGAATTGCTGCTTCCACACTTATCCTGCTTTTCTTCGCACTTTATTTCATCCTACTTCACACCACACACACTTACATACTGGAATCCCTCTGGTATATATATCTGCATAAAGAATTTCTATCAACTTGCTAGTCAGCATCAAGAACACTGCAAGTAATTACTATCGGCTAAATCCAAGCTTGATTTGTGATGCGTATCAAAAACATAGATAGAGAAGTCATTAATCATGTCGACCAACAATGTATGATCCCCCAAATAGCTTGATCAACACCTTTTACTCATCCAGATGAAGTCTGATGCTCTGTCGGTCAGTTCTTCCTCTGTCTGCTCTACTTGACTGTAGCCCGATGCTCAGATGCTCGTATCTTTTCCATGCTTTACTACCGGAGGCTAAATCTCTGGAATATAGTAGTCATGATACTCCTCTTGACTTATCCAAGTCCGCAACTTGCTGAGTTACACCATCTGAGAGATCCAAACCTCATTGTCGGACCTTGTTGCATACTCTATTCTTGTTCACCGGACCGAAACAATCTTCAATCTGACTTCCGGTATAGACATACTATGTACAGCGGATGTGTGGGATAGCCTTTGTTGCCATCAATGACAACACTCATGAAGCCACACAGTGTCTCTTGCCAACAAGATCTAGGAAAGAGCAATGTACTTGTACACTCTTTTTCATGCATGCTCCTAGAAAGCGCTCCCACATGTGTGGCCATTGGTATGAGGGGTGTACTTGACACAATCCTTCATACATGATCTTACGAAGGAGAGATTTGAAAATTGACAAGTCAATCTTTTATCTCCTTCATGCATGGTCATGCACCCTCTTTCCAAGGGGCTTAGATGGATGATGAGGGGTGTACTTGACACAATCCTCCATACATGATCTTACGAAGGAGAGATTTGAAAATTGACAAGTCAATCTTTTATCTCCCTCATGCATGGTCATGCACCCTCTTTTCAAGGGGCTTAGATGGGTGACATCTAGCCCAAGGCTCAAAATTTGTAGCCCAAAAGGTACCCACCCCATAGGTGGTTTCCTAAGGGGTCTATTTTCACCCAAAAATATGAAAAGAAAAAAGACATTTTTACCCTTTTCAAAACCGACTTGAAGTACAAATCTGAGTTTGCATTCTAAGGAGACCTCTACCCACACTTTACACTCACTTTCTATTAGATGGGAGAGAACACATAGTTACTTACTATCACATTGAAATAATCCCCTAAAATAAAAAACCCATATAGAATAACTTGGTTCACATTAGGGCCTTAGTCCATACTAGGTTAAAACGTTTGGCTCACCGAGGTACACAGTCAAATTGTGAAACAATGGAAATTGCGATATGTTGGCTCCCTCATTCTCCCATTGGTAATTGCACCTGCACACTCATTGCAAACATTAGTATGTTCATGGTGTATATAGCCGAAGAGACTTAATTGAAATTACATTATTTCGTTGCAATAAAGAAAAAACCACATACATAGTAATCACATTTCGATCATCATTAGCTTATACTAATTGTTGATGATGTTTTTTGGACAACACAACAATAGAATAAAATGTCGAGTATCTTATCCTCTCTTGATCAAAGCTTCCTGAATGCTGAATTATATGATCAAACAAGAACGCTCCAAGGTTCCTTTGATGTCAGGTCTTGACTTGTACGTGGATATACTCAGTGAATGAATGTGATCTTGCTGATAATCACAAAGGGACTTACGCTGAATTCCTCCTTCTTCATGAACATGAATGTAATTACTTGCTCCTTGAATGTGAATGAATGGAACTTCTTCAATCAAACTTAAAAGAAATATCAAAAGATTAAGGGTTTAGAGAAATCTAATCTAAGGTCAATGAAGCAATGATGATGTATGAATAGACAAACTCCTCAATAAACCTAACTCCACTTCGCCAAGAATGCCTACAACTACATGGAGTAGGTGCAATCTCCTGAGGTTAGCGAATGGTTTTCAAATCATGAAAGCTCATATAAACACCCATTGGACAGTGCAACTCAAACAAGCATCCACAATCGAACTTAAACAAATGATGATGAAGCTCAAACTAACTTTACACAACACTTCACCAACGATGAATGTCAAAAGCGTGAGCTAAGAGTTGATCAAATATTCAATACAACATGCATTACATCAATGAGTTACTACTCTACTTCTAATCTACTTAGAAACATCTCTTCATTTCATCAAGATACAAGAAACCATGTTATTCCACAAGACAACACTTAACACCAAGCGAGCTCCAATGTGATTGCATTAATCTTGAAAAATATTTACAACAATCTTCAAATACTCTCAGAGAATTTCGAGTCTCTTTCTATTCTACTCTTCTACTCTACTGCCTACTGACTAATTGTGAACTAACTGTTACAAATGAGGCAACAAGGCCTTTATATAGAGTTCCAAAATTACAATGAATGGCCTAGATCAATTAAAGTAGCCAAGGGCCCAGATCATGCCATCTCAGCAATTAGTTACAACAACTTGCTATTTTTAGTACATAAGAGAGGCAATGAAGGCACATTTTTCAAGAAGATAAGGATGAAATAGAATCTTTAGAGCATCTTCCACATGGGCGTCCTCTTTAGCTTCTTGCTTGTTGTAGATACATTGAATGTAGTCAGGCGATGTGGCAACATTTGATTGGTAAGGATGATGCGCATGCCACGTAGGTGCCACCTCAGCAACTCTTATGGGCTCCAACAGTTAATTCAATTTGCTTTTGAGCATATTCCCAAATTGCATCATCTGTGTGATGTCTTTGAATGTCATTGCTTTGATGAACTTGAACGCTTAGGAATGTATCCTTGCTAATTTCGCCTTGTTCTTTGTAAGTCGGATGTGTATGATACATGCTGCTCATTTACTTAACTCTATGATACTTCTTCTCTTGGCAGGATATATGTTGATCTTCTTTGAATACTTCTTCATGGAGAGTAGTGTAGATGATGCTTCCTTCATGATTTGGAGTAGGAGACCTCTCTCAGAGACTTGAAGATTCAGGAAGAACTTGAAGCTCGATGGATGGATGTCTTCTCTTGACGCAGATGATGAAGTGTACTTGCACGATGAACTTGAAGTGTTCTCTTGGAGTAGTAGCATGATGTTTCCTCTGTTGTGATTGCCTTCTATCTTCACTCTTGGTTCCAGGCGCCTGGCTCCTTGGATGACTCCTCAGCTCCATTCATTCTCCTGCAACACAAAGAAAGCCACATATCAATTCTTTGGCCTTATAACACAAAATAATCATTATTAAACATTTATTAATCCTTTCCAAGCCGAGGCGCACATCTAAGTCTCTGGAGATGCATAAGTGCGCCTAGCATCAAATGGCTTCATATTTGCTATGTTTGTGATTTCAATCAATTGAACTAGTCTTAAAATGATTCTCTCCCTTCATGCGCCAACTTAGTGATGTAAACTCATGCATTTTTCCTAAGGCGCAGATTTGGGCTTGCACAGAGGTGAAAGTGTGCCTAACATAGTTAGCCCTATATTGGTCATTTCAGTGATTTCAAACAACTGGGCATGTCTTATAATGAATCTCTCTCTCAAGCGCTCCCTTAATGATGTCAATTCATGTGCTCTCTCTTTAAGGCGACAATCTAGGTTTGTAGAAGTTGAAGAGTGTGTCTTCATACTTAGTGCATCTTCATGATTTCAAACTCATATTGATGCTTAAAGATGTTTAGTTCTGACCAAGTATATATCATTCATCATTAATTCATACCCTTACAATTGAGGCGCACTTTTAGGTTGTGGAGATAGAAAAATGCGCCTAACTAAGTTTTGAACCCTCAGTAATCCTCCAAGCACTCATTTGTCAATGCCAGTGATGATTAAACAAGTCTTAATCCAAGGAACATATTTAGGTCTCTACAAGTCAAGAAATGCACCTAGCTCTTCTTGCCTCAAGGTAATCAAGTTTCAAGGTTCCAAGTCTCTTTCCTTTGCAAGGCACACATTTAGGGTTGTCCAATTGAGATCTTGCGCCTAACATGTTGGCTTGCTTTTTGGCATTCAATGACTTCAAATAATTGCTTACATCTTCAGGATACCTTCTATCACTAAGCGCTAGATTCCCTAGCTTCATACACTTAACTTTCCAAGGCGCCAGAATTGACTCCCAAAGGTGAGAAAGTGTGCCTTGCTACCCTAGGCTTGTTTTTCAAAATTTGCTACGTCAAAATAGTTCATACTTCATCCTTGGGCACAAAATAGGTCTCCAGATGATGTTTTTCCTACACTAATCTTAGGCGCAATTTTAGGGTTCTTCAAGTGCAAATTGGCGCCTAGGATACTTAGCTTGTTCTTTGACATTCAATGATTTCAAATTCATGTTTAAATACTTAGGAAACTCTCCTTTACTAGGCGCCAAAATTGGTATGTTCAGGTGAGAAAATCTGCCTTAGTTACTAAAAGCACTTGTTTAAACTCCCATGAGAACACTTCATCTCTAGGCGCTCACTCTCATGTTTACATGTTCTTTGTTTCCAAGGCGCCAAAATTGGTCTCTGGAGGTGGAAAAGTGCGCCTCATCTTGGAGACAGTAACATGTTCAATCCATGGCTTCAATTCAGTGCACAAGTGTCCAGAGGACTTACTACCTCAAGGTGACATCAATCTTCAAGGTTCCACACCTCCTCTTGCCTAGGTGCACATTTGAGGTTGAACAAGTGGAAAAGTGCGCCTCACATACTTAGGCTAGTTTTTCAAAATTTTCTAAGTTTCAAACACTGCTTGTTGATCTTAGGCGCAAGAATGATATTTCTCTCCCACCTAGGTCTAGGCGCACTTTAGAAGTCCTACAGATGGAGATCTGCGCCTAGATTACTTAGTCATTTTCTTGTAAAACTTTCTGAGTTAAACATTTCATACTTCATCCTTAGGCGCTAGATGATGCCTTGTCCTCCAACAAGCTTAGGCGCACCTTGGGGGTTGATCAGGAGTGAAACAGCGCCTAAGGCTTCTAGGGTCATTTCCTTGCAAAGTTATCAATGTTCAAAGCATCCTAAGGGTCAAAACATCAATCTCAAGCAAGGCGCGTTGGTTTGGAGTGGATTGGAGGCTTGTGTGTTGGAGGCGCAACTTACCTTGTCATTTCCACCGACTTCATCATGAAACAAACCTAAGACATCATCCAAAACTAAAGGCAAAACATCGGAGCTCAAAAACAGGGGTCCCCATTTGCAATGGGGCAATGTTGTGATAACGTCACAACACTAATCATATTTTAGTTCATTCGCATTATAATCTTGATACAATTTTTCGTAACTCTATTATTCATGATGGACATAATTTCAATAATTAAAGTCATGATGTTATATAACATTTAGATCTAATCCAATCTCATTATATTACAATGACAATTAAATTCTCAATTATGTACTACTATGAAGGTTGAGTTTAGATATCATCATAATACTCAATTTATCTTAGGGCAACTCCATGCAAGGTCACAATTAGTAAGATAACGTGCATTCACAATTTACCAAATCTACTTATCGGGAATCTTACCTTCAACGAGGTCAATGCCAGTCGTTGAGTTTACATAATTATCAATTTCAATGAGTCATCCTGAAGATCCATTTGGTCATAATCCTACTCGTGGACAATTCTATTGTCAAGGAATGTAACCATTTTGATATAGTTTTAATAGTTGACTAGAAAACCATAATAGTATAAATCTCCCTCCAAATTAACCCTGCTATTACAAGTTAGACCATTTATCCAAATGTAATTCAATCACTTAAAGTTCATTAATTAGCCTTATCTGACCAGTTACATAGTCACATTTTAAAATCTAACAGTGCATGGAAATCAATGTGTAGTTTACAAAGAAAGATGAAAATGTTAGACTATCACATGCAAGTTCTGCAATTAACCAGAACTAATGAAATCATTAAGCGTAATAGGTGTGACTAGAGTCACTGAAGGTTTGGGGGCCTCACACTTTATATCTATTGTTGAACTAGAGGTAGAGATAAATATGTATAGGTGCAAGAAGAAACATAGTTGAGTCAAACCATGAAAACGTACCATTTATAGAATTGTTTTTTCTGGCTTATTGTATGGGTCTGCATTTCTGTGTCATGTTTATACGAGAATGCAGAAATTTTAAGGCAAGCAGTTTCAGTAAGACTTAAGCTCCAGAGGAAGCCAATGAAGACATGGGAAGACAGCAACTATTGTGGAGGGTGGGCAAGGATTGTTGCTGACGTTGATTCCCCTGGTGCATTTTTTATCAAGGTGTAAAGACAAAGCATAATTTCCATGGTCCCAATGAAAATTAAGCTATTAGACACATGTTTTCCATTGTATTTTTTTGCAGGTCTAGGGTCCCTAACCCTAAGTAACTTAAGCCACTGTAAAAAAACTGTTGGATAGCTGAGAACACTTAGAATTTCATTGCCCTAATCAATATGATCCTATTGTAAAAAATTCATAATAAGTTCCACGTTGAGAAGAAACACCAATATCTATTGAAAAATCCCTCTCCAATAAAATAATATAAATCACTACAAGTAAATCCTTAATCATAGTCCTTGAAAGTACCGAAGATGATCTTCAAATGTTTCGCCCTTTCTTATTTTTTCAATAGAGCCATCATCTTCTACCTGCACAAAATCCCATACCCTTAAATTGTATGAAAAGTGTGCATTTGTGCATTTTGGATAAGATGTTTTAACTTGAGAAACAACAGATTTATTTTTCCTTAACGATTTCTTACCCAGTATTCTGCTGGCCGCAATTTCATGTTGTAACATGATGCCATACTCATGCAATATGCTCCAGCATCATGAACTACTAATCCCGCTCCCTAAACAAGAACCAAATCGGTAGAGTTACTCTTCTGAAAATATCTTTCAAGCAAATAGAACTATAGAGAAAGATGAATTTAGCATCAATGGCTTCGCTTCCATCTACTTAACAGAAACACATGGACCCACCTTTTGTGGCATAGGCAGATCCCTATCCTTTCCTAAAAAGTCTGCAGACTCGCAGACAGGACCAACAATATCAAATGTTGAAATATTTGAATACACATGAGGTGGAGAAACTAGCTCGATATGCTGTGTGTATGAAACAAAATCAGTTAGTGAAGCATGTCCTGGAGGTAGTACACTATGGGACAACAGAGAGTTTATAACCCCAGTAATTTCTAAGCTTGCACTTGTGTTTTCTGATATGGGACAAGCCACAGTAATAGAAAACACCAAAATTTAAATCATCTAAGCCTAAGGAATCATTATGAAATATAGTATATACAAAGCTGAAATTGAGCATCACTACAAATGACAGAGTTTAATATTAAGAGCATATGACTCACATGGTAAGCTCCATACAAGCTAGGGCATATCAGTTCTGCCATGCTGCCATCAATGACAATAAAGTTTTTGTTACCATTTGTTTTAACCCCAATAACTCTGTTCACAAGAGCACAGGTGTTTGCCACAAGCGACCTCCCAGGTTCAATAATAAGTTTAACATTTCGAGACAACACTAGTTCCCTCACCTGAAACATACGCCAAAGGTACATTTTGCAGAAAACTTTGCATCACGAGGAAACAAAGAAGGTTCATATATTAATAACTTGAACTGCAAAAGATTCTTACAGAATTAATAAGATCCATTGGTGTAGAAAGCACTGCACCAGAATGGCTGTAGTCAATGCCCAAGCCTCCTCCAATATTTAAATATTGAATATCAAAGCCCTGATCCCGTATTTGATCAATGTATTGGACCATCAAATTTGCTGCATCCCTAAATATGTCCACCTATAGAAAACATAAATAATGAGCAGAAAAATTCTACAATTTAGAATTTCAAGGACAAACCAAAATCTACAACAAGGCATGATATCCCCTGGCTGACAAGGTACAAATTTTCTAATATTTAAAGTAACAATTAAAAAAGAGAAATTCTAGTGTCATTTTCCAGTATATAATATCTAGATTCTACGTTACAAACTAATATTCAAAATCATGTTAACACAAAATCTCATGCAATCAACCGTTTCCATTAGCATTATGGAAAAGCCAGTATAATCAGCTTTAAACATGAAAAAAAAAAAATTTAAAAGCATATCTTATAATTCTTTGACAGCATATTTTATGTACTGTTCTAAGGGTTCATAACTAAAAAAAAGCATATATTGTACTTCTTTGACAGCTATATTTATGCACTGTCTTAAGAGTTCATCATGGGATCTCCGTCAGAACCTTTAAATAACATTTACTAGGGAGAAATTCACTATCAACCCTAACTTCTTTTAATGTGGACATTATTCCAGTAAAACTCAAATCCAAGACAGAATTTGGGAATAAAAGCTAATATATTTACTGCAAGCATTAAAAACTTTCCAACAATATATTGCAGGCGTACAAAAAAATAGTGTTTTAACCTAGTTTCCTTACATTTTCAGCATGCTCACATCAGCAAACCTGCATTCACAAATGCAAATAATTGTCAGTTCCAAGTCACTTCATTACAATTATTGTGATCTATCCTTGACAATGCACGTGAGAGAAAAGAGCATTTGGAGGACTTGTGCCCTATTCAATGGAAAACCTTACTCTAGGGTCAACAACACTGCAAGATGTTATCAAGTTTCAACAACATTAAAGAAAATTGGATAGGCAACATCTTTGCACCAACCCAAAAGTTCCCACTAAATAGCAGGTGAAAGTTCATTGGCTTGACTTCCTAAATGCAGGAAATTAGTGTCATGTTTTTGTCACAAAACAAGCTGAATTTTGGCATGAATAAACTAGACACCTTAATTTACCTACCCACAGGCCCAAATTATTAAAACTAAGCTGCAAGTCTGAAGACGTCTTTTTTGTCTTTACAGCATGTGGTGCAAGGCTGAGACATCAAAATGATCCCAAGAATAAAGGCATCATCCAAGAAGTTCAAGCTTCAATATGGAACATTTAGGAACCCATAGATTATTTTCAACATATTAAATACATCCATTCCCAAACGAGAAAGAACGAGAGAGAGAGAGAGATTGCATCCTTTCCATAGCTTTCATAGTTGATATGAACAGAAAAATGTCAATGGTCAGAGATAAGGTGATGGTCACACTTTCCACAGCTGAAAGGAGATGTAGATAGATTCCATACTCCAAGAGAGCTTCTTTGTATTTCCAACAGTGAATAAAGTATAGCTTGTGCTGGAATTATTTCCCACATTGGAATTCTCCAAAATAAATCCGAGAGCTCTGACATGATTGCATTTATTATGTTGTTCATTATAGTCATTTCCATTTTACATTGTTGTAAATTGATGGTATGGGTGATTGGGCATTTAATACTAATAAGATGAATAATGGTAATTTGCATTAGAGAAACCATACAAACATCTAGAATGCCTTGCTTAGTTCTAGGGCACTAGCTATTAGATTTGTCCAAACTAGAGATGATTCAAGGGAAACTAGAGATCCATCCACCTTTTGAATGTTGAACAACTGCTGAACCAGATTTCTTTCTTACAAACCCTTCTTTTCTGAGCACCTTAAACTCACAAATCTGCTGATCCACCCACTCTCTATCCACAGCTTTGGAACAAGCACAACCAAGCAGCTCAGACCTTAAGGGGTTTCTCTTATACCATGCGAAAATAATCCTGCATCGCCCCAATTTCCCTGCACAGGAAGAAAAAGGATGCTTCCTCAAAATGATTGATCCTCCCAAGATATCATTCTGCTTGGAAGAAATGGAAGGTAGGCTTTCGATGGTCTCGATGGTCAAGGAGAAAGCCCTGATCTGCCAACTCATGGGTGTCTTCCCTGGACCTAAATAAAACACTGAAGACTTGGATTCAGAAAAAATGGAAGCCGATGGGAACAGTAAAAATTTTGATGGTGCCTAAATAATACTTCTTGGCCATTTTTGCATCCAAGCAAGAAGGAGAAAGAATATGTCAACAAGAACCATGATTCCTCAACCAATATGTACTTTTCATGAAGCACTAGGCCTCAACATTCAACCCAATAGAGGATCTGCCTACTACCTAGCATGATACCTGTTTGGGTTAGGCTCCCCTTCTTCTTAGTGAATACTAGCAAGACATTCTTTGAAAAGGATTGGTTCAACAATTGGAGAATAAATTGCTTCATCATATTTGACCAGAAACTCAGGAGTTTTAGATTATGCCTACATCTGTGTTAATTTAGATCTAGACAAGCCACTTCTAGATAGGGTCATTCTTGATCTTGATAGAATCAAGTGGAAGCAGTCCCTTGACTATGAGAATATCCCCTTTAGATGTCAGACCTGTCATGAATATGGGAAGCTAGCCAAGGCATGTCTATCTGAAGTAAAAGGCAAAATTCTCACCAAGAAAAACACAACCAAGGAGTCCAGCAAACTCCAAATAGTTAAGAGCACTATCACACTCGACTTACAAAAAATAGCCTCCTTCATGAGCAGAATGATGAGAATAAATTCAGTGAAGCATATGTCAGAAAAAATAGACACAAATCTGATGACCACGTGGCACACCCACAAACAACCAGTTTGCCACATGGAATCTTATAGGAAACAAACTAGAAGAGACACCAAAGGAGAAAGTCAAAAATGGACCTACAGAATACAGGACCAAGAGGGATCATCCCCCACAAAAAAATGAGGTCATTCTTTCCAAAGCAAAAGCCAAACACCCAAAGGCAAAAGGTCAATCAAAAGCAGGGATAGTGAACACTCTCCCAACTTTACTGGAGATGAAGCACAATAGCAAACTGTTTGGTGCACAAAAAAAAGGTTCAATCCAGAATTTCAACCGTTGGATCTATGCATAGCAGGTACCAGCAAATCAAGTGCCTTGCAAATACAGACACCTAATGTAATTTGCTCAAAAGAGAAGGTTTAGAGCCTTAGACATTCCTAACCCAGACTTGCAAAATCAATGATAATTATCTCTGGGAATATATGGGGGATAAGTGCCCTCAATAAATAACACCTATTCCATATTAAAGTTAAGCCTCACAACATAGATCTGATTCTCCTTCATGAGACCACTAGATTTGAAGATCTTTGGAGAAACCAATTCAAAAGCCTGCGGAGCAACAAGCACTTTCACTACCACAAAATAACGAAATCAGCAACTTTATGGAATCCACAAAGGTATGACCCAATCTCCCACACAACTCATCCTTGGGATGTTGCTAGTGTCTTCTCATCTGAATTCAAAATATAGTTTTGCATAGTCAATGTCTATGTCTTGTTGGTTCCCAAAATAGCAGAAACCCAAAACCCTTAAACATTTCACAATCACCAAGGCCAAGGGTATCGTCAAGGTGATTGAGAGGTTTATCAATAGGTCAAGGGCAATCTCGGCCAACTAACAGGAGTGGGTATACTCCTCTGCACTTCAGGCTCAGCTAGACCTAGGAGGGATATTCCTGGAGGCATGAAATAAAACACAAACAACATAACACAGCCATACCCAATGTACACTTGACCCCAAAGATGTCACTAGGTCAAGACAAACTGGCTGCACATGCCTCTGATTAAGCTAATCACTGCACTATGCATTTGCACCCAAATATAACTACATCACATTCCTTGAGATGACTCCACATAACTTCGCATACACAAGATACACAGTGCAGGCATACATGTACATGATTCACCAATGATTAAAGCAGTTTTGTATCACTTCAAATTTATCCCTGGTTATTACATTGAATTGTGAACAACATGAGAAACCATAAACTAAACCTACTCCTACTCCTATAGCTAATAGGACAAGGATTTGATTAAAAATGGTGATTGATCCATCCCCAATATGGACCGGTGCCTACTCCATTGGGCAACTAAGTCATAGAGGACAAGGAAGAAAGAAAATACGCAGCAGAGGATCAATGGAATCAAACATATATTCACATACATATCATAAATAGGCCTTCATGCAATGGACATACTTAATAATCCAAGAAAGAACTGCAATGATTCATGTGCAACAAAAGGAATGGCAAATACAAAGCCTTGTATTAACTTGGATACTATCACACACCTCCAAACCCAATCACAATCGTGCCAGCAAATGTGGCAAGGGAAAACATATAGTTGCGATTACACATTTGCCAAAATTGTTACAAACTCCCATGGAGACATTCTGTTACATATAGATCTTCTTTACACATCCTTCCTACACTCTGTTGAATATGTCCCTTCATTTGCAGACCAGACCGGTGTGATTTGATACCCGAAAATCTTCCTTAGGCGCTTTCGGACCAGACAATTGGTTCAACGACCAACCCTTAAAAACGGTTACAATCCTGCCTTTATAGCCTTCTTTATGTGGACCTGAGAGTGAAATGGGCGGGAAAACCCCCAACAACTCTATTAACTGCAATAAAAACATTGATTTCATCCGCCCACTTCGCATTAATGGCGATCCAGGAAGTTGTCAGCGCATTCCCATGCGGTGGGAGGAATATGGAAGGCCAGACAGTCGACCTCCGACAAATCGGGCTTCAGAGAACGGGCCTCCACTATGCAATGTTTATTCCTAAAGAGAAGGAAAGGACCACTCAACCCCGAAACACTTAGAAGAATGTGAGCCGTCGGGGGTCGGGCCTCGGGCCTTCTTCATTCTTCCTTTTGCCTTCCAAAAGAAAGAAGGAAGAAAAGGAACCTGCCGCTGGCCACCGCCTGCAAGACTTAGAAGAATTTTGGCTCCGTCAGACTTCAGCCTTCAGGCCTTCACTGTTCCACCTGCTCAAAAGAAGAGAAAAAACCACCACTCCAACCTCCGAAGTATGCCATACTTAGAAAAATTTTCAATACCTCAAGCGGACTTCAACAATCGGGCCCTCTTGTTAACACATGCTCTGAGGAAGACTGAAGGCTGCAAGCCTGACCTCTGACACCCGAAACGCTTAGGTGATTTTTGGAGCCTTGGACACGGCACTGCCTATAAGACTTAGAAGAATTTTGGCTCCGTCAGACTTCGGCCTTCGGGCCTTCACTGCTCCACCTACTTGAAAGAAGAGAAAAAACCACCACTCCGACCTCTAAAGTCTGCCATACTTAGAAAATTTTTCAATACCTCAAGCGGACTTCAATGATCGGGCCCTCTTGTTAACACATGCTCTGAGGAAGACTGAAAGCCGCAAGCTTGACCTTCGACACCCGAAACGCTTAGAGGTGATTTTTGGAGCCTTGGACTTTGGACCGGAGGAATGGCACGACAGAAGACAGGAACCCGAAATCTCGAAACTCCGAAAAAGATAGAAAATACAAGGAAAGACTTAGAATTTTGAGACAGCCATTTTTTAGGATTCCTTCCTTGTACTTCAAAAGGCAAACACTTAGAAGGCTACTGAAAGAGACCCATGGGAAATATCTCTGATCGGGTATCAACAATAGGCTCTTCAACAAAGGCACAAAGTGGAATTCTGATGGATTTGGGGCAAAATAGAGCAAGTTGGGAACTGGTTTTTTCAGGTGTCAACATGTCCCATCAACATGATACCACAAGGTAACTTCCCTTGATTTACTAAAGCAACGGGCCAAAATTGAATAAGGATATCTCTATAATCCTCATAGAAAACTTCAACACCATCAAGGAACTTGCTGAAAAAAGAGGAAGCCTCAGATTCAACAAACTGACAACCAACAGCATCATGGATTTGATTGTTGATACAAGCTGCTAGATATGAACTTCAGGGACAATTCTTTCACATGGACTAACAAGAGGTCTAGCAAAAATTATATAGCAGAAAAATAAGACAAAATAATGATTACATAGGAATGTATCCAACCAAGATTCCTTATAGTCTGCAATCCATAGTTCCACGGAGTCTCAAAGCAGGGGGACAAGGAGATGGCAAGGGAACGGATGGACCAAGGGCCTAGATTTAGGGATGGTGAGGGGATGGTAGGGAGATGGCGGTGCAAATAAATATAGAACTTGAAAAATTAGTTATAAAAAAATGTATAAGGACTAACAAATGAAACTTTGAAATACTAAGCACATTGCATTGAACAGTGAGAATGTCGAATATCAATATATTCATATTATATTCAAAATGATGATTACATTCAAAATTCAAAGACAATTGGCCAATGGCCTAATGTCTCTAATCGTCCCCAAAGTTTGCACCAAACTCCTCATCACTTGAATTGTGGGACTCCTTGAGGTCAAGCTCCTCCAAACCAATACCAACCAATCCTATCCGTGCGACATCATCATCAACCTGTGTTGGCTCATCTGGCTCTACATCCCATCAAGCTACTGGACTCTCCTTGTACAAAAGTGTGTTGCAATCAATGAGACACAAGGCGCTTTGTACAACTACAAGCTTCTTCACCCTCCTAGAGGTAAGTCTGCTCCTCTTAATATAATGGATGAAGTTATAAGTAGAACAGTTCCTCTCAGCAACAAAAGAACTAGAAATCTAGGATAGCAAATGAATTGCTATTGCAATTGTCAAAGAAGTAGGCCCATGCAGAGTTCACCATAGAATTGGCTCCTCATGTGCCATAGTCTCCACATCCAACTTGGCCTCTTCTAGATCCCCTAAGGCAAATTTTGATCACTTAGTATGAATGATGCCGACATATATAGAATTGTACATCTTCTGAATAGCCTTCATGAACCCAACCTTCACCTAAGCTCCAAGCATCTTGTATAGGGGTAACTCTACCAGTCATTTGCATGTACCACTTCGAGTCCAATACATAGGCAGCCATGTGCAAGGGAGTGTTGAGCTTCTCCCATTTCTAATGAATGATTGGTTGGATATGTTCATCGTAGAACTGCAATGTGGGGTCTTTCTTTTATACAACAACCTTCATCTGGCCAAGCATACTGTCAATGCACTCATACACCTCCCCAGGGCTAGGTGCATTAGCGTCTCCACATCTAATGACTTTGAAGACTAGGGTAATGATGTAGACAATGTATTCACATCAGCCCAAATAGTGTCACTCCTCACCACCTCCTTCACCCTCTTCCTCGACTCTGACTTAGAATCGGACTACTGATTCCACTCTACTGTCATGACCATTTGTTGCAATGTCCCTTGCAACTCAAGCATCCTCTCCAAGAGAATGAAGTATGATGCATATCTATTCTCTATAGGTTTCAAAAATTCCTTCTTGGAGAAGGTCCTAAAGAGCGCATATGAAGTGAGGTGGTTGTAGATAAACATCTACACATCTCTAGCATCATTAAACAACCTCTTTGATCCTACCAAATTTGTCCATGTCCTTGAATGCATTATTCATGGCATGCACACAAGGAGTCCACCAAATATATTTGTAGGCCACCTCAATCAACTTCCCTATAGCTCTGCTCTTTACACGTGCACCGCTTTTGTCACTCACCATATTCTCAAGCCCAACCCCCTCAATAGCATCTTTAAGAATTTGGAACTGAAAATTGGCATCCTTGCAATGCCTTGAACAATTGACAACCCTAAGGAAGTATATACATGTGACCATGATGTTGATGAATGGATGATACCTAACGTCCGTCCACCCATCCATGACTATGTTGCATCTACTAGTGACCCAAATAGCCTTTGTTTTCTCCATTAGAATATTAATATTGGAATAGTTCATACCCAAGATTGTTGTCCTCTATTTTGTCTCCCGTGGGGGCACATATGATGGTCCTGCTCTTACTGTCTTTGCCACAGAGTCCTGACAATAAGGAGAGCGAACCACATGGAATGGGAGGCCATTGGCAAAAAACAATTTGCCAGTGGCATCACCTACCTCATCTTTATTTTGCACATTGAATAAATCTACCACCGTGTTTGCAGCATCAATACTACTGGTCATTCTATATTTTCCCTTACACTCTGCTACCTCTGAAATAGATGGAAAAGTAGGAAATTGTGGTTGTTGGAAAATACTAGTACTAGGAGTAGGACCCTTTGGTGGCATAGTAGTAGCTGCAATTGTATTTTCTTCAACACAACCTCACAATTTTTTCATTTCAGCCCTTTGTTTGAGTGACAAGGTGCCATATACCTTAGTGCCTTTGTCACGTACATGAAGGAGGTGTGCATTAACTCTACTAATGTTGCCTTGAACTTCAATTTCACAAAAATGACACTTCCACAGCCTCATGCCCCTTCATACCCCAAGCTTTGCTTGTAGTTTGATTGCAAATTGTCTTAAAGGGGACTTCTTATCAAAGGGACCCTTGGCAAATTTTTCAAGCAATGTGGAAAGGCAATTATAATGTGCACTACCAATAGAACTAGTTGCTTCAACCCCTCCCCCCACATCTATACTTGGAGTCTCAGATTCAAACCCCCTAGGCTCTAGTCGACCCTCTTCGTCACTCATGATATGAAAAGTATGTAATATCCCCAAAGGAATATTATATGATACTTACTCCAAATTTAATTCACTACAATAATTCTTGGGTTAGCTCAAGAACTAAATTAAGCTGACTATTTTTCAAATGCGATATTGAGGCTCACATGTAGCAATTATGGATAATGAATTTTTTTTAAAATCAAAATCTGATTCACAAATATCAGATATATATTTATTCCACAGAATAGTGACTGAAAATAGAGAAATGATTCAACAAATTATTGACCAAATGTACCAACAACTGCATATGAATTGCTGACTTCTGCATCAAATGTACAGCCTGTACCAAATAGGTACAGCATCCTCAAAGACCCCAAAATTTAGCCACAGCTCTTCTCCAAACTGCTTGCAACTTCCCAAAGTGTATGGTTGAGAATAAATGATGAATTTGCTGCCTTTGAAGATGTACGGCAGGTTTATCACCTTTACAAATTATTTGATCAGCATTACCAATGGTACGACCTTTATTGGCAACATGTAATGTCCCCATTTTCGGGTTCTCTTGCATTGCAGTTGGCACTGACCTTGTGGATGTGTGTCAACATTATCAAAGGAGTTATTTGATGATTCCATTGAGCTCAGGTGGTTTGAAGGACTCATATGCCACTTTCCGGGGTGATTTCCGGCTTCGGGTGTGCTCTCAAAGAATCTTGGAGAGGGCGTCTATTTATAGTAAGTTGCCCGTTTGGCTCCGTTTATCATTATTCTTCATTGGGATCACTCCAGTGCAGTCACTTTTCGATTTCGATGCATTCCAACAATTTCTACAAAATGGGTGTATTAATGGCTTTATTTTAATTATTTTACTAAGGTCGCTAAATATTATTTAAAATATTTTAAAGGCACCTTAGTGTTATAGCTCGTCAGAAGCAGAATGAAAAGTTTTAAATTATGGACACATAATATTGGGACCTTGCGAATCAAATATTATCATTATTTTGATAAAAAAAGGTCTTTTGGAGCCAAAGAGGAGCTTTCAATTAAAAGTGAATTAAAAAATAAAAGCTTCTGGAAAGGTCGGTGGGAAAAAAGTATAAAAGGAGTTTGTGTGAACTCATTTGGGATATTTAGAAGTTTTTTTATTTTCCTTTGGAGATTCTGAGACTATGCCTATTTATTTTCCTTCGGAGATTTCAAGATTGTGCCTATGGCCAACTTACCCACGGGACAAAAACACCAATGGTTTCTTGAAGTTGAGGACGAAAACCCTCTGTCTTCAACAGTGCGGTTCCATCCAGGGATCTACAGTGAATTGAAGATTGGGAATTTGGGGACAAAAACCCTCGAATTTCGTCGAAGCAATTTCATTCAGAGATTGCCAATGTGATGAAGGATTGTCAGTTAGAGGATTTGATGATTATTAGTCGCAAAGAGTTTACTGTGTAAATTCTATTGAGATTCTTTGAATAATAAATTTATTTGATAAACTTGGGAGTTGTGGTGATTTGTGGAGGATTCCGGAAAGTATTTGTTGAGTATATCAATGGCTGCGTGGGTCTTCCTAATGGCTATGTGACACCTTTTTGTGAGTGCCAGAAGGTTGCATGAGGAGTTTGGAGCCAAGGGGAGTTGCGTGTGAGTGTTTTTGGAGGGACGTGGACCTTATGGAAGGGTTGGTGCTGCTTATTCCACCCTCTTAGCATCATTTCTTTTGCTGGTCGCTAGGTATGAGGTTTTGGAGCTGCACATGGAGGTTTGGGATTGTTGTCCAAGCTTTGCACAGCCATATTTACTTATGTATAACAAACTTCTCATTGTCATTGTATGTTGGACCAGCTATTGAGGAGGGAGTGCAAGTAGATTTCTTCATATATTCATCTACAGGGGACTTACAAACAAGCTACAACAGCGTACAGTTTGCAACAGCAGCAATATATTGCTACGGATCTTCATTATTTGGCTTGTAACCATGCTCTAGTATCTTAGATATTGTAACATCAAAAATACTAATTGAAATCAATATTATTGTTGGAGTTAAGGTCGGTTTGTGCTTCATTGTTATTCCTATTTCATGCCAAGTGTTTGATCTAATGTCTGTGAGATTTATATGCAATTCTGAGTTGTTTCTTAAGAAATTTTCTATTATATATTGCACATTGAATAATCCCAAACACAAATGCATTGAAATACACTGAGAACAACAACAAAACATCAAACCAGAAAAATGTTTGATGGAATGTCAGCTCACTAGAAGTCAGTAAACTTTATGGGTGTTTGAGAAAAAATTGTTCCAAACTAGGGTGGGACATGTTGATGATGTTTTCTTGACAACAACAACATTAGAATAAAACACCAAGTGTTGTATCCTCTCTTGAACAAAGCGTCTCGAATGCTAAACTAAGTGATCAAACAAGAACGCTCCAAGGTTCCTTGTACGTGATTTGCAACGAATAGCCTTGGTGTTGTGATGTGATTTGCTGTGTCACAAAGGGACTTACGTAGAATTGTCATCTCTCCATTCAAATAAGTTACTCTTTCCTTGTGAAATGGAACTTCTTCTGATCAACTATGAAAAGAAAAGGCAAAAGGCAAGAGTTAAGAAGGCTAATCTAAAGACAATGACATGATGAACGATGCTATGATAGACAAATTTCCCTTAAAAAACCAAATTTCACTTCGCCATGACGAGCAACAACTACATGAAATAGGTGCAATCTCCAAGGGATAAACCAAGGATTTTCATATTGTTGACACACTCCAAAGTACCCACAGCTGGCGCGACTCGAAAGAGTATCAACAATCGAACTATTTGCAAGATGCGGTTCAGGCTAACTTTACATGATGACTTACCATCGACAAGCCATCAAAAGTATGAACCAACGAGAATTCATCAAATATCATTGCATATATCCATTACATCAATGAACTCTATCTACTTTATCATCTAAACTACTTGGAAACACATCTCCGTCATATTCAAGAACTTGAAACCTTGCTAACATTTCAAAGCCACAAGATCACCATGCAAAAGAACAACAATGAGCTTGTATTACTTTTGAAGTGTGTCATTACAACAATCTCATGTCTCTCTTCATGACTTTGAAGAGCTCCCTCTCTACTCTACTCCTACTTGATCTCTACTTCTAATCTCTAATCTCCTATGTATTGTCCATATCCCCTTCACAAATGAGAGAAGTGAGCCTTATATAGAACTCAAGAATTACAATGAACGGCTCAGATTGATTTAGCAATCAACGGCCAAGATTGAGACAACAAGGCAGTTTGTTACAAAATTTGCTATTTTTAGAACATGAAAGAGGCAATGAAGGCACGTTTTCCAATGTGATAAGCATCTTTGGAGTGGGCACTCTTGAATAAATGACATGGCAGAATTCGATTGGCCTGATGATGTGTACGTGCCACCTCAGCATCTTCAAACGAACTAGTGTGATTCACTTCATGTTCACTTCACTTAGAATATTTTCTTCTTGTTGTCTTGATGTAACTGATGGATCGCTTTGATGATCATGCTCATCTCTCATCTTGTGATGTTGTTGTGCTTGTGCAGGATCATGCCTCTGGACAGTTGCATGGGCTCATGGAGTAGACTAGTGCCTGATGAGAGTTCTTCTTGTAGTAGACTTGCATATGATGGGTGTACATGAAGTAGACAACTCTGGATGATGACTCCTCATGCGTGGCGTTGATGTCTACGAAGTCTTCAAAGTAAGATGAACTTGATGCAGGAGCTCTCCTCCATGTGGTGATGATGACAAACTTGAGCAACTTTCCTCCACCTTCCAAACTTCTCATGTATGAGCTCTCGCTATTCACCTCCTTGGATCCTCCATCACCTACAAGAAGAAACACATCAAATTAAGACTTGATATGAAGGATTTTCAATAACAAATTACATTCAACTTATGCATGTGGGATTAAAAAAATGACATTTCAAAACATATCCTTTCGCATGAAATCCATGCCTAAGTGCCTAGGCGGGTTTAGAGGGACAGTATGGATTATTTGATGTGAATTCCATGTCAAGGTGTGAAATCCGCCCAGGCTGAGCGGGTTTAGGGGTGTCATCCAGAGAGTGTCTTGTGAATGACATGACATTGTCCAGGCAAAGTGCTCAAGACCGCCTAGCATGGGCGGGATTGGAAGAGGTGTAAGGAATTTTCATCACTTAAGCATTTTTAGCTTGGTTTTGACAACTTAAGAGCTCTTCACTTGTTTCATTGAGAGTTTATCCTCCTTTGAATGCTATGTAATTCTTGAAGCATGGGCGGATTTAGAGTGAGTGCATGGAGTGAATGGTGTGGACGACATGCATGATGGTGGGAGTCACTTGACAAGGCGGGTTTGGAGGGTGTGTATGGAGAGTATGTTGTGGAAGAGGCGACATCATCCAGATGAAGGGCTCAAGGCCGCCCAGCATGGGCGGGATTGGGAGGCTAGTAAGGATTTTCACCTCATTTGAGATTCATTCCCTTCATTTGATAAGGCTTTTCTATCAACTCCAACACTTAGTGAAATCTTGAGATGCTCATGAAGTTGAAAGACACAACTTGGATGTTGGTTGATGATGTCCACTTGTCATGGTGAAAACCGCCTAGGAAGGGCGGGATTAGAGGTGACCTTTGGACTTTACCTTAAAATACCTTCCAACTTATAAACTTTCATCAAATCTTCATGATTTCTTTGTACTCCAACTCAAAACATTGCAAACTTGATAGGTCTTCTACTTGAGCGGGTTTAAGGTTGATGTCTGGAGAGTGTGTTGTGCAAGAGGTGAAGTTGTCCAAGCATAGAGGTCAAGGCCGCCCAGGAAGGGCGGGCTAGAAGGTGGTGAGTGGATTTTCAACATTTAGGAACTTCTTACCTTTGTACTTGACTATCTCCTCTCCTTTGTACCATCTTGATCAAACAAACTTAGCAATTTATGTTATCCCTCATCCTGGGCGGCTTTGAGGACAGTGTATGGAGAATTTCATGTGGGACACGACATAGTCCATGAGCACCCCTTGAGGCCGCCCAGGTAGGGCGGGTTTGAAGGTGGTGCTTGGAATGCAAGTCTCGTCGCCATACCGAAAATGTCTTGAATGGAAGTATATTGAAAATATGTTTAAGTATAAGTCAGATATTGAATTTCTTATACTTTAAATATTTATCAATATACTTCCAGGATGTTTGAGATGGGTCTTGGATCCATATGATTTAACATGCAGATTCTAGATTTTGGAGGATCCACCAGATTTCAGACTTAGCCAATTTTCAGGATTTCAGGACATCAGGCTTAGTGATCTTTTATCATTCTTTCCAATTGATTCATCCTTGTTGGGAGGAGTTTAAGTAATGCTTGGTGTCATCTTCATCATTCTCATCAAGTAAACTTGCAACTTATGCCACCTTCATCCCTGGGTGGTTTTCGAAGTAGTGCATGGAGAGTTTGAAGTGGGAGGAGACATTGTCCATCACTCCCTCATGAGGCCGCCCAGGTAGGGCGGGTTGAGAGGTGATGCATGGATTCTTCTTTGAAATACACTTGATTCTATCGAACTTGCAAACTTCCATTGGAATTTCATCATATCCTAGTGTCTTGTGCAAGAAAACCTTGAAAACTTGACCACTTTCCTTCTTGGGCGGATTTAGAGGGTATGTGTGGAGGATTTCATGTGACAGGCAACATTGTCCAAGACCCCTTCCTGAGGCCGCCCAGGTAGGGCGGGTTTGGACATGACCCTTGGATTTTCATCTTAAAACTCACTTAATCATTCTAAAACCTTCAAGTTTCCATCAATCTTTATCACTTTCTGATGTTTTGTGTTGAAACACTTTGAATTTTGCATAATCTCTCCTAGGGCGGGATTGGAGATGCTGTCTGGAGTATTTGATGTGGAAGAGGTGAAGTTGTCCACAGGAACCTCTTGAGGCCGCCCAAGTAGGGCGGGTTTAAGGGTGACCTTTGGATTTTCATTCAAAACTCTCTCAATCCTCTCAAACCTCCAAGTTTCATTGAAATGTCTTCACCCTCTAGTGCTTCATGCTTAAAAACCCTTCAAAATTTGATCATTCTCACCTAGGGCGGGTTTGAAGGCAGTGTTTGGAGAAATTGATGAGGTGATGAAGACATTGTCCATGCCTCCATGCCAAAGCCGCTCAAGTAAGGCGGGTTGGAGAGTGACACCTGGAAAATTGCTTATTATCCACTTGACTTCACTCAAACTCAAAAATCTTACTTACAAATCACCATACCTCAGTGTTTTGCACAAGAAAACCTCAACACTTAACCATTTTTCCTCTAGGGCGGTTTTGGACAGTACCCTTGGATTTCTTGCCTTAGTCAAATTTTGGATTTCCCGAATGGAAGTATATTGAAAATATGTTTAAGTATAAGTCAGATATTGAGTTTCTTATACTTTAAATATTTATCAATATACTTCCAGGATGTTTGAGATAGGTCCTGGATCCATAGGATTTAGCATGCAGATTCTAGATTTCTGAGGATCCACCAGATTTCAGACTTAGTCATTTTTTCAGGATTTTCAGGATATCAGACTTAGTCATTTTCAGGGTCTCAGTGACATGCATCAGGATGAAGGCATATAGACCTTTAGCAAGAAACTGTTGAGACTTGGATACACAACACTATCAAAATCCTACAAGCTCAGAGGAAAACTAAACCTAAAGCAAAACAAGGACAGAAAGCAAGAAAAAAAAAAGGGGGGGTCCCCATTTGCAATGGGGCGATGTGTGATTACATCACAACAGGACATTACAGTGGTATCAAAGCTGGTGAACTTGCCAACCTATTTGGAAACCTAACATCTTGTTGCAGATCTACAATTGTGAAATCATGGCATCTTTCAGTGAAGAAAATTTGTGTGAAAGGCTTTTCAATGCAAAGATGAAACTTGAATCTCTGCGATGTTCAAAAGAGGTTCTTCTCAACAATTTGGAGGAGGTAGAGGATTGTTTGCACCAAGTGGATCGGACACCTTCTCAGGTAATACGAGCAGCGATGATCCTTGTAGTGACTTCCTTGGGTAAGCAAAGGTTGTTGAGACACAGAAATAATGATGTGAGATTACTTGTTGCCACTTGCATTAGTGAAATTATAAGAATTTTAGCTCCTGAAGCACCCTACAATGATGACTTAATGAGGGAAATATTACAGCTGATTATTGAAAGCTTTCATGGGTTGGGTGATACAAGAAGCCCCTCTTTTGAAAAGAGGGCTAAGATTTTAGAAATTATGGCTAAGGTCAGGTCATGTGTCATTTTGCTTGATCTCAAGTGTAATGATTTAATTATTCAAATGTTCCAATGCTTCTTTGCCAAAACCAGAAAACATCATGCAGACAATGTTAAAGTAGCCATGCTAACTATCCTGTGCTTGATTTTAAATGAGGACAATGATATCACCAAGCAGTTGCAATCTAACTTGTTGGCCATTTGGAGGAAGGAGCATGATGTCTCACTCATAGCTCATGAGTTCTCAGAAAGGATAGTGGAGCGGAAAATTGAGAAGTTCAAAAACCAGTTAACTGAAGATGAATTGATTTCATTGGGTTTACAAGTTACAGGATCTCCCAAAAAAAGCAAGAACCAAATGAGAAGAGAGCAACGTTGCTTCACATGTCAGGAGGCCTAGACACTTGATCGCATATGTGGAATCAATAAAGAAAATGAATTATTGCATCCAAGTGGTGTTGAGGACAAAGAAACAGTTGAGGCTATAGAACTTGAAGAAAATGCCTTATCTCAAGAGGTATGTATGACAAAGCCCCAAATGACTCCATTGAAGTGCATGCATCAACATATGTTGAGGATACATTTAATGAAGATGATAGAACAACAGCCTTGATTTCAGGTTCAGAATTATGCGGTGATATCTCTAAGACTATTGACCTTCTTGATGACACTAGTACTAATGATTGGATAGCTGAGATCACTTATGTACCTTCAGAAGAAGAGCATGTTGAGGGTAAGTATGATGATATCTTCAAATCAGCTAATGATGATGATCCCTTATCTCATCCCAGTAATGTTAAATTAGGTGGCTTTTGGTTTGACTTCCAAACCAAGCCTATGAAGAGGGATGCTTATGATGATTTCCGTACTAGTGAGTTGGAGAGTACCTTTTTCAAAGAGACAGCCACTCTTGAGGAGCACAGTGAACATTTTTTCTTTGAACAAAGCAATCAGCCCTTTAGCACATGGGATCCAGGTGTGTTGGCACCTAAGTATGATGAGGATCTTGTATGGGATGAATTTCCTTTTGATCATGATGATGTTCTAATCTTACAGCACAATGAATGCCATGAGGATGCTATTGAAGAATCTAATTTTGAAAAGTTTGATGATGATCCTGAACACAAATCTGATTTATTAATGCATGGAGTTGATTCTGAGCAAAGGCTTAGTAAACTTATTGAGTTAGATCATCATCCTAATGCCAAGCATTTTTATCAAGATGGTGAAGGAGAGGGACATGAGTCTTGTGACAACCATGGAGATAGTGATGACAAGTATGAAAGTTTTGATTTTGGCATGCAACATAACAGCAGTTCACCATCCTTACATGCTCACGATTGGAAAACAATATTCTTGGTGTCAGCTGAAAATGAAGTGCAAGTTTTATCTAGACTAGATGGCACACATAGGTATGTGGAGAACTTAATTCAAAACACACCAAGGGGTCATTGTGAGTAGATAGTTTCCCTTGCTGATTTGCATAAGGTTAAGAGCACTATGGAGGAAGTGAAATCAGCCTACTACCTACACATGATCCATGACAGAGATATGGCTACCAAGATTGCAGATGAGGCTTTGATTTTGTACAGGGAAACTGAGGCTAAGGTAGATGAGCTTACATTTGAGCTTAGTGCAACTAAGGATTCCTTGAAGAATGTACAAATGTCTCTCCTAGAGGCAGAAAATCAGATTTTGCTTGTTGATCAGTAGAGGGAACAAGAAACAAGGAAAAAGCAATAGTGATCAAACAGGCAGTGGAAAAACTTGATTGCATTTATGAGGAGTTGGATTTATTATATTGCCCCAAGAAATCAGAAAATGAGAGCTTGGATCAGCAAGAGGATTGGTTTGAGTTTAGAGTTGAGGATGATCTTCAGTTTGTTGGTAATCCATTCTTTGATGTGGATGTTGATATGACTTTTGATAATCCACTCTTCGAGTTGGATGATGGAGATTTTACCGATTTCAGTTATGAGATTGGAATTGATCACAAGATTTGGGACCCAAGTGTAGTTTCTAGCAGTGAGGTGTTGAGATAGGATTGGAGTTGTGAGCCAAATTTCAGTGATGTTACCATTGTCCGCTTTCCAATCAATTTACACAGGACTTCAATTCAAGGCATGCAGATGAGTTGGATGGTCGTCTCCGACCAGCAGTTAAGTACTATATGGTTGAGGTTGTTTGGTAGATGTGATTTGATTATAGGAGAAATCTTATCAGTTATTTTCATGCTTACATCTACGTTTTCAAGGGTATTTCATATTATAATTTGTTGCCTTTGCATTTTCACATTGATCATGATGACATCATTTTATGAGCAGATGGTTTTTGAGCTTTGGCAGACTTTAGGGCAACTGGTTGTGAGTTTTTTTCAGACACAATTCAGTTATTTCTCGTTTCCACTTCGATGAGTGATGGTCACTGCAGATATTTCATGGTGTTGGTATGTATATAGATTTCAAATAATGTTTGGCTGATTGTAGTGGGTTGGGTGTGTTGGTGTGTTCGGAATCGCCTCTTTGACAATTGGAGATTACGTGTCAATGATGTGTTAACAGTTTATGACCATAGAGGCATTTCCAGCAAAGTTGATTTCAGAGTTGGTTTTGTTGGCATATTCTATACCAGCCACTTGTTAGGGATTGATCTATCTCACTTTTGGGACATCATGAGGAAAGATGCTAAGGTTTATGTTTTATGGTTGAGCAGGTTATCTTTCCTATTACCCGGGATCATGTCAGGTACAAGGATTGCATGTATGGACCTCACTAAGATGCCTTGGCAGGAGATGTTTCATGGTGTAGATTTCATCCCTTTCAGGTATTTTAGTTTGGGTTTTGATGATGGATATATTATTGGGTCACAGGAGAGAGGAGTGTGGCTTTGGCACGACGAGTTTATAACTATAACCAGAGTGGCGCAGCGTCAGCATAATGGGTTCTTTTTGAGATTGACGTGGGACCCTGAGATCACAGGTGGTTGTAGCTCGGTTCAGTCTGATGTTTCTAGTGTTGTGTAGGCATTGCTTGAGGACAAGCAATCTTTGGGGAGGGAGGACTGTAATGTCCCCATTTTCGGGTTCTCTTGCATTGCAGTTGGCACTGACCTTGTGGATGTGTGTCAACGTTATCAAAGGAGTTATTTGATAATTCCATTGAGCTCAAGTGGTCTAGAGGACTCATATGCCACTTTTCGGGGTGATTTCCGGCTTTGGGTGTGCTCTCCAAGAATCTTGGAGAGGGCGTTTATTTATAGTAAGTCCCCTGATTGGCTCCGTTTATCATTATTCTTCATACGGATCACTCCAGCGCAGTCAGTTTTTGATTCCGATGCATTCCGGCAATTTCCACAAAATGGGTGTATTAATGGTTTTATTTTAATTATTTTACTAAGGTCGCTAAATATTATTTAAAATATTTTAAAAGCACCTTAGTGTTACAGCTCATCAGAACCAAAATGAAAAGTTTTAAATTATGGACACATAATATTGGGACCTTGCAAATCAAATATTATCATTATTTTGATTAAAAAAGGTCTTTTGGAGCCAAATAGGAGCTTTTAATTAAAAGTGAATTAAAAAATAAAAGCTTCTGGAAAGGTCGGTGGGAAAAAAGTATAAAAGGAGGTTGTGTGAGCTCATTTGGGATATTCAGAAGTTTGTTTATTTTCCTTTGGAGATTCTGAGACTGTGCATGTGGCCAACTCTTACCAACAGGACGAAAACCCCAATGGTTTCTTGAAACTGAGTATGAAAACCCTCTGTCTTCAACAATGTGGTTCCATCCAAGGATTGACAGTGAGCTGAAGATTTGGAGTTTGGGGACGAAAACCCTCGGATTCCGTTGGAGCAATTTCATTCAGAGATTGCCAGTGTACTGAAGGATTGCCGGTTAGAGGATTTGATGATTATTAGTCACGAAGGGTTTACTGTGCAAATTCTATTGAGATTCTTTGAATAATAAATTTATTTGATTAACTTGGGAGTTGTGGTGATTTTGGAGGATTCCGGAAAGTATTTGCTAAATATATCAATGGTTGTGTGGGTCTTCATAATGGCTGTGTGACACCTTTTTGTGAGTGCCAAAAGGTTGCGTTGAGGAGTTTGGAGCCAAGGGGAGTTGCGTGTGAGTGTTTTTGGAGGGACGTGGGACTTATGGAAGGGTTGGTGTTGCTTATTCTACCCTCTTAGCATCATTTCTTTTGCTAGCAGCTGGGTATGAGGTTTTGGAGCTGCACGTGGAGGTTTGGGATTGTTGTCCAAGCTTTGCGCAACCATATTTACTTATGTATAACAGACTTCTCATTGTCATTGTATGTTGGACCAGTTATTGAGGAGGGAGTGCAAGTAGATTTCTTCATATATTCATCTACAGAGAACTTACAAACAAGCTACAACAGCGTACAGTTTGCAACAGCAGCAATATATTGCTATGGATCTTCGTTATTTGGCTTGTAACCATGCTCTAGTATCTTAGATATTGTAACATCAAAAATACTTATTGAAATCAATATATTATTGCTGGAGTTAAGGTCGGTTTGTGCTTCATTGTTATTCCTATTTCATGCCAAGTGTTTGATCTAATGCCTATGAGATTTATATGCAATTCTGAGTTGTTTCTTGAGAAATTTTCTATTATATATTGCACATTGAATGATCCCAAACACGAATACATTGAAATACACTGAGAACAACAAAACATCAAACCAGAAAAGTGTGACGGAATGTCAGCTCACTAGAAGTTAGTAAACTTTATGGGTGTTTGAGAAAAAATTGTTCCAAACTAGGGTGGGACATTACACAGCAAATCATTGACAAATAAATGATATGGCCAGGTACAAGTTATTACAAATTCTCTCTGTAAAATATAATGAATCTAACAAATGATGAAGAAACACTTGCAATAAATAAACCTTCACTTGTAGCACAATATGATCCCTGAGTGGAATCACTTTTATTGAATAGAAGGGATTTCGTCTTCCAATTCTCTTGAAACCATGAAAGTTTTCATCCTCTGATAAAGGAAGAACATAAATGTCCAAGCTCTACAAAAAAGGGTTTTTGACAATAAAATAGCATGCAAAACTATGAGGAATTTACTTCCTTTATAGATCTTCCTTTTTTGCTTTTCCTTTTTCCCCAAAAGTTTCCTTCTTACAAAATCTTTTATTATCTCATTAAATTCTTTTAATTAAGAAAAATAATAATAATACTTAAGTTATCCCCTTTTAATATTTTAGAATAAAATATAAGGATAAACTTAAAACATTATTATTAAATTATTTCGCATTCAACACCTTTAGCCTACGAGAAATTATTAGTAGGCTACAGTTTCATCCCATTAACTTAAATCAGAAATGGAGACATGACAGTCCACCCTTCCTAAAATTGTCTGTCCTCAAGCAATTTCAGATTGGGATGCTCAAGTATCTTTCCATTCTCCCATGTAGCATCTTCATGGGGAAGATTCTACCAATGTACTAAATATTTTGTAATAGTTTTGTTTCTTATCTTCTTTTCTCTAGTATCAATTATAGCTTCTAGAACCAAGATCAGTTTGCCTTCATCATCTAGAGGAGGCAACTATGCTGAAGGAACAATTTGCTGCCCAAGTGCTCTCTTGAGGCATAAAACATGATAAATATTGTGTATCCCGCTTTGTTCTGGCAGCTCTAGTTCATAAGTCACTTCTCCAACTCTTCATGAGATCCTGTAAGGTCCATAAAAGTGAGGTTTTAGCTTCTTTGCTCCACTTCTTTTGAGAGAAGATTGCCTCTATAGTTGTAACCTCAAGAAAACTAAGTCTCCAACCTCAAAAGATATATCAATAAGGTGCCGATTAGCACACATCTTCTGTTGATTTTGAGCTCTTTGGAGATTCTCCTTGAGTGACTCTAAGATTTATTGGCTTTGTTTGACCATGTGTTTAACCCCTAGTACTCTACTATCGATCAAGACTAAATCTACAAAAGATAAGGGGTCGTAACTACATAAAGCCATGAATGGAGTCATTCCAATAGACATATGATATGAGCTATTGTAGCAATACTCCCCTAGATGGAGCCATTTGATCCAAGCATATTGTATCCTGCTACATAATTCCTCAAATAACCTTCTACCCACTTGTTTAAATTTCTATTTGGCCATCTGTTTATGGGTGGTAACTAGTACTGGGAGTTAACTCTGTTCCTGCCAAGCAAAAAAGCTCCTACCAAAAGATGCTGAGGAACCGGATGTCCCTATCACTCACTATATTCCTGGGCAACCTATGAAGTTTGAGAATTTCTCTGAAAAATAAATCAGCTACCTGTGGTGGCTTATATTCTGTAGATATTGCAAAGAAATGGGCAAACTTAGTGAGTCTATTTATCACAACGAATATGCAATCCTTACCATGAGTCTTTGGAAGACCTATAATAAAGTCCATAGAAATGCTCTCCCATTTCTAATTGGGAATTGGAAGGGGCTGTAGTAGACCAGCTAGAAGTTCCTATTCTATTTTATTTATTTGACAGGTACCACACTCCCAGACATGCTTAACGACATCTTCCTTGCATCCTTTCCAAGTAAATCTTTCCTTATGTTGTTTGTAAGTTTTAAAGTACCCTCGGTGACCAGCCAAGGGTGTGTCATGTATTGCTCTCAAAATTTTATTCTTTATCTTAGACTCTGGGATTAGATACACTCTATCCTTATAAAGGATAAGATCATCTGCTACTTTGTAGGTGTCATCATATACTTTCCCTTCAAGAATTTCAATAGCAAATGTGTTTTTTGCATACTCTACCATTATCACAACATTCCAATCAACAGAGATTCCAGAAATAAGAGTTTAAATTTGGCATTCTAGACAAAACATCAGCTACAATATTAGTCTTGCCTTTTACATACTCTATATCAAAGTCATATGCCTGAATTTTACTCACCCATTTCCGTTGTTTATCATTCAAGTCTTTTTGGCTAAGAAAGAATTTCAAACTATTATGATCAGCTTTAACCATAAACTTGCCACATTAAATACTATTAGAATTTGGCCAAGGCATGCATGATGGCCAACATTTCTTTATCATAAATGCAAAAACCTCTTTCCATTTCCCTGAGTTTCCGACTCTCAAAAGCAATAGGATGTCCATTTTGCATTAAAACTACCCCAATTCTTTCCCCTAAAGCATTACATTCAAGAACAAAAGGAAGTGAAAAGTCTGGAACAGCTAACACTGGACGTGAACTCATAATCACCTTGAGCTTATCAAAAGCTCTCCATGCAGATTTTGACCAAGAGAAGGCTCCTTTCTTTGTCAATTCAGTCAAAGGTACTACAAGTTGTGAAAATCCTTTAACAAATCTCTTGTAATAACTACAAAGACCAAGGAATCCTGTTAATTGAGTCAAGGTTATAGGAGGTGACCAATTTCTAATTGCTTGTATTTTTTGTTGGTCTACTTGGACACCTTTGGCACTAATAATATGTCCCAAGTATTGAATGTCAGTCATTCCAAATTCACATTTGGATTCTTTTGCATAGAATGACTGTTGTTCTAAAATGCTAAGAACCATATCCAAATGTTTCATATGGTCTTCCCATGTCTTACTATATACCAAGATATCATCAAAGAAGACTAAGATAAATTTTTCTCAAGTGTGTATGGAATACCTTATTCATACAAGATTGGAAGGTTGCTGGAGTAGTTGTCAAGCCAAAGGGCATGACCAAAAACTCATAATGCCCATAGTGACACCTTCAAGTTGTCTTATAAACATCCTCATCTCTCATTTTAATCTGATGGTATCCCATTCTAAGATCAATCTTATAACAATACACTGCTTCATGTAGCTCATCTATCAATTTGTTGATCCTCAGTATTGGATAACGATTTTTAATAGTCTTCTGATTAAGGGCTTTGTAGTCAATGCACATCCTCATTGTGCCATCTTTCTTTTTTACCAAGACTACAGAAGAGGCAAAAGGACTTGAGCTTGGTCTAATATGACCCATATCCAAAATTTCTTTGATTGCCTTCTCTATCTCATCCTTATGCAACCTGGGATGGTGATAAGGTGTAGTAATAACAAGTTTGGAACCTGTTTCCAACTCCACTATATGCTTAAATCCTCTATCTAGTGGTAGTCCTGGAGGTATATCATTAAACACCATGCTATGTTTATCCAAAATGGACTGTATGTCTACATGATAGGACTTTTGTGCGGTGGATGAAGCTGAAGTTGTTATCAAACAACGTGATGCCCAAGCCACTTGATTTCTACGAAATGACCTTTCCATTTTCTTAGCTAAAACAACTCTAGGAGTCCCATTGGAAATGCCACAGAGTACTACATCCTTACCGGCTGATTTGAATTTTAATTCCATGATTTGGTAATTCTATGAAAATTCCCCAAAGGAATGTAGCCATTGTACTCTTAAGACCATATTGGTCCCACCCAAACCAACTACATAAAAATCATCACATATCTTGTGACTTCCCATTGCAATATCTAATTATCAAATTTTCTGTGTACAAGGAATTGTGAAACCATCTGCCACTACAACATTAAATCCCTCAAAGGTTTATGTTTCCAAACCTCTTCTGGTAACCAATCCTTCATCTATAAAATTGTGAGTTGCCCCACTATCCACTAACACAGTAATTTTTGGCCCATGCAAAATTCCATTAACTCTAAAAGAATGGTATCTGGGAGCACCTGAAAGTGTGGCAAGGGTGCCTCCTAAAGTTTCTTCCTCTTCTTTCCTCTCAATTTTTGTTTCCTCTTCAACAACTTCTACCTCCTGATCTTCTGAATCAATCTCCTCATCAAAGATTATCTCTATATGGTGTACTTGTTTGTAATGTCCCCTTTTCGGATATTCTTGATTTCTTTTCTTGCATACAATCAGATCACTAGAAAGGGACACTGGAAATATTAAAGATCAATAAATTAAGATAATATTCAGTTCATGGCATCATTCATATTAAATTCATCTATCATTCATATTAAACTCATCTATGAGAATAATACTACATAACATAAACAATGAGATCAAATCATCATAGCATAATCCACATTCAATTCAATTCATAACACGATTCAGTATCGACTATGTTCAAGTCTTAATCCTTACTGCATTTCTAATCCTCAACCATGGATGGGGATTTACTTGTCTAGAGCGCAATGAAACCACCTCGACAGATGGATTTACTCCGCCTCTCCCTAACAAAACCTTGCCTATCCTAAGGTTGTAGGCAATAGAAATAAATAAGTATTAACTTGAACATACTTCGATATACTCCAACATACCAAATGATCACATTTATTCATAGCACATTCTGTATTGGCTATGTTTAAGTCTCAATCCTTATTTCTCTCCTAATCCTCAGCCATGGATGGGGATTTACTTGTCTAGGGTGTGATGAAACCAACTCAATGGATGGATTTACTCCGCCTCTCCCTAACAAAACCTGCCTATCCTATAGTTGGAGGCAATAGAAATAAATAGGCATTGAGATTGGACATACCACTACTTCAATGTGTTGTGAATTCTATTGAGGTTTTCCCTTATATATTTCATAGCAAGTTTCACAATGCATGTGTAATAATACTAATGATAATCTTTCAATTATATTATTTACCACATGGCATTCATCATAATAAATGTACGGTTAGATACATAATACCAAGTATATAATTCTTGCGTTGTATCCTTGGAGGTCTAAGGATTGTATTCCTTCCTTTAGTGTTGACTTTATTTGGATGACAAAGGTCTGAGATACTCAGCAATCTGTTGTAGTTGTTTCTTCTAATATCTTCCTCATTCCTCTTATCCTTTATAAGTTGTTTCTTGCTTCAATTCCTTGTTGATCTCTCTTGCTGTTATATCTAAGTATACATATAATATATATCTTTATTCTCCATCTCCCTTCTTATATTCAGAAATATACATCAGAAATATATATGTTTCAAACTTAGAAATATCATTTTCATTGCCTGCTTCCCCTTCTATGCTATCTGCAGTCCAATACACTGTTGTATATATATATTTTAGATTAGCTTCCAAGTATATTTTCCAACTCATAAATACTTTTCCTGATCTGTATATAAATCAGATGCAGATCTGAATATTAATTCAGATATATATTTCAGACATATATTCCTTATTCTTCCCCTTCTGCAAATTATAAACAACAGCAATATATATGTTTGCATATGGTGAAGAGTTGTATCTTTAAACAAGGGACATACCTCCCTAAGGGGATCGCATCCTACCAAGAGGTCACAACCTGATGCAGAGTGGCACAAGGGAAGCAACAACACAATGTTTACTATTCTCCTTTGCCCACTCACCCACTCACCTAGCCTTCAACCAACCAACCAAAGGCACATTCAAGGGTATATGAAGGGTTTGATATCCTAGTGATGACTCAACCTTCAAGGCTTCTCCCACACCTTAAGATAGATCAATAAACACTTTCCATGCAGTTGGTTTGATCCCCAACTTCCCAATACTCTCCTACCTCTACTTTGACTAGTAAAGCTACTAGCCCTCCAAACCTAGTTTTCTCAACACAACTTGACAAGATCCCAAATGACCAGGCAAGTAAATGATGGTTTTAGATACCCTTTAAGGGACCCTATCAAACTTCCAAGTCTCCTGTTCCAACCCTACTCCAGCAACTCAGAACACTCACTAGGTCTCTAGGCCTAATTGATAAGTTTAGGGCTAGGTTACAAAGTAAGTGATCAATTTTGGGTGCATAGATTAGGGACAGGAATTTGGAACACTCCTACCATGCCCAAACAACACAAAACCACCATCTATTCACTCACCCTATCAGGATTTTGTCTTCTACAACAGCAAATTGCATAAAATAGGCCAAATACATGGTAATACTTGACCTAGGGCATCACCTTAAAATTCGAAAACAGCCTTTCCCCACCAAATGCTTTTGGAATCCTGTAGAGTACATCCCTAGCCTGCATTTCACCAGTTTTCATGAATTTTCACCGGTGGGAATGCATTCTAGGGCCGGATTTACATGACAAACCCTAGAAAACAGGGTTTCTAGACCAGTTTTGAAAGAAAATTCAATAACTTTTGACTCCGACCACTTCAAGACCTCAAACCAGTTGCATTCGAACCCTGACTCAGTCTAGTTTCAGGAAAAGTACATTTGCTCACCTGGCCAATCCGTACATGCTGTACACAGCAAGAAAAACAGGGAAAAAGTGACTGTTTTTATTGTTTGAATGCCCAAAACTCCGTGCCAGACCTCCTCTGCCATACAGAAGTGAAATCACAATCATATCAACCGGTCCAAGTCGGTGTGCAACTTCTCCAAACAGTTTCAACCGTCCAAAATGGAGTTGCAACCGGTCAATGTGTCATTGACACTATTGACAACATTGGTCACTATGGTATTTTTGCATTAACACAAGGATGGCGATTTGTTTTGCTTGTCCAATGGAATCAACCCACCATCATACTCCCTAAAACATGTTAAAACACAAAACTAACAAATAAACTCAAGAAATCATCCTTAGACCTACTAGGCACGACTAGGGTCCAAAGGGACTAAGAGTGTCTTGAGGTTTATATGATTACCCCAAGCCTCTTGACCATACAAAAGGACCTTACAATAATGGCTAAAAAGCCTTATTACCAAACATACATTGAACAAAACCAAAACTTATGAAAAATGCACCCAAATGCTTGAGGTGTCAAACTGCTCCTAGGTGCCCTGCATTACAACCCCTCATAATAAACCGTTGTTCTCTCTCTTTTATATTTTTAATATAGTCGCTGCACTTTCCTATTAATTCGTTGACTTAATTAATAAACTGCTTCCATTCATACTAAATCGTATTCACTTATAATATGTAACTTTTGTCTTATTCAAAGGACCTTTGTCTTATTAAAGGATTGCTCTTCATTCAATCTTCTACATATATCTTGACCCCCCCCATCTCAAAACTCATATACATTCGCTTCACTTCTAATTAAAATCATGTCACCTGATAATAATTTATAATCTGCTTAATATATATATTTTGATATATATGGTGGTCTCTTTTTATGAGGTCGTCTTCGTTTTAAATTTTAATATGGATCAGCCCATGACTTATCCTTCCAATATTTAAATCTTTAATTTAAATATGCATTCCTTCTAATGATGTGTAATGAATATATTCTTTACCTTGCCTCTTCAACATCTTTCTTATAATCTTTTATTATATTTAAATCTTTAATTTATGTAAGTTGGCCATTTTAGGGAAGGGTCATGACAGAGGGGACATGACAGTCCGCCCTGCCCAAGATTGCTTGTCCTCAAGCGATCACAAGCTAAGAACTCTTGAAATTACCAAGATTTTAAATTCACCTTGTAGATTTGTATTCTCGTGAGGTCATTAACCTTTGTGATACTTTGATAGGAATTGGAAATTTAAACCAAGTGATGATTATTTTGGTTTTGTTTGATTCTATGTCCTTGGAGAGTAGCTGGTGGTATACTTTCTTCAACTTGACTACTAATTAGGTTAATACCGCCCTATAACGTATGAGGACAATTTATTGTCCAATAGTCTTCTTATTGTTTCCCAATAACTCTCGAAAACCAAACTAAGAATTGGAAATTGGCAAGACTTGTTACTTAAGTTTTTCTCATGTCATCATTCCAAGGATCCTAGGTAATGATACAAACCCTTCATTACCCCTTGTTGAAGTCTAAAATCATGATGGATTTCTAGAATGTTGTGAATATCAAGATCCCATCCCTTTGTGTGAAATCATTTTTACTTTCTTGTAAAAGACCTAGATGTTTGAATGACAACTCCCTTTAGATAAAGTATGTTTCGAAGTTTGCAATAAGTTTGTTTCTAATCAGGAGCTTATAGGGTTTTTAACCTAGACAAATATTTGTTATACCCATACAAATTTATGGGATCGATCAAGTTAATAAAATGAAAGATGTACAATAGTCAAGTAATAGGACTTAAATCTATAGGTTTACTCTAATATCCAATTATTGTTCCCTCTTCTAATTCAATTGGAGGTTATCCTTCTCTTTGATATACCTCTATGTTTGGTACTAAATTTATTTTCATATCTTGGGAAAGTACTCGATAAACTATATCAATTTATCCCAAGGTTTGATAGGTGAGAGTGATCTTGGGATTTGTGGGTTATGGGCCCATAATATAATTCAGCTTATGTAACAGTTTTGTTGTAACTTGATTTGTATCAAATTTATCTAAGGTACCTAGTCAAGTTCAAGAAATTAGGAGGAGACTTTTGGAAGAAATGATCTAATATAGAGTGAATTTGGCTCATAAGATAAGTTTACTAGATCAAATTTGTAGGTTACATGTATGGCTATTGTTTCTGTGAGTGTGAGATAGATCATGTGAGTGTATATTTGATCTTGTTCCAAGGGAATAGAACAATTTATTTCCAATGATGTTTTGAATGTCTTTCTTAAATGAAATGTTCTCTCCCTTTATATTTCAAGTTTGAGGGAGTCATACTTTTTCCACTTCACTAGTTACAACCCTTCATTATTACGTAAGTTAATTTGTTAGCGCTTCTTAACACAAGAAGGGTCTTGACCAATAAAACTTTGATAGATTTGGCATTTTCCTAATTTTTAAGCATAAAGTAATCTTAAACACACATGGAATAAACTTCTTGCGAAAACATTATATATGAAGCATATGTATAAATACACACGTTACACGAAGCATACATAAAGCATAAAGCATACATGTACGAAGTATACATATAAATACATGTGAAGCATGAAGCGTACACATAAGTACACGTGATACATGAAGTATACACGTATGAAGCATATACATAGATACACGGATTATGCGAAGTATACATACACAAATATATGTGAAGCATGAACATAACATATAGCATACACTTGATACACAAAGCATGAAGCATACAAAGTATACATACGCAATACACAAGCATGAAGCATACATGCAATACATGCACATAACACATAAAGCATGAAGCATGCACGTAATTCACAAAGTATACGCACATAATACACGAATATGAAGTATACAAGTAAGTCATGAAGTGTGCACTTGAACATACATAAGTCATGGAGTATGCATTTGAACACACATAAGTCATGTAATATACACTTTAACATACAAAGTCGTGGAGTATACACTCGAATAGACGGTCATGAAGTATACACTTGAATACAAAGTCATAGAGTATACACTCGAATACATAATCATGAAATATACACTTGAATACAAAGTCATAGAATATACACTCGAATACAAATACAAAGTCATAGAGTATACGCTTGAATACATAGTCATGATGTATACACTTGAATACAAAGTTATAGAGTATACACTCGAATACAAATACAAAGTCAGAGTATACACTCGAATACAAATACAAAGTCATAGAGTATACACTCGGATACATAGTCATGACTTATACACTTGAATACAAAGTTCTAGAGTATACACTCAAATACAAATACAAAGTCATAGAGTATACTCTCGAATACATAGTCATGAAGTATACACTTGAATACAAAGTCATAGAGTATACACTCGAATACATAGTCATGACGTATACACTTGAATACAAAGTTATAGAGTATACACTCGAATACAAATACAAAGTCATAGAGTATACTCTTGAATACATAGTCATGAAGTATACACTTGAATACAAAGTCAGAGTGTACACTCAAATACAAATACAAAGTCATAGAGTATACATTCGAATACATAATCATGAAGTATACACTTGAATACACTCGAATACACATAAGTCACAAGGTAAACACTTGAATACACATAAATCACAAGGTATACACTTGAATACACATAAATCACAAGGTATACACTTGAATACACATAATACATAATGTATACAAAGGATGGCAGGAAAGATGCTCTGATACCACTTGTAATGTCCCCTTTTGGGATATTCTTCATTTCTTTACTTGCATACAATCAGATCACTAGAAAGGGACATTAGAAATATTAAAGATCAATAAATTAAGATAATATTCAGTTCATGGCATCATTCATATTAAATTCATCTATCATTCATATTAAACTCGTCTATGAGAACAATACTACATAACATAAACAATGAGATCAAATCATCATATCATAATCCACATTCAGTTCAATTCATAACACAATTCAATATCGACTATGTTCAAGTCTTAATCCTTACTTCATTTCTAATCCTCAACCATGGATGGGGATTTACTTGTCTAGGGCGCGATGAAACCACCTCGACAGATGGATTTACTCCACCTCTCCCTAACAAAACTTGCCTATCCTAGGGTTGGAGGCAATAGAAAGAAGAAGGCATTGAGTTTGGATATACCACTACGTCAATGTGTTGTGAATTCTATTGAGGTTTTCCCTTACATATTTCATAGCAAGTTTCACAATGCATGTGTAATGATACTAATGATGATCTTTCAATTATATTATTTACCACATGGCATTCATCATAATAAACGTAGGGTTAGATACATCATACCAAGTATATAATTCTTGCCTTGTATCCTTGGAGGTCTAAGGATTGTATTCCTTCCTTTAGTGTTGACTTTATTTGGATGACAGAGGTCTGAGATACTCAGCGATCTGCTGTAATTGTTTCTTCTAATATCTTCCTCGTTCCTCTTATCCTTTATAAGTTGCTTCTTGCTTCAATTCCTTGTTGATCTCTCTTGCTGTTATATCTAAGTATACATATAATATATATCTTTATTCTCCATCTCCCTTCTTATATTCAGAAATATATATGTTTCAAACTTAGAAATGTCATTTTCATTGCCTGCTTCCCCTTCTATGTTATCTGCAGTCCAATACACTGCTATATTCAGACATATATTCCTTATTCTTCCCCTTCTGCAGATTATAAACAACAGCAATATATATGTTTGCATATGGTGAAGAGATGTATCTTTAAACAAGGGACATACCTCCCTAAGGGGATCGCATCCTACCAAGAGGTCGCAGCCCCTCATAATAAACCGTTGTTCTCTCTCTTTTATATTTTTAATATAGTCGCTGCACTTTCCTATTTAATTCATTGACTTAATTAATAAATTGCTTCCATTCATACTAAATCGTATTCGCTTATAATATGTAACTTTTGTCTTATTCAAAGGACCCTTGTCTTATTAAAGGATCGCTCTTCATTCAGTCTTCTACGTATATCTTGACCCCTCCATCTCAAAACTTATATGCATTCGCTTCACTTCTAATTACAATCATGTCACCTGATAATAATTTCTAATCTGCTTACTATATATATTTTGATATATATGGTAGTCTCTTTTTATGAGGTCATCTTCGTTTTAAATTTTAATATGGATCAGCCCATGACTTATCCTTCCAATATTTAAATCTTTAATTTAAATATGCATTCCTTCTAATGATGTGTAATGAATATATTCTTAACCTTGCCTCTTCAACATCTTTCTTATAATCTTTTATTATATTTAAATCTTTAATTTATGTAAGTTGGCCATCTTAGGGAAGGGTCATGACAAAGGGGACATGACATTGTCTCCAGCCTAAACATTGGTGTCTGGGTTCCCAGGGCTCTTTGCAAGAAAAACATAGTTTCTTTCTTAAAAGTTCATTTCTTGTCTCATCATCTTGTCTTGTTTTGGGTGGTGTGTTTTGTGGTTAAAAACTATCCTAACCCTAAAAGCAACTACCCTCACTACACTAACAACATAAAAAACAAAAGTAAACAAGTCTTCTTACCTTTGTATATTTTGTGAAATTATGGCAATTTTTTAATATTTATATATTTTTTCTACAACCATCCCCAACCAAAATAAAAAAGAGCAAACTGTTGTGTACTAAACCCAAGTAAAAAAATGACAAACCACCATACCAAACCCAAGTAAACAAAATTGACTAACCACCATACTTGAACTTCAAACCCAAACCAGTGACTTAGCTAGAAATCCTAGATCTTTCTTGCTCCCAGACCTCAACAATGTCAAGTTGAGGCTAGAGAAAGTCTTCCTCAATTGGTAAGTTGATGTTTCCATCAGTTTTGAAGAGCATGTTGTCATGCAAGTGTTCAAACTTTAGTTCAACTAAGCATTCAAGAAAATGAATACCATGCATCTCAAACATCAAGGGTTGTCATCTAGAATGGAATTAGCCAAATCAATATCTTCACTCTTCAATCTTTTCAAGTTGGAATGTAACGGCTTGGACCTCATAAGTTTGCAAAGCCTCAATAAGTTTGTTTACATCACCACAATGCTCTTTATATAGAACATGGAAAACATCACCACTCTTCACTCTTAATTGCACTTCGCATTTCGAGAACCCAACTCCATTAATGCCCACTGCCAAGCATAGATTTAACTCCTTTTTAATTATTCTATCCATTTCTTTAGAATGCTTTTCACTATTCCAAAGTTTAAAATAATTATCGCTGCATTATCTTTTCAGGTGTAAGGCTTGCACTAGATTTTAGACCACACAGTAAAGCCTTTTCTCGCCATTTTAAAGGCTGTTTGAATGGGTTTCAAAAAGTGACGAGGTGACATGTGTAGCCTTAGCTGTCCCTTTAATTGTGCTCCTGTGATTATTTCCTACACATCCAGTTCTGATGCCTATGTAGCATTTAAAGCTACATGTCTGCCCTCGTCACCTAAGGCTTACCCTAATGTAACTTTTCCAACAAAGGGAATAGACCTCCATTTGCAAATCAGAAGTTGTGTGAGTCACTTCTTGTCCTAGAGCTTTTCGGAGGTTGGTCACTTGAAATGAAATTTCTTTCTTGTTTCAGTAATTCATTATTTCTGCATTCTGCCTTCATCAATCACTCTATACAATTCTGTTCCATTTTGGTACTACAGTCTGGACTCCAACTACAATTATATTGGATCTCTATCTTTTCACTTATGAGATATGGAAATTTGAAATGTCATTGCATTCATTAGGTGCATTCAAGTGTTATGGTGTAACTTATACCATATACTTTGTCATTTTAATCATGTAGATGCATTCACTAGTTAGCACTTAGCATGAACAAAATATATGCATGAAAATCAAGTAGCTCCATGTAGTTGAGAATAGCAACCATGTGGCTTAAATGGAATGGTAGGTCTCATGAATGGTATATTAGTTGGGAATGTAACATGATGAGATTATGCATGTAAAGGCAGGTAGGCTTATCATTCAAAAGAACTTTATTTTGTATTGCAAATACCTAGAAAATGAATGACATTTGTTTGAGTTTTGAATAAAGAATTTGTCACTCTTTCTGCATTCACATACCTATTTTTTTGTGTTTGTTTTCATGGTGAAGTTATGAGCTAAAAATTTTCACCTTGATCACCCAAAAGAACCCTACAGTCAAAATTATAGCTTCTAATAATGGTAGAGGCAGAAACCAGTAAGAAACATCAAAGGGTGGAGAAAAATTGATGAGAACGTTGCCACCAAAGAGTAAATAGAACTTAACAAGAACAGGATTAAAATGCTGCCATCAAAGTGTGAGGAACAATCATAACATCGGGAAGTGCAGAGCTTTACCCAAGAAAAACAAGGTTTTAAGTTAGAAAACTCATTTTGATATTGATTGAAAATGCTTCTGGATACAACTGTGTGGATGATTTTTTTTACATCAACATTTCTGATCACACTTTGTGATCCATCATCAGGATGAGAAGAACATATGGTAGGTTGCAGACGTTGCTCACTAAATAGATGTAAAGGTAGGAGAGGATGGAGCAGAAAATGAGAGACAAAAAAGAAGCATGAAGAAAAACCTAAGGATGGATAAAAATAAATTATAACAAGAACAAAGCAATTAAATAAGGGAAGGGAAATCAACAAAATACTTCTTAGAATACAACTAGAATTGAACTAAGAAAATAGTATTAAAATTAAGATACTAATATTAATATTTTTATTATTTTGAGTCCAATGCTAGTATCTTAATTTTAATACTGTTTTCTTTCTATTACTTCTTAGTTCAATTCTAGTTGTATTCTAAGGAGTATTATGTTGATTTCCCTTCCCTCATTTAATTGCTTTGTTCCTGTTATAATTTGTTTTTATCCCTCCTTGGGTTTTCTTCATCTCTTTTTTTATCTCTTGTTTTCTGCTTCATCCTCTCGTACTTCTCCATCTATTTAGTGAGCAAAGTCTGCCATCTACCGTATGTTCTCCTCATCTTAATGATGGATCAGGGAGTGTGATCCAAAATGTTGATGTAAAAAAAAATCACCCACACAATTATATCCAAAAGCATTCTAAATCACTTACATGGACTGTAAAAATAAGAGAAATGAAGGCTTGTTTTATGCACAAATGTTCACATACCAATCTCCAAAATAGCCATACATTGTAAACTTTGGAGAGCACTTGAATGCAATGTGAATCTTTTAATTATAAAAAAATTGACATATTCCATTCATGAATTACCATAAAAAATATCTAAAGCAGATCTCTAAACCAACATCTTTGCAATCATTGCTCATTTATTAGACAAGGAATGATAAAATAAGTCACATGCTAATGTAATATCCCAAATGGGATATTTGGCTATTATTCTGATTTTTCTGCTTAAACCCTAATTCTGCCCTAAAATTTCTGCACTTTATTATTCTGCCCTAACCCTAACTTTTGCTCTAAAATCAAACTTTGAACAATTACATATAATTATCATAAATCACATCAAACATCAATATAATTCCATCCTATGATTCGCCCAACAATGCAAGTGATATTCACCATGAATTACACATAGAAACTCATCAAATACATAACCACAATGAACATGAAGTCTGCTGTCATAAATTCTGGAAATATGAAGTCTTCAAGTACACAATATAGCTAAGGCAAGCAGCCAATAGCCCAGCGATAAAGTAGATATAAATGCCAATGTTTACATACCAAGAATATGCATAAAAAGACTCCAAATAGAAGATGAATTAGGGCTGCAAGCCTGTTATTACAAAGCCTGCCCAAACCCTAGTTTTAGCAACCAACAATCTCCTCAAATCTTCCCTAAGAGCAGGTCGCTTCACCTTAATTGCAATTCGCTCCAACCCTAGGTGCTTTGCCATCCATGTATGCTCTCAGCTGATATGAAATCTGCCCTTGATGATGTGGAAGTGCAAGTAGATCCCCGTCACGGAATCCTCCAATGAAGAAGTTAGATTGTCGCCCAACTCCTCCCAAGTCACTTGAGGTTTTCGTCCCAAGTTACCCTTAGAGATCGCTCTCCAAATGTGTAAGATACAACCCCCTAAATTTATTTTTTGTGAAACTTAAATAGTGATAACACAATGTTAGCATAATATTGCATGAATATCTAAATGACCTCAACACTTCTAATCACCAAGTTCCCAATTAGGGCGAGGTGAGAGCATAATGTGTCTTGGCTTACAAAGCTAAAGCATTGTGCAACATGAAATTACATTCATCTACCATAAGCAGGCATCCACTTATGCACTGGGAATTCACCACTTATTCAGCGGGTAGAAAAAAAGATAAAGATTCAGTTTGCCCACACTGGCGGTGAACCATCCAGGGGATTATTATATGTTTAAGCAATACAAAATGATAGAGAGTAAAGCATCAGCTAAAAGCTATAGAAGAGGGAATACAATAATCATCAAAGATCAATACAATGTGATGAATATCACACTATACCCTGCACAAGAAAGATGATCAAGTTGCACAAGATATGAATCATCAAGCTGGACATCTCTGCATGTTGTCAATAATGGACAAATCTGGAAACACATCTCAGCCTTCTTACTACTGTTTAGCAGCCCTGTATACTGTCCAAGTGCCACTGTGAGTACACATGATCAGAACTGATATCAAACAACCCACATCAGTCACACACAACTGACCATATCAAACACATTCTATACTGCTCATACACAACTCGGAAACTAATCTGAAAATGCATACTAAGGAACCCCCAGGCTAAACCAGAAGTGAAGTGCTGTAGGAAAGAAATTTCAGTTCAAAAAATGCCTTAGGACTGCTGTAACAAAACACAAGTCTGCAATTATTAAAACAACAATGAAAACTCTTCACATCAGTCCCAAAAACTCCACTTCCATGAATATAAATCATGCAAATAGCACCTTCCAACACAAGAAGATAATTCCAACTATCCAAAGTGTCTCAAACTCAAACAATACCATCAGCAAATCATAAGCAATTCTCTCTTGGAGACCATACGCCTGTCCTTGTGCTGGGCGGATCTGCAATGATACGAACTCTCAAAGTCTTCTTCATATTACAATATAGAATCTCAATTGCCTGGAGAAGAATAGTCCTACCATAGAGTTTAATATCAACCAGCTATAAGAACAAACCATCAATGAGATTTCAATTAATGAGTGATCCATTTATTTGCAAGGGTACGGCTCTGCTAAGTGTACGGCCTGCATTAAAGCTCATGGATCTGCATAAATTCATCAATGGTTTTAGACAACACTGGTGCCAAGAACAATTCTTATTATCCCAGCCACAATTACGATAAACATTCAATAAAACTTCCCAGACCAAAATCGACTCCTTCTCAGGGTAAGAGTCTGAAATGTACGGACATTCATACAAATTTCAAACTGCATCAAAGTTCTTCAAAATCTGCTCAGAAATGAATATTAAAATTAGCAAATAAAAATCCAAGACTCTTGGAACAATCAAGCATCGATTTCCTTCAACTCCAGACACCCTTATGCATAATCGTCCCTCTGCCTGGTACGGCCATGGGTGTATGGCTAGTAAGGGAAAAAATAATAAAACTCCAAAAATATTATGCGAATCATAAGCATAATCAAACCCCAATATGATCAAACTTATTCACACAAAATCAAATCAATTAACAAACATCCATGTAGATCAAATGCAAACTCTGAATGAGCTTGCTCCAAACTCCAGCTTTAGCACAATGGTGATTTCTGTGTGAAACCACACCCAATCTGCAAGAGGGTTTTTGTCCTCGAGAAATTCTACAAGAGGGTTTTCATCCTCAAGAGAATATGGAAGAACTCACAGGTTCAATCCATCATCTGCAATCAAATTCCAAAAAACATAACATAACCCTTCAAATGAACTCTCATCCCTTATTTATAACCTTTTGAGAAGAATATAATATTATTTATTTTTTGATCTCTTCATATTTCTTCTCACAAAAAGGCCTTTTTTGAAATAATAATAAAACATCAAGTGTGAGGCCCCTTTTTTAAGTGTCTAACATTTAGAACACTTAAAAAGCTTTCCAATGAGCTATAACACTTAATAATATTTTAATTATTTTCACCCTTAGGAGCTTAAGTGAAAATAATAATTAAAATAACTCATTAAATATTAAATTTTGCGGAAAATCCCAAACGGCCTCCGAATGCAATTTAAACTGAACCAATATGCTCTGTAAGGTTTGGGATGTGCAATGATGCCTTCCGGGTGACTTTCCAAAAATAGAAAGCTCCTCCAAGAATCTTGGAGAGCAAACTAGAACCCTGATCAAACTTCAGAAACCATTACTGTAACCCGGAACATCAACTGAGCGCAAAGCTATGAAAAATAATCTATTTTCACAAGGAAAACCCAAATAATTGTTCTACAGACTGAATCAAGACCACTCCAAGAACATTGGAGTCCTTCCCAAACATGCCGGATAGACTCTAGGAGATTAGGAACAAGCATAATGCACACAATAATCAATGCACCAAAAATGGAACATTACAAAATGTGAATGAGTGAATGCTTGAATTGATGATCAAATGCCATAACTTGAACTCATATAAATACACAATATGCCTTTCTCTCTCCTGGCCGACCTAGGGAGAGTTATCTTCTTTTATTTTAATAAACTTATCCCCTCAAAAAGGGCCGACCAGCATCAACTCACTAGAGCGCCTATATATAATCAAATTAAAGATTTGATTAGTATTTTGTCTTCTTCCTCAAGCACTATCATAGGAATATTATATCTTATTTCATCATGAGGTGTTAGGAATATTTGACTCCTTATCTCAAGTCACCCAAGGTAACAATAGCACCCTCCATAGTGATGTATACAATGTGACCATGAATGAGAGTGTAAACAAAGTGCCTTATACTTTCCTTGGCATGAACGAAAGCATCAACATGGCATCCATACAAATATGACAAATCATCACCCATGACGTCTTCCAAAAGTCCCGGAGCGGGGAGAAAAGCCCAAATCAACTCTAATGGCAACCATTCCAAGAATGGGGACATTACAGCTAATCTCTAACTTAACGTTAACAAAACGCATCTAAAACAAATTGATATCTCATGGATCCTATTTGACAGTTTATTCTTGGTGGGATCCAATGTACCAACATGGAACTCAATGTTATCCGTGCCAATTTTTGCAACATATGAAAATTTAACAGAAAGACCAAAATAAAATGTTAGGGTGGGTCACCAAAGATCTCCCAAGCTGGAATAGTAGATTAGCCCATATGTAGAAAGTTCAAACATGCTAAAGCTAAAAAGAATAAGAAAATAATAATCATAAATAAATGCAACCTTGAACGGTAGTTTGAGCAAAGTTTAAAACCCTCTAATCTCCACCAAAGTATGACTTCATTTAACATATTAATCAGAAGTCTAGATGAACCTTGAAATCTTTTGAAGTAATGTCTTGGCTGATCTTATAATGAAGAATTTTGAAATTCAACATAGCTTTACCAATAATGACAGCTAATAGATTCTAAAGCACCGTATCATCTACAACATTCAATCTGAATGAGTCTAAATTTCTATATTACATGAGTGAAACAACAAAGCACATTTAGAGGTATCATGTTGGGATAGTTAAGTATAACTGCTAAGCTATACTCTTTTGTACTCTTTCATGTGCATACTGCTTCATAATGCACTATCAAATGTATTGTTCAAAGAAGTACATTAAGACAAAAGTATATTATTAGAGTTATTTTAACTTGTCAGAAATTGATTAACCAATTAAAACAAGGATATGCAATGTAGGTAAATCAGTTATTTATAAAGTAAATTAGTTTACCATCTTACATTCATATAAAGGTAAAAAAGAAAACCATTTACCATTGTTCTGACTTTCCTCAGTATACAAACCTTCAGAAACCTGTCAAAAATTGCAAATACAAGAACCCAATTTCCAAATTTGGATTTTTACACATCTCAGAACTGATCCTGAGTAAAAACTGCTGTAATTAAGACACTAAATTGGCTCAGTTGTTCCTAAAAGAGCACAATCTTTTGTTGGAATCAATAGATTTTGATCTTCCAAATAAGAATCAATATAAAATATATTCTGTTGTAAATGATTGAAATCAGAAAGGGTTATCAAAAGATTACCTTGGTTAAGTTTGATCCAAGATGGCAATGCACCCCTACGAGGGTCAATTCATATTTTTGTTTCTTTAAGGAATCTAAAAACCATTGCATTTTCTCACTCCTGATACCAAACTTTGACTTTTTATTTTCAGTTACAACATAAGGGTAGACCTGTAAACAAATGAGATATTAAACATGCCTGAAAATGAGTAGCACAACAAAATCTTCCAATTGAAAATAACATCTTCCTTCATGTTCCAGCTCTAGCTTGCCTGAGGATCCACATATGGATTGATACGAAGTAGTACACGGATCTTATCTCCTGCAATTCTGGCTGCCATTACTAGATTTTCTACATCAAATTCGCTATCTATATTCACCAATACTCCCTTTTGTGTTGCCAATACCAGCTCGCTCAATACTTTGCCATTTCCATTGAATATGCACCTGGTTGTCCAAAGAATGAAATAAATAACTCATTTTCAGAAACTAGAAACTCCTTCAGAAAAATATTCGAAGGTAAAGACTACTTTGCACACTTGCACACATCAGTACATCATGTGAACATTAATTAATCCTTTCAATCCCATATTTGCAGTCTGATTGGAGTTGCCAATCCACAAAATTATTTAAATAGATTTCAACAAAATAATATTAATATTATTTTGAGAACAGACCTTAAAAGCTTCTCTCATTACTATAACAGAACTTGAACAAATATACAAATAATGTGTTTTAATCCCTTAATTTCTAGCTGATTCCTGTTAAATTGTAAAAGTCAAGAATTATATTGTAAAATTGTAATGTCCCCCATTTAGCCCATGTGATCAGTTGATGGAGATTAGCCTATCATCGGACTCCCATAGGCTAATGACAGTGGTTAGGGGGTCAAATTGGAGACTTACTATTTATAGTAAGGTTGGAGCGACTTGCTATTTATAGCAGGGTAGATGCAGAGGATCGTTGCACGGGATTCACGGTTTCGATATACCCAGAGCATTAATTGATGAAATATAAGTTAGATTAAAGATATAACTTATAATAATTTTAAGGGGTAAAGTGACTTATATTATAAAGTGACTTTATGTTATAATGTTAAGTCACAACTTAAAGTTGTTCACCTAGACGTTGGGTGCCCATATGGAGACTTGGGGATATAAATCATTAAAATAAAATAATAAAATATTCAATTCTTGGGTATTGGAGAAGGGAGGAAATAAAGAATGAAATGAAGCTCATTTGCATATGCTTGGATTATTGACTTCACTTGTTTTTGCATGCTCGTGCATTTCTTGGAGCTTAATGGGCTTTGAGGGTTTGATATTGTCTTGCTGAGAAGAAAATAATTTTAAGGGGTAAAGTGACTTATATTATAAAGTGACTTTATGTTATAATGTTAAGTCACAACTTAAAGTTGTTCACCTAGAAGTTGGGTGCCCATATGGAGACTTGGGGATATAAATCATTAAAATAAAATAATAAAATATTCACTTCTTGGGCATTGGAGAAGGGAGGAAATAAAGAATGAAATGAAGCTCATTTGCATATGCTTGGATTATTGACTTCACTTGTTTTTGCATGCTCGTGCATTTCTTGGAGCTTAAAGGGCTTTGAGGGTTTGATATTGTCTTGCTGAGACGAAAACCTCTGCAAGGACACCTTTCTTCGTGTGTGAAAGACCACATCAAGAAGGGGAATTGGAGGCTTCATTCAGGAGTCTCATTTGGGCTTTCGATTGATCCATTTTGAAGAAGTTTTGAGCTGGAAATGATCACATTTGATGGAGTTATATGTAAAATGCTACCCAAAAAAAAATTTTAAATTACATACAATGATATGACAGTGTTAGCATAAATTGCATAAACCAACTAAAGTTGCCTCACACTTTTTAATCACCCAAATCCCAAGATGGGCAAGGTGAGAGCATACAGTGTTTGGCTTACACAAAGCAATTATGCAACAATGAAAATATAATTCATCCGCTGCGGCAGGCATCCACTTATATCGTGGGAATTCACCACTTTCCAGTGGGTATGAGAGCAAGAATGAAAGTACAAAATCATCCACTTATCTAGTGGGTATTCACCACTTCTTCAGTGGGTAGAATGAAAGAAAACATTACAAGTCATCCACTTTTCAGTGGAGATTCGCCACTTTGTCCAGTGGGTATGAGAAAAGAAAGAAGTTCAATTAGTCTTCACTGGCGGCTGAACCATCCAAGGGTACTTAGTGTGAAGAACTAGAAAGAAAGATTACCATGTAGCAGCTGAATATGTAAATTCAATGAAGACTTTGAAATATGCAATCATTCTTCCATGTAATTATGCTTCACCACGATCCCTGCAAGACAAGATGATGTTATGCTAGATAACCAACTCCAAGGGATAATCAGATCATATCCTTGCTGCACAAAAATTAGTGTTTTAAGATGTTCTTCATAGGTCAGCTACCAGTTGATAACGATCATCAAAGAGCTGCATCAATTCTTTAAAATCTCAACAACCATATCTTGTAAAACATTCAAGAAACTATTTATTGGTATCCACAGATCAGATTGCCCAATGACCGAAATTCAGATATTAATAGCTCAGCTTCTAACATGTACTGCGCCCAAACAGCATGGTATGGACAGCAAACTTCATGCATGAACTGCCATCTCAAGAATAACTCAAACAGATGGATTTAATCATCAGCAAGAATGCAATTGACAATGATGCAGTCCTCATTGGAATGGACGATCAACATTTGGAAGAATTCAGTCAGCTAGAGGCCGTACGACCCATGGAGTGTACAGATGCAACCCAAAAGTCAAACTATGTATTAAACCTCCCAACAATCACAGGAATATGAGCGCCTAAGCACTACAAAACCCCTGTTATCTGCCTCAGATCAAAAATTAGTTCCTTTATTTATTATTTGAAAAACTCATATATGACATGGTACGGCACAGGGAATACCGTTATGCTCAGAAGTCTTATGACAGTGCCCCAAAAACTCAACAAACTTCATGAAGAGAGGTGTTTCAAGCATGCCAAAACAACCATAGCAAAGGAATAAATCAAAACAGCTTATATTATTTTTTCACCAAATCGTACCACCTTGCCTAGTACAGCACTTCATAAATTGAAGTCAAACATTCAATACATTCAATAAAGAATTGAAATGTCATCAATAGATGATATTGAAAAGAGATAGAGCATTAAGATCCATAGTCTCATTCATTTGGAAATCACAATCAAGAAATACCATCATCAGCATGTACGACCACCGAATGGTATGGCCTGCATTCATTTCACAACAAAACTCACAAATCTGCATATATATATATCTCAGAGAATCACTCTTCAATCATCAGAAACAACAGAGTAACAAAGTCTTGAATCAAAACTTCAGATCACTCAATCCATATTTTGCTCATATGCAACTCCTGGATGAAGTTGCCCTCTTTCCAGCTAGGCAGGATATTTCACCAACAAAACTGGACTTCTTCAAGAGGGGTTTCGTCCTCAAGAAGGAAGAAATGGAAGAACACACAGGTTCAATCCAGCAGAGTATTAATATCAATTCCAAGCATACCCCCAAATGAGCTCTCACTGCCTTTTTTAACTTTTTGAGAGAAAATAATATTATTTTCCTTTTGACTCTTCATATTACTTCTCTCAAAAAGACCTTTTTAGTTTGCCCCCTTAATCACTTAACTTAATATTATTAAGTGACTTTATTAAAATAAGTTACCATGGTCACTTTATAACCTTCCAATATAATTATTTAACATTACCTTTTAAACCTTGCACTTTTTGCTAAGTAATATTAAATAATTATAATAATTATTATTTCTTAGGCGGTAGAAAAAATTGGGGACATTACAGTCCTCCCTTCCTAAAGATTGCTTGTCCTCAAGCAATCCACAACTGCAATCCACCCAACTGCCACAGCACCTGAAGCCAAAATAGGAAACCAACTACACCTGTCCACCAACCACCCGGATCCCATATCTGAATATCAGCCTCAACGCACCAACCCCAAGTATTGTGGTGATAAATCTCATGCATCATGATTGTCCACAGATGGACTCTACCTGGGTCCCATGTGCAATTTGGAAGTCCATCACTCCCAATGCCTAACAACTTCTGGTGCGCTACTCTGATTACCATTGGAATCCAAACAAGCCAAGTCCCAAACTCCTGATTTTGGTAACAACTATTAGGAGAAGGCAAAATAGTGGACTTGTAAAGTTCAGATTCAACACATGTAGTCAAGGATATATCACACCAGAGTCAACTAGGAAACCCTTTATTCAACCCACCTCTTTGTGACATTAAAGACAATCAATTCTTGCGTATGTGGACTAAAAATAAAATGATGAACACACCTCATTATGCAATCAAGGTGCAACTTCCTTGTCTGAGCCAATGGAATATCTGAGCAGCCATGTGTTTTCCACCCTATACTACCATCTATAGAAGATGACTCACAACTCAAATCATGATGAATTGGTCTTGTAGCAACATCATCGTTACCTTTTGCAACCCTGTCGGAAAAATCTCTATCATCTGTAAAGGAAGATTTGCCTTCAGGAGTAAAAAGTATATCATCATAAATGCCTTGTTCTTCACAAGAAGAGGTCCTGCAAATCTCCTGAAAGGAAGTTGGGACAGCACTAAGGTCCAATGTGCAAGACTAAGAAGAAACCAACTTCTTCTGATATGGCTGCCCAATAACAATTTCTACATTACCAATGTAGAACCTTGTGCCTGACTCACCGATGATGCTAGAATCTGAAACCAAGCTTGATGTGTCAATGTCATCAGCAATCCATTCCACACTGAGTGGTCTCCTGAGGATGTGAAAGATGCCCAACATTGGTGCATAACAACAAATACCAACCCCTATCGAGTTGTTGGTATAAAACAGAACAGCACCATGTAACTTGTGAATCATGTCCATGATGGAGCAAAAGGTAATACTGCTGCCAAAGGATGACCAGGACTCATCATCAATCTGTCCTCTACTACCATAATGGCAGTCCCAACTTCTCCTATTCATCCCAACAGCTGCTGTCCTTAAAGTATATCCTGACCAAACTCTGATCAGCAAAGTAGGACAGCCATCAATCAATAAAATAGGATGTAGAACCCAAGGGGTTAGGGCTGGAATACATCCGCCCTCATGCTTATCACCAAACCATATCAGACACTTGAGCATATACTTCTTGAAATCAAGACTACGGCATCCTTCTTCAATTGACGCCCCTTGCCTCACCAACACAAGAGGTACAGCATTTGAATTCTGAGAGTGAACAATAAGAGACCTCACACTGTTTTTTCCATCATGTGTCCTGGCTGCCATATATGATTGAGTCTCTATAGTGCATGATGAACATTGAGCTATGCTTAACTCTAAGCAAAGCTCATCAGCATGGATCTCCGATTCTTGAAGAGCCATCTTCAACGAATCCTTAATAATCTTAAGCTTATGAGTGAGCTTAACAACCTCCTCTTCTTTCCCTCTCAATGCATCTGAATATATTTCAGCAAGGTTGAGAAGGTGATCACGATCAGAAAGAAAGTGTAAGTAGTCAGATTTCATTACTCCCATACCTTCTTTGATTATCCGCAAATTGTCACGAGAAGACTCTTCTTATATTCCCTTTTGTCTTCTCTCCAATTGAACCTTCCAAAGGTGATTTTCAATCAGCTTATGCATTTTATCTTGGTGAGACAATGCTGCCACAATCTCAACTTCACTCACCTTCAACTGGTTCTCCAAATTGTGTGGACTGCCTGATTTATGAACAACCCCTTCTCCACACAAAGACTCATCAGAATGTTCTTGAGTCACATAGTTGTTTTCTCCTTCATTATCATCCATACATTCATTCTGATTTGGAATTAGGATAGCGCTAATTCCATTTGAAAAAATCATCACCATTACCCTTATTAGGTGTCACCTCATTGAAGGGCTCCATTTGATTATTGAACGCATCATCCAACTCAGCTGATTTATTGGATAATGACATGCTATCCTCCTGCAGAGACAATGGAACTTGTATACCAAATGAAACGAATTCTCCTGCAATCAATTGTTCCTTGAACTTCTCAATCTTCAGCTCCATTAATTTTGTCGTGAAATCATATGCTGCAGTGGAGACATGTTGCTCTTTCCTCCAAATGATCAACAAATCTGATTGCAACTGTGTGCAAACATCATCACCTTCATCTAAAATCAGGGACATGATGCTGAGCATACTTGTTTTCACCTTATTTGAATGACGTTTCCTGATTCCAGAAATTAAGTATTCAAAAATCTGGAGGATCAAATCATTGCACCTAAAATCAATCAGCAAATAACATAACTTAACCTTTGCCATAATCTCCAAGATTTTCACCCTTTGACCAAAGGTCGGACTTTTTACATCATGCAGCCCTTGGAAACTCTTCATCATCAGCTGAAATATGACTTTCATAGTATCATCATCATAGGGTGCCTTAGGAGTTGAAATCCTTGCAACTTCACTAATGCAAGTGATAGCTGCAAGCCTTATCTCCTCATCCTAATGTCTCATCAACTCTGGCTTGACCAACGAGCACACCAATGGAGCCATAGCTTTACGCATTGCCTGAGAAGATGATTGACCAATCTTACACAAGCATCCTTCTACTTCATCCAAGTTGCTAAGAAGAACTTCTTTAGCCTGAGGTAAATGTTCAAGCTTCTTACCAACAATCTTCAGCTTCTCTTGAAAATCTGAGATGGCTTCCTGTTCTTTGCACCATCTTTCAAATCCCTCTTCAATGGAAAACTGGTTTTGCTCCAGGGATTTCAACAAAGCTTTTAATGGCTCACTATCAAAAGCCATGTTGCCCAACTGAAACTCTGATCTGGTATTGACAAACTGCAACAAGATCAGTTAACCAACAGGCTGGTAGGATAACTGAGAGCTCTGATACCACTGTAAGATGCTACCCCAAAAAAAATTTTAAAATTAAATACAATGATATGACAGTGTTAGCATAAATTGCATAAACCAACTAAAGTTGCCTCACACTTTTTGATCACCCAGATCCCAGGATGGGAAAGGTGAGAGCATACAGTGTTTGGCTTACACAAAGCAATTATGCAACAATGAAAATACAATTCATCCGCTGCGGCGGGCATCCACTTATATCGTGGGGATTCACCATTTTCCAGTGGGTATGAGAGCAAGAATGAAAGTACAAAATCATCCACTTATCCAATGGGTATTCGCCACTTCTTCAGTGGGTAGAATGAAAGAAAACATTACAAGTCATCCACTTTTCAGTGGAGATTCACCACTTTGTCCAGTGGGTATGAGGAAAGAAAGAAGTTCAATTACTCCTCACTGGCGGTTGAACCATCTAGGGGTACTTAGTGTTAAGAACTAGAAAGAAAGATTACCATGTAGCAGTTGAATATGTAAATTCAATGAAGACTTTGAAATATGCAATCATTCTTCCATGTAATTATGCTTCACCACGATCCCTGCAAGACAAGATGATATTATGCTAGATAACCAACTCCAAGGGATAATCAGATCATATCCTTGCTACACAGAACTTAAGTGTTTTAAGATGTTCTTCATAGGTCAGCTGCCAGTTGATAACGATCATCAAAGAGCTGCATCAATTCTTTAAAATCTCAACAACCATATCTTGTAAAACATTCAAGAAACTATTTATTGGTATCCATAGATCAGACTTCCCAATGACTGAAATTCAGATATTAATAGCTCAGCTTCTAACATGTACGGCGCCCAAACAGCATGGTATGGACAGCAAACTTCATGCATGAACTACCATCTCAAGATTAACTCAAACAGATGGATTTAATTATCAGCAAGAATGCAATTGACAATGATTCAGTCCACATTGGAATGGACGATCAACATTTGGAAGAATTCAGTCAGCTAGAGGCCGTACGGCCCATGGAGTGTACGGATGCAACCCAAAAGTCAAACTATGCATTAAACCTCCCAACAATCACAGGAATATGAGCGCCTAAGCACCGCAAAATCCCTGTTATCTGCCTCAGATCAAAATTTGGTTCCTTTATTTATTATTTGAAAAACTCATATATGACATGGTACGGCACAGGGAATACCGTTATGCTCAGAAGTCTTATGACAGTGCCCCAAAAACTCAACAAACTTCATGAAGAGAGGCGTTTCAAGCATGCCAAAACAACCATAGCAAAGGAATAAATCAAAACAGCTTATATTATTTTTTCACCAAATCGTACCACCTTGCTTGGTACGGCACTTCATAAATTGAAGTCAAACATTCAATAGATTCAATAAAGAATTGAAATGTCATCAATAGATGATATTGAAAAGAGATAGAGCATTAAGATCCATAGTCTCATTCATTTGGAAATCACAATCAAGAAATACCATCATCAACTTGTATGACCACCGAATGGTATGGCCTGCATTCATTTCACAACAAAACTCACAAATCTGAATATATATATCTCAGAGAATCACTCTTCAATCATCAGAAACAACAGAGTAACAAAGTCTTAAATCAAAACTTCAAATCATTCAATCCATATTTTGCTCATATGCAACTCCTAGATGAAGTTGCCCTCTTTCCAGCTAGGCAGGATATTTCACCAACGAAACCAGACTTCTTCAAGAGGGATTTCGTCCTCAAGGAGGAAGAAATGGAAGAACACACAGGTTCAATCCAGCAGAGTATCAATATCAATTCCAAGCATACCCCCGAATGAGCTCTCACTGCCTTTTTTTAACTTTTTGAGAGAAAATAATATTATTTTCCTTTTGACTCTTCATATTACTTCTCTCAAAAAGACCTTTTTAGTTTCCCCCCTTAATCACTTAACTTAATATTATAAAATGACTTTATTAAAATAAGTTACTACGGTCACTTTATAACCTTCCAATATAATTATTTAACATTACCTTTTAAACCTTGCACTTTTTGCAGGGTAATATTAAATAATTATAAGAATTATTATTTCTTAGGCGGTAGAAAAAATTGGGGACATTACATTTTAGTATACAGCTGATAACAGGGTTATAGAGGACATTCTTATGCATTTTGGATGTGTTTTGAGCTGCTGCAGTGATTGTTTGAGCAGGCCGTACAGTTGCTACAACAGGCCGTACTGTGCAAGGAGACATTGTGGAGTTTTAGGAGCAGATTTCAGCGTTATTTCCCTCCCATCTTGGTCGCTTGGCTCCTGCAGAAATAGTTGAAGATAAACAGAGATATTAGAGGGTATTTTGAGTGAGTTATGTGCTGATAACAGCTGCAGCAGGGCCGTACAGTTCAGCCTTGGACGTGGTACCTTGTATGCTGGTTTTCCTTCACTCTGTGGCACTTATCACCTTCATTCCGGACGTCTAGGAGCATAGTTGACATTGCAGCCTGGATATTTATATCTGCACTTCATTTGTATGTGATTTTTGGTGACTTTCATGGCTTGTAATGCTGGCCCAAGTACGGCAGCCGAACGAAGTTGAAGATTGTAAAATGGGTATGTCATTGTAATTCATATTTTGGCATAATATTATCTGGGTCTTCGATAGTTTGTTGATATATGCTTTAGATTTTCTAGATTTCGTTTATATGCTTTATATTCCATATGTTCAATGCAAAAACTCTACATGCAAAAACGTGCACATGAAACCCTAAACCTTCAGCAAGAAAAAACCCAAAAAAAATTGATATAGAAAACCTAGCTGGGACAGTGTATGTTACAAAAATGAACGTTGATTTTGTAGACCTAAATGCCTTGGGGGTATTAAAAAAAGGGCCCTAAATATAAACTCGCAGCATTGTTAATTCTTACAGAAGTGATTTCATCCCTTGCTTTAGGTCTGGCCAGCAAGGCAGTTATATCAAATGCTCTTCCCTTAGTGCAGTTGTAGCCACCAGGTGAATGCTGCATGAAAGGCATATCCCTTGATCTTAATGTAGTCAGCAAGTTGATTATTGTATCAAAGGAACGTCCCTTGGTCTGGTTGTAGCTTACAAAGTAGATTCTGCATATAAGGCTTGTCTCTTGGTATGGTAGTAGCCAGCAAGAAAGCAATTAGTGCACTCATTTGAATAAGCAATTCAGTATGTTCGGCTCAAGGTTGTTCCTTGGTTATATCTCATCCCCGCACAAGGGCAGCACTACAAAAGGGGTAACCATGGTTGGGAGATGGATCCATTCTGTGCCATTTGGGCCCACCTCACTGATCCACCAGATAAGTTTTCAGGCCATTATCCTTGTCACTATGCTTCGCATAATTTGTCAATCTGTTATCTTTATCATTTTATCTCTTGAACAAAATTCTGGGCATCTGGATGTTTGCTGAATTTATTCTTGTGAAGAGAGAAATTGTTCGTAAATTAATTAAAGAAAATTAAATGAGCAAACTAGCCCTCTCTTAAGGTAGAGGAGCAAGGCTGTTACCATTCTTTAAACAAACATTCTAGATATCTTAAGGGTTTTATATTGCAGACTTGTACTTCAGAACTAAGCAAGGTGTATTATATGATTTTATCCACCTAAATTTCACTATATGCGCAAAGCAGCCCTACAATTAGAAATTATCTCTGTGCTTATATATAATCATTTGAATATGTGCAAGCTTGCTCCAAGTTGAGAAATATTTATTGTGAATAAGGTTTATCCTAAGGGTGGGACAAATTCTAGAGCAATGGATAGTTTTGGAAGAAGATGGTTGAGGATTATAATAAATAATGTATGTACATTTATCATTGAGATGATTTCTCTCTTAAAAAAGTCTTCTATCTGAATGAAACCAATCCAGCCCATTTCAGTTCAATTAACAGAAAGAATGATAAAAAGTTATGGGGTAATTTTGGTTGATGGAATAGTCAGATTTCAAGCTACTTAGGATAAGCCAACTTGTGGTTAGGTTTATGGGTATTTAGACAAGACTCGATAGTGGCCAAAACTGTAACCATTGATGTGTTTCAAGGTTAAATTGTACAAAGCCAATAACACATGCTTTCATTCCAAGGTTCCAAAATAAGACATAAATCAAAAATATTAGATTAGAAATAGAAATAAAGATTGCGGTGTGTTGATGATTGTTTTTAGACAAGTCAACAATAGAGTAAAACACTAGAGTATCCCACTCTCTCTTGAATAAAGCTCTTCAAAGGCTGAACTATGTGATCCAGTGAAGTAACTCCAAGGTTCCTTATTTATGATTTATGATGGATTAACTCAGTGATTACATGTGATCTTGTTGATAATCACAAAGGGACTTACATTAGACTCTTCTTCTTTCATTTAGCTTATCTCTCCTTAGGTGTGGATGATGTATCAATAATAAAGAAAACCAAAAGATAAGGGTTCAGAAGGCTAATCTAAGGTCAATGAAAGAATGATGATGTATGAATAGACAAACTCCTAAGTAAACCTAACTCCACTTCGCCAAGGATGTCTACAACTACATGAAGTTGGTGCAATCTCCTAAGGTTACACGAATGGTTTTCAAATCATGAAAGCTTATGCAAGCACCCTTTGAACGGCGCAGCTCAAACAAGCATCCACAATCGAACTTAAGCAAATGGGGCTCAGACTAGCTTTACACAACACTTCACCAGTGATGAATGTTAAAAGCATGAGCTAGGAGTTGATCAAATATTCAGTACAACATACATTACATCAATGAACTTCTAATCTACTTCTAATCTAATTGAAACATCTCTCTACTCAATTCAAAGTACAAGAAACCATGTAATTCCACAAGACAAAACTTAAACACCAAGCGAACTCCAATGTCCTTGCATTAATCTTGAGAAATATTTACAACAATTTCAAGCCCTCTCAGAGAATTTTGAGTCTCCTCTAATCTACTCCTAAATTCTAATCTCTAGTCTATATATTACAAATGAGGCAACAAGGCCTTTATATAGAGCTCCAGATTACAATGAAGGGCTTAGATCATTTCGATAGCCAAGGGCTCAAATCATGCCACCTCAGTAGGTAGTTACAACAACTTTCTATTTTTAGTACAAAAGAGAGGCAATGAAGGCACGCTTTCCAAGAAGATAAGGATAAGATAGAATCTTTGAGAGCATCTTCCACATAGGCGTCCTCTTGGCTTCTTTTATTAAATGATACATTGAATGCATTTGAAATGATGTGGCAACATTTGATTGGCTTGATGATGAGTGTTTGCCACGTAGGTGCCACCTTGGCTTATTCCCAAATTGTATCATATTGTATGATGTCTTTGATGTGGCTGCTTTGAACTTGAATGTTTGGGAAGATATCTTGTAGATCTTGCCTTGTTCATCTTCTTGTAACTGGATGTACGATACTTGTTGCTTCACTTGCATGACTTCGTGATGTTTCTTCTTCTTGTAGGATACATGATGATCTTCTTTGGATGATCCTTCACGAAGGGTAATGTATATGATGATGATGATACTTGATTCATGATTAGAAGTAGGATATCTCTCTTGGACTTGAAGATTGTAGAGTCTTGAAGCTTGGATGGATGAATGCCTTGGAACATTTGATGATGGAGCATATGAAACTTGATGTTTCCTTTGCAACTTGAAGGTGATTCAAGCACTTGCTCTTGATGATCATGATGTAGTTGATGAAGCATGTTGATCTTGATATAATGATCTCTTCTCCTAGCATAAAGGTGGTTCAAGGTTTCTCTTCTTTGATGACTCCTTAGCTCCATCCACGCTCCTGCAACAAGGAAAGAGACAACATCAATCTTCTTGATAAACATTTGATTTTATAATATATAAGAATCACTTCATGCATTTTCTAATCAAGGGGCATTAGATGGGAAATTCTCTTCTTGATAAGGCGTTTAAACTTATATTAAACTTGCATTTGATTTCATCATAGGCAGTCGCATTGGTTGAGTCTCAACGGTTAAGGATTTTGAATCCTCATCTTGTATTGTCGCAGCAGATGAGAGTTTAGGATCTTCTTGAAATAGTCTTCTTTATAAATCTTACATGGAAATGGCGCATAAGTTGAGAGTTTTGGATCCATATTGAATTGTCTCAAGAAACTTAAGTTCAAGCCTCCTTCAATGATGTTCAAAAACTTCAATCATCATCTTCCTTCAAGTGAATGGGGTTCATGATTTTGATCTTGAATTTGCCATTTGACACTCAAAATTGACTCTTCCCCTTTTGGCGCAGCAGATGAGATTTATGATCTCTCCCTGAAATTCACTTCTTACAAACAAAATCAGCCTTCTCCAACCTCATCAAAAGCACATTAGATAACAAGCTAGACTCCCCTTTAACTTTTGGATTGGTGAAAGATTCCTGATCCTGATTTGGAAGTTTCTTAAGTGGTGCTTTGGATAGGCAGTTTGTTCTCCAGTTGAATGAGTGTCAAGAAGCCTGCAGTCTATCCTCCTAGATGGCGCATTGGATGAAGAATTCTGATCCTCCTTAAACTAGCCTTGAAGATGTCACAACTTAAATCACTTTCTTCCATCAACTTTCAAACTGGGGCAGCAGATGGGAAAATCAGATCTTACATGAAATTGGATTATACTTTTTGTTCCTCTTGTTATGAACACTTTGGATAGAGGAATTAATCTTCCTTCAAAATCATTAGGGCAGCGCATTAGTTCAAACTTTTGGAATCTCCTTCTGAAATCAATAAAGTCATCCTTCATAACTTATCTCTAAGTACTAGCGCATCAGTTAAAGGAATGGGTCTCCCCTTGAAACTCTCCACATTTTAATATTTGCATCCATCTTATCCATTTTGGCGCAATAGATGGGAGTCTTGATCCTTCATGTCTCTCAAAATTTTCACTCTAGATGGGCGCATTGGATGAAGGGATTAGATTCTCCTTGAAATGGGAAAACTCCACATTACCCTTGTCGCATTAGATTGGATTTCCAAGCCCTTCATAGCATCAGCGCATTGGATCAGACTTCCATGCTCTTCATAGCATTGGCGCAGCAGATAATCATTTCAATCCTCTCTTGGAAAGTTACATAAGACTTAAATTAAACCTCCTTATCACAATTTTCCATCAAGTGCTTTGGATGAGGCATAATGGATCTCCTTGAGATTAGCGCATTAGATAAAGGAATTAACCCTTTCTTCAAAAGTGATCAGGGCAGCGCATTGGATCAGACTTGAGGGTCCTTTTCAAATGATTCTACAACTTAACTTCGTACAACATCTATCCCAATCTTGAAGAGCGAAGTACTTGATGACTTCGAGGTCTTCTTACAATTTCCTGAATTTGAGTTTTGATACTTCTTCCTTATCCATTTCCCAAACTGGCGCATTAGTTAAGTTTTTCTAGATCATCTTATCTAGAGACTTAAGGCACATTGGATTGAACATTAGGGTAACATTGCATTGAGGTTTTGGCTGCTTCATATAAAAAAAAACTCCTCGTTTACCTTTGGCGCATCACTTAAGATTTTTGATTCCCCTAGGTGGCGCAGCACTTAAGATTTTGAATCCTCAGTGAAATATATTCAAAACTTTACCCTTTCAAATCACTCTTGGCGCATTGAATCAGACTTCTGAGTTCTTCTTGCAACCATGCATTAGATTGACCTTAGACTCCTCTTGAAGTGCCTCTACAAGGGCGCTATGGTTGCAACTTTCAATTCTCCTTTCCATCAGCGCATTTGATCAAGTTCCTGAGCTCTTCATCATATTGGACCAGCAGATAAGGGTCTTAAAATGGATCAGCAGATAGGGGTTTGTTCTCCCATTGAAAGTTTGCCTTGAAAATGTCAAAGGCTGGCGCATTAGATTAGGTGCAGCAGTCCCTGATTTGGAATCCTTATCTTCAATTGTATCTTGATCATCAAAGAACATTACTTACCTTGGGCGCACTAGATAAGGATAGTGAATCCTCTAAAGATCAGCGCATTAGATAAGGATAGTGAGTTCTTCTTCTTCTATCCTTTTATTAACCCCTTTTCATGGTAGCAACGCATTGGATTGAAGATTTAGAATCTTCTTTGAGGTTAGTGGCCTGAGATGCCTTGATCTTCAATTCACAGGCCCTTGGACTTGGCGCACTAGATAAAGATTTTAAATCCTTATCCCTTAAAGCGCATTAGTTGAAGGTTTGGAATCCTCATTGAACCCTTAGAATATTCTCATCCTTCTTTCATTGAAGTGGCGCAGCAGATGGCAATTTTAAATCCTCTTGCTTTGGGCGCATCACTTGAGGGTTTTGGGATCTTCTTGAAACTAGTGGTTTGGCGCATTGGATTGAAGTTTTGATGTCTCCTTGAAACTAGTAGTTGGGGCGCACTAGATCAAGAATCCGGATCTTCTTTAGAGCTTGTCAAAACTCCAATACAACCTATTCAAATTGGCGCAGCAGTTCATAATTTTGCTGTTAGGTTAAACTGCCTTCTAAAAGTCATCATCACATCCTCTTGATGTTGGCGCATTAGATGAGGATCTCGGTTCCTTCTTGAAAGATGATCAAAACTCGATCTGGACCTTGTCTTATGATGGCGCATGAAATGAGGCGCATTGGTTCAAGATTTTGTGCTCTGGTTGGAAGCGGCGCAGTTTATCAAGATTTTGCGCCACCTTTGTCTTTTGTCGCACTAGATGGGAAATTTGCGCCCTCTCAGTACTTAGTCATTTTTTCAGGGTCCTTGAGGGTCAAGGTATATTGAAAAATATATTTAAGTATTTCTTATACTTTAAATATTTTTCAATATACCTTTCAGGATGTTTGAGATAGGTCTCGAATCCACCGAATTTAACACGTAGAATCTAGAATTTGGAGGATCCACCAGATTTCAGACTTAGTCAATTTTTTCAGGATTTCAGGATTTCAGGATTTCAGGCTATCAGACTTAGTCATTTTCAGGATCTCAAACATACATCAGGATTGATCTCAATGTTCATGAATTGGATGGAATTTGATCAAGACTCTTCATTATTGTAAGTTCATGTTCCAGATTAGACCTCCAATTATAAAGCAAAATCTTCTAGGAGAGAGACTTCTTGTCTGATTGGCAGAGGAAACGAACCTAAGACATCATCCAAAACCAAATGCAAAGCATCGGAGCTCAAAAAAAAGGGGGTCCCCATTTGCAATGGGGCGATGTGTGATTTGGTCACAACACGGTGCAGATTAGAAATAGAGATAAAGATTGTGCATATGCACAAGAGAAAAAAGGGAGGAGTTCTAGTTTGTAGATAGGTCTATCTCTAAAGTTTTATCTTTATACCTTCTTTCATTTTAGTTGATTTTGACTAATGAGTATCAGCTTCATGGTATAAATATTAGATTATGGAATAAAAGATACAGTTTGAAATTAGAGTTTTACATCGAAACTTAATGTGTTCGCACCCAGATATTCCAAGCCTCATATTTGCACCATTTTGTCAAAATTCTCAAAATTTTCCTAAGGGGTCCCTGTGCCTTTACCCTGATGCATGTTGTTGAACCCCTAATTTTGGCTAACTTTGAAACCCTGAAACCCTGAAGATTTGGCTAAGTCTGAAATCTGATGGATCCTCCAAATTCTAGAATCTGCATTATAACTCCTATGGATCCAAAACCACTCTCAAACATCCTAAAATATATAAAATATATATAAAGTATAAGAAATTAAAATACTACCACTTATATTTATATTTTATATTTTATGTATTTATTGTCCCTACGAAACCTCGGGACCCGCCGGAACTTTGGGAACTTTTCCCTAAATTCCTCCTTCCTCTATGAACCCGCTCCCCGCCAACAGAAGACTCTTCAAGGTCCAAAATCCTTTCGGACCCCCGAATTTCATATACTTATATTTCATATTTTATGTATATACTGTCTTGAACCTCTTTCTTTTTCGGGTCCTTTGTTTCCTGCAGGTTTTTGGGTCCCGCTGACACTTGGGAACTTTTCCCAAGGATCAATTTCCCTCCGCTTCCCCACTCCCCGCTCCATTTCTCCTTCCGAAGTTTCGGGCCGGAACTTTTTTCTGGCCTGGCCCCTCCTTTTCCTTTCGGGATTCTAGGTTCCCCGTGAACTTTTGGACTTGGTTCCAAAGTTCCTCATCCCTCTGAACTCCCGATCCCTGCCAGCGCAAGTGGTCTTCTAAGTCCGAAATCCTTCCGGACCCCCTAGATTTTCATGTCGATTTTGAAGATGCAAAAAAATCAAATTTTCAAGTAATCCTTTCGAAAAATGGCTAAGTATTTTATGCAGTTTCGGATCAAAATTTTGTTTAGGACTTTCGTCACTTTTGGTTTTGGTGGGACCTTTTTATGCAATTTCGGATCAAAATTTTGTTTGGGACTTTCCTCACTTTTGGTTTGGCGAGACTTCGGGTCCCACCAAAACCTTGGCACCAGTTCCTAGGTGCCAGGTTCTCCCACCGTCCTCCCACTCGCCAAAGGTCTAGAAACGCACGAAAATGTGCCAACTACTTTCCAGATCACCATTAATGCAAAGTGGGTGGTTGAAATTGAAGTTTTTATTGCAATAGGTGGAGTTGTTAGGGTTTTCCCTCCAATTTTTCCATCAAATCCGAGTTGCAAGTGTTATAAATACAAGATTGAAAATCATTTTGAGCGGTTGGTTCTTTAGTGGTGGCTGGAGGCTGTGCAAGTTCAATAATGTCTCGAAGGCTCCAACTCATGCCATGTCCAGTTGTAGAGAAGTAATGGAGTGGTGACATAGATCAAAGATAGTGTGCTACAGGGGTTGTGCAGATAATGTCTCCATGTTTGTTTGTATGTATTTAGGGTTTTCCTCTTATCACGTTTGCTGATAAGTTTGTATTGGACATTTGAAAATACGATAGGATTTTAAATATATTACAAGCTTTGTAATTGTCATTTGTTCTCTCCATTTGAATGCATGCAGCTCATTCTGGATAACTAAGTATGTTTGAAGCACAAAACTTGCAATCTGATACAGCATATGCTTAGATCAATTTTCTTTGTTTCCTCTCCATTGTTTTCTTTTCTGTTCCCTGAGACTCTGTACCCCAATTGGATTGGCACCAGTCTTGGCTCCATCAGACCAATCTCATATCATTTACAACAAACAAACATTTACCAATAAAATCAAGAACATAGAAGTCATCACAAAGTGTATACTCACCAAATAAAATGCTAAGTTTGCTGATTTTCTTCTTGCATGGAATAGTTAAACCACCTGCTATAGTCACATCAAAGCCCTCAAAATCATCACTATGCAATTCTCTCTTATCCAACAAACTCTCATCAACGTAGTTATGCGTAGCTCCACTATCAAGAAGTGCCATGACCTTACACCCAAACAAGATGCCTTCAAATAGGAATGGGTTATACCTTGGAGCTCCTGAAAGATAAGTGATTCTAGTTCTTTTGCTACCCTTACTTTCAATATTTGGTGTTGGCTGTCCATGTTCACTTTCCGAACTAGTATCATCATCAAGAACCTTCATGAAATGCACTTTACCTTTTCCAAGACACCTATGACCCGGTTCCCATGGTTCTTTGCAAGAAAAACATAACTTTTTCTGCGAAGATCATTCTTTGTTTCAAGGTCCATCTTTGGTGTAGCTTCAAATTTTGTAGGCCTGGACTGCTCAAGGTAATGTTGATCTGATTTTTCATGCTTCAAGCTCTTCTTTTGGGACTGAAATGAAGGAGATGATGTCTCAAGGTCAAGTGCAAGCTGAATTGCATCATCAAGTGTATTAGGCTTATGAGCCTTCACCAAACCCTTCAACTTATCATTCAACCCTTCTATGAACAGCATTACTACTCTCTTTTCTATCATATCAGAAACCATAACAACAACCTTTTAAAACTCATTGATGTAGGAATCCACACGTCCAACCTGTCTCATTTGTGCCAAATCTCTATAGTAGACTTCCACATTTTTTCTATCAAACCTGGCAATGAGTTTGCATGTAAACTCCTCATAAGAATTGATCATTGCATAGTTTTGTGTCACAGGTCCATGGTGCCACCAATCATAAGCTACTCCCTCTAAATGCATGGTTGCAAATTGTATAGCCTTGTCTTCTCGCATTGGTTTGAGTGTGAGGAATGTATCTAGCTTGTGAACCCAAGATTTTGCACTAGTCTTACCGTTGCCATCAAAGTTAGGCAGAGAAACTTTGTTCATAGCTTCCTTGAATTCTTTGTGTTGCCTTGCTTGCCTTCTAGGTCTTTGCTCTACCCTTGATCTTCTTCTATCCTTCCTTTGATTCATGTATTGATTGAAGTTTAGATCCTCTTTGACTTCATCGGGAAGTGATCTATACTCATCATGTATGGTAACCAACTCATCCGCCAATGGTTGCTCTTCCTCATCCTCAACAACCTCTTCCTCTTCTTCCTCTCTTGGAAGAAATGTGGGCTGCAATGGTCTATCCGTTGTAGTAACATGTGTTCTCCCAACATGAGGTGTACCTGCTACACTACCTTCCCCTGTAGGGGCTGGAATAGCTCTCACATTGTCTCTATTTTGATTCATCATTTGCATTTGCATCATTTGTGTCAAGGCATTGGTCATTTGTTGTTTGTCTTGCTGCCATATCCTGCTGTCCTCTTGCTATCTCCCTTAGAAGATCACCAACATTCCTGTTATCTCTTGGTGGACTCCCAACTCTTCTTTCTCTATCCATATCAACCTGATTTGTACCTGCAATTGGAGTCTCTTCTTCTTGATTATCTTGCTGGCCTGCTCTTCTTCTAGTGTAATACCTGTGTGGACCAACTTCAGGTGGCTGCATATGAAGACTCTAAACCCTTCAGGCTGGTAGGATGCTAGCTCTGATACCACTGTAAAAACCCCACCTTAATCTACCTTTTTTTCTCAATGCTGATCTGAATTTCTGATTAGAGTTTCTTGATTGTTTTGAGTGGTTTTATGAGTTTTCAATGAAAGGATGCATTTGCCACATAATGATAACAATATACAACCATTTTGAAATGAAATATCAACAAACTAATGAACTGAAAATATATATCAGAGGTCTGATTTCACTCAGAACAGCAAGATATTTTATTTTCAAATTAAAGATTTGAAATGATTACATCAACCAATCGTTGCATAAACATACCCGATTGACTTCTTCACACATGGGTACAAGTTTGATGTCAAATAGACATATGTAGAGGTCTGATTTAGTGCGCAGATCTGATTATAACCTGCTATTGTAAAGTTCTGAGTGGCTGATATAAAATTCTGAGTGTGGACAATGATGAAACATGCCAAATATCACCTCCAATGTGAAGCGATGGCTCCCAATGCAAGCCGCCTATGTTAGGATGGTAACAAACGTCAAAACATGATGCAAATACCTCTATCACCAATCTGAAAATGTCTGCAGCAGTCTGATGAAACCCTTATGTGACTGAAAAACACATTCCCACGCCTCAAAACTCCTCAAAAATGGCAGCAACTTATCCTAGCATGGAGCGATGAGTTCCTAAAAGGAGAATAATGCACCACAAAGCCAAATATGGTCTCAAAACCACCCGATCTGAAGTCTGATATGGATTTTATCAGGTCTGAAACACAAATCTGCCCACAAAGGAATGATAACAATCACCAAAAATCCCTCCAAGACATGGCGCTTCACCTCCAAACCCTAGTCGTACATGTTATGATGGAAATACATCAAAATAATCTTCAGATCTGAATCATAAAACCCTCAATCTGCACGAAAAGCTTCAAACCCTAGCTGATATGAAGCTCCACAATGAAGTAAACCTACAATTAAGCCCAATAATAAACCCTGGATGGATTCATCTCACCAAGTGGAATGGGTTTTCGTCCAAACCACGAATTCCAAGGGTTTTCATCCTTAGAAGCTTGTTGAAACTCTGTTACAACCAAGAGAAAACTCTCCAAATATCAAATGACAATATGACAAGATAATGAAAATGACTCCCAAACCTCATATTTTATAATCCTTCACTTAGGCGCTCAAATCCAATCCACTTTATTTTATGTTGAAGTCCACCATCATAAAATATTAATTTATTTTAATTTTTCTTTTTTCTCCTCAAGTTGGGCGGCCAAATTAGAGACAATAAAATAAAAATATTTTATTCTTTTTCTTCTTCAAACTTGGGCGGCCACCATTTTACAAAAACATAATATTTTAATAAATAAAATATGATTTTAATTGTCATTTGTTTTATTTTTCTATTTTTCCTTATTTTCTCTTTTTTTCCCACTCTCCAAGTGGTTCGCTCCAACCCTTGGCAAATTATTTTAATATTTTTGACTTCTCCAAAATTAACACAAAAATACTCCAAGTCAAATGCCGACTTCGTTTTGCCAAGGAAAAATCATTATTTGCCAATTTTCCAAATATCTAGTCATTTTGCATCATTGGCTCAAAAAAGGGGACATTACAGACAATGAAGGAATCTGGCTAGAAATAGAACCCTCAAGAGTCTCACCAATAGAGGAATGTCGAAGATGAATGTTTGGGGCAGTTAAGGAATCCGTAGAAACATTCTAATTCATCACTGCTGCCACTGCTTCCTTTGTCTTTTGTTTTTCCACTTTTTTCATTTCAAAGCTAGCAAGTAGGGCATTCATCTCTCTCGTAATCTCTTTGGATGCCTTAGGGCATGCCTTCACATCATGTCCAGGTATTTTAGCAAGGTGATATTTTAATCTATTAATTCCTCCTGTCATAGGATGCTTGCATTCATCACAAATGACTTGGCCCTTGATAGCTCCCAGTGTCCCATACCTCCATGCAGGGTCTTTTCTACCACTCATTTGTGTTGAACTTGACATTGTTGTTTTAAGATAGAAAACAAAATCAGCAGGGTTTTGCAAAAAATTAGCAACAAGCAAGTGACAAGCATTTATAGAAAAAATCACAAAATAATGGCCCCTAATCTCATAGTGAGGAGAGGATATGAAAACAAAATGATCCTTGGGTTCAATCTCCATCAAACAAATCTAACAAATACAATGCACTCAAGGGATATAAGGAGGGGCTGTGAACAAACTCTAAACTATGCCAAAGGGACCCTCAAACTTTAGGGCAATTGGAACTTAGTGTAGCCTGAAAGTTGGATGATCCCATACTCAAAGCGAAGATATGTATTGTAGTAGTGTTGAAGCTTCAAGGAAAGAGGTTCCCGCGGCTCTAACCATTTGGGCTATAGGTAGGCTCTCCAAATCTCATCTCTAATAACTACAAGGCCTAGCAGAGTAGAAGCCTCGATATACAAGCCAAAGTAGATCATGTGTTGTGTCAATTGCATAGAGGGTTTGAATGCTTGATATAGGTATCTGAAGAAATCAGCCTAGGGATTAGCCCTCCATCTAAGCCTATGTCTCATAATTACCACTTGAAAGATCACAACAGTAATGAGTGGAGTAGTAGCAAATTCAGCAAGAGTGATGTCATAAGGAACTGATCTTATAGCATGAAGATAGTTGAATAACATAGAAGTAAGCACTCTTTCAATTCAGTTTTGGTTAGTTTTCCTAAGGTAAAGTCCCCAAGTTTTGGCCCCATATAGAAGAGTAGGTGTAACAAGTGTGAACTATGAAAGAGCAAATCTTAGTTTGGGTATCCTAAATGTCATGCCCCCAAAATAGAGCAAATAATAAAAGATGGCCGACTACATAAGATTAAATAAGATGAGGACGATTACATAAAGGTGGCTAATTACATAAATTAACAAGGATGCGCTTATACTTATAAGAGAATTCATTATGATAAAAGGACGTACTTTAATGAGTCACCTCCCTTGAATAGACAAGGCCAACTTGTAGGAGATCGTGGCTCTTGAATAGACGCCTCTCTCTTGGGCATTGGATGAAGGATATAAAAGGAAACACGATTGACATCAATCGGGGGAGGGGGATTATGGATTATAACAGCAGCAGAGATATAGAATAGAATATCAAATAAAAAGGGAAACTAATAAAAGAATATATCTGCAGAACAAATATATACAGATATATATCTGCAGGAGTATATTAATAGATATATATCATGACAGCATAAGATACTCAAAAATATACATATAATATTAAATAGAATATAATGAGGATATTCAATTCATCAGATCTATCAAGCAATCAAGCATAAGGAATAATATTCATTAATTAAAGGGCAGACATTGAATCTGCAGAAGGTTGTATATATACACAGTCATATAGACCGTTAAGACAGCAAAAGATATATTGCTAAACATTATTGAATAAATATAACATGTCAGATCATTGACTATTGAATGATTTATTTATATCACTGTGATATATCTATAAGACTCACCAATCCTAGAAGAATGGTGAGGGAACTATATGGAGGGGACCCTGCCATGCCTCCCTAAGGGCCTGTTTGGAGGAAGGACCGATCAGCACCCCTGCCATGCCTCCCTAAGGGGCCTGCATGGAGGCCTTGTTGACAGCCTATATCCTGCCAAGCCCCCCCCTAGGGGCTATTTGAAGGGAGCACTAAGCAACACCCTACCATGCCTCCCTGAGGGGCCTGCATGGAGGTATTGTTGACAGTCTATGCCCTGCCATGCTTCTCAGCACCATCCCCTTCTATGACTGAGCTGAGTGAATAAACTGAGTTAACTGCATAGTAATAAATAGATGATCTTTGTATATGAATATTGTCTATGAATTTGAATGCAAGGAAAATCTTATCTAACACTAATATTTCAAGAGGTATATTGGTATATCTATATTTTTGGTGCAGGAGCACATTCTCTGTAGTGCAGGGTCATCTTTTCTTTTGTTGTCTCATAAGGCTCTTAAGCCATTTCATTTTGTAATAAGGGTCAATTTGGTCCCATGAATGTAATTGTGCAAGGCACACATGTAGTTTTGCTTGTATGAAGGGTAAACCAACGGCTAACTGATTTGAAAATCAATTTGCACGGTTGGAGGGGATAACTGCTGTCTCTACATCTTCTTTAGAGGCAGGTTGTATGTCACACAGGGCAGGGAGAGAAGTGTGTATTACAACAAGTTCTTTTTGATAACTGAATAAAGAGAGTTCTGGGTATGATCTGTGTTGATTTTCTTGGTTGTTCTTAGTGATTTGATATCTTTATCCTGATTTTGTAAATGGAACCCTAACCGGATGCTATCAGTCAATCCATAGTGACTCTGTAGTGTGCAGACGGTGTAAAACCCACGGTTCCACAGTGGCTGGTTCGTAACCTAGGAGTAGGGTTTTGATTCATACATGGAGGCCCTTTCCTCTGTCCACTGAAGCCCTGTATAGTATCAGTGTGATGGGGGAAAGACTTTTCACGTTTGTTGTTGTTGAATTCTTACCCAGGAAGCCAGCGAACTCAGTCAAGTTCGACTAGACATCGTCATGTGGCTAGTCGGGAAATCGGAGTGAAATTGGATAGTTTTGATATGGGATCAGATTGCTACAAGTGATCGAGGGTTTGATATATGAAACGGCCAAATTCCATTGTTCGGTCGAAAGGAATCCTAGTTCGGCGCCTCAGAACAGTTGGAGATCCATCGGCGTGAAAGGCTCTCCGTCTTGTCGAAGATTGGTATAGTGTCGGAGACACATACCATTGTTATTCGCATCGGTGAGAGAAACGATATCGGGCTAAGGAAAATACACTTAGCCGACAGTATACAGTTTCACCGATCGGTGAGACATCCTCGGAGTATCGCCGATAAAGAGTATCGGCGTGAGGAACCTTGTCGGGGGAAGCCGAAGAAGTCACGGCGACCGTTAGAGTCCCGCCGATAGAAGCTCATCGGAAGGAGTTCAAGAAGTCTCAACGACAAAGGACTCGTCGGAATGAGATGAACCATCGGGGTCACGAACTGAAGTTTCGCCGAAGGAGGAAGTCTGGCCGACGAAGATTGGTCATCGGAGTGACGGAGTATATCGGTCTAAGAAATTTCTCGTGGTCCGATAGTATGAGGTGTTGCCGATAGGCAACTAACCGCTACGGGGATATCGGTGAGAACTTGGGAGACCTCTTGCCGATAGTGAAGATATAGTCAATCTTCATTCGCTTCTGCTGGCACTCTGCATCAAATTGGTATCAGAGCCAATATTCTGAATCACATCCGTGTATGTCAGACGAAGAATTGGAGATAGAAACAGAGGCTAGCACAATGCCTCCCAAAACGATGAGTAAAGCAGCCATCCAGAAGATGGTGGAAGAAATGCTCGAAGAGAGACTGAAGGAAGAAAGACCCAAAGAGAAGGATGGAAGCACTTCTGAGTCAGAAGAGGACGAAGAAGGAGAAACTGGGGAGAATCCTCAAGGAGAAGGTATGACTGCTGATCAAAAGGCATTTCTGAACGCACTCAAGGGGCATGGAGATAGTGGTGATCCGAAAATGGATGTTCCCACGTTCAATGGGAAACTGGATGGCGATACTCTGGTGGACTGGATTGAAGCCATAAGTAATTACTTTGACTTCAAAGAGTATAGTGACAGTAAGAAAGTAAAGTTTGCAAAGACCAGACTGAGAGGTTATGCATTGGTTTGGTGGAACTACACTCAATGTGAAAGGGAGAAGGTTGGAAAGAGTCCAATCACCAAGTGGAGCAGAATGGTGGCCATGCTGAGAGCCAAATTTCTACCATGTGATTATGATCTGCAGACTATCAGAAAGTTTAATCATCTTAGGCAGAAAGATATGGACGTGGCTACATACACTGAAGAATTCCACAGATTGAGCATGAGAGCCAATCACAGAGAAGAAGAAAAAGAGATGGTGGCCAGATACCTGGATGGTCTGAGGTACAATATACAGGATGAGTTCAGTATGGTGGTTCCCAAGACTGTGGATGAATGTTTTCAGTTAGCCTCTAGGGCAGAGGATAAACTGAAAAGGAGAGGTGATCAAAATAACAGAGGAAGAGGTGGTAGGAACAATAGAGGAAGAGGTAATTTTGGCAGAGGACAGCCAAACAAAGGTGAAAGTTCAAGTCAACAAGAATCATGTTCTGATACAGAACAGAAAGGTGGTGGTTTCGGAGGTTGGAGAAGACCTAATGGCAGAGGAAGAGGTGGTGGTGCAGGCAGAGGACGTGGAGTCTTCACTGGAAGATGTTACAACTGCAATCAAGTAGGCCACACTGCAAGTAAGTGCCCTGAGAAGGCATCTAGCTCTCATGATGGTGGGAGAAGGAACCAACTATTGCAGGAGGATGATTGTCAAAGTGTAAACTCACCAATTGGTAGTGCTGCACCAGTGCTTGAAGGAGAGAATATGATGATTAAGAGGACCCTCGTGAAGATGCCATTGAAGCAGGAGCCCCCACAAAGGAAGAATCTCTTCAGAACCCAAGGAATAGCATATGGTAAGCTCTGTAAAATCATTGTTGATTCAGGTTCTACTGAAAATGTAGTGTCTACTGAAATGGTAGAAAAGTGTAAACTGAAAAGATTACCCCATCTTAATCCTCACAAAATATCTTGGTTGAATAAGAATCAGAACTATTTGGTGGAAGAACAAACTTGGGTAGAGTTTGAACTAGGTGATTATAGGGATAAGGTGCTATGTGAAATTATTCCTATGGATGCTTGTCACCTTCTTCTTGGACGACCTTGGCAGTATGATGTGAAGGCACAGCATGATGGTGAAAAGAATACATATATGATCACCAAGAATGGTAAGAAGTTTAAGATGGATCCCTTACCAGAGCAGGTTGGAGAGAAGAGCAATGACAACAGTGTCATGTTAGTGAGTGGCAAAGAGTTCCTACAACTCATGAAGGAGAAGGATACCCAAGGGTATGCACTGATGATGAAGCCTGTATCCAATCAGCAAAGCAAACAGCAGAAGGAGATTCCATTGGAAGTGCAACAATTACTGGATAAGTACCAAGATCTTGTGGTAGAGGATACTCCTAACTCCTTACCACCTATGAGGGACATAAGTCATCAGATTGACTTGATTCCTGGAGCCACATTACCCAATAAAGCTGCCTATAAGTTGACACCACAGCAGAATGAAGAAGTAGGTAGACAGATTCAAGAACTTTTGGAGAAAGGTTTGATTAGGAAAAGTCTTAGTCCATGTGCAGTCCCTAGTGTACTTGCTCCTAAGAAAGATGGCAAATGGAGATTATGCACTGATTCAAGGGCTATCAATAAGATCACCATAAGGTATAGATTTCCTATGCCAAGAATTGAGGATCTGTTGGACTATCTTGGTGGTTCATGTTACTATTCCAAGATTGATTTGAAATCTGGTTATCACCAGATCAGAATAAGGCAGGGAGATGAATGGAAGACTGCCTTCAAAACAAATGAAGGTCTCTATGAGTGGCTTGTCATGCCATTTGGACTCAGTAATGCTCCAAGCACATTCATGCGGTTGATGAATGAGGTACTTGTAGAATTTATTGGCAAATTTGTTATTGTTTATCTTGATGACATATTGATTTTCAGCAGGACCAAAGAAGAGCATGTGAAGCATCTTGGACAGGTGTTAAAGAAATTGCATGAGAGTAAGTTGATGATCAACTTGGATAAATGTGATTTTATGAGAACTGAACTAGTGTATCTTGGATTTGTGATTTCCAATGGCTGTTTGAAAATGGATCCTACAAAAGTTGAGGCTATTCTCGATTGGCCTACTCCTAAGACAGTAGGAGATGTAAGAAGTTTTCATGGTTTGGCAACTTTTTACAGGAAGTTCATTAAAGGGTTCAGTCACATAAGTGCTCCTATTCTCAATACCATCAAGGGTGGAGTGAAGTGTAAATTTCAATGGACAAAACAAGCAGATGATAGTTTTGAACTGTTGAAACAGAAAGTGGCCGAGTTACCTACGTTGGTACTCCCTGATTTTGACAAAGTATTTGTTGTGGAATGTGATGCAAGCCAACAGGCTATAGGTGCTGTTCTCAGTCAGGAAGGACATCCAGTAGCATTCTTTTCAGAGAAGTTGAATGAGGCCAAACAGAGGTATTCTACCTATGACCTAGAGTTGTATGCAATGGTGCAAGCTCTGAAAAAATGGAGACATTATTTACTGCCAAAAGAGTTCATTGTTTTTACTGACAACCATGCTCTTAGCTTCCTAAATAGTCAAGAAAAGTTGAATCATAGGCACGTCAAGTGGATGGAACAATTGCAGGCCTATACCTTCACTATTAAGCATAAGAAAGGTGTTGCCAACAAAGTGGCAGATGCTTTGAGTAGAAGGATACTGGTCATACAGGAAGTACAAATGGAACATATGGGTCTAGAATGTCTGAAGGAGTTGTACAAGGAGGATGCAGATTTCAAGGCTGCCTATGAAGTGTGTGCAAGTTTGGCTAACACTTTTCATGGTGAGTATTCTGATTTTGTGCTGCAAGAAGGACTCCTATTTAAAGGTAGTTTGTTGTGTGTTCCTAAATGTTCAATGAGGGACAATATCATCAAGGAGAAGCACAATGGAGCCTTAGGAGGACATTTTGGGTTGGACAAGACTTTGGAACAAGTCACCAGGTTCTATTATTGGCCCAAGGTACAGACAGATGTGAGGAGATATGTTGCAAGCTGTACCATATGTCAAAAGGCCAAAGGTATGTCTTCTAATGCTGGTTTGTACCAACCACTGCCCATTCCCACCAGACCTTGGGAAAGCATTAGTATGGACTTTGTGCTTGGTCTTCCTAGGACAGCAAGGGGTGTAGACAGTGTTTTTGTCATTGTGGATAGATTCAGTAAGATGGCTCATTTTGTGCCATGCAAATGCACAAATGATGCATCTCATATTGCTAGTCTCTTTTTCAGAGAGGTGGTCAGAATTCATGGTTTACCCCTATCAATTGTTACTGATAGAGACTCCAAATTTGTTGGTCATTTTTGGAGGACCCTATGGAGAAAATTGGGCACTCAGTTGTCTTTTTCATCAGCCTACCATCCCCAGACTGATGGTCAGACTGAGGTTGTTAATAGGTCCTTGGGAAACCTTTTGAGATGCCTTACCAAACAGCATGGATTGGCATGGGATTTAGTGATCAGTCAAGCTGAATATGCTTATAACGATTCAAGAAACAGAAGTACTGGGAAAAGCCCTTTTGAAATAGTTTATGGTTTCCACCCAAGAGGACCACTTGAACTCAAAGACCTTCAAGGATGGGATAAAAGGAGTGCTCTAGGAGAAGACTTTGCTGCTACCATGAAAACAGTACATGATCAGGTCAAGCTTCAGTTGGAGAAAACTGTCTCCAAGTACAAGGATAGGGCAGATCTGAAGCGAAGGGAGGTACACTTCAAGGTAGGAGATTTGGTGATGGCCTACCTCAGAAAGGAAAGATTACCTAAGGGGCAACCAACCAAATTGTTGATGAAGAAGATAGGACCTTGTAAGGTAGTGCATAAATTTGGTCCAAATGCATATGAGATAGAATTACCATCTGGACTTGGTATCTCTCCCATTTTCAATGTTGCAGACCTGTTTCCTTTTAGACCTCCATTACATGCTGAAGATGGTTCAGATGCTGTGATTGAAGATGAAGACTGGATCAGAGATTCACCTCCAAGTAAGCCTTTGCAATTGGAATGCATTTTGGATTCCAAAATTGTCAAGAAGACAAGAAAAGGGGTATACAAAGACTACTTGGTCAAGTGGCAGGATCTTCCTGATTCAGAGGCAACCTGGATGAGTGAAGCAGATATTCTAAAGCATGGGAAGACACTTCAGCAGTTAGCAACTCAAGGGACTTGAGTTTTTCCTGCAGGGGGAGTATGGTGCAGGAGCACATTCTCTGTAGTGCAGGGTCATCTTTTCTTTTGTTGTCTCATAAGGCTCTTAAGCCATTTCATTTTGTAATAAGGGTCAATTTGGTCCCATGAATGTAATTGTGCAAGGCACACATGTAGTTTTGCTTGTATGAAGGGTAAACCAACGGCTAACTGATTTGAAAATCAGTTTGCACGGTTGGAGGGGATAACTGTTGTCTCTACATCTTCTTTAGAGGCAGGTTGTATGTCACACAGGGCAGGGAGAGAAGTGTGTATTACAACAAGTTCTTTTTGATAACTAAATAAAGAGAGTTCTGGGTATGATCTGTGTTGATTTTCTTGGTTGTTCTTAGTGATTTGATATCTTTATCCTGATTTTGTAAATGGAACCCTAACCGGATGCTATCAGTCAATCCATAGTGACTCTGTAGTGTGCAGACGGTGTAAAACCCACGGTTCCACAGTGGCTGGTTCGTAACCTAGGAGTAGGGTTTTGATTCATACATGGAGGCCCTTTCCTCTGTCCACTGAAGCACTGTATAGTATCAGTGTGATGGGGGAAAGACTTTTCACGTTTGTTGTTGTTGAATTCTTACCCAGGAAGCCAGCGAACTCAGTCAAGTTCGACTAGACATCGTCATGTGGCTAGTCGGGAAATCGGAGTGAAATTGGATAGTTTTGATATGGGATCAGATTGCTACAAGTGATCGAGGGTTTGATATATGAAACGGCCAAATTCCATTGTTCGGTCGAAAGGAATCCTAGTTCGGCGCCTCAGAACAGTTGGAGATCCATCGGCGTGAAAGGCTCTCCGTCTTGTCGAAGATTGGTATAGTGTCGGAGACACATACCATTGTTATTCGCATCGGTGAGAGAAACGATATCGGGCTAAGGAAAATACACTTAGCCGACGGTATACAGTTTCACCGATCGGTGAGACATCCTCGGAGTATCGCCGATAAAGAGTATCGGCGTGAGGAACCTTGTCGGGGGAAGCCGAAGAAGTCACGGCGACCGTTAGAGTCCCGCAGATAGAAGCTCATCGGAAGGAGTTCAAGAAGTCTCAGCGACAAAGGACTCGTCGGAATGAGATGAACCATCGGGGTCACGAACTGAAGTTTCGCCGAAGGAGGAAGTCTGGCCGACGAAGATTGGTCATCGGAGTGACGGAGTATATCGGTCTAAGAAATTTCTCGTGGTCCGATAGTATGAGGTGTTGCCGATAGGCAACTAACCGCTACGGGGATATCGGTGAGAACTTGGGAGACCTCTTGCCGATAGTGAAGATATAGTCAATCTTCATTCGCTTCTGCTGGCACTCTGCATCAATTTTGTATATGTGTTTTCCTATGTCATGATTGCAGAATTAGAGCACAAAAATTATGCAGTTTGAAGATAGTCTAAATGGTAATTCTGAAACCCTAACCCTAACTTGTGGCATTTGAATTTTTTGGGGCAAAATAGGTAAGGGACATTACACTAAAACTGAAGCTAGAAGTGTTGTTTCTTAGGAGTAGTGAGAACAGCATACCCTTTGCTCAATCTAGACTCAGTAGGTGGTGACAAACCAAAGTGTGGCTATACGTATGAAGAGATCATCTCGACCGTCTGACCTTTATATGTGACAAAATCTAACAAATACAATGCACTCAAGGGATATGAGGAGGGGCTGTGAACAAACTCTAAACTATGCCAAAGGGACCCTTAAACTTCAGGGCAATTGGAGCTTAGTGTAACCTGGAGGTTGGATGATCCCATACTCAAAGCGAAGATATGTATTGTAGTAGTGTTGAAGCTTCAAGGAAAGAGGTTCCCGTGGCTCTAACCATTTGGACTATAGGCAGGCTCTACAGATCTCATCTCTAATAACTACAAAGGCCTAGCAGAGTAGACGCCTTTGCATACAAGCCAAAGTAGATCATGTGTTGTATCAATTGCATAGAGGGTTTGAATGCTTGATATAGGTATCTGAAGAAATCAGCCCAGGTATTAGCCATCCATCGAAGCCTATGTCTCATAATTACCACTTGAAAGATCACAACAGTAATGAGAAGAGTAGTAGCAAATTCGGCAAGAGTGATGTCGTAAGGAACTGATCTTATAACATGAAGATGGTTGAATAACGTAGAAGTAAGCACGCTTTCAAATCAGTTTTGGTTAGTTTTCCTAAGGTGAAGCCCCCAAGTTTCAGCCCCATATAGAAGAGTAGGTGTAACAAGTGTGAACTATGAAAGAGCGAATATTAGTTTGGATATCCTAAAACTGAAGCTAGAAGTGTTGTTTCTTAGGAGTCGTGAGAACAGCATACCCTTTGCTCAAGCTAGACTCGGTAGGTGGTGACAAACCAAAGTGTGGCCCAAAAAAAGGACCTCTAGATATACATATGAAGAGATCATCTCAACCGTCTGACCTTTATCTGTGACAAACTTTTTTGGAAGTATGCTTTGAACTGTTAAAAAATATAACTTCTATTTTCTCAAGATTTACTTGAAGAACATGTGTGTCACAAATGGATGCTAAGATTTGTAACTGTCTTTGGAGACCTTCCTTTGACTGGGACATCAAATGATGTCATCTACAAGTAGAAGCATAACAACAAAAACTTTGTCTAACAAGCAACGTTCTGTGGCCAAGCAAATTGAAATGATTTCCTTAAGCTCATCTATGAATAGACCAAAAACAAAAGGGGCGAATGGACAACCTTGCTTAACCCCAATGGTGCCCCAAGTTTACACCAATGACATTAACGGTTTAAAAATGAGCTAACAAATTTTTCACATTACAATTGCAACAAAACCATGTTACAATGCATGTTCGCACACCTAAGATGTCACAACAGAAGAAAATGATACACCTAAGCACAGCTGCACAAGCAGAAGACTTCAAACTATCATGAGATGACATAAAATATTATGTCCAACTTTATAGTGAAATTTTGAAGGTAATGTACCATTGTTTTACTTCAATTCTGGGATATCTATTTCTAACTCTTGGGTTTTTGATAAAAAGAAATATAATGTAGTATAATTTTACTTCAATTCTGCGATATCTATTTCTAATTCCTGGTCTTCGATGAAAAGGAAACACACCACAGCATAATTTTACTTCAATTCTGTGATGTGTATTAATATACCGTGAAATCTGCAACGTAAATTTAGTATAGCACTAGAGAATAAGAATAGCAGAAAGAAGTAGTGAATGTAGAGAGCAAAGGTTGAAAGGTATGAGCTTAAGTACTAACACAATGGGATTTTCATAAGTGAGCACCAAGTTTAAATCTCGGGAGACATGATAAGTGTTGGATTTGAATAAAATATCACTTCCAACTTTATTGTGTAAATTTGACAAAAGAGATACCTCTCTATGATTAAAACTAAGATGAAAGTTGCCCTAAAAATTATTCCTAAACAAGTATAGAGAGTAGCAGTAATAGAAAAACCTTGAGGTGTCAAAGGCCGCGTAGGTGGCCAATTTTAGCTCGTTGGCGCTACCAACACTGGCTCCACATCCGAGGGCTCTAAGATGTTGTAGAATCTTGAAATTATTATTAGCTTTAACGGCATAAGCTATGATGGCATCAAGCCCTTTCACTGCACTGAGATAAGCTTCAAAATTTGCGGTCAGCTGGCGTTTACTGTACAAATAAAACGGAGTCCGCTCCACAGAATGCATTACATCTTGCACCTTTACTCCCTCACAGTAGAGGTATCCATCTTCTCGCTTATTGAAGCAATGCCTTGTTTCTGCAACTAATGCACGGCAGCCAAAAATAACAGCCTTGGAAGGCCTCTTGCATTTTCTGCGGAAGGAATTTGAGGGGTTTAGGAGGGGTTTTGAGTAAAACTGTTGACGATTATTAGAAAGCGTTGAAGGGGCCACAGCAACGGCACAATGTAGATGGGAAAGTGAGGCAGCCATTAATGCCCAGTAATGCAAGCGGAATTGTTTCTGCGTAGTTTTATCATCTAAGATTTAAATAGCTATTTTTAACTGGCCCTCTGTGCAAGCTACTCGTATGTTTTATATCTGCGTAAATGATAGAATTAAAATTGATTGTGATAGAATTAAAATTGATTGTGCCCGCCATCATAGTGGGACTATTCTTCAGGAAGAATGGGAAATGAGTGCATGTTTATTCTCCAGGGAAGGAGTGGTGGAGACAGAATGGCACTTTATCATGGAGTGAGTGTGCAGCCTACAATGATATCTGTATTTTCTATGAAAGTAACACGACTTAACTGTCTTATTTGAGGAAACAAATCTAGCCAAAACAGCGAGTTTTACTATCAAGATTGATAGTGGAAGGTCCGACATCAAAAAGAGTTTGAAGATGCTTTAGGGTTGAGCCTCTTGGTCTGGTCTAGTGGATGTTATTAAAATATTTCATTCATTCACATGTGTAGGGGAATAAACACACCTTCTAATAAAAGTGTAATCGTGAAATTAACATATTCATACTATTTTCCATTTAATTTTGTGTTTATTTTAGTGGAATGTTTTAATGTGATAATATATGAATAAGTGGTATATTTTGTACTAGGTTTGGTTCATAGTCCAATTCCTATTGATTTGTATTTACCCTTGTTTATATCAATTTCTATGAATTCACTACTCAGTCATCATTATTCTACTCTTATTTGCACTTACTTTCATACTTTAGTTCCTTGTCTCAATCTTACCATTTTAGACCTATGGTTCATTTTTTAGTGCTAGGTCAATCCCGAGGTGCATGGAAATGAACCTAAAATTTAAATTCTATACATTTGCCACTTACTCATCATTATTGCACCCTTATTAACACTTACTTTCATAAATTAGCTTCTTGCCTCGAAATTATCATTTTAGTGGATCTCGCGCAACACAAATCAAATGTGTTGCAGATCAAGTTTGCAATACTCGAGATCAAACTTGTGGCACTCAGGATTGAACCACGAGATTTTTGAAACAATCAATAGACCAAGGGCATTAATTTTTGGATAGCATGACAAATTGGTTCATCACATCTTCAACACCATTCTTCCATCATCGGTTTTACAGCGTACCACTAGCCCTCACATTTAATTTTCATGCATTTATTGTAATTATATATTATAGCTCTGATTATTATAGGTTAATTAATGCTTAATTGACTACATTTGTTAATTAGCCTAGATTATTTAAGTAAAGAATTATATAACTTTACATTTTTGGTGAACTTGACTTATCCTACAATGCTAAAGGTTTTGCCTCTGGGTTTTACCTTCTAAATTGGGGTCTTCCATATATGATTTTTCTAAGTATTTTCTTATTTTTAGATCTAATTGAGGTCTAAATGCCCTATCCTATTTGTACTTCATAGCTTTATCTTTTTTCTAGGGTTTGTGGCTCATAGTGTGACCTTGCTTCCATCCACCCTACCCAACCTTGTTGTGCCTCTAAGATTTAATTTACAAATATGATTATTGACTAATTTTATGATTTATATTAGTCCCTACCTCACTCATATATCAATTATCCATCTTTACTAGGGTTTGGGCCTTTTGTGGTTGGTCTTCATTTAATCTATACCCACCCACCTTAGTTCATGCTTTATTGATAGATCATTCGTCATGGATTCTTATGACTCTATGTTTGGGATTATCTTCATACATATATCAAGGATTATGAGGTGTTCTCACACTTTACCGGTGCCTATTCTTTGATCCTTGATGATATGGCATCCTTCTTGCACTTTGAAGATATTTCATGTTCCTTGAATGAGTTGTTTTCATGCATATTTATCCTATTCTCTTTCATGGACTCTGTCACTACTTTTCCTTCTATTTTGAGAAATTTTACCTCATTTTTCTATATGATTCATGATGACATGCTTTGCGATGATCATTCTTTTACATCTTGTGGTACTTATGATAGTATAACACCTAGTGGCACATTACAATATGATATATTGCATTATGATATTAGTTCACTTATCTCTCATATAGATGTTATTAATACTTCATTACCTCCTTATAGTTCATTACATGATAATATTATTAAACTTAGTGAGGAATTGTTACATGATGATTCTTTATGGTTTTACTAATGAATCTTTACATGTTAAATCATTTTTACTTGCTAATTATGGATATTTAGATAATGATATCTTGTTGATTAGTAAGTTTAGACTTTATTTGAGTGGTAGAGTTTTATAATGGTTTGATTCATCTTGTTTATTTTATCATTCATTTATTTATTTGACATATACTTTTGTTGTCATTTTTCCTCTCCTATTGTGCTTAGGCATAGTATGGACTTAGTTGAGCCTCCTCATGATTTATCTTTAGATGCTTGTCCACCCTCTACCCCCACTATTCATATGCCTTAGACATCTTCATGTCTTACCTTTCACTCTAGATTATCTTTCCCTGAGAACATACCCACCTTTTATGCCTTGATTGTACCACACAATGACCATACAATTGGCTATACACATCAAAGTACAACTAAGCGGTATGATATGTTAGATCAACTTAAGAATAGCCCTATTAAGATATCTCTTTGGGATCTAATGTTTTCCTCTAAAATTTATGGAGATTTTTTGAAACAAGCTTCAACTAAAATAATTGTTTCATATGATGTCACTCCCACTAAGGTTGTTACTATTCTCAAACTTATGCATCAAGAAAAATCTAAGATTTACTTTGCAACTTAGATGACTATGAGATCATGATGGGACAAACAATGGCAATTGGGAAAAATTGCATGAAAGTGTTAGCCAAATTTGTAAAACTCATTTTAGGCATAGAATTTCAATTTTTTTAGTTTGGTAAGTCAAAAGGGGATATCAGTTTTCTATCCATTTTATATTTGAATTTTCCCTCTCAAGATTGCATTGGAACTAGGCATGCAATTCTAAACCTACATTTTCCATGCAAATCATAGGTTGGGATGTTTTCATAGATTTCTCCTCAACTCCAAGTTCTTGATGCTAATAGACTTTTTTAATCCAATTTTGATAAAACGAAAAGGTATATCCAAGAAATTCTCAAGATTTTTAAAATAAATATATATGCCATTATAATTTTAATTGGTAATTATTATTAATTTTCTACATACACTATGTCTAAATTCCTAATAGAAATATAAATTGAAAAACATCCATAACTTTCAAATTGTTTATCCTTTTAAATTGAAAAACATCCATAATTTTCAAATCGTATATCCTTTTTAAAATCTAAAAGGTGTGTTACACACTAGGTTTAACTAGCTACAGGTCTAAAAAAATAAATTTCATATTTTTTCATCATGTTAGGTTGGCCAGAAAATTGTAGTTTAATATTATTGAAAATAATAAAAATTCATAAATAATTATCTATTTGTGAAAAAATCATAAAAATATGCATCACATCCATTCATGTGTCCTTTACTTATATCTAAAGTTCACTCATACTTAGTGAAACGTACCAAAATTTCAACAAGACTAAAATCAATTATTTACCATGATATGAAACATACAAGGTGAAAAAGATAGCAAATTTTTCTTTCCTTAAATCAAGATTCAACAATTTACATAATTTCTTTTTTTGAAATAACCAACATGATATAATATACAATGAAGACATTTTGTCTTTACAATTACAAATATCTACAATTGATAATGCTTTACATAATCTTAATAAACACAAGTCACAAAGATATACTGCATCCAGAAATGTGACATACATATCGCAAGCCTCGGCATGTCTTCTACTAAAGAGAGAGAGAGAGAGAGCATCTTCCCAATGTTTTTCCTCTAACCACAGACTGGCGGTCTCCCACACATCTTCCAATTGGAAGTGGCCCTACCCTTCACGAAGAGTATAGCCCAAAGGTGACCAACGGTGATTTGTCATCCGAGTACTGGTGTCGTATCCTACATAACACTATTGATCATACATCCCCCTAGATACCCTCTAGCTAGTATGATCATTCCAATAGGTTATGCAATCCAGATACGATGAACCGACAATGCACACAGAAACATATGCATTACTTTGGCCAAATATTCAATATAAATAGATGTTCGCAATGAATGTAGTTGTAATGTTCACCCACCCCAACTCGACTTGGATACTATCACATCCTGTAGTTTGACTTGGTCAACTATGTTTGACTATATAGTTTTATCAACTCTAATTTAGTCTTCCCAACTTCAACAGGTTTTCAAAATGTTGTCCACGTTCTATAAACCTTATAGATTAACATTCTATACAAGGATACTCATTGCAACTTTGCAATACCCGAGATCCAAAACTTATTGACACATAAAGAACTTTAAGTCGATTCATTAACAACTAAGATGGTTACCTTACCCAGGTTAAGCATCATAGTCTATGAAATCATATCCTTTCTTACAAGTAAGAATAAATAAACATAGTTAGAGTATTCACCCCTTCATTTAGTGACTCTAGACACAAACTTGTTTGTACTATAATCTATTCTAGTCAATCTGACTTAGAATGAATCCTTAATCTAGGATATACACCCAATATATTTATATATATAAAGTCATATCCGACATAAGAGCTATAGGTTTTCTAAATCATCCTTGTTCAAATACTAGAGTTTAGCTTCTCTAACCTAGATACATGGAAAAATCAAACATCCTTGTTTTCCAAAGGTAATAGCATAAGTATAACAAAACATTAGAACTAATACCTCTAGTCTTTCCTAGACCACTTGGCATTGTTCAAATTCACAATTTTCATGACATGAATAAGCATAGTATACGAGGTATATCCCCATTCATATAAATCTTATGGAGTACTATCATTTCTCAAAACTGGTCTTTTAACTAAGTTAAATCCTTCAACCATAAAAGATTTGAATCATAAAGGATAATAAAATACTATTGACCAACTGGTCTACTTAGTCTACTGACTTTCCATTATGACTAATTACGAATTCATATGCATAATCATCCTTCAAAAAAATATGTCAATAAACCTTTATCACAATCTTGAGTACAATAATCATGTGGGGTTGAGTCTCAAATCTCTCAACATACCCAGTTTGGTATAAATCTTAATAGGAATACCCAACACTAGGTTAACTCTGTCTTTTGTACAAATGGCCATAAATAAGTTCAATCAAAATAATAAGAACTATAATTTCTCATCTCTTGGTATTCCTATACCCTTGAGTTGGTTTTCTAGTTTCAATCTTGAACACAGGAGTAGTTAATTAAGTCTCCTAGTATACTCTTTTTGAGATAAAATATCATAAGCAATAGTTTCTAATTAAGGGTTATCAAGGTTTCCTCATTCTTGGATCACCTATTCCCTTATATTTGTAACACAATATAACAAGAAGAATGTGTTCTCATAAGGAAAACTATATCTTTGTCACCATATAACCATTTCAATACCGTAATGACCTTATTTCATTTTAGGTATATACGATACAAGGTTCTATCCTCTATTAGAATCATGATAATACTACCATTGCAAGTACTCTTGATAAAATTCAAGCTTTTAAATCTCAATGGATTTTGAGTCATGATTGATAATAAAGTCGACCTCAGGTCTCTTTCGTATACTAATTCTTGATTTAGAAAGGATTGGGATTCATGCTCATCACCCTTACATATAATGATTATACTTGTCATAAACAAAGGTTACACATTTAAATTAATATATAATATCTTTAAGTATTTTCCATAATCTAAAACACTTATCCTTGAGTCTTTGATTAAAAAAAATCTTGGAAAAATAACTTATTTCTAACTTTAACTCTACAAGTTTAACTCTAAGTTTAAGACTTAAGCCTCCATATTTTTCCATGAAGGTCCTTTAATCTGCTTACACACAATAATGGCAAAGTCTTATAGCCATAACAATATACGAACTATGATGGCTTTATATATATAGTATAGTTCTTTAATCCTATCAATTGATTATACTTTCAATAGTAACTAAGTCTGATGGTATTGATATATTCTCAACAGTCAATAAAGTCCATCGACTTCAAAAAGCACAAGGGTTATATTTATCGGCCTTATAAGGCATAGACTAAACCAAACATAATGGTTTTAACATATAGAGTTACTCTACACCGTCGGCCAAATATCCCACAGAGCTAATTTACGTTATAATGGTTGTAAGCACAAATATTTTCCATTATATTTATGCCTTCTTAACTACTATAAGCTTCTGTGTTGCATGAGTATTAATGAACCTGTCTTTCATGAAAGTATACAGGAAAATGCACTTATTAGGGAGAAATAATGAAACAATAGTTTTAGACGTATAGACTCTTACCTCTCATTGAGCTCTAATTCTACCTAGAGTTTGGCTTTCTCTTTTCGTTATTCACTGTGATGGATAATCATCTTGTTTGCAATGATCCTCGGAATCTTTCCCAACATAGAACCATTCCCAACAGTCTAAAGTTTTCTCCTTATCTTTGGAGATACTTCCATACCATCTATCTTCTCACACACCCCCATGGATTACCATTGCAACTATCCACTACATTGTACACACATAAGCTTTCTTCGCAGATATCATTCTGCCTTTGAACCTATGTCACACTATCTAGAAGTAATGCCTCCCTTGGTGCCTTGGACTTGCACCCATAAGAGGTTCAAGGATTACGCTGATAGGAACAATCGATATGATAGAAAACATATTTTCTTTTAACATGGAACAAACCCTAAGCAATTTAATGCTCACGTATAAGAGCCTATCGGCTCTTCGTCTTATGGCACCGAACTCCCCTCTGCATAAATCTTATCAAAGCTTTATATTCCTCCTCGGTATCCCTCTAATAACTAACATCTATCTAATCTTTTTCACAATCACCCAGCTATCCATCCTTGTCGACTTAAGCCTTAAATCCCTTAAAGACTCCACTCTCAAAAAGTCATTAGGCAAACTACCCATAACAGTGGATTTCTCCACAAGATTAGCCTGCGAAGGCTCTTAGCTAAGCATGCGCAGGTTTGAGGACAATGTGGGGGTATGTGGTCATTAAAGTACTACTTCCTCAAACAAATGATAATTCTCTAAAAGCATTCAATGATATTGAGTTGGATAAGGAGTGCTTCTTCTAAAAAGAAGGGTAGTTAGCAACTCGGGAATCTGGTTATTACGAAACACCTCCATGCCGTGGGTATCTCCACAAAACATGCCTCTCAATGCTCTTATATTGAGCATGTAATGAGAGGGAACGTGGGTGTTAAAGCACCAGTCCTCATTATACAATGACTTTTAAAAGGTAGTCTAAGCTATCTTAAATGGAAGAATGAATTCTTGCATTAATAAGGGAGGTGGTTATCATTAATCCCATTAACAACCTCAAACTAACCACTCAAATTTAGTTAAAACAAATGCCCTCAAATAGTGGGCTTCTCCATAATAAAGGACATACATGGCTTTCTTCAAAAGCATCCTAAGGAAGGATAAAGGTTATCGATTAAGCTCAAAGATAGAGAAGGTGGTAAATCAATAACCTTATAACTGTCTCACATTATCACTTAAAGTTTTACGTAAAATAATAATCAAAGTTCGAAGATAATAATATCAATAGGATTAATAAAATGTTTTACGTAAACTTATACACAAACGTGATTGGGTCAAGATATTCTCCCCTTCATGTATTAAAAGTAACATCAATTCTGATTAAGCGAAATATGAAATCAATGTTAAAACCATAAACATGAAACATGCTATCAAATCTGCCAACTATGCCATTGAAGATGTAATAAAAAAATCATTTATGATGTCATAAATGATGTATTTAACTATAACGTCAGAAAATGTCCCCTTGGGGGCTTTTCCCTCTTAAGGTTTAGCTCCCGGGTCTTTTAATATGCATTTAGGACATCTTGCATCATATTTTGGCATCTTGATGAAATGAACCCTAAGTTTCATGGTAAATGGGACCTAGGGGGATCCCTTGAGCTTAGCCCTGCCCAAAATAGGGAGGGAGGACTTGGGCACCCGTGCCCTAGTCTTGCCCTATTTAGGTCAGGCCCAAATTTTAAGTGTTGGTTTATGACCATTATTTGGTTCCTAAGCCGACACGGTAAGTTTGAATTACAAAATTCTTGGCAGGAATGTTTGTAGTTGCATATGTTGGCAAGAGACATTGTATGGCTTCATGAATGTTTTCATTGATGGCAACAAAGTCTTTCTCACACATCCACATCATACAGTATGTATCTATCGAAAGACAAATTGAAGAAGTGTTTGGGCCCGGTGAGTAAGAACAGAACATGCAGCAAGGTCCGACAATGAGGTCCAGATCTCTCAGAGGGTGTAACTCAGCAAAGTGCGGACTTGGGCAAGTTAAGAGGAGTATCATGACTACTATATTCCAGAGATTGAGCCTCTGGTGATGAATGAGTGAAAAGATATGAGAATCTAAGTGTTGGGTTCTTGACAGGCATAGTAGACTAAGGAAGAACTGACCGGCAGAGCATCAGACTTTAATCTGGATGAGAAATTGATGGTGATCAAGCTATTTGAGGGATCATACATGGTTGGCCGACATGATTGAGACTTCTATGTCTATGTCTTTGATACGCATCACATATTAAGCATGGATTCAGCCGATAGATTAGTGTCTTGGAAATATCTTGAGCATTCCGATTATCGACTAGATAGATGTTGAAATCCTTGATGCGGATATATATACCAAATGGATTTCGGTATGAAGGTATGGTGTGATGATATAGTGTGTGATGAAAGGCAGAGAGAAGTGTGGAAGCAGTAATACAAGTCCGGTATGTGATAGAACAACAACACTAAAGTAGAGGAAGAATGAAGTGCATTAGATCAGTATATTGAGCCTAACTGGAACTGAACCTCAGCATGTGTGGATGCCTCTCTTCAGTTCAAACACCTGGTTACCTTCTATAAACATTGTAGATAGTGAGTCTCTTGTAGGCAGTGTGCCTCTTGTGAGCAGTGTGCTCGGGCAGTGAGCCCTAATTGGCAAGTGCCATTTTGTACTTATTCTTTTAATAGAGAATACAATCTTGGGTTAGTCACCCCATGGTTTTTCCCTTAACAGGGTTTTCCACGTAAAAATTATTGTGTTATGTGTGTTGATTTTATTTCTGCTCTCATGGTTATGTATGCTTATATGTTTTAATGTTGCACTAATTGTTAACGAGGAAAGAAAGTTAAAATATTTAAGATAACTGATTCACCCCCCTCTCAGTTATCTACCTTGTTTCCAACAATTGGTATCAGAGCTAAGTTCCTCTAAATAAGAGCCTAACAGTTTGAGGAAGATCTGGGAATCTCAATGGATATGTATGGTATGAAGGAACAACTTCAGTCTGCCCTAGATGATCTTGAGCAATCTCACTCTGAAGTCAATAACTTGAGAGAAAGACTCAAACAAGCTGACGATTTCATAAATGAGCTAAAAGAAAAATTGAGCATCTCTGTGAAAAAGAGAAAGGGACTTCTTCAACAATTAGCAAGTCGAAGTGAAGCCAATGATACTAATGAAGATCTGAATGAGAAAAACAAGCTATGTGAAAAGCTATCAAAAGAGGTCATTATGGTAAGGCATGAAATGGAATCAGGAGTTATGAGATTCACCCAAGAAATTGAAGAGAAAAGAAAAATTGAAGATAATCTAAAAAAATCTCTCAAGGAGAAGTCAGAAGACTGCCACAAAATGGATAGAATAATTAGACATCTGGAATCTGATCTTGAAGAAGCTAGAGATAATGAAGAACAACTTGAGAATCAGATAGACACTCTAAAACAAGATCTTCAAACAACAAATGAATACAAAGAAAAATTCAAGATAATCTCAGCTCAACTTGAAGTTCTTCTTGAAAGACAAAGAGGGTAGATGACAAGCATGGTTTGGGTTATGAGAAAGGTGAAAGCTCCGGATCCGATCAGAAGAACTCTGGATCAGGAAATCAAAGAAACAAGCCTAGAAGACCTCCGGTAAGACAACCAAATTCTCAAAGATATCCATCCTTCAATGGATACTGCTACAATTGCAACAACTTTGGTCATAAAGCAACTTAGTGTAGAAGAAGAATGAATCAGACTAATTCATCCTTCTCCAGACAATGTTTCAACTGCAAGAGGTATGGTCACAAATCTCATGAATGCAGAAATATGCAAATAAACAATCCATTCAATGGTAGATGCTTTGCATGCAATAGAATGGGACATATGGCTAATCAATGCAGATCAAAAGGATATCAGTCAAATATGCAAAGAAATGTTGTTTGCTACAATTGCAATAGATCTGGTCATATTGTCAAATTCTACAGAAGCAAGAATCAGGATAAAAGGGGTCCGGTGCATCATAATCAAAATCAAGATAAAGGAAAAGGTAAAGTGAATGCGGATGAAGTTCAAAGGGAAATAAACAAGATTTGGGTGAAGAAGAGTACAGAAAATGTTGGGGATGGTTCCGCACTAGAATCTGGTACTGATATTTCTTCTAGAAACTAAACAAATGAGCTCTAGCTCAAGGGGAGTCACAAAGGAAAGTAAATTCCCCCAGCCAGTCAATTGGTGCCTAAAATTTGGCACATGGAATGTTGCAAATTAAAGGGTTCTTAGAGAAATATCTAAATAACACTCAGTAAAACTATGAAAGATCCGCAAGGAGTTTTGAAGAGTTTAATCATCCAAGATTGATCTAGTTTGACAGCCATCCGATAAAAGTAGGATTTTCACAGTTAGATCCGGTATGATTCAAAATTGAAATATCTTGATCTGCGGATAAATGGCATGATTGGAGGAAAGGAGATACATTGTCAATTATCACTAAAAATAATTCTAAGTGTATATCAGTGATTCAGAAAGATCTCTCTCAGAACAAGGAAGAACAAGTCAACCGAAATAACTTAAGTTGAGCATTTATTGCAATAGGAAATTAGGGTTTGCGCAGAGATAAAAGGGTTTCTTTATTCATCATTTGCACATTTGCATTCGAGAAGAAGAAAGGAAAAGCTTTGCATCAAGATTGTTCCAACCTTCTCAAAGATCAACCACAGACTCTGATTCAACCAGCGATCTTTTCGGCTCATTTTGTGAACCCTAGAAGCATAAAAAGGTATTTCCATATCTCTCTCTGAATCTTTTGCAAAGATGGCTACTCCAAATGTTGTTAAGATCACTAATAGGCCGCACCCAAAGTTCAAGAAACACCCATACAAATCCCTAGAAGTTGATCCCTTAGGCGCCTTCTCTAGCATTCCGCATGGGGTTCTACACAGAAGATGTTAGGGTGTACATACATGCAAATATTGAGGAATTTGGGGAATCCAAGTTGATGGATATCTATCATAAACAATTAATAGATGAAATGTTTGAACTTAAACCTCAATACAATGCCCTCCAGGATAAGCATTTTGGACATTGCATCCACTTTCCCTGTTTTGCAGAAGATGAATGGGTCTGGTATGTTCTTAGCAGAATACATGACAACTTCATGTGGTTGATGAAGCCCTTCAAGATAACAAAAGATGCCACTAGGGAAGTAACTGGATTGCACTCATCCGGTGGGTTGCCTGCTCTCAAATCTGTCAAGAACCAAACAATAAGTGAGGCTACTGGATCTAAGTTTGACAAAAGAGTAATGGCAATAGAGGATATCACAGATCTGGATATAAAGTTTGCCTCTATGATAATTGGTTACAAAATCTATCATTCCAGCAGGGAGAATTCTGTGTCCGGAACTGCAATATATACTGCATATCAGATGCTAAGGGAAAATGCAGATTATGATCTATGCGACCTTCTCCTGAACCAACTGTTAGAAAACTTGCAGAAGATCAAGAAGGACAAAAAGAACTCATTCAAGTATGGTGGCTTAATAATGTGTCTGTTCTTTTACTATATGAATGAGCTACCCGGATCAAGTGGTTGGGTATGGCAAAATGACAGACCGGTTGCCATACAAATCAGAGACTACATGTATGGGCTTGGTGATGCCAAGGATCAAAGTACAGCACTCTGGGGATACTTCAAGAACCTTCAAAGTATGATGTAGGCCAGAGAAAGAATTCCTCAATCTCTAGTTGAAAAATACAAGGATACAATGTGTTTTATGGTAGACACTGATCAATGCCTAATGGAGGCAGTTGAGCCCATAACAATATGGATAATGCCAATGGGCTATGAAGTAGAAGAGAAAATTCTGGAGCTACATGTTCAACACCTGCTAAGTCAGCCAAAGGACCCTGAGGCAGAAAGATTTGGAACCTTTGAAGAATTAAGTGTAAAGATACATGTTGAATTGAGACAACCAGAGATAAAAAGACAAGTGAGAAGGGAAGTAGAGGAAATTGCCAAAAGATATGGCATATCAAAAGAAGCAGTTGATGCAAACAGGGAGAAAATAGAAAGAGCTGAGAAAGAGAGACAAGAAGCAGAAAAAGAAAGTGTTCCGGTGAAAGCCTCCTCCCGGACTAGATCCTCCAAGAGCTCTGCACATGCCACCTGTAAGAGCTCAAGAGCCTCAAAACCGGAAGCCAAGACATCCGGAAAGGGAGAAAAGAGAATGAAAACAAAGGCCACAAGGTCCTACATAAGCTAAAAGGATGATGAAGAAACAAAGTCAGATGAGGAAGTTAAGAAAATGAAGAAGAAGAAGAAAACTTCCAGGGAATCCTTTGCCCGTAAAAACAAGGAAGAAGAGGCAGAAGAATTTGTTGAAAGGCCTACTCTCTCTATTGATGATATCATCAAAGCAGTCACAGTGGATGGGAACCTACAACCAGTCACTGAATTTTATGATGAATATAGTGATACTGACAAGAAGATCTTGGAAGATGCCACAGTCAGGTATCTAAACATTTATAATAAAGCATTCATTGAAATCATCTCTCTAATTCCCAAAAGTCTAGAGAAGGTACTGGAACTGAGAAAGGAGAATGCTAAGGGAAAGGACCTAGAGATCCGAGAATAGATTGCAATTTAGCTCTATCCTTCCATTACTCCAAAACAAATGACCATGATCTTTAAGGACTGCAAGGATGAGTTTCGGAGCAAAGCAAGAATGAACAAACTTATGATTGGAGAGACTGATCAGGTGGCAAAAGAAATAGAAGACATCCTCTGGAATGCCTTCATGAGATTCAATCTTCTTATTATAGAGGAAATAGATGAAGAACCTTCTACCATGGATGTAGAAGGATTAAGTGCATCAAAAGAAGAATCCACTGAGAAAAATGTAGACGAGTCCAAAGAGATAGATGAGGAGAAATCTAAGGATGTGGATTCCTCTGTTCCGGAAGAGGAAGTCCATGAAGAAGTTAACATCTCTCCTCCGGATCCCTCTGCAAACTCAAGTACTAAAGGAGAAGGAAGAGAAGAGGAGAAATTGAGTCAAGAAGAGGAGGTAAAGGGAAGAGAAGAAGATCAAATAGAGAAGACTCCTGATGACAGTTCTGAGGTTGCAAAAGGAAAGAAGACTTAGTTTCCAGCAAGAGACATTGCAGAGGCAGTAAAGAGCTTCTTGAACAAAGAAATGATAGAGATAGATGAACCAAAATTGTTTCAAGTACCACTAAATTTTGATTCCCTTTCTCTGGCCCAAACAATGAAGATAGCATCTTTTGCTCAAGCTAAAGCAAAAGAGAAGCTTCTCAAGTCTCACATGGAAGACTGTGAGCTGATAGAGATTGCATCCGGGATGCTGGAGAAGATCATGCCATCCTTCCAAAAGGATCCCTCAGCCTCTCCATCTAGTAACCTGAAATCTTTGGTTAACTCTGTTAGCACCCATTTTGATTCTTTGGAGAAATCGACAGAAGAGAAAGTCCAGAAAGGATTTTTGGGAAAGAGATTCACTAAAATACAGGGACTCATAACTAATGATAGGAGAACCCTGGATATTGGGATAAAGAGCCTAAAAAATGCTCTTAAAGATGGTGGAAAAATGTATAAATTTTGTCTATCCTGGTCTAATGGAAATGTAACATTGAAAAATATACAAAGGCTGGCGCACATACATTTGCTACAGTGCAACAGAGATGCATTTGGTGGGGCCCACCGCAGTTTTATGTAAACAGGTTTGTACATGTTCAATATACAAGGGATGAATGTATGGAGAATATTTTGAATAGATTCTTTGCTTGTATGTTTGTGTTTGTATATTCAGCATACAAACAAAATATACATTCGGATATACAATGAAGAAATATGCATTCCGGACCCGAAGGAGAAGTCAGATGCGGCAGATAAATTTTTGACATCCGCCTTGTATGTATAAAGTGGCTGTATATTCGCACATACAATGGAAGTGCATTCCAAAGATGCAGGGTGGACCCGAATTCATTTTCATTTTGTTCTAAAAGTAGTGTGGCGTTCGCGACTTGTATATTTGCACTTGTATATGTGCCGATATGCAAATTCATGAGGATACAAGGCCCGGACTTGAAGGTTTTTCAAATCTGATGGGTAGATACAATTTGGAGTTCGCCTTGTATATGTTTTGCGCTTGTATGTGTGTAATATACAAAGCAATGGATGCAGGATGGAGATACAAGCCGGACCCGAACTGAATTCTAGTTTGTTCTATAACATTTGACGTCCGCCTTGTATGTTGTATATGCATTTGGGTTTGCATATACAAGAGCGATAAAAGTGAAATAAAAGGAGAAAGGGTTAGCGATATAGGGTCAAGGTGCCTACGTGGCACAATATCATTGGCTGGCAGCTCTTGATACATGTTTTGGGACCGTTGATTTCGGCGATGAGTTTTTGATCAACGGTCGGGTTTTGAACCTACAGCGAAGGATTTCCTGAGCATGTGCAGCCATTTTTTAGCAGGAAATTTTTAGAGGTACGTCGTTGCTGCATTTCAAAGAGGCTGTGGGTAGCTGAAGCGTTAATGGCATAATTGCAGCGGTATGGGTCGGTGATGGACGGGTCAACAACCTGATTGAAGATGAATGTCCTTGAATGGCGGTGCAGATCCTGATTCCATCTGCTCATTCCTCTCTATCTCCCCACAGCGTTGAATTTTTTTTATGAGCGCCATTCCTCATGCATTGAATCTGGCAGGTTTTTGATTTACCTTGTAATTAATTTTTGCTGGGTACACGGTCTTGGTATAAAGACCAAACTGTGTTACCCATTGTTGTTGGAAAACTGGACAAATTTTGGTGTTGTAATAAGATACAACTTCATTGGCAGCTCTGTCTTGGTTATCTTGTGAGTTTATGAGTCTCATGTTGTATGTTTTTCTGCATAAATCTACTGATATCATGTTGATTTAAATGAGTAATGCTATATTGCATGTGTTCTGTTATCTATCTCCATATTGAGTGTGTTCTTCTTCTGAGTCTGAATATCTAAGGGGTGTTTATGATTCTAGAATATAGGTTTGCTGTGTTGAATGCTTGATTTCTTACTTCTACTCAAGGAGTAGATTAAACGTTTCAGATCAAGTTTTGGGAAGAAGACATTGCAATAGGGATAACAGTAAGTAGAGATAACAGGATACTCTATTTTGGGAAGTATCTGTAAGGTAGATACTATAAATCCCCTTGATATCCAATCTTTGGTATATGTTTATGTTGGCCATTCACATGTGTATGTCTATTGACTCCGAGCCCTGGATAGGCACCGATCTAGTCTTGTATTGAGATTGCAACCCAAAGTCTCAGTTTTGCATCTAAACATAAAATCAAACTTAAGCTTCAAATCAAACCATCAGGACTTTAGAAGTAGTTTTAGGACCCAAAATCCTCTGTCTACAACTGAGCATAGGCCCGAAGCTAGCCCCTTTGCACTTATTCCATAGTTTTGGTCTACATCATAGAGGATTTATTTGCTTTGTATCAACATCCCAGTCAATCCACAAACATACCTCATGGACGTTGAATAGGGAATACCCCCCTTGGTTCTGCAGAGCCTAAAGAAGAAGAGGAGATATTTATAGAGTCTATCTCCTATATTGTTAGCCGCTGGCCCAGGAATCCTATTGATCATTGATGGCTACCTTGTAGGGATAACTGGGAATAAGCATCCAGTCAGATTAAGAGGTAACAAAACCAAGGATTAGGGCATCCATTAAAATGTAGGTCCAAACATAACCTGTCAAAATAATCATACTTAGGTAGAAGATTGTCTAGAGTTGTATGGTCGATTGAGTTACATAGGACACAAGACTAGGACTCAGATGGCAACCTATTGGTTCCTTATGGGTGGGTGCAAAATGTTGGGGAGCCAAAAAGTGGCCAACTTTTTTTTAAAAAAATTTAAGCCATAATGCGAGTGCGTTATAATGCACTCGCGTTATAACGTGAGCAAGTTATGCTCTGCTATTAAAAAAACTATTGTTAAAGCTTATCATTCACACAAATGTAGATGTTCATATTATAGAAGACTGAATTATATTAGAATATTAGAGATCCCTTAGAAAAATCTAATAACAAAACTGCTTTGCCTTATGTTAGGTTGTTAAACCCATCATTTTTGACACTCTTCTCTTAACAAAATAAGAGGAATAAGCATAGAAGGTAGAGAATTTGATCTTACTAGTTTCCATATTGGTCGGTTTACATTCCATGACTTCATTTTCATTAAATTAAAAGGTTTATTTGATTTGAAATAAGGGGCAGAGTTCACTGTCATGTGCTTTCTAGATGAGAGGGTCCATAATGTCTAGGGTTCTTCCAAGAATGGCCTGCAACAGAAATAAGTTTTTGTTATACCAATCCTCCTGATAAAGCTACAATTCAAATGCCTGCTTTGAAAGTTGAAATCAATTAAATTAGAATTACAATTTTGATTTTCTTCCATTGCTTCAACACCATTGTTGTTTTCCCCATCAGAAACCATTTCATTCAGCAACTTGTTGCCCATTAGTGGACTTGAACTGCATACTCTGTTAGAAGAAGGGCATCTTTTATCTGTATCAATGTTGGTATTCATAAGCTAATGAGCATTGATATTTTTCACACACCCTATTCTTTGAAATATCTTAACCTTAAAATATGACTTGGATATGTACTTGAACACAACAAAATCTACAATCTCCAGCCCATGATGATTCACAAAATTTTCCCAACCCTGCTTAAATTCTAGTTTATTTATGGTACCCCCTAAATGTGCATCCCACTCCTGCCCACCTGGGCCTTGCAACACCATATGTTCGTCTGTGTCATTTATAAATTATGAAACAAATGCAGGAGGAATGTGCTACGGTAAACACATTATGCAATGAGATTTTACAAGTTCTTAACAGTGTACAGGAAATAAAATAATGAAAAATATTGTATAGAGTTACCAGTTTTTGTGTAAAGTCTCCAAGCATAACTTTGACGAAGGAGGCACACCCATTAAAGCACTCTTTATCATGGTATTTGCCATGTTTTTTAAAACATTTGTGACTGCATGCTCTACATGGTATAAAAAGCTCCCCCGTTTCTTCATCCTCCATGGCAAACGTAGATGCAAAAGCCTGTGTAAAAATAACCAAAACAAAAAGAACTATACATAATCCTAAATTATCTACAAGCACAAATATACCTACAAATACAATAAATAAAATTGGTAGAGAGTGAATTTTACACAATATTAGTACAGGGGAAAAAAATGAGCCATGGTGTGAGTGACTGACGGTACTTGATATTTTCTTAGTTGGTAGCACTTAAATTGAGGAGATGCATAATTAAGTATGATTTCTTAGATTTTTTTTTGAGACTATGTTTGATTCACTAACATTTTTTGGTATAGTTTAGTCAATCATTGTAATTGAGGTATTATTGTCTATTGTATTTGTAATGTCTTAGTTTTTTTAGAAGAGCTTAAACTATACCTCAAATCCTAATCCCTCAACCCTAAACCCTAATCCCTTATCCCTAAAGCCTCAACCCTCAACCCTTAAACCTTAAATCCTAAACCTTATCCCTAAACCCTCGACACTATACCTTAAACCCTAATCCCTTATCCCTAAACCCTAAACCCTATCCCTAAAGCCTCAACCCTTAACTCTTAAACCTTAAATCCTAAACCCTATCCCTAAACCCTCAACCCTCAACACTATACCTCAAACCCTAATCCCTCAACCCTAAACCCTGATCCCTCAACCCTAAACCCTATCCCTAAAGCCTCAACCCTCAACCCTTAAACCTTAAATCCTAAACCCTATCCATAAACCCTCAACCCTATACCTCAAACCCTAATCCCTTAAAGCATTTTCATGTTGTTGGGAAGTTCACATGCACATTTATTTTTCTATATATTTTTTATTTTTCCTTCCTTTATTGCTCTAATACGTTTATTTTTAGGTTTCCTTTTTATCTTTATTTCAATATAGTTATTGTTGCAAAGTTGATTTGATGGCGCAAAGTTTCATCCCAAACCAGGGTAAAAAAATCCTACATAGAATTCTCTGAAGAATCTCAAGTATTATCGAGGCGATCATATTACACTTGTGTGAGAGTTGATTTACATACATTTTATTTGAGATAGGCATAAAATCATCAACTCTCGTAGATGCCTCACACGAATGTAATTACATGCATGTGAGGTGTCTTCGAGAGTTGATGATTTTATGCTTATCTCAAATAAAATGTATGCAAATCAAACTCTCACACAAGTGTAATCTGATCGCCTCGGTAATATTGAGATTCTTTAGTGAATTCTGTACATGATTTTTTTACCCTGGTTTAGGCTGAAACTCTGCGCCATCAAATCAACTTTGCAGCAATAACTAAATTGAAATAAAGATAAAAAGGAAACCTAAAAATAAACGTATTAGAGCAATAAAGGAAGGAACAATAAAAAATATAGAATAAAGGAAGGAAAAATAAAAAATATAGAATAAAGGAAGGAAAAATAAAAAATATAGAAAAATAAATGTGCGTGTGAACTTCCCAACAACATGAAAATGCTTTTTTTTTGTTGGAACACGTGCATAAATAGAAAAAAACAAAGTATGTGGGCCTAGATCACGGGGGTCTAGGCCTTTGTACCATTTGTATAGCAATCAAAAACACGCTCACGTTATAACGCATTCACGATGTTTTCCATGTTTTAGTTCTTAGGCAGTATATTCCTGACGTGACCCATGTTCTTGATTGGACTGCTTTGTAGGTTGAGGCGGATGGACAGCTTTCTTTGGAGCCCGTACACATCCTTCAGCGTCAAAGGTTGACCCTCAGGGGTCGGGACATAGAGCAGGTAAGGGTCCAGTGGGATCTTGATGGTGAGTCCTCAGCATCTTGGGAAGATGCAGTGAGGATGCGAGACCTTTATCCATATCTTTTTGTAGGCTTCCAAGAGTAAGCCTAGTCCTAGGGGGTAGGATGTAACAACCACCATGTTCGCATTTTGTTGTTGCTTCTCCTTGATGGATTCTAATAACTGTGTATTTTGTATTGGATTGTTTGTCCTATAATTATTTTGTATTGGCACCCATGAGGTGTAATTCTGATATTATTATGATGTTGACATGATTAGTTATTATGTTGGATTACATGCTTATATGTTTATATACTGTTATCATTGCTTTTGTATGATTATGGATAGGAAAGGGATGATGTCGTAACACTCATATCTGAGAGGCTTACAATGTCATGACCCTCTTCCTGATGCTTACTGTTTCTTTGGCTATGATGTATGTTGTATGCACATGTGCTTTGACATGTGATCAGAGTGATGCAGGTATTGGGTATCGACTCCGCCTAGATTCACAGGCCCGAGCATACTCTTATTCCCTGATGGTGGTTACTGGAGATAGTCACAGGCCAAACGTTCCCTAGCCTAGCCCACTGCACCCGGTTAGTGCAGTGATTTTGTGATATGTGTTTACCTTTCGGTTACCCTGAGGTAACGTCTGGATTGCCCATCTAGTCTTATGTGGTTTGCTAGTATTTTTTGTTGAGGTATCCCATTATGGGTTGTCAGTATTTTATTATGGTTTTGCATTAATTTATTATGTGGTTTATTTTTGTATGTCATATCAGTGATTTAAATGATTATATTTGTGTGGTTTTGTGAATGGGGTTTTATGTGATTTTTAAATAAATCAGTTTGAGAACTCTATTAAGTTAATTAGATTATTGGCATTTTAAGTATTTGTGCTAATTGGTATTTTATGTGTATTAAGGGAGCTTGATATATTTAGTAATTTTATTTGGAGTATGGAATGTTATATTTCATTAAGTGATTCCAAGTATTTCAAATTGGTTTTACATTAGTGATTTTAATAAATCATTTATGTGAGCTTTGATAATTGTTTATTTTAATTTAAAGTTCCATTTTAAATCTAATTTTGGGAGTTGGATAAAAAGTAAAGTAAGTCAGTTTTTTTTATATAATTCTATGCATTCATGGGACTTGGGAGAGGATGGTAAAAAGGTAAATAAAGACTATTTTGAAAAAAAATATAGAAAAACCTGTTGGCGCTTAGATGCGCGACCCTCAACTCCTCCCTCTTCGGGCCTGGTGGTCTCTGGGTAACATGACCGGGGCGCCATTCACTAACAGTTTGAGCTTTTGGTGTAGTGGTAGCTGGGTTTGTGTTAACAAATTGGTGACTCTACTGGGGAGGGATTCGATTCCCATCGATGCCCACTGCCTTCATGCGTACAAGATGCGCCTAGCAGTCCGTCCTGCCTATGTGGTTATCACTAGGCAAGTACAGACTGGTGGGGGTATGTTGGCACTTAGATGCGCGTCCCTCAACTCCTCCCTCTTCGGGCCCATGCGGTCTCTAGGTAACATGACCGGGGTGCCATTCACTAACAATTCGAGCTTTTGGTGTAGTGGTAGCCGAGTTTGTGTTAACAAAACCATTCATTCAGGCATGAGAAGAAATGAGATGTTTTATATTTGGCTTACGATTTTTTGGTGTTGGTATCGGACCCACTTGTACTATGATGATCATTATGGCTTTATGTTTAAAAGTGGAAATGGGTATTAGGAACATTTGAATTGGTGTTTAAAATGAATGTAGTTTTAGCAATGTTTCACTAGAGGGTGAATTAGTCCTCTCCTTTGGGTTGAACATTCGGCCATACTTGGCCATGAATATTGTCGATCTATCGAATCAACAACCTATCATGTGTATGTTATCTATTTATGTCAAAAAAATATTCTTGTCCTCTTTTGGCTCTTACCCTTCGGGGTTACATAGCGGGATGTTACATGAGTGCGTTATAACACGAGCGTATTTTGTCCTACCATAGAAAAATCTATATTATTCATTTCTCCATGTATTTCTTCTATCTCTCACCTCTCTATCTCTCACCTATCTCTCCCCCTCACCTCTCCACCTCTCCCCTCTCTATGTCTCTTAGCCACTCGTTGTCTACTCTCCATCTGTCCTTAGCCATCTAGGTCTCTCACTTAACCCTAAACCCTAAAGCCTCAACCCTCAACCCTTAAACTTTAAATCTTAAACCCTATCCCTACACCCTCAACACTTTAACTTAAACCCTAAACCCTAATCCCTCAACCCTAAACCCTAAACCCTATCACTAAACCCTCGACACTCTACCTTAACCCTTATCCCTAAACCCTAATCCCTAGACCCTAAATGCTATCCCTATTCTTAAACCCTCAACCCTCGACACTATACCTTAAACGCTAATCCTTATCTCTAAACCCTCAACCCTAAACCCTAATCCCTCAACCCTAAACCCTATCCCTAATCCCTCTAGCCTCAACACTCTACCTTAACCCTAATCCCTCAACTCTCAATCCTAATTCCTCAACCCTAAACGCTATCCCTAAACCCTCAACCCTAAACCCTAATCCCTCAAGGTCCTAAACCCTAATCCCTTATCCCTAAACTCTAAACCTTATCCCTAAAACATCAACCATCAACCTTAAACCTTAATCCCTTAACCCTAATTCTTTATCCCTAAACCCTAATCCCTCAACCCTAAACCCTAAGTGCTATCCCTATTCCTAAACCCTCAACCCTCGACACTATACCTTAAACCCTAATCCATTTTCCCTAAGACATCAACCCTAAACCATAATCCATCAACCCTAAACCCTATCCCTAATCCCTCTACCCTTAACACTCTACCTTAACCCTAATCCATCAACCATCAACCCTAATCCCTCAACCCTAAACGATATCCCTAAACCCTCAACCCTCAACCTTAAACTTTAATCCCTCAACCCTAAACCTTAATCCCTCAACTCTCAACCCTAATTCCTTATCCCTAAACCCTAAACCCTAATCCCTCAACCCTAAACCCTAAACACTATCCCTATTCCTCAACCCTCAACACTATACCTTAAACCTTAATCCCTTATCCCTAAACCCTCAACCCTAAACCCTAATCCCTCAACCCTAAACCTTCAACCCTAAACCCTATCCCTAATCCCTCTACCCTCAACACTCTACCTTAACCCTAATCCATTGACCATCAACCCTAAATGCTATCCCTAAACCCTCAACCCTCAACCTTAAACCTTAATCCCTCAACCCTAAACTTTAATCCCTCAACTCTCAACCCTAATTCCTTATCCCTAAACCCTAAACCCTAATCCTTCATCCCTAAACCCTAAGCACTATCCCTGTTCCTAAACCCTCAACCCTTGACACTATACCTTAAACCCTAATCCTATATCCCTAAACCCTCAACCCTAAACCCTAATCCCTCAACCCTCAACCCTATCCCTCTACCCTTAACACTCTACCTTAACCCTAATCCATCGACCATCAACCCTAATCCCTCAACCCTAAACGCTATCCCTAAACCTTCAACCCTAAATGCTATCCCTAAACCCTCAACCCTCAACCTTAAACCTTAATCCATCAACCCTAAACCTTAATCCCTCAACTCTCAACCCCAATTCCTTATCCCTAACCCCTAAACCCTAAACCCTAATCCCTCAATCCTAAACCCTAAATGCTATCCCTATTCCTAAACCCTCAACCCTCGACACTATACCTTAAACCCTAATCCCTTATCCCTAAACCCTCAACCCTAAATCTGAATCCCTCAACCTTAAACCCTATCCCTAATCCCTCTACCCTCAACACTCTACCTTAACCCTAATCCATCGACCATCAACCCTAATCCCTCAACCCTAAATGCTATCCCTAAACCCTCAACCTTAAACCTTAATCCCTCAACCCTAAACCTTAATATCTCAACTCTCAACCCTAATTCCTTATCCGTAAACCCTAAACCCTAATCCCTCAAGCCTAAACCCTAAACACTATCCCTATTCCTAAACCCTTAACCCTTGACACTATACGTTAAACCCTAATCCCTTATCCCTAAACCCTAATCCCTCAACCCTAAACCTTCAACCCTAAACCATATCCATAATCCCTCTACCCTCAACACTCTACCTTAACCCTAATCCCTCGACCCTCAACCCTAATCCCTCAACCCTAAATGCTATCCCTAAAGCCTCAACCGTAAACCCTAATCTCTCAAGGTCCTAAACCCTAATCCCTTATCCCTAAACTCTAAACCCTATCCCTAAACCCTCAACCCTCAACCTTAAACCTTAATCCCTCAACCCTAAACCTTAATCCCTCAACCATCAACCCTAATTCCTTATCCATAAACCCTAAACCCTAATCCCTCAAACCTACATGCTATCCATATTCCTAAACCCTCAACCCTTGACACTATACCTTAAACCCTAATCCCTTATCCATAAACCCTCAACCCTAAACCCTAATCCCTCAACCCTAAACCTTCAACCCTAAACCCTATCCCTAATTCCTCTACCCTCAACACTCTACCTTAACCCTAATCCCTCGACCCTCAACTCTAATCCGTCAACCCTAAACGCTATGGAACTAAAGCCTCAACCCTAAACCCTAATCCCTCAAGGTCCTAAACCCTAATCCCTTATCCCTAAACTCTAAACCCTATCCCTAGACCCTCAACCCTCAACCTTAAACCTTAATCCCTCAACCTAAATCCTAATCCCTCAACCCTAAACCCGAATCCTTCTTGACCTTAAACCCTCAACCCTTAAACCCTAAACCCTTGACCCTTAAACCCTAAACTCTTAAACCCTCAACCCTTATCCACCCCTCTCCTCCCCTATCCACCTCACCCCCATCTCTACCCTCCTCTACCCTCGACACTATACCTTAAACCCTAATCCCTTAACCCTCATCCCTCAACCCTCAACCCTCAACCCTTAAACCTCAACCCTCAACCCTATACCCTATACCTTAAACCCTAAACCCAAAAACCTCAACCCTTAACACTAAAAACTCTATGGGCTCAGGTCCTTATATACCCTAAACCCAAAACCCTTACATACACACATACAAGCATACATACATACATACATACATATATACATACATGCATACACACATACATACATACATACATACAAGCATGCATACATATATGCATATATACAAGCATGCATACATACATACAATCATACATACATACATACATACATACAAGCATATATATACATACATACATTAATACATGCATACATACATAGATACAAACATACATACAAGCATACATACATACATGCTTAATAACCTCGAACATAAAACATTCCAAGGGAGACATAACGCGAGTGCGTTATAACGTGCTTGCATTATGTCAAACATGACAACATCAGGCAAACTTTTGCAAAAAGGGAAAAATGCAGAACAAAACATAACACGAGCACATTATAACGCACTCGCATTATATTTTGCTTTGGGAATCCCAAGCCTTAGGTTTGGGATTTGCTTTGTATTTCCAACCCAAAGGCTTGGAGTGCCTTCCCAACGTCCAAAAATGTGTTTTTGCATATTCTATAGGATTTCACATAATTTCATTCGTGTTAACCCTCAGATTTGCACGTGTTTCAAGGTCGAACAAATCGAACACCTAGGTAATGTTAAGCTTTCTCTTAGTTATTTAACAATGTAATTTTTCACATTTTGACAATGTTAATCCTTTCATCTTTAATTTATTTTGTTTGTGTGTCTGTTTTTGGGCAAAAACCAGTGTTTGGTCTTTTTTTCATTGTAAATTAACCGTTCATTGAAATTTCAAAAAAAATACATTTTTAGAAACTAGACTCCATTCTACACATATTAAAAAAAATTGATTTTCAATTAGTTTTCAAATTTTATAGGGGTAGCACGGCCAAAATTCTATTTTTCAAGATGTGTCAACTTTGAAAATTAGTAAAAAAACAAATATTCGTTAAAAAATTATTAGAAAAATCGGGCATAAACTACATGTTGTTAGCTAATTTCTCACTGAAGCGATTTTAAAAATACCAAAAAAAAGTTAACCTTTTGAGGGAGGCACAAAACATGCTATGTTATGTTTTTTGACAGAAACAACACCAATTTCTGTGGCTCCCTCTTTTGAACCCCTTAATCTATACCATTTTAAAAAAAAATAGTAGTTTAGAAAGTGGACTCAGAGAACTACGAACATTGTTTTTGTTGCATCTTAAAAATTTGAGTGTAACTATGCTCAATTTCTCATCCAAGGCCAACATTTCCTGATTTAAAAAAAAAGTGGCCACTTAAGACTGCTTTTTGGCCCCCCATCTTCTTGCACTTACCCTTATGTCTATACTCTTCATGAAGGGTAGGGCCAATTCCAGATGGAAGATGAGCAGGGGACCACTGGTTTGTGGTTGGAGGAAAAGCACTCAGATGATGCTCTCCCTCTGCAGCAAAAGACTCATCGAGACTTATGAGACAGATACCAGATTCCAGATGCAATATACTTCATGATATGACTAATGATTTTCAAGCATATATAATTATTCATATTGCCAAATGCAAATTATTTGTAAATGTAAAGTGAAATGGTTTCACTATAATTTTATCTTTGAATATATTGTAATTTCAAGGTTAAAAAATATTTAGAAAAGATACACATTTAAGTCTATGTTATTATGCAAATGTGGAAAATAAATTTCACTCATGGTTAAACATGTTCTTTTACTTTCTTAGTAAATTTTGTGAGTAATTCCAAGTTGTATGAATTGGTATGTTACATGTGGAGTGTGTTATCTTTTCATGTGTTTATTTTATCATTTACTTTCCATTTGCATTTTGTTGATTTATGCACTACTTGTTGTGAAATGTTTGCAAATAATCTTTATACCTTAAAGATGGAATTGATTTAATTTAACAGTCGTCGTGGAATGGCCCCGTGCATTTAAATATGGTGTTATTTGAAAATGCATCATGAATTTAAAAGATTGTTTGGCCCATATGCCATAGATAATTAATTAAATTGTATGTAATAATAAATTTGGAAGAAGAATTCATTTAATTGCTATTACTTAGAAATATTAGTAATGTTACTATTTTCCTAAGGTTTGTCTATTTTTATTTGGAAAATATTTATTATTGCAAAAAGTCAATTTTGAAATTATTTATTTATGCTAATTAGAGAAAAAGAAAAAGAAAATAGAGGGATAAAAGGAAAAAGGAAGGTTTTATTTATTCACTTTTATTTTTGGTGAAAACTCTATCCCTCTCTCCCTCTTCTTCTCCTTTTGAAATGGATTTGATAAAAGTAGCTACACTTGGAATCTAATTGTGATTGGGAGTGGACTAGATTGGGTTTGGGATTGCTTTAATGTAGGAAAGGATTCTTGTTGCATCCATGCCTCTAAAGGAGAGATTTTTTATTTGGTATCTTGCTTGGGAAGAGGTAATCTTCTTGTGGTTTCATTCATTTAAAATGAAAATTTTGCTTTTGTCACGCCCACCTCTCTTTTGTAGGAATGAATAGAGTAGATAGTATGCAATTAGAATTAGAATTAGAATTGAATTGAATTTTAATTGCTTTCATTTATTTTTTGAAAAATGCCCAAAATAAAGCCAAAGTTATGGTAGTTTTTTCTAGAATCTCTCGTAATCCCTTGTAAATTGGTATGTTTGTTGTGCATTTTTGAAGCCAAAGGGTATAATTAGATTTTTGAATTTTTGTGTAATTTGGTGTTTTTGAATTTTGAAGTTCTTGGGTGATGTCATCAATGGTGGATTTGGGGGTTTTATGGTTTTAAACCTTTTTAATGAAAACCAAAACTTGAATTCAAACATTTTTTATTTTGGGGGTTTTATTTTTTATTTCATTTTTTGTGCCTCAACTTTTGGGCTATGGTTGACTTTTTCAATTATGTTTTTCAACCTTAGATGTAGGGATTCCAAATTCGGACCTCATTCTCCAAGCCTTAATTTGGTGGGTGAATGCTACAAGGATCACAAACTTTGACCTCATTTTCATGTCTTGACCATAGGGGCAAAGGTTGACTTTTGACCTAGGATTGGATGCTAAGGGAAGGAGTAGAGTGGACCATGTCGCACCTTCAAGATTGGGGATGTCCCATCAGGGAGTGTCGTATGGGTAACATAATGAGATAAAATGAATTTGGGGGTTTAAACATTTAAATAAAATTTAAATCAAGATAATTCTAATGTCATTACTTGCACTGAAGATTTGTTTAGAGGATCATGCAAATTATGTCGTTACTTGTGTTGAATGACTGTTTAGAGGATCGTGCAAGATATCAATGACACTCTATGTCCAATGCTTAATAGTCTTTATCCTATTTTTGTTGGGTCATTGGTACCCGATGTGTCCTTGAGTTTTCTTTCTTGGTTGTGATTTCGTGCCAACTCATTACCTGATTTTGGTGGTTGTGACCACATTTTCCTATGTGTTATTGGTTGGAGGCCATAACCCTTGTTTTGTATTATGTACTTGCTTTCTTGATGTACGTTCTTGGTATGTGTGATCCTACGATTATGCTATACCCCATATTGTATTGGGTGTGTGTATGAATGCCCCATCGACCATCTCTTAGTTTAGAGGGGTGGTCTTGAGGATTCCACATGGTTGGGTGGTGTTGTACCACCATTGGGGCTAGTTGGATTCTTGAATTTTCTTGGAGAGCATGTTGAGTTCCTTTATACTTGTGGCATAGTGAGTTGTTTAGATGTAAATTATCTTCTTTCTTTGAAGATGCATTATAATGTTGTTATTGCTATGTTTATGCTTTTGTTATGAGGCTTAAGTTATGTCAACCTCATTCTTGGAAACCATGTCCGTTTTAAGGTTTCTTGTTTGTCCAACATAGAGCCCTTAGGTATTCGAACATTTGGTCTAAGACACTTTCTCTCAACACAAAAATTGAGGAAGTTATACCTTATTGAACAAGTAAATGAGTCTTGTTAGTTTTTTTCTTGTTTCTTTTTTTGTTGTCTGCTGTTGTAAATTAGACTTCACAGTCCAAATTGCATGCAATTCGGAGTTGCCAATCTGAACTATAGGAGGGTTGGAGTTCAAAGTCTTGTCGACATTTTGCATGGTGTAAAATGCATATCGGATTCCAAAGTTTGCACTTGTCAAGGGGTCAAAGTCTAGAGTTGATCTGACACTTTGCATGAGGCAAAATACATGTTGGAACTGTCAGAGGTGCTTTGTCTCACACTTGTGTCAGGACCTTGTTTAGTGCAAATTGCATTTTGGACCCTGAAGTTTGAAATGCACATCATTGTTTGGACCTCAAAGTCTAAGAGGCATAGTTGTGGTCAGTTTTAGTTGGACTCCAAATTCTAAAGCTTTGTGATTTTGACTTAGAAGTCTAAGTAGGTGCAAGATGCAAGTTGTAACTTGAAGGTCAAACCCTGAGCGGGTGTTGTAGGATACAAAACACAAACCTAATGTTAAAGTTTGAGCTCAGTGCATTGTGTTAAATGCAACTTGGGGCTGAAGCCCAAGCTGCAAGGCTTATTTGCAAGGTTGAGCTACAAAGTTGAATTGTAGGCTTGAAGGGAAAGTCTAAGCCTGTGCAAGTTCTTCCTTAAAGTCTAAACTTTTTGTAGTTTTGGTCTTATGCTTTCCATGTCTCAAGATGTCAGGGGAGTGACTTGGTGTTAGGTTGTAGGGATTTACTAGTGGTCTTGGAAACCCCGACTCTCCTCCATATCTCGTTTTTAATGTTAATCATGGTGTTTTATCCCATGGTGCTTTCAAGTCTTCTACTTGTGTCACCTTGTGTTGTGTATTGGTGTGCATGCCAAGTGTATCATTATATACTATTATGACACCTTGGGCACATAGTAGTGTACTGTTGTTTGCTTGATGCACTCTTGTATCACAAAAAAAATTTCATCCAGTTTTAACCATTAATGTCTTAAGCATAAGCTTGGGGAATTACACAATCATAATGTGCACACTTTATATGCAATTTCATAATGTGTGCACATTATATCTTGCTTTAAAAATTCCAACCATTAAGGTTGGACTTTCCTTGGACATCCAACCCAAAGGGTTGGATCTGCATGTGAGATGCTTGATTATGTGTTTTGTATAAAACATACGAAAATAAGCAAATGTCGAGCATGCTCTCTGTAGAGGAAAACAAATGCTTTGTAGACTTAACATAATTCAGGGGTAAACCTATCTAAACAGTCCACTCTATCATTGTACTCCTACATTAAATCATCAACCAAGAAGCGTAAACTTATGATGGCACTGCATTGTATGTGCCTTTAGGGCTCATATTCTTCCTAAACTATCTTATCCAAACCTACTCAGGCTATCTTACTTTGCAAGAATTCACAAAAATGCAAGAATAGTAAAAATAACTATAGAATCTAGTGGTTATGGGTACCTTCAGCATAAGCTATAGATAATTGTTATCAACAGGAAATTATAGAATTAACTCAAAACATCCAAAATGATAAGAGAACTAATGCTAACCTCCAGAGGACTCAAAGTAGACAAAGCATGCACTTGTTCATGAACCATACTACTGTAATTTGACAATCAAAGTATTCTAATTGACTCGTAATATATTTATATGAAAATGAAAAATAGATTTAACAAGAATGCATAAAGGAATGAGGAAATAAATGAAGTGAGGATCAGTACCTTGAGTGGCTGGCTCAGGCGACTGACTCACTTAATTGAAAATAAAAAATATTTCAGATACTCACGCATCCTTATAACACATAGTTTCATTCATTTCAAATCATAAACAGAATCTCTTCATATTGTATTCAATAATGACATTCCTTAATAAAACATGTCTGGATCTTCCAATATTGAAAAATAGAGTAACAACTGAGTAACTAGAAAATAAAGTAACTAACTTGGCATCTAACTCATCCCCCCTAACTTATACAGAAACGAGAGAGTTTTATGCAACTACCAACTAACTTCAACCATCAATCCATTCCTAGATACTAGGATATAGGTTTGAGATCGATTTATTAATCTAACTAAACAGAGGAAGGAGAGTCCTATTCAAACAAGAATTCTTATGCAACAGTTCGCATGAAGAACACACATAAGATGCATTTGAAACAAGTCTACTTCTTCTGCATTTATTTCTATCCATGATGGTTCACATTCATCCTCTAGTTGCCTGCACTTTTGGCGTCCTAACTTCACTTCCTTTAATTCTCTTGTCTGCAACTTCACTACAAATGCTTATTTCCTTGATGCACGTTCTTGCTGCACAAGGGTTAATTCACAAAACATATGCACACAAACAACCTTCATGACTAAACCATAGGATTCCATCTATATTACATGCATACTCATTTAAATCATTCAATTGATAATATCATCACCATATTCCATATTAATAACATAGATTCAGAGTCTTGCAAAGTATATAAAAAGATAGCACATAATGATGGTGATGTTGGTAAAGTGTCTGGAGGATCATATGGAAAAGTTCTAAAAGCATATAAAAATAACATAAAAAGAGGTCAATATTTCAACCCATCACTCTCCACTAGGTTTGTACATTTTAAGATATTATCCTAAAAAAATGGCACGACAACGTTAAACTCTCGATTACCTTTCTAACTATGTATTTTTTTCTAAAATTTAAATATATTAAGGTTTTGATCTTTAATTTTTTTTCTAGTGTCTTCATTTTTAATCGAAAACCTATGTATAGTTTTTTGGTGTTATTTTTTATCTACTCATCCAAATTTAAAATAAATTATATTTTTGCATTCTAGACTCCATGCTATACATATTGAAAAAAATGATTTTTGATTAGGTTTCTCAAAATTGAGGGGGGAGAACACTTAATTTTCTATTTTTCAAGACGTATGCACTTTGAAAATTAGTGAAAAACCATATATTATTAAAAAATTACTAGAAAAATCTGGTATAAACTACGTGATGTTAGCTAACTTTCCGTTGAAGGTATTTGTGAAACAATTTTAAAAAGTCAACATTTTAAGGGGGAGTGCACCTAATGCTATGTTATATTTTTCTGACAAAAACATGAACACTTTGTGTGCTCCCCCTCTTTGACCATCTTAATCTCCTCTATTTAAAAAGAAATAGTAGTTTAGAAACTAGATTTTGAGCACTACTAATCTTGTTCTTGTCACATCTTCTAATTGTGAGCATGGGTATCTTAAATTTCTTGTCCAAGATCAATTTTTATTGATTTCAAGAAAAAATGGTGACTTTTGGCCCCTATTTCCATGCAAATACCCTTAAACAAAAACATCCAAAAAACCAAGAACAACAAAAAATGTAAAAAACAACTTTCATGATAAAACTTGCAATTTGATGTACCCAAGAATTTGATTAGACGAGTAAGAGAGTTGCGAGAAGTTTTTCCTATTCCTATTACTTTTCTCCTTGACCATATCAACACATTAAAAAATAACTAAGAAACACCACAATCCTAACCACTCTAAGAATTCCACCTTAATCCAAGCAACAAGTGCCACCTATCCACCTTGCCTCATACTCAAGAACAACAATATCAACTTGACCATCCACTCATTCATCTACAAAGACCTCTCATTCACCTTCTTTTACAAACATGTGTGTGTTGATTTTCATGCATATAGTGATATAGTTTTCTAACCCCTAGCCATTCCCTAATAAGTATGTCCAACTAAATGATAACTATTTGGAGTAGAAGTCTCTTGACACACAATAGGTGTGGGTCTAGGTGAATTAGGTATATCATGAACTACAAGAGAGCCAAAATATAAGGCCATCTAGGTAAACCAACACCTCTTGTAGTTTATACAACACAAAGAATAATTGACTTACGTTTAGTATCAAAATATTATGAACATTAAGGGAGGAGGGGGAGTGTTAAAAAAGAGTTAAAAATCATTGATGACTCTGTAAAGATCCCTGAGGTACTGGTCATCAAAAGGATAAAATAATGAAAAACAAGAAGATATCACCCTAGGCCATATGCAATGATAGAAAGCAAGAGCAATGTCTATTAATATATCATGACATCTTAAAGCATAAGACACCATATGTGTACCAAATGAACTAAAATCATATTCATGTAAAGGAAGGATACTCGTAAAAGCACATACATGTGTAAACATTAGAAAGTTCATCTTAGGCAAGGCTATAAAACTAAATGCATCATGCAAACATAATCTTAACAATGAACCCTAGGCAAGTTATCACATAATGAAGTGATATTAATGCAGGAGCATCCGGGCAGATTGGTGATCAGCATCAACCATAAAAATTGTTAGTTTATTTGTGTTGAGTTTTGGTTTGTTTTGGTCTTTTTTGGTATGCCTCAACTTTGGAAGACACATTGCATGATTAGATTTGACAGAATCGAGTTTTTGCCATGCTTTGGTTTCGGGGCACAACTGGCAATTTTAACTGAAATAATTGTTTCGAGAAATCGGTGAAGTTTCTTGGTAAACCCTCTTACAAGAAGATTGTTGATTCCATCCTGGATTTGATGACAAAGGTTTTGTAGTCATACGCCTTATGGTTTTGGAGAAGTAATCATTTCGCGACTTATGTTGGCAGATTGGCGTAAGTTTAATATCTTGATCTCGGTGAGGTTTGGCAAAAAGCTTCGAAATGTTGAGTTACACATCTCTACAAGTTTTCGTGAGATTTCGAGCCCCTGATGAGGAGTTATTGCAAAAGTCAATTTTCTATTCCATGTGTCCATTTCGAAGGCGAGGGGATGTTATTATTAGTACATGTTGGACAAAATCTCGCAAGGCGAAGACAATGGCAAACGTTGGGAGGAGACAAGGCATTCAATGAGAAAATATCAAATAATTGTCTACTCACATTGGAGCCTTGTGTATATGTTGGCACTGGCAAAGTTCTTAAGTTTTTGGCGTGAGTAATGGCAGTTTGGCGATCAGTTGATGCATTTATACACCTTTGTGTTGATGATGGTTTTGTTGATGGTGATTTAATTTCTTTGTTACCATGGATTTGCGAACCTGAATTTGGATGTGCGATATGGTCCGTGGTTGATCAACATTGATATACTTCCTATCTTTCATTTACCAAAGTAGGGGCATCAGCACAAGAAGATCATATTGATATGCATACCTAAATTGCCTTCAGGCAATGTGTGGTCTTGAAGGCACATAAAGGAGTAACCATTTGTTAAATTCAATGTTTGATTGAATACCTTAAGTAGACATGCAGTTTGCTATGCAAGACACGTTTGAAAGCTTGGTGTATATTTGAAATGCCTCTTAGAATCTGCCTATTGCACGACTATAAAACAGATTCAAAGTGACTGCTGTGAGGATCCTAAATCGAGTCTTTGAAAAAAGTTTCTATGCTATGGAATATTCTACGTATTGATGTCTCTGATGCTTGACGGGAAGGGAGTTGAAGTATTAACACCACACGCCTTATGCAAATATTTAATCCATCTACATGCTGATAAATGCCAAAAACGGGGATTTGTGTGGGTTGTGTGTGGGAAGCAAAATGACCATCATAATGTGGAACTCAAAGGCTGTGGGCAGTCTTGGAGGGGAGTCGTTGACTCAACCCACAATATCTTTGATTTTGGGTGTCTCTTCATATGCGGTGGTGTTGAAAATGGGATGGTGGCTGATATCAAAAGAGCCCTGCTAATGGAGAAGAGGGTCGGCCTTTTGAGAAAATAATAGAGTATTGTGTGCAGATAGAAACATATTCCTTTGGGAGAGGAGATGCCACAAGGTGTGGCCCAATACAGTAACAGAGAAAAGGTAAATTGGAGACATTGCAAAGCAAAGAAGGCAATGTGAAGGGGCTGCCATCAGAGGAAAAGAAAGAGTGAAGGAAATTGAGTTTGCTGACAGATATGAGAAAAGCCATAGAAGAGAGTAGTGTGGGAAGGCTGGCAATAAGAAGATTCAATGCACTGTTGTGTAAACAAAGACATTGTGTTGTGTGAAGGAGGTTCGTTGCTAGTAAATTGTGAGTCGCCATGATCCAAGGAAAGGAGAACATGTGCAAAGTAGAGAAAGAGTTGCAAGGTAGGGACAGAGAGGAGTGCCTGGCAGAGTAAAGAAAAGGAAGTCCTGAAAATTTGAAGGATCGAGCTGAGAGAGAGGCCATTGAAGGCCCTATGTGTAAATTTGTTTGTAAATATTGTGTTACAGATCTCTATATTCGTTGCGAGAATTTGAATCAAATAAAATTAAGATTCTATGGTGTTGCAATGTGAGTTTTGTTTATCTGAACAGAGAGTTTGTTTTGTAAGTTCAAGATTGTGTGAGTGTGTTTGTAGAGAGGGGAGTACCCTCTTGTACCAGATATGAAAATACACTTATTGTCTATCGCATCACCATGAGAAGATAAAGAATTGTCATGAAAGAGCATAAAAGGATCGATGATAGGACTCGAGTCTAATGTAAAATTAGAAAATTAGAAATGATTATATTTGAAAAATTAAAATAAAAAATCAAACATTAGAGCCAAAACCTTAGGGAGTGCAAGAATGATTAGATTCGCTAATTTTATGTATAGAAACTACATGTTTCCCATACAAGATAATCTAGGGTAAAGTAATTAATCAACAATGATAAACAAATAACCCTAGAATAATAAACTAGGACTAAAATAATTGCATGCATGTGTTCACTAATAAGTACTCAAGTTAATAAAGAAAATAAATGTACAAGGGCTTAATACAAAATATTTTATGATAGATGGCACCCTATGATTTGTCACTTTATCCCATGCTTAGAATTATGTCAAACATCTATTAGATTGGTAAATTGATTATACTTCATTCTAGGTCATTTTTGCATTACATAAATGATCTTAGCACTTGTCAATTCAATCTCTAATTTGTATTCAACTTGGATGTTTTGATCTTAAAAATATTGTTCACCTTAAGTATCTAAACATGATCGTATGGATAGATACTAGTAGAGTTTATTGTACTAGGTGCAAGAGGCAACTTGCTTCCCTCCTACTACCTGAGTCAAACCCTTAGAATCAAATCAAAAATTTAAACAAGTTTGAAGATTCTTCAAGCAACCATGCAAATGCTTATTATGCTCTTATTGATGGAGATGTTGATGTAATGATGACACAATAATAAATTGTAATATCGTAAAATGATTTTTTTTCTCTCCCATGATGTTCAAAATGAATTAGGATTTGTTCTTAAGTTTGGGGGCCAAATCTACAATTGCAAGTTTGACCTATGATAAGGGATGGAAAAATGAAAATCAAATTTAGACTCTTGGGATGTGTGGAATCAAGTTCAATCAAGGCTTAGGTTAATTGTTAATTTTTATGCAAAAAACATGCCACTTGTACACAAGTTATTGCATTTAGGATAAACTAGTCAATGTGAGTCCAAAATGGAGAGGGAAAAGTGCTTGGTATGCATTTTTTAGACATAAAAAATAAAAGATAAATTTTGGGTTATTTATTTACACAAATTCTCACTAAAAAATTTGCTAGAGTAAAGATAAACAAGATAAACAACTTCCAAGTTATTTATCCACAACATAATAAAAAATGGCAAGAGAAAAATGATTTATGTCTTCTATTGCTAATGGCATGGATGAAAGCTACTTGCAATGATATTATCTAATATACTTTAGATGAAATTTTCAATTAAATAAAATATATAAAATGATTGCTTACCAAAGGGTTGTAGCTCAATTAGTTGAGCACAATTGGTGAGGGTGATGGTATGTTGCTTGGTCAAGCCATATATTAAGGTTCAAATCCTCTAGAGGTATAATAAATAAGAGATGAGGCCAAGATCATGCCCCAAGCACTAGTAGAATGGATAGGCCTTAGTCCTTAGCTCTAAATTAAAGAGGTATTTTCTTAGAATCGTGCTCCATATCAGGTTACAAAAATGATTTGGTCTTGACATAAGACCCTATAATAAAAAATAAATAAAAAATTGAAATCCTCCTTGAAAAATGCTTTGATAACTTAGATGGGTCCAATTCTATTAAATGTTGTAATGATGACATGTGAATCTAAGAATCTTAGAGTATTTTTCATCATTTCCAAAGGTTGCTCTATAAATTGAGATGGTTGATCTCATAAAACCCTTCCTATGCCTACAAAAAGAGAGAGATTCATTGATTATTCAATCTAAGGAAACAATCCAACATAAGAATATAAATAAAACCATCATTCACCTCTCGCCAATATATTACTATATTCATTATGTCGAGAGGCATAACTATAGTGACAACAAGGGATGGATTGTAATGGCATGAGTGTGTTAACAGAAAACCTTTAACCTAAATTTGATGTAACCATTTACACATCAAATTAGTAATATTTAATAATAAACAAAATATTAATGATGTCGACAAAAAATAAAAAAGAAACAATAAAAATAATTGGTAAATGAAGCAAAATATATTAAAATTATTTAGTTTGGACTATTTTTCATTTTATTTTATAATTGTTTGCATGTGTTGTATTATTTGTTTATTACCATGCAAAAACAAAATAAATAAATAATTTGTTCAAGGCTTTATAGCGGCGAGATGGTCTAAAGTTTTTGACTTTAAGGGCACTCTTGAGGTAGGGAGTTCCTTGATTTATCATTGGAAAGACCCTAGTAGTTGGCCTGGAAGGGGATCTCCTAAAGCTTGGGTCACCCTATCTTCTATTCTTGCAAAGCGACTTTGTTACTCTCTTGAGGATGTTGATGTTCTTGCATGAGTCCATGATACTAAAGGAACTTATATGGTGGCTCTTAAATACATTTCATGAGGCTTCTTTGTCACAATAAATGTCTCACCTGAGATAATATTAAAAAGGGAGGATAATAGGGCCCTTCAAAATGTGTTCTATGCAGTACTAAGGAATAATCTATTGTTCATCTCTTCTTACAATGCCCTTTTGCTCTAGGTATACAGGGACAATAGTGGCAAATCTAGAATTGACCTATTATCCATGCTACTTGTTTGAGTTCTAGGCTAGCATTGGTCAACCAACTTCTATGGCTAGCACTGTCAAGGTGGCCTGGGAGCTTAGTCCTATTAACATCATTTGGTAGATTGGCTTGAGTGAAATCATAATTTTTTCAAAGTCATTAGCGTCTCATCTCGCAAATATGGAAAAAGGATTTGGATTCTTTTAAGAAGACCGTTGGTGCCAAGTGTTCTATGGATGAAGGCATTGTAGGAGTCAAGGACAACACTGAGAGGGGGGGTGAATCAGTGTTGTGTGAATTTTCAAATCTTTTCCAAACTTTAACTTGGAGAGCATAAGGAGAGAAAGTAATCATTGAATTGTCAAACACATATGCACATAACTGAGAATGATAAACAAAACTCATGAGTAAAACATACAACCATAGAGAGATGATCAATATGAATCAAGACAAAAGAATTACACGAGTGAAAAACCCTCTAAGGGTAGAAAAACCACTCCAAAACTGCCTCACTGGCTTATCTGATAAAACATACCTCACTGGCTACAATATGTATCTAGGAGCACCAACTCCTTATGGAGCACCAACTCCAATACTAAACAGAAGCACCCACTTCCAACACTGATATACCTCACTAGTAAACAAATAGGTCTCACTAACCAACAAGCCTCACTGGTTAATGCAAGGCCTCACTGGCAAACCAAATCACCAACAGATGTAATAAACAAGATCAGAGGGACACTCTATTTCCATTCAATTCAATATTTCATCTCTGCATAATACAACCTCCATTTGTGATTTCTCCATGTGTATGTCTCCAATCCTGCATCTGATGCTCAAACAATTCATTCCTGCATATTCAATTTCATATTATCTTCTTGCTTAATTCAATCTATATCATTCAAGAGGATGTCATAGAAAAAATCTTCATTCTGTATACAGTTCCACACACACGTCAATGTACTTGTTAAAACATTATATACAAATTCTGAATATCTTTTCATATTCCTTTCCTCTGAAAAAAATCTTTTCATATTTCTCTGTGCATTTTCAATTCTTCAATAACATCTAATCAATGCTCTCTGAGAACTTTTCATCTTCTCAAACCCTTTAATCTACAAAAATAAAATCATCTTAAAGAAAAACTTTCATGCTTATTTTCATGTTCTTCTTCCAAAAAATCCATCTGTAAACCCATTCATATTCACTGCAAGAAACAATAAAAATAATCTTTTTCAAAGGCATTTTCTTTCCTCTATTTTTCTATCTCTGTAGGAACTTCAAACTTTTCTTCTTTTACTTCAAATTCTTCATTTCTTTTCAACAAGACTCTTCATATCTCTGATAAAATATTTTTCAACTTCTTCTATGAAATCTTAATTTGCCTCTGAAAAATTTCTTCAATATCTTCAATTCTCTTCTTAAAAAAAAATCACCTTTACTGATTCCAAAATCACCATTAAAAAAAAAAACTCTTCAAAAATCACCATTAAAAAGTTTCTTCAAAAAGATTTATCTCACATTTAGACAAAGCAAAAATAAAAAAATCTCCTTATAAAAACTCTTTATCATCTCCATATTATTCTATCCCATTATATGAAATAGAAAATTTCTAATTTTATCAATCCTTAAAAAAAGAACTTTAGAATAATACATGTTTTTCTCCTTTTAAGAGGTTTCTAAAAAAATTCGAAGCTTTTCATGTAAAAAGCTCTTTATAAAGAACATATGATACTTTATACAAAATATGCTCCTCCTTAACATGGTCTTCAATTTAAAAACATTCAATAGATTTTTATTACCTAAGGCATAAATCATGCCTTTTACTAAATGCATTTTTTTATAAAGCTTTCCAACGACAAGATGCTTTCTCCTTCGAAATAAACTCTAAGACCAATGTATTCTCACTTATGTCGAGCTCCCCTTTATCATTTGAAAATCTTTTAAAAAAAAAAAAAATCGTGCTCTCAAAACAAATGACCTTTAATAGCTTTGCCTCCCATTCACAAACAATGGAGACCGATAGGGTCGGTGGAAGAATGTGAAGGGGCCCGTTGCCAACGTAGCTTAAACTCTTCTGCAGGTCATCATTAGTGAATTTGACCTACTATCACAGGTCAACAGAGAAACATAATGTAAAGTGCATTTACAATGTGACTGTTAGCTTGGAGAAGAATATGCATAAATTGCTTTTCACATAGGGTTTTTGATGGAAGATCAAATCTTTAAGGAGTTTTCAAACCTTAAAATCTATCAGATATTCCTGAACATTTTGACTAAAACTTCTGATAGAAAGAAGAGAACAAGAGGCTTTGCAGACCTTGAATTGCCAAGTGCAACTTTCTTTGCATCAGGCTTCAATCAAACCTTTGGTATCATAAAGACATTACTATGATACATGATATGAGCTCGGATACAAAATGCCAAAAACATCATGTCATACTGCATGGGAACTCCTAAGCATTTCTTAGAGCACTTCTCAAACAACATTATCATAAACAAAGTATGATGACATCTGAAGAAGACTTCATCCAATTGAACCAAGATGAAGACAATGAAACCAATTTCTTATAAACTCTATGAACTTCTCAATTATTGTACCATACAGAGACAAATCATCCTGATCCCATATTAGTTACTTGAAGCACATGACTGTTATCAACATTCAGAACCTCTTCCTCATGAAGACAAGAACATCCTGCATCATTAACTCACACCTTTTTGACATCAATGACAATCTACTTCCATCAGGCATCTCCCAGTCTAATCTTCATATTTCAAAAAGCCTTGAGCTTTACTCTGATGGTGCCTCCTCTTGTTGTTTCCACATTGCCTCATAGGGTTCTAGAAAGATGAATAGGTTTGGTAAATGGTCTCCCTCTCCTTCAAGGTTTTTGAAAATAAGTATTGATAGTTCTTCCTATGGAAATCCAGGTGTTGTTGGGCTTGGAGGGATCATTCGTGCTAAAAATGGGTATGTTTGCTTCTTCTCTATTGCTATGGGGGCCATACCAACAATCAAATGGAAGCTTGTGCTATTCTTTTAGCTCTTGAAAAAGCTTGTGAGTTGGGCTAGAAAAATATTATTTGTGAAATAGACTCCTTAATCATGGTTTCTCTTCTAAATTGAGAGAGGACTCATGAGTTCTCCTAGTGGCTGGAAATTTTAGCTAAACAGATTATTCGTCTCCCCTTGAGAATGGAACTTGGTTGCGAATTATCTTGCCATGTGGGCTACATAATAAAATTGTGACTGAAATGTCTTGAGTGGTGGGGGTCTATACCTCCTGAAAAAGCCTCTCAACTTCTTCATCTTGTACATAATGATCAATCCTGAACTTCCCCTTTCTTCTCTGATGTAAATCAAGCTTGATGACTATCGCACTCACTAGAACTCTTCTACAAAGTCTTTTTGTTGGTCTTATAGACATTTTTGTCTTCTTTCGCATGCTCAACTTATTTTGCTCTTACCAACCTTGCTAATAAGGAGTTCCCTTTATTCCAAGTTTGTGGTTGCTTGATGGGCTCTCTAGATTTTTCTTGGAGATGGGATTACGAAAAACCCATTTGAGTTTTCTTTCTTCTTGCTTTGCTTATGGCTCTAGCCATTTGGAAATCATTGTCTTGTAACATGTTTTTAGTTTCTTTTAATATAATTTCCTTTTTTACCAAAAAATAATGAAAAATAATATGTTACTCATTTAATTTTTTCGAACTATTGAAAAAATAAAATAACTCTTCAACTGAAAACAAAGTAAATAATATCTAAAACAGAGTAGTTCTTCAATAAATGTTCAAATAAATATTTTCTTATCTATTCACTTACCTATTTTAGATAGATATTAAAAAAGATTCATATAGAAAAATAAAATAATACTTGTAGTAAAATTAAAATAAATAATTTGTTTTTGTGTATCTTTTTTAAACCTTGTGCATGGTTTCTACGATTTATTGCATTACTATTAAAAAATAAAATAGTTCTTCAATAAAATAAAGTAAATAATGTCTAAAATAAATAACTCTTAAGTAAAAATATTTAATGTTTATATGTCTTGCTTATCTATTTATTTGTCTATATGTTAATTTACCAGTGTAGATAGATATAAAAAATAATTAATATTGTCAATGGTGTTGTAGTCAATTGGTAGGTAGGACCACTTGGTTCTCATGTTGGAGACCAAGGTTCAAATCTCCCTAAGGCTGTCATAATGCCAAAGAAAAATAGGAGGCATGACATTGAGAGTGTGGTAGCCCCACAAGTGATGCTAGACAACAACGCAACAAGGAGGAGGATGCCCTACAAATGAATTGTATGGGATGTGAATCTTGTGACAAACCCAATTGAAGGGCATTAATATGTGAGGAGCCCAATTCGTAACAGCTACAAATGATGAAGTAATATATGATAAGGAATGTACACAATTGTCCAAATTTCAACCTAGATTAATTCATTCGTAACAACTACAAATGATAAGTAATATATGATAATATATATGTTATAAACTAGCATAGATATCTTATATACATCTATCTAAAAAATACCACTTGAAATATTAGTCTTAGGGCACCTATCTATTCTATGTAACAAATTCAATATAAGAGCCAAATTCAATATAAACTCCTAAACTGACATCTCTCAAAAGTCCCTTAAATAGATATATTCAAAATATCTATACTAATTTAAAAAGTATAATGGCACGAACAAGGAAAAAGGCAGAGCAGAAGGAGGCAGGTAATGCAATTGAGGTGAAGGGTCCAACAGCATTAGAAAACCAAGCGAGGCTCTTGAAGGACACAATAGTCATCCGCAGAGTATTAGGGCAAAATTTACCAAGGTGTGATATTGAAGAATGGATAGATAAAAACTAGGAATTTGAATCCAAGGTGAATTTCCTACCCAAAGGTTTTTTCATAAGAGCCTTTCAATGTGCAGAGTAGAGAAATGAAATCCTTCGATCGACCCTTTGGAAGATAAGTGAATCTTTTATCTCTTTGCAAGAGTGGACTCCCAATTTCAACCCCAAGGAGTGCAACCCAGAGATTGACCCAATCTAGTTGAGGTTATACAATCTCCTTTTGGAGTATTGGACGGATAATTGTCTGAATGCAATCAGAAATGCATTGGGAAGAATAATTGAAATTGATAGATGCGACAACACAATTTACGCTAGAATTCAAATCTTAGCGATCAAATAAATTCCCACACGAATAATCCTAAATTCATCTTGTGGAACTTGGGAATAGAAAATTGAGGTGGAAACCCCAAAGTTCTTATGTCTTAAATGTCAGAGCTGAGATCACAGCGAAGGAAATTGCCCTAAATTCCCACCTAAAACCAAATCAAGGTGGACACCAAAGAAGACTCAACCAAAAGATCAGCTGAAGAACAATGTAAAGATTGGCCCCCAGGAGGAGGAACAAAGGGAGGTCGCAAACATGGAAACAAATCCTGGAGAGAACTTGCCAATTTTGATCACTAACGAAGAAAATCCCTTGGCTATGGTGGTCTTCGATGGCTCAAATAAATAGAAGAACAATCTCTGGAAGGATGAAGACGTAGTGGAAAGTGATCTTTGGTTTGAAAATGATGAAATGATGGCAGATGAAATTGGCATCATAGATCCCAGATGTATTACCTAGTTTGCTTCTCATATGATGGGATTGAACATTGGTGTGGAAAAGAAGAAAGGAAGAAAGACTAATAAATAGAAAAGAGAGGAGTTGGCACATGAAAAGAGCCAACCCAGTGTGAAGGAATACATGATGAGATCTAAGGGAGGAAACCCCTCCCTTAGAGAGCCATGAAGATAGTTTCGTGGAATGTTAAGGGCCTCAATGCCCCTAACAAGAGACGCACGACCAAGTGTCAAATAGAGCCCATGTTGGTCAATATTGTTCTTCTACAAGAAACAAAACTAAATCTGCAAGATGCAAAATCTTTTGTCAATCATTGTCGTGGCTGGGATGGTGTGTGGGCTGAAGCAAATGGTGCTACTAGTGGTTTGGGAATCCTCTGGATTCCCAATCGCTTAGCTCTTGGCCTTCTGCAAACAAACAAAATATGGATGCTCTACAAGGTAAGGAGCTATACCTCCAACCTAACTTTCAATTTGTGCAATGTTCATGGGCCAATGAAATGTGAAGAAAAGAATAAGCTTTGGGAAGACATCTCTAACAATCTAAGACTTTTTCCAAATGAGAAATTCATCTTGGAGGGATTTCAATGCAATCCTAAATGTGAATGAGAAAACCAATGGATTGAAATGCGAAACAAGATCTCAAAAGAATTTTGCTCATTTTGTTAGTAATTATGAGTTAAATGATCTAGCCCCAAAGAATGGGGAATTTACTTGGTCAAATAAAATGATGGGTGTAGCGCATGTGGCGGAAAGATTAGATAGATTTTTTATTTTGGAAAACTGGCTGGAGAACAACAATATTTGAGTCCAATATCAGAACTGTGGCTAGCTCTGACCATTTCCTAGTGGATCTTGTAGTTGGAGAAGATCGGGCACCAAAAAGGAGTTGCTTCAAGTTTGAAAAAATATGGTTCCATAGGAAAGATTTGGTGGATCGGATAGGGAAATGGTGGCAAGAGGCACCATTTTGTTGGGGAACAAAGATGTACAAATTTGTAAAAAGATTGAGTTACTTAAAGAATAAACTGAAAGAATGGAATATTGTCTCCTTTAAGAATATATTTGTAGAAAAAGAGAGGATAGAAAAAGAATTGGAGCTAAATGCCAGTCATTGCTCAGGGGATGTTTCAGGCAGATTTCCTAAAAGAAAGGAGCTTTTGGTGGAGCATGTTGAAGTGCTAGCAAGGGAGGAAATTTACTAGAGAGCCAAATCTAGGGAAACTTGGTTGGTGGAGGGAGATTCAAATACATTTTTTTCCACAATACAACAAAGATAAGAAGATTTCAGAATAAGATTGAGTCTATAGAAGATGCGGCAAGTCGTTTGTTAAGCAATAGAGAGGAGATAGAATCGGAAGTAGTAAATTTTTTCAAAGGGATGCTAGCGCCTGAAGAGGCTGCAGATTGTAGAGATATGAGTGGCCTTTTAGATAATATTCTTTTCAAAATTTCAAAAGCTAATAAGCAGATGATGATGGAGTCTTTATTAGAGGCGGAAGTTCTTTTGGCGGTTAAACAAATTCATCCAGATAAAGCACCTGGTCCTGATGGCTTCCTCGCTTTATTTTATCACAAATATTGGCATATCATTGGAAAGGAAGTGTGTGAGCTGGTGGAGTATTTTTGGAAATCAAGGAAACTTCTCAAGGAATTAAATAATACTTTGGTTGCGCTCATCCCCAAAAAGAAGAATAGCAATGCTTTCTCTAACTACAGACCAATATCTTTGTGCAACACCATATATAAAATCATATCCAAATCTTTCACAAATAGAATCAAAAGTGTGCTCCCTAGGCTTATCTCTACAAAACAAAGTGGCTTCATGCCAGGTAGAGATATAATGGATGGAGTAAAATAACAAAAGAGGCAATACACTCAGTTGAAAATACAAAATAGAAATGTATGATGATGAAATTGGATATCAGTAAGGCATATGACAAAGTTGGAGGTTTCTCATGTTAGTCTTGAGCAGATTCGGCTTCGGGATGGAATGGATGGAATGTATCTTCCAATGTATTTCAATGGTCAGATTCTCTATTTTAGTCAACAGCTCTCCTTATGGTTTCTTTCAAAGTTCCAACATCTTGCGACAAAAGGATCCACTATCCCCCTTCCTCTTTGTGTTAATGGTGGAAGCTTTGGGTAGGAGTATCAAGAAGAGCTATGAAGTTGGGAGATGGAAAGGTGTTCAGGTGGCCACAGATGTAGAAGCGCTCACACACCAACAATTTGCAGATGATATGGTGTTGTATGGAGAATCTATCCTAGAACAAGCTAGAGAAGCGAAAGATGTCTTAAGCTCCTATATTTCGATCTCGAGCCAAATTATAATTAAGAGAAATCTTGAATCTTCTTTTTCAACACCAGAAAGGCAGTGCAAAGGAGAATAGTGAATGTCTTGGGCTTCAGAATAGGTCAAATCCCCTGCAAATATCTTGGTGTGCCTTTGTTCAAAGGGGCGGTCAGGACAAGTGTGTGGCAAAATATAATCGAGAACTGTAAAGTGAAGGCAAAGTCTTGGAAAAGGAGGTGGTTGACATTAGTTGGTCGCATACTAATGGTGAAATCGGTCTTGGCTGCAATCCTGATCTATTTGATATCCTGTATCTAACTAACTAGGAAAGCATAATCCAACATTAATAGTGTTCTAAAAAAGTTTCTTTGGGATGGAGCAAATGAGTAGAGAAGGATTCCTTTAGTGCATTGGGACAAGGTCAAAGATAGCAAGGAAAATGGTGGGACCGATATTAGAGATCTTAGCTTACACAACAAGGCGTTTGGAGCCAAGCTCATTTGGAGGATGCATAGTGCATCGGATGATCTTTGAAGTAAAATTTTACAAAACAAATACCTAGATTCGAGTGACCCTGATAGAATCCTTACCATTGCCAATATGTCAGCGGACTCCCATATTTGGAAATTCATGATGGAATGTAGACCCATTATAACTAAACACCTTTCATGGGGAATCAATGATGGCAGAATGACTAAATTTTGGTCTGATTCATGGAACGAATTGGTCCCCCTGGAGAAGATTGAAGATCTAGAAGGATGTAAAGAGGTAATGGAAGACATCTAGGAAGAAAAGGTGATAGACTACGTGGTTTGTAGGGAGGATGAATACGGTAGACACTAGGAATGGAAGAATTTTTTTGCCTCTCCAATAGAAGAATGCACAAAAATCAAAATCCAGGAGGAGCTCACAAAATGTAAGATAACCTTGAATAATAGGAAAAACAAAATTGTTTGGTGTGAGTCAAAATCAGGTGATTACACCATGAAGATTGGATACCAAATACAAACAAATGGAAGGGCCGATGGATTTGTGTTGAAGTCACTGGGTACTTTTGAAGGCCGGGGCCTTTGCTTGGACAACAATACAAAATAGAATCTTGACTGGAGAGAGGCTACATACTATTGGGATTGATGGCCCAAGTAGATGCCCACTGTGTAAAAGGGAGTCAGAAACAGTCGACCATCTTCTTTTACAATGCCCATTTGCTAGAGATTGTTGGGACTGGTTGTGCAACAAACTTGACTAGCAGTATGCACGGCAGAATGATATTCATGGGTGGTTCCTTAGCTCGCCAAAGCTCCATTCTTCTTCTCTATGGAGTGGTATATGGATTGTTTGCCCTTCTTTACTGATCTGACATTTATGGAAGGAGCGGAATAGGAGAATTTTCAATGATTCAGAGTTTCAAGTAGGAAGAGTTTGTCAGATGATCGAAGTTGCAGTTTACGAAAGCTTGAATGCAAAACAATTAGTTGGAAGAAATGTGGCATTCACAAATTGGGACAAACAGATTATGAAAAGGTGGACAGGTTTGAAGATTTCATCGTCATTAAATGTTAATGGAGGTAAGGTTATAAAAGATAAAAGAAGGAAGGTCAAATGGTTGCCCCCCCAAGGGGATGATTGAAGTTGAACTTTGACAGGGCCTCTAGAGGTAATCCTGGGGCCTTTGGTGCAAGGTGTATCATACGAAATGAGCTGGGAGCCCTCATTTGGGTAGCATCAAATAAGCTCGAATTTGGTCCCAACAATGAGACAAAAATGGAAGCTATGAAGGAAGGTTTGAAAATCTGTGTTCAGAAGGTATTACAGAAGTAGACATTGAGGGTGATTCTTTGATATACATCAATGCCATTAAGAAGAAGATGATATCGAATTGGAAACTTCAAAACTTAGTATTGGAGATATGGGAGTTATTGGATAAATTAAGCAACTTCTCGTTATGTCACGTATACAGAGTAGCTAATGGGGTCGCAAACTTCCTTGCAAACCAAGGAATTGAATAGCTAGAAGTATTGAGAGTATCCTTCTCGGATATGGATTGGCAGGGTATGCCAGTCTTTCTGGAGAAAGATTGTCAGCTTGAATCATGAGAATGTCCTCCAGATCAAGTGGCAAAGATTTGTTGTACTAAAAAGGATAGTGGAATAATTGGAGGTCACAAGCATATTGTCTCTAGTTTTTTTCTATAAACTTTCCTTGTTGCTTGGAAGATTTCATAACATAATGGCAGAGTGAATGATATGTTGGTGCTGATGCAAATACTGGGTAGATTCAGATGCGGAAGTGGAAGAGAACGTGGAGGAGGATGAGGAGAATGAAGAGGAGGAAGAGGAAGCGAAGGATCAAATCAGTAAGATTTTCAGAGCTGAGCATGTTGAAACAATGAGTGACGTAAAAAAGGTGATCGGCCATCATATTTTTGGTGAGGAGCATATTTGTGATGGTATATTGTATGAGGAGTTTTTAATGAATGCCACTTTGGTGATGGGGAGGAAGCAGTCAGGGAAACTCATGGCGCATAACTTCCTTTCAGGGGAGCAAAGGGAAATGGTGAACTCGGCAATTTTAGATTTCAATAAAAGGCATGCATACGGGTTGATTGGAGGTGTTTTTGATGCTGCTGTCGTAAGGAAAAACCAGGTGACTACAAAGGCTTTGCGTCTCTTCCGTGACAGCATAAATCAAGATAACATGGAAGTTTTTAACTTCTTTTTAAGCCAATATGGAGATTTGTTGTCCCCGTCACAAATTGATAGAGCTTTTGAGCTATCCTCTGGCCTCCGATATTTGTGGCACCTTAGGAGGCCTAATACTTAATTAATGTTTAGCTTGCATGCTCGCTTGTGCTGATACATTTTCTTTGTATTTTCTATTTTAAACTTTTAATGAAATGGGAGCTACCCCTATGGTAGAGCTTGGTGATCAAATATATGTAGGCAAAACTCAATGCAGAAACAAAATCCTCTCGGCCAGAATAAAATTGGTGTCGATATCACTTTAAACTGGTATTACTTAGTTGTTCACATTCATATATATCTAGACTTAACGTATCTGTCAATTTTAACCACAGCCTATGAATCTACAAGGCCATATGCCTTTATGTAAATACAATGCCATCCACTTCCATTCCTTTTTAACACCACAAATGAAATGCAATGCTTTTCAGCGGTTCAAACTTAACAGCAAGAGTAGGGTCTGCCTGGTTTACATTAATGAGGAAAGATTCATTTGCAGCAAATAATAAACCAAATATCACATCACTCTACAGAGCGACATGGGTGGGTCAAATGAATAGATAAAAACAAAGGATACCTGTGGTTGGCACAATTTACATTTGCATATCGAGCTTTGGCATTTTCCCACAAAATTGTATTCCTTGAAGAAAATGCCATGGTAAAATGGGGGAGCATGATAAGGCACAGCTACAAGACAACCCACTCTGTTAGTTTTGGGTAGACCTACTACGAAAGCGTTCACAGAAATATACTACTTCAAAATCCTATTATTTCGTCTTTGCTGCCAGATTAAAATCACTTTCAAACCTATTAAAGCTAATCTGAATCTGCATCAAAGATTAATAAATTGCCTCTTTTAAACTACTTCTACATAGAAAACGGAGGAAAATCGCTTCCCGATGTATATTACAGAGGACAACCACTCTGCGCAGAACGAGTAAACCACCTATCCCTCAGAAAACTGTCGCTAACAAAAGGAAAACTGTATTTGGAATTTAAAAAAAAAACATTTGCATCTGTCAAGAAAAATCCATCTGTTAAAACCCATGAACTTAGAGCAGAAAGCCTTAACTAGAACGAGAAGATGGGCCAATGGAAAACCAAAGTAAAATCTGGATACAAATACAAAATATAAAATGACACAAATATGCCAAACCATTTGAATTAAAAATCGCAAGTCTTTTCTCCGATTTAAAATTTTAATTTTAGTTGTAGTTGTCGCTCATTTTTGCATTACTCGCCTAGAAAAGTTGCGTGTGTATTGAAACCAATTTCTACTTTCTATCAAGCCCAGTTTGTACAATGTTGTCTTGGCCGAAAAGCAATTAGCATGCGCTAAAAGAGCAATTCAATCAGGGCTTAAATTTGACAGTTGTATAGTTGTATTTAGATATTTTTGCTGTAAAATACAATCAAAATTTTAAAAAGATTGTGAAAGGAACGATTTTGGACAAACTGTCAAAATTCATATAAGATTATGATGATATATATATATATTTAATTTTTGTATGATTTACTTATATTAAGACATTTTATAGTATTTGAAGGGCACCATTGAATAGATAACTGTCATAAAAAAGTTGCTTGACAGGCAAGGTGGACTGTCAAATTTAAGCCCGGAATCCAATAACCAACCCCTGGCAAAGGTAAAAATTCTGATACCCAATGAAAACCGCTTTATCTTAATGGAAGCTCCAAGGCAAAGAATGTAAGAGGAAAAGAGAATACATGGTTTCAAAAGTCACGAGTTAACTAGTATAATTCAAGAGGCTTTTGAAAGATGTAAAAGAGCAAAAAAATAGGAAGAAGAAAACAAGTCAAATGTTTGGTTTCTCAAAAACTCAGACAAAAAAATAAATGAACAAAAATTTGTACAAGTAGATTGTAAAAGCACAAAAAGAATACATGAATACAAGGAGAGAGGAATTTATTTATTTTTGGAAGAATAATCCAAACTCTTGTGGAGGGAACTTTAGCAAAGAACACAGTACACGGAGAATAACATCATTCAATATGGGTTTCTAAGTGATTGGACAACTAGTCTAGTGATACCTCTTTTTAAGAGTGGTGATATAAACAGTTCCTCCAATTATCAGAGTATCATGATAATCCTTTGTTTGAAAGCATGGTTGAGTACAAGATCAGTAACTGGCTAGAAGAAAAAAATAGGAGAGCAAAAGGGCAAGCAAGTTTTAGACCAAAACACTCAACTATAGATCATGGCATTAGTTTGAGTCATTTTATTGAAAAAATTTGAAACATAAAAGAGGAAGCTTAATGTTGTTTTGTTGACTTCAAGAAAGTTTTTGACACGATTCCCAAGAGTAGAGTATGGTGTAGAATGAAGAGTTTTGGTGTCCCAGAGCAATATAATGCAATTGTTCATAGGCTTTATGAAGAGGTTCGAGTAAAATTAAAAACTCAGTCAAGGTTTTCAATAAGTTTTAGGAGTGACGTAGGTGTCAAACAAGGGTGTCCTCTATCTCCTACCCTTTTTGGCCTATATATCAACAAACTAGAAGAATGGATAAACTTGCAAGGAGGGGACGATGTTCTTTTGGAAGAGTATGTTATAAGGCTTCTCCTGTACACCAACAATCTCATTTTGATCACTAGATCTGCTCAAAGGTTACACGAGCACTTATATGTCTTTAAGACTTCTGCAAGGAGGTAGGTATGCAAATTAACACTAGCAAGACTAAGATCATGATCTTCTCCAATAGAAAGAAGAAAAACCAACTCAAGCTTCATTTCGAAGGGAATATTCTAGAGAAAGTATCAAAGTAAATGTTACAAGAGCACTTATATGTCTTACAGACTTTTACAAGGAGGTGGGTGTGATGTCCCATTTTCAAATTAAGCCGACATAAAGGAGTTCTTTGTAGAATGTTTGAAGGAAAACTCCAAGAAAAAGGGGGCTTTTTATGTATCCAAACAAGTTCAGGGCACGTGAGTTTCTTATTCGTTTCCATGAGCCACAACATGAAGATAAGATCATTGTCTTTGCGAACAATATATTTGCTCTCACTAAATATGCTTTGAAGCTTAGGAAGCCTATGATTTACGGAGCAACCGGTCATGGTGAAAGAACAAGGATTTTGTACGCATTCAAGCACAGTCCAATTGTTAATACTATTTTCCTTTCGAAGGTAGGAGACAATTCTATTGATATTCTTGAAGCCAATGTGATTATTCAAATATCGTCTCATGCTAGTTCCCGACGTCAAGAAACACAGCGATTGGAATGCATTTGCACAGGAAAACCAAAAATAAAGCATAGAATATTCTAATCACCATCTAAGGAAATCATTGAGATTATGGTTAAGTAAAGTGATGCTAATATCATAGAAATCAATGGAGATAATACCTAAGGAAAGTGGCACTAGTTTCATACTAGCGATTTGGAATAAAGCATAGTTAAATTAAAATTAATTATCAAAGGGCAGCGATTGTATGAGAAAGGTTGTGACTCCTTCAACAATAAGATATAAAAGGGAGGCCATTTCAATGAGGCATCCATTGGAAATAAATATTATGACATATGACAAGTGAATATTACAGCCAAAGAGGACAAAGCCCCTCCAAGGTAAATTGAGAGATTTAAGGAGGAAACCCCTTAATTTCTCTTAACAAGTTGGTGGATGAAAACCTCTAACTTGGGTAGAAATTAGGGACGATCATTCAAGGAGAATAGCTGCAAATTGGAAGGAAAATTATAACAGAAAATCAAGATAAGTTCTATTTTCAGAATTATTGCATAAGTTATAAATCTTTCTTTTTTTTTAAAAGATAATGCGCCTGGTAAACTTTTTAACGTGACCGGTGATGCTGGTGCGACACGCCCTCCGGCTCCACGCGAATGCTTTTGCCCGGAGCAATGAACCGGTGAGGCCACAACTGGGGGACCTCATCCCCTAGGAAGAACACTTCAAACCCGCGAGTTCATTGGCCCAGCGAAGGCGTAAAGCCTTGCGAGCTCGTTGGCCCAGCGGGGGTTTGAACTCTTGTGGCCGCCACTACAACCGAGCGACTTAACCACCGAACCATGCCATCATCGGCGCATAAGTTATAAATCTGAATATTATAATAAAATTCATAATTTTAGATAGTCATATTTATAAATTTAATGCAAATATCATTGAGTTGAGATTATTATTTTAGGGCAAAAATAAGAAATGTTCTAGAAAGGGGCATTACAGTGGGTATTCAAGTTAACACTAGAAAGACTAAGATCCCGATCTTCTCCAATAGAAAGAATAAAACCCAACTCAAACTTTATTTCGAAGAGAATATTCTAGAGGAAGTATCAAAGTTTAAGTATCTAAATTGACTTCAACAAAAAGCTCAGTTGGGATACTTGCATAAGAAAACTTTGGGAGATTGGAGAGCACTTTATGCATTGCAAAATAAAAGCAGGGAGGTGGAGTTATAGGACTTAAAAACTTTGCAGATTATGTTCGAGCTTTTAATTATTTTAGTGGTGTTTTACAGATGTGAATTATAGGCTAGCAATACTTTGGAATTAAAGTGGAAGCAAATAGAGAAGATTCAAAAATACATGATCACAAGCAAATTCAAACTCCAAGTTTCAATTTCCTATGAGATTCTTCTAGCTAAAACAAGTACCTTGCCTAAATTGCTATAGTGTCTCTTAAGTTATTTTTTAAAAATTGAACAGATGGAAGCACATAGGTGGCCTAATATTGTCATCAGAGAAGTCTTGAATGAGAGAAAGAAGTCCTAGATGAAACAAAATTTCATGTGGACGAGCAAATGGGGCATCCACCTAAATGTGTGTCCAAAGAATAACAAAGAAATAAATGCTTTTGTTATAGATAAATTTCGCAAGCCTACATGAACAAAGTCATTAGGAAAAATATTACCTTGATAAAAATATCCTCACTTATGATCATCAACAAAAGGCATATGTAAGGGCAAATATCCCTTGGAGAATAAAGATACTAATAGTCCAATTGAGGACTAGCTCACATTATCTTCGATGTGCAACAAGTAGAAGGAAGAGGTTTTACGAAAAACCAGAGGAAAAAATATCTTTTGCACAAGGCAGTTGAATAAAAAAAACACTTTACTCTGAAGTGTGGAGCTGATATTCAGACCAAATACACAGGTACATCAGCAGTTGCTTCCTTACATGGTTTGTTCAAATAGGAGGAGGTTGGGAAAACAGAAAAACTCGTCATCAAGCTTGATAACAAAAGATCAACAGGTCAGACAGCTAAGATGATAACAAAAGATAAACAGGTCAGAAAGCTAAGATGGCAGGGTCTGTTGTCCCATAGGCTATCTTGATTTTAAAATTCTTCTTTCTAGCAAAATTGGCACATGGAATAAAAAGAAACAGACACGGGAATTATTAGGTTTTAAACTGAAAAATGAGAAAGCACCTAATATCGAGATCACTGTACTAGCTGTCAGCGTCTTTTAGGAGGGCGTTCACTAGTTAGCAACCAAATTTTCAATAGTTAAAGAGGCAATTTTTTTATGATCATGGCAGGAAAGGGCTTTGAGAGCGTGTGGCCCACAATGGGTTCTAATGAGGGGAAAATCTGCGCTAATTAAAATTGTTTTTCTATCAAAACGAGCAGTACTCTTATCAAAGAAAGGGACATGTGACTTCGGGGGAAAGATATCCATTCAACTTTTACAATATCATTCCCTGTTTTATTTTTGGGGGCAAATTTCTACGTAAATTTACCTGTACAACACTACGTGCAAGAGATCCACGTTTCCCAACCATAGCGACAAGCAAGGTTCCACATTTCCCAATGATGTCAAATTTAAACCCTGAAGGATAAATCTTTATGGAAGATAAGGTCCAGACCAGGGACTTCTACCTACAAGTTAGGCCGACTGCTCTCTGAGGTGGTTCCATACGGAGCTATTATTTCCATTTTTTCAATTTTTCAATTTTTTGATACATGCATAGTTTGAGGTCTAGTGGGTCCAACAGAACCATACCCTCAACCCAATTCTACCTTGGTAATAAACAAATTCTATCAATCCATTACACAATTCAAAATTACCATGTCATCATTATTTAATGCTTGTAAAAACCTAAACATCTCGGCCCCACAATTGGAATGGCTCCTTGCAACTTAGAACTAAATATGGTTAAGTGGAGCATTTTGCCAAACTCATAAAAACTGATAAACAAGAGGTAGGAGTAATGTTCTGTAACTCGAGCCTTTGTAAAAATTAAGACGACTTACTGAAACATTCGCCTTCAATGTCGGATAACAAAATACAGACTTCTGCTCTCAATGCCCATATATAGATTGGACATTCCGTGCAGAAAATGATTCAGCATTCTGACAAAAAAGCTATACAGCTCTTGGAGCAGTTAAAAGTATTGTTCTACAAAACCAATTACAATCTAAATTTAAGTTAGTTCATGAATAGAATATTAAAATTTAATAGTACAAGGAAACCCGCTTCATGTGACCATGAAATTGGTACAGATTTGTACAACTCTACAACACAGTGGGTCCTTTACAAGGGAAACCCATTTCCTATGTCACTGATTCTACCTCGTTACAAATTCCAACTTCAACAGACATTTGAATGCAGTCTGGGTCTGTATTTGACGTGCTTACAATGAGTAAATCCAATAATCCATTAACATGAATCAAAGCTGAAGAGCTAAGTCAGGCTGTTGGGAATCAGCCAACATTCCAGAAGACTGCCGAGCTGGAGACTTTGGTTTCTGAAGTCCTACATTCAAGTCAGGTGGTTTTGAGGATGACAGATCTGATGATTGCTCTGGAAGAAATTGTGAAGGTAGACCTCTCCAAGTGTGCATGTGAGACTTGGATGATTCAATTCCCAAAGGCATCTGCACATAAGAAGGGTTCACTGCTTTTGGACCCTGAGAGTCAACTGTTAGGCATGATACTGGACTATTATTAGATAACTTTGCAGAATTCTGAGAATGGAACCGGCTAAACTGTGGTAATGTCTGGCGTGACATATCTAATTGCATTTCTTTTGGCATAAAACGAGCAATGGCAGAAAATTTCCTTGCTTGGGACTCATGGTGCTCAATATACGAGCTTGTTGCACCCTGCATTTTGTTTCTATTAGTGGTGTCTGCATCAGCTAAATGTGCATTTTGAGATTGCATCCATGCTTGCACTGTTGGATCATCTCGCTTTATTGATGGACCTGTTGCCAGAAGTGAAGAATTCACAAAAACTGGAGCATTTGCAGACAGATTGGTCCCTCTCTGATGCATTACTAGCATCTTGCCAGGCATAAAATTGTCTAAACTAATTGATTTCTGCATATTATTCCCTTGACTGTTTGTTGCTTGAGGTGCCTGAAAAGCTCCAGATCCAGCTTGATAGTCATGTAGGGAAGTATTTGGTCTGATCGCACGGGCATTTGTCTCAGCAGGACTGCATACATGCTTTGATGTGTCACTTGCTTCTCTACCAAGACTACGACCATCACTGTCACTTGTCAAGCTTTCAGATTGCTTTACCTGAAAATTATTTACAGGACTTGAACCATCAACCTGTTTTAGAGAAGGTCCATGCATAAGTGTGTTGTTCCTTGAGACCATTTCAAGCAATCTGGACTGGGTTACTTCTGAACCAAACTTTGTGTTTGAAAGGGATAGGTCATTCGATGTGGTAACTGGCAAAGTCGCCTTTACTAGCCCATGTTTTACCTCGTGGGAAGGCAAACTAACCTTTATATCACCAGAGGCATTCACTCCAGCATTTTTGTTCACATCAGACTCACCAGTGGAACTAGAACGGCAATTATCTGGAGGTTGACATGCAGTGGGATTTGAAACTGGTTGTTTCACTGAGGTTGGTTGAGTAGTTAATGGGACAGACCTGCACTCTGAAATCAAATTCTTTGGAAGCTCTCCACCTCTTATAATTGGAGTATCAGCACAGGTATTTGACTTTACCTTGCTTTGACCAACAACATTCAGCAATGTAGCAGAAGTGCCTGATAATGCTGCAGATCTCCCTTGTGATGATAGAGAAAGAGAGGGGGATTCATGATCACCAACCCATCCAGGTCCAAATGGAACACCTTTGGGGATAGCTCTCTGTATCTTCTGAGCTGCAATCTTCCATGCCATTGGTCCAGCATTTGAAGCAAACCGAGCAAGACTCTTTGCATAAGCATACTCTGACCGAAGTCCAATCTGATAAAAAGAACAAACTTAATAAGCATGTCTCCATATGGAGTATAAGGCATTCGAAAAAATTAGGAAAAGAAAATGCTCCAGAAATTGAACATACAGGGACTAGCTGCTTTGGCTCCCCATCCAGCATAGCAAATATTGCATCACTTCCATTCTCTACTTGGTTATATGGCTTGTAAGTGGCCCGACGGTTTTCATCCATCTGCAGAGACCTCCTACCATTTCTCCAGGCTGATGCCTTGTGCATAGACCCTGCAACAAATACTATCCAGAATTATATAAAACGACCACAATCAATGACTGAAACTGTGAAAACATATTAGATCTAAATTACAAACTAGCCACTCCACACTAAAGAAGCATAACTGAAAGTGGTTGTATGGCTGTCAAATAAGCTTTACTAGTCATCAAACAGATATAAGGGCCAGCGTATGGCACAAAAATAATGGTATGTAAACAAAGCATCTTTGGAATCAAATTCATTAATTTAGAGAACTTAAAGAGCAGAGAAAATTGAACAGGTTTAAGACTCAAACCTTGAAGGTCTTCTAATTTCTCAGCTTTGGTTTCACTCAAGGGAACAAGACCATCTGCACTTCGATAACCCTGAAGATTCCTCCCACTCACATCCGAATATCCAGATGCATTTCCAGGCCTTTCAGCTGTAACATTCCTTCTTATCCTGGAAGAATCTTGCAGAGATGCATTAGACCAATTTGAATTGTCTCCAACTGTAGCAAGAGTTGCACCAGAGGAAAAATCGGAACTAGCAGGTTCAAACTGAAATCTTCCATGCCCTGGCTTTCTAGATTTTTTATAAGTATATCCAGGTTTTGTCTTTGAAGCAAGAATAAGTTCTGCTTCAACCCGTTCTGGATCAAGCCTAATGCTCTGGAATTTTTTCTTTGCTAACTCCTGTATTGCGCGTGCCTGCAAAAAATATCATATTCCTTCAGTAAATAATCATTCCATACATTTTTTTTTTAAATTACTTTCCACAACAAGAAAGTACAATTTGAAAGTTCTAGTAAAATTTATACCAGGTGCATTATTTACCTGTTTGTAATAGATAGTAATTGATGCATTATAATGCATTGCATTGGTACATATCAAAAAGACGTCCTTCTGCAAGTACAAATAAAGAAAAAAAAAAAATTCATAAAATGTAGGAAAAAAAATGAACAGCTCACAATGACAGTAAATACTGAATATATATCAAACCGCGAGATATGAAGCAGCATTAGCCCTTAATATTTTCATCCATTCACTATTTTTCAATTGTAGTAAATAAAATTGAAGATGTTCATAACAGAGAAGCACCGATCACTACATCTATTTGATCGCACAAAAGGCATGCATGATACTCAAACAAAAACCATAGAAATCTATATTTTATATAATATATATAAAAAATATAGCTCAGATAAAACAGATTAACTCATATGATATTTGCAAAAGACAGTTTACATTTATGTGCATAAAGCAGCAAAGAGCAGATAGTATTCTAGCGATTCTGACCTAGATAGAGAACAAAAATTATATCGCTCATTAACAATAAGAATATTTAAGATTTGATTTAGATACATAAATAGCACATTCATTCCACAAGATTGGTGGCATGTGAACATTTTTAGTTTGTCTTCCATCAAGACAAAACAATGATGTAAGCTCCATAGAAATAAATGGTAACAAATTAATCCTCTCTCAGGATGCAGACAAAGGAGTAACATGTGTTGAGATTGAATGTAGTCAGATCATGTTGTCCAACAGAACAATGATGTATGAAATTGACATGTTTCTTCCTGATATCTGCATTAAATAGAGAAAACTTTGAAGTGCCATGTTAAAGATCATAGTCCTTAGTGAAAGGAATTACAGCTAACGCGTAATTGCCATTGTAAAGATCATTGCCTATAATGGAAAAAAATAACAGTCAAACTCTTAGTGCCATTCTAAAAGTTATCACCCACAGTGTAAGGAATTACAACCAATATCTTCAATGCCACCATCTCCCTTTCTAGCTACTTCAGCCGCCTTAGGTGTGCGACTTCCCAACAATATGAAGATTGCAAACTCCTCTTAAAAAAAGTCATGTAACTCGCTAACCATCCCTCTAAAGAGGATCATCCATGACAGAGATCTGAAAACTTCAACCACATTTCATTTGTTAAAGCCATTATCATTTTAGATATACTTTTAGTGATGTTCTGGAAGTAAAATTCTCATGGTTGGTTTAGCTTTTTGTATACCTTGCCAAGGTTATTGTGCCTTGTCTTTACTTTTAAAGTATGAATGCCATAACAAGAAACCCTTGTTCATTGTGTTCATACACCCCAAGTCTAGTGATTTTTGGGTTTCACTGCCAACCACACCCCATCATTTTTTAGCTCTATAAGCTGTATTACATTTCTTGAACAAGCAATGCTTTCCTGTAGAGAACCTTTACAATGCAGAATGCAAGATCCACTAACATTTTAGACATACCTGGGATTAATTTGTAAACTACTAAACAGCCATGTTGCCCCCAGCTGCATTTGCCATTGGCATAAGCCCTTTGTGGTTTGGCTGAGATGAAGTAAAAAAAATAACATTCTTAGTGGATGATCCCACCATCAGTAATGGTTTGTGAATGGAGGGCATGTGCTGGCCCTTTTTTGGTTCCATCCAAGTTCTGCTACTGTTTTATGCTTGGAATCTTGTTAGTAACTTGCTTTCTTATCGCTCAAAGTTCAAACACTTAGAAATGCGTCTCAACTCTCAATTGCTACACTTTTCTTTCATCATCAACTTCGATTCCCATTTTTTGGGATGGATCTATAATGGGTTTGCAAAAACATTTAGAGCATTGCCCTATTATTTTAAGCATTGTTCAGCTTCCAGAATTGATTCATTTTTTACACCCCACCAGGTAAGTAAAATGATTTATACTGCTTGGCGCACCAGAAAACCCAATCCCATTTCAACACACATCACATCTTTCTCTCAAACCCTCATAACAAATTAACAGTAACACTCACTTCTCAGACCCTAGTACTTTTTTATTGTAACCCAAAATATTTATGAATCCCATTGACCCAATTTGGTAACACTCATAAACATTAATATAACTTATTTCCTTCTCTTCCTGATGGTGCCACAAAAGTAAGCATTGAATTTTAAAGTGGCACCCCAGTAGAACACAGCTCATATCCAAAAGTTGGCTTTAATTCAAACTCGGTTGCCTGTTCAATATCCACTCTCATATGCATCTCTACCCTTTCTGAGCAATAAATCTTCCAACAACCACGACCTACACTGTACAGCTCTACGCGCCCATAACTGAATTTCAAATAGCAAGGAAACTGCACAATATTGTGACCAAATATTAACTAACACAAACCCATATAAAATCTCAGGTCTGAAATTTTCTAATGTTAGTGCCCCCAGTCTTTGTAAGACCCCCCGGGCCCTTCAGACCCCCAGGCCAATCAGGCTCTATTACATTGAGCCCTCTGGGCCCCAATGGCCTCATTATATTTGAGAAAGCGGGCCCATTTTTGTAATCCTTATAATCATGAGTTTTATGTACTTCTTGAGTCATTTTTTATGTCAACCGGATAAATAAAATGATATCTACCACTTGGGACACAAAAGACCAAATCCCATTTAAGGCTTAAGCATTTCAAGCATCTCTCTCTACCCCTCCTAATAATATAATAGACACACAACACATCATACCACCATGTTGTTGACCTTCATTATATTGAACTTTTGAAGCAGGCCCGTCATTTCCAAGCAAATAACTATCAGTTCTATGCATAACAATTTCCTCCTCTTAGATCTGCTTTTTCACAAGGCTGTTTATATGTGTACTTGTGCATTATGGACACAGTTTACCCATGTGAAGTTTAGCCAATCAACTTATGCTTTCGTTGTTTTATTCTAATGTTTTAATTCTAGGACACTTTTCAGTTCCTAGAGTAATTTCCTACCCTTGTACTTCTTGATTGTAACTCTAAATATTTATAATACCGTTGACCCAATCTGGTTACTCGTTAACATTAATATAACTTAATTCCTTCTCTTTCTGATGGTGTCACAAAAGTAAGCATTGACTTTTGAGTCCCCAGTAGAACACAGCTCATGTCCAAAAGTTGTCATTAATTCAACTACTCAGTTGTCTGTTCCAATATCCAATCTTTCATATGCATCTGTACTCTTTCTGAACGAAGAAATCTTCCAACACACACAACCTAGGCTATACAGTTCTACATGCCCATAATTGAATTTCAAATACCAAAGGAATATACACAGAATCGTTATCAAATATTAACTAACACAGACCCATATAAAGGCTCAGCCCTGACATTTTTTAATGTTAATGCTCCCATGGTCAAGGTCTTTATTGGCCTTCCTTGGCCCTTCAGCCGCCTAGACCAATCAGGCTCTACATTGAACCCTCTGGGCCCCCTCTAACTTGTTCAGTCCCATAAACCTTGCCCTTCACATCCTTAACGAGTCAACACCTCCTGCCTTCCCTAATGTAAATATGTTTATCAGAAAAAGACAGAATAAAAAGAAAGTGCACTCACTCGAGGTATTCCACTGAAAACTGTTTATTTTGTGTTGGCTTTGATAGACAAATTTTCCTCGCTTATTTTACTAAACCTTGAACTTTCTCCATAATAGACTGAAAAAAAGGAGTCTAACTCCACCAATACATAAACTGTGCTAAACAGACCACAATAGCACAGCCTATATCAAATAGCATAAATATTCGACATCAAAAAATGCATGTTACGGAAACAAATAAAATATATGATGCTTCACCTACCCAGTAGCCATTCCTTGAAACTAAACAAGTTCTCATAGTTACTATCCATGTTACTGGTTTGTCAACCAAAAGCCCCGGATCCAGGTCCCATCCTAACCCGGTTTGGATTCCAGTTTGGTGCAGCTCGGGGATTGTACAGGAGACAGTGAAATCACTGTGGGTTCATCAACCCAAACCCAAAATAAATTATGATGCATTTTCTTTAACATTACAGCAAACCCAGGGGGATTTTTTTTTTTTTCCCTTCTGTTTTGCTGCAATCTGTTTGGTTGGAATTTGCTGTTCTGTTCATACTGGTTCAATTTGTTTAGCAGCAAGAATTGTATAACATGTGATGACGTTGGGCTTAGTGGGTGGGCAATAGCACAAAATATTAAAAAGGTCGTCAGATCCAAACACATAAGTTGAAGATTCATTACTGTCCTGTACTATATGATGCAGAGTTGGCCAGCACAAGCGTTCAAACTTGGCGGGATTTAACTGTTCTCACTCCATCGGCAAGATCTACCATAATGTCTCCCCGATATACACTTATCGGCCAAACAACAGCTATCGAAACCTAGGAAAATTGTCTCACCGAACTCCACCTCACGCCGATGGATGTTCCGTTTATGTGCCTATCGGGCTCTCCACTCTGATCTACTCCGATGACCATTGTCACGGCGATACATACAAACTTCAACCTGTGATCGCCGGTCCCTGTCACCTTCGCTACCGATCGTCCGATGTATCACCCGACACTGTATAAGCGTGATGTATATTTCCAATATACAAGCGCTAAACATACAAACTTCGAATATTCCTCTGGAGATGCCCTCAATGTATGTTTGACCTGGCGTTGACTTCTTTGTTTCTTCGAAATGTATGTTCGGACATACATTCAAATATACAACACTGAATATGCATTCATCGAATATTCTTCAGAATGTTCCTTCTACAGTCCGCTAACCGTTGACCTTCCCTTGTATCACCCGAATGTATATTTGAAATATACATTCACTAGATACAAACCCCAAAATGCATTTGGCGTATACACAGAAGCATGCAAATGCAGTATACTCATAGAATGCATACAAAGGGTGTATACACAGAACTTGTATGACCCGATATACAATTGCGATATACACAAACTTTGTATATCGACACCTTACCAAATCCACAACTTACAAACCCGATATGCAAATGACGGATACACACAAAATGACCCTCGGATGCAAAAGCGATATACGCACAGATTGTATGCCACATACAAACACTGTATATTCGTCAAATGTACATTTTGACAAAACCCTCAAAACTTTACAAATTTCACACAGAAGATACTGCGATCGGGCCGAACCATTTCCTAGGCAACTTTAACTTAGAATTTAACCTTTAAACCCTAGCACATGAGGCTGCTAGGATAAATCATAGCATGCTATAAATCGATCCCCTAAACATGAAAATGCATAAACAGAAACACGGAAATGCAAACTAAACTACTGTACATGTCCATTCCACCGATTCAGAGAATCAACCGGTGGAATGGGTGGATGAATCCATTTCGCCTGCAACCAAGAAAATCAATACACAGATAGATCGGAGATCAACAAAATGAAATCAACGAGATCTCTTTGTTTCAATATCAGAAATGCATACAGATATCACAGCCCCGCTGTATCACAATGCTCAGTCTGATCTCCAAAAACAATCTCTCTGTTTTTCATATGCCATTGTATATCTAAAACAAACTGAGCTAGGTCATATATAACTACTCCTCACAAGTAGTATAGACTCGATTCCCAGCGGCTGGGGGAGGACAGCTACCATAACAAACTTCTAACTGACTTGCACATAAACCTAGATTGACTTAAACATAAGAATTGGTCACATGGACCTTATTACATCATAATATAAAACATACTATAATTAGAATTTAATCTTTATTTCGAAGGGGTGCTCCTGCACCATGCTCCCCAGAAGAAGAAATCTCAAGTCCACTTGAGATGAGAGTATGTAGATCTGAACTATGTTGGTTGATCTGTTCTTCAGTCATCCACACTGCTTCTTGAGTTTGGTATATTGACCTTTAGGAAGTCTTTCCTTTTTCAAATGAACCCATACCAAATCTCCAACATCAAATTGTACATCTTTCTTCTTTTTATCAACATATTCTTTATACTTGAGGGTAGTTTGTTGGAGTTGGTTTTTGACCTGATCATGTACCTCTTTTATGGCTTCTGCAAAAGCTTCTCCATCTGCACTAACAGAATCACCTGTAGGTAGATCTCTCAGCTCCAAAATACCTCGTGGATGCATTCCATAGACTATCTGATTTCCCTGTACTTCGATTGACAATATCATTATAGGAAAATTCTGCCTGAGATAGGATATTATCCCACTTGTCTCCATGCTGTCTTGTCAAACATCTGAGCAAATTCCCTAAGGAACGATTTACCACTTCAGTCTATCCATCCGTTTGAGGATGATATGCGGATGAGAAAGACAAATTTGTTCCAAGTTTCTTCCAAAGAGTCCTCCAAAAATGACCAATGAATTTCACATCTCTATCTGACACTATGCTCAATGGCAATCCATGTATTCTGACTATTTCTTTGAAAAACAAATCTGCAATATATGAAGCATCAGCAGTGGTTTTGCATGGCAAGAAATGTGCCATTTTGCTGAATCTGTCCACTACAACAAAAACACTATCATATCCCTTTCTAGTTCTGGGTAAACCCAAAACAAAATCCATATTGATACTTTCCCATGGTCTGGAAGGGATGGGTAATGGCTGATATAAACCTGCATTAGTTGACCTCCCTTTTGCTTTCTGACATATCACACGTCTCTACAAATTTTCTGACATCTGATTGCAACTTAGGCCAATAATAATGTCTTCTGACCAAATCTAGAGTCTTATCCAGACCAAAATGTCCTGCCATAGCTCCACAATGTTTCTCTTTTATGATGTTCAACCTCATGGAACACCTTGGAATACACAACTGTCCACATTTGAACAGCAATCCATCCTGGATCAAGAATTCAGAGAATTCAGCATGATATTTATCTCCAAAAGAAGTACATACCTGATATATCTCCCCAAAATCTTCATCAGCATCATACATGGTCTTCAATGAATCAATACCAACACTTTCCAACTGAATCTGGTTGACTGTTAGAGCTCTCCTACTCAAGGCATCTGCCACCTTATTCTTGACTCCTTTCTTATGCTTCAGTGTGAAAGTAAAAGCTTGCAAAGTTTCTACCCACTTCATATGCCTGTGATTCAGTTTTTCCTGGCTGTTTATGAAACTCAGAGCCTGATTATCTATGAATACTATGAATTCTTTTGGCATCAAGTAATGCCTCCATTTCTTGAGTGACTGGACTAAAGCATACATTTCCAAATCATATGAGGAATACCTCTTTTTAGCATCATTGAGCTTCTCACTGAAAAATGCAATTGGCCTACCTTCTTGGCTAAGTACTGCTCCAATTGCCAGGTGACTTGCATCACATTCTACCTGAAAGATTTTATTAAAATCTGGAAGTGCAAGGACTCGCTGCTGTGCCACTCTCTTCTTCAATGTTTCAAAGGAATCATCTGCTTCCTGAGTCCAACCAAATCTGCACTTTTGTCCTCCTTTTATGGTATCAAGCATGGGTGCACAAATATGACTAAACCCTCTTATAAACTTTTTGTAGAAGGTTGCTAACCCATGGAAACTTCTAACATCATTCATAGTCCTTGGAGTTGGCCAAGACAATATGGCACTTACCTTCTCCTTATCCATTTGCAGCTTGCCTTGTGAAATGACAAAACCCAAATATGTGATCTCCTCCTGCATGAACAAACACTTGTCCAAATTTATCATCAGCTGCTCTTCATGTAACCTCTTGAGGACCAAATCTATATGCTTGAGATGCTCTTCCCTTGTGTTACTGAAAATCAGAATGTCATCTAGATAGACTATGACAAACTTTCCCATGAATTCTCTCAAAACCTCATTCATCAATCTCATAAAAGTACTAGGTGCATTAGACAAACCAAAAGGCATAACTTTCCACTCATACAACCCTTCATTGGTTTCGAATGTTGTTTTCCATTCATCTCCTGGCCTAAATCTGATCTGATGATAACCACTCTTCAAATCTATTTTTGTAAAATACTTAGCACCTCCCAAACAGTCAAGTAAATCCTCTATCCTAGGTATTGGAAACCTATACCTGATTGTGATCTTATTAATAGCCCTGGAATCTATGCAAAGCCTCCAAGTGCCTTCTTTCTTTGGTGCTAGTACAGCTGGTACTGCACATGGGCTTAAACTTTTGCCAATCAGACCTGTGTCTAATAATTCCTCAATTTGCCTTGCTACTTCTGCATTCTATTCTGGAGTAAGTTTATATGCTGCTTTGTTTGGAAGTGTAGATCCTGGGATTAGATCTATGCAATGGCTGATATCCCTTACAGGTGGTAGGGATCTGGGCATTCCCTCAGAAATAATGCCTTTATACTTATCCAATAGCTCTTGGACAGCTGGGTCTATGAACCTCTGCTTCTTCTCTTTCTTGACTTCTTGCTGCTGTTTTTTATTCACTATGAGACATGGAATTAGGGCATAGGCAACTGCACTTCTGCTGCTACTTCTTTCATGAACTGTTTTCCTTCCATTAGCATTACCTTCACCTCTTTTCCTTTTGATTTCTCCTCCTTCTCTGTCAATGGTAGTAACTCAGTCACTGTACCATTCTTAGTGATTGTATAGGTGTTTCTAACACCATCATGGCGTGCCTTCAAATCATACTGCCAAGGTCTTCCAAATAAGAGATGGCAAGCATCCATCTTAGTAATATCAAACAATAAACTGTCTTTATATGCTCCAATCTGAAATTCTACCCAAGCTTGTTCTTCTACAACTGTTTGCTGACCTTGGGTAAGCCATGAGACCTTATATGGGGATGGGTGAGGCAATCTTCTAAGCTTAAGCTTTGTTACCATTTCATCAGATACAAAATTTTCAGTAGAACCAGAATCAATTAGAACTTTACATGCCTTACCTCCTGCCTTGCATGTAGTTCTGAAAAGAGACTTTCTTTATGGGGGTTCTTTGTCAGGTACCTTCATGGTAGTCATTGTTCTCCTCATCATCAGAGATTCTCCACTCTCTGGATATCCATAATTGTTAGGAGCGTTCACACTTTTAAAAGTGTTTGAGCTTGTTGCACTTTGATTATCAGGTTCTTGAATCAGATTCGTTCTCCTTTCTCCTGTTGAACTTGTTGCCTTTTCTGGACATCTGCTGGCTATATGGCCTTCTTTATTACAGTTATAACATCTGATAGATCCTCTACCCTAGGATCTTCCTCTGAAAGGTCTTCTGCGTCTGAAGTTTTCTTGCTGATTGTAACTTCCTCTCTGGTTCTGACTGTTGTCTCCCTTGCTGTTGTCATGACTAGATTCTCCCTGATATCCAAATCCATGTCCTCTGCCTCTGAAAGGACTTCTTCCACCTCTTTGTTGTTTTCCTCTTCCCCTATTGTTCTGTTCTTGTCTTCTCTTTAACTTCTCTTCCACTTTTAATGCCAACTAAAAACATTTCTGAACTGTATCTAGGTTATGCAAATTCAAATCTTCCTGAATGTTGAACCTCAATCCATTAAAGTATCTAGCTACCTTTTCTTCCTCACTCTCTTTTACCTTTGTCTTGACACAGCTTCATGAACTCTTCTATATATGAGCTGACATCTAGCTCCTTCTGCTTCAAATATTGTTTCCTCTTATGCAATTAGATGCTGTAATCCAATGGAACATAGGCTTCTTTTACTAAAGCCATCATCTTCTTCCATGTAGCAACTCTGCGCTTTCCTTCTTGTACTGTCTTCTTGGATGAAATTCCACCAAGTTAATGCAGCCTCTTTCATTTTTGATTGGGCTATCTTTACCCTCTGGTGTTCTGGTATCTCCTCTGTCTCGAAGAAATTGTTTAAGGAGTCTATCCACTCCATCACCGAATCAGGATCCATCTTTCCTATAAACACTGGCAAATCCAGTTTCACATCCATGGTTCTCCTCTCCATGGATTTGAGAGCATTAATCAAAGGTCTCTAGTCTGCAGGAACGTCTTCCTCGTTCCACCTAGGGATCTCCTCTTCTTCCCTATCTTCTTCTTTACCAGAACCTACTCTGTCCCTCAACTTCTCCAACTCATTTTTCAATGCCTGATTCTGAGCCTTTACAGCAGTGCTCTCTGCAATCTGCTTCTTTACCAGAACTGCCAACTCAGCATTGGTCATCCTTATCGGGATGTCTGATGTTCCTTCTTCATCCGACATCTTTCTGTCTTCTTATCTTCCTAGAAGATACTCCTCTGTCTGCACACTCAAAATCTTCTGAGCTCTGATACCACTATGATGCAGTGTAGGCCAGCACAAGCGTTCAAACTTGGCGGGATTTCACTGTTCTCACTCCATCGGCAAGATCTACCATAATGTCTCCCCGATTTACACTTATCGTCCAAACAACAGCTATCGAAACCTAGGAAAATTGTCTCACCGAACTCCACCTCACGCCGATGGATATTCCGTTTATGTGCCTATCGGGCTCTCCACTCTGATCTACTCCGATGACCATTGTCACGGCGATACATACAAACTTCAACCTGTGATCGCCGGTCCCTATCACCTCAACTACCGGTCGTCTGATGTATCACCCGACACTGTATAAGCGTGATGTATATTTCCAATATACAAGCGCTAAACATACAAACTTCGAATATTCCTCCGAAGATGCCCTCAATGTATGTTTGACCCGGCGTTGACTTCTTTGTATGTTCGGACATACATTCAAATATACAACACTGAATATGCATTCATCGAATATTCTTCAAAATGTTCCTTCTACAGTTCGCTGACCGTTGACCTTCCCTTGTATCACCCGAATGTATATTTGAAATATACATTCACTACATACAAACCCCAAAATGCATTTGGCGTATACACAGAAACATGCAAATGCAGTATACTCATAGAATGCATACAAAGGGTGTATACACAGAACTTGTATGACCCGATATACAATTGCGATATACACAAACTTTGTATATCGACACCTTACCAAATCCACAACTTACAAACCCGATATGCAAATGACGGATACACACAAAATGACCCTCGGATGCAAAAGCGATATACGCACAGATTGTACGCCGCATACAAACACTGTATATCCGTCAAATGTACATTTTGACAAAACCCTCAAAACTTTACAAATTTCACACAGAAAATACTGCGATCGGGCCGAACCATTTCCTAGCAACTTTAACTTAGAATTTAACTTTTAAACCCTAGCACATGAGGATGCTAGGATAAATCATAGCATGCTATAAATCGATCCCCTAAACATGAAATGCATAAACAGAAACACGGAAATGCAAACTAAACTACTGTACATGTCCATTCCACTGATTCAGAGAATCAACCGGTGGAATGGGTGGATGAATCCATTTCGCCTGCAACCAAGAAAATCAATACACAGATAGATTGGAGATCAACAAAATGAAATCAACGGGATCTCTTTGTTTCAATATCAGAAATGCATACAGATATCACAGCCCCGCTGTATCACAATGCTCAGTCTGATCTCCAAAAACAATCTCTCTGTTTTTCATATGCCATTGTATATCTAAAACAAACTGAGCTAGGTCATATATAACTACTCCTCACGAGTAGTACAGACTCGATCCCCAACGGCTGGGAGCTTCCAAGCGGCTGGGGGAGGACAGCTACCATAACAAACTTCTAACTGACTTGCACATAAACCTAGATTGACTTAAACATAAGAATTGGTCACATGGACCTTATTACATCATAATGTAAAACATACTATAATTAGACTTTACTCTTTATTTCGAAGGGGTGCTCCTGCACCACTATATGTTTAATAGGAAATTCATTTTGTTGGGAATTAGAGCCCCATTTCCTTCTTTTTTTTAAATTGCATTGCAGTATTCTGTTAAAAGCTTTATAACTGTTTTGTAACCACTGCTTTTGCTGTTGTTGTTTTGGCAAATTCATAGTTTGTTTCTCTCTTCCTTTGTTTCTGTTGCCATCGTGTGTGTGTACTTGCATGAAGAGAATGAGGGAAGATAAGAAGTTATCACCAAAATACTGGTTGCACTGTGAAGTTAATTTCAAAGGCCAGACATGACTAGACGCCTCAACTCTGTGTTTAGTGAGGAGGTAAAAACTAATGCCAGTGTCTGGGTATTAAAATCTCTTATATTTTGTGGTATGAAAAATGAGAAGGTACAAACTTTTAGCTGACCCTTTGAGAACTAGGTATAAGGAGGGGCTACAACCATACTAGTGGCCCTATTGCAGATATTTGAAATGTGGTTGCACCTAGCGTAGGAGGTGGTACAACAATACTGTAGCTCCAAAATCCCTGTACGCTAGTCCAGTGGGTCCTAATCCTTATTAAATTGCTCACTTGTTATTTTGAATAATCTTTACCATAGTTTTATTTGTGAAAGTTTTGCCTTGTTTGCTAGAGAAGAGATCTATAACTTATAAGTAATATGTGACTTGAGTATAGGAGGGGGTGCAACTATCCTACAGCTCACAATTTTTTAAGCTTGATTGTTTGAAATTCCTCCTGACTGGTCCAGTGGGCTCCCTTCAAATGCCATCTTCTAGAAAATAACCCTTCAGGTTTTATTTGTGATATGTTTTCTTCTCTGCATGAAAAGTGATTAAAAATTTATGTTTTGGCTAAGTACAGATGAGAGTACAACTATACTGCAGTTTACAAATCCCTCTTGGTTGATCCAATAGGCTCATTAAGATGCTTCTTTGTTTTCTTATTGAAAACCTTTTATCAGTTTTCATTGTGAAAGCTTCTCTTGGTTACATGGTTACTGTATATGCCACCCCCTCCCCTGATACACATACTGGCATACTCGATACAGGTACAACACAGCCTGAATACAGCTTAGGTACCATGCACGCCTGTACCCAAAATTAGGGCAAACTCTCTGCCACAACAGATATGTCTGGAACCAGCAACATGGTCGTCTGTGCTGTATCGAAGTGAAAAATTTTAACAAAAGCAGCAGCAACCAAGAACATGGAAACCTGAACAGCTGCCACTTGACGGGAAATCTTCTCCAACAGAAACGTCACGATGGTGCTGCACCAAGGTTCACTTGGTTGAGCAGGATTATTGAAAGTGCAAAGAATTCAGATTGCATACAACCCCTGCTCACAGCTCCTTCCTTGCCCCAATCCCCACTCACAGCCATGGTGAACCACTGCACTTAGCTCGGTTTTGGCAATCTCAATCCCATGATAGCCGAAACCTGGGAAAGTCTCTGGTACTCGCTAATTTATTTTTGCAGCCACCCCATCAGCTGTATTGCTCCACTCAATTCCAACAAAGCTCTCAATTATAAGCTGTTTTTTTAATTTTGCTTATGACTTTTTATGTTTTATGTTTTTCTTTTATGATTTTTTTATGCCAAGAGGTGCTCTTCAATGGCAGCAGGGTACACTCTCATGTCATGACCATGTACATAAAAACCAAAACATAGGCGACATATATTTTAAAAAAAAAAACTATAAAATTAAGTAGTGTAGATATTTTAAATACATCTATCTGAAACACTCCAAGAAAAATCAGTTTCGAGCTATTAAGAGTTATTTCATTTTACTTCAGAACTATTTTATTACACCGAGAGGCGTTTTACGGTCACAGCGGGGGTGGAAGAAAGAAGCCTCAAGATTCTAGATTCCGTGTAAAGAAAAACCTAAAAATAGATTGGAATATTCAAAAAAACCTAAAAATTGTAACAATGGAAGGATTTGCAAATTCATAGTTTTATTTTAGAGGCGTTAAAAGTCAGAATAAAAGCCATTTCATTTTACATGAACAGAGGCATTTTAATTTGTTTTTTCAGCTGCCAAAAATGGCGGTTTGTATGGTAGGACGGCGTTGAAGATAGAAGGAATAATAATAATGATTTTGCTATTCATAATGATAACAAAAAATCAGATTTTATTTCCCTTAAAGAGAGGCGTTAAAAATCAATTTAAATTGTACAAATGTGAAAGAAGAAAAGCGTTAGAATATGGAGAAGAAATAGGTGTTTAGAAAAATAGAAATGACTTTTTTTTAGGGCCATTTCATATTTTCTTTGTTTGAAAATAGAAAAAGAACGATTAGAGGTGTGATAAGAAATATAAAGTAGGTAATAAACCATCTTTCTGGCATTCTTTAAATACTTAAATATACCTCTCTTATATACTAAGATTGTTTAAAATCTACATTACATTGACTTCTAATATTTGCCTGTGCCCCTCACATGAATGAAGCGTGTAGTGAATAATAGAAATGACTTTTTTTAGAGCCGTTTCATATTTTCTTTGTTTGAAAATAGAAAAAGAATGATTAGAGGTGTGATAAGAAAAATAAAGTAGGTAATAAACTATCTTTCTGGCATTCTTTAAATACTTAAATATATCTCTCTTATATACTATTACTAAGATTGTTTAAAATCTACATTACATTATGACTTCTAATATTTGCCTGTGTCCCTCACATGAATGAATCATGAGTATACGTTGTGGCATATACTTGGATGTAAATCTCAAACATCTCAAGTTGGACACTTCTAGTTAATCAAAATTTAATATTTATCAGCTTAATCTTTTGAGGCATGATCTTCAAGTTCAACAGTATCATCAAACTCTAATTTGTATAGAACTTGATGGGCTTGATTACTAGGTCTTCAATGAGCTAGTTTTTTAATTTTTGATCAAAATTTGCATATCATTTTGTCCTGTATGTTGACACAAGCATCAATCATAACAGACTGCAAAATCATACCTATTCTAAGAACCTTTGGCAATCTCCGTTTCAATAAATTTACTCGGGGTGCATTAAACAACTAACTACCAATTTCCAATTATAATGGTGTGACTTAACAATAAATTAATATTAATTCAATCCAGGGGCCCTAATCTAGCAGTAAGGTGGGAACAATTGCTGTGATAACGGCCCAGGATCAAACACTGCTGGGCTTGCTCCACTTTTGATTATGTGGCAGTGTGATTCAGCAGTCTACAACAAGACAAAACTGGATCTAAATCCAGGGTAAATTTTGACAGAGGAGAGATACCTCTCAGATACAGCTTCTTGGCCGAAATGCTGACCATGTTTGACAGTGCACTAATAGTGTGGCATATCCCTATATGCATGAGGAAATGAGGAAATTAAAACCAGTGCAAATTGCACACCACTTGCAACAAGACTTAAGGTTATAGTGGACTTATTCCCTCATGCTTGAGCTAAATCTTGCCCATGCTGGTCAATTCAGACCAGGTTTGTTTTGTGTCCTATAAAATAATTAAAGAAACAAGACGGCATCACCCATGCTCACAAAACCAGTCTACTTTTTTAACTGCGATAAAAACTATAATTAAATGTGTACATGGGAAAATAGCCGACGCCTATTATTTAGTTCGCGTGCATTACAAATAAAATTGTAGCCTGGGTCATTGCTTACTTTTGCAGTTAGATCAGTCCACAATAATTATAGTTCATATCCAGAGTCACATATTTTCTTCACCTTTAATTAATTTAGGATCTAAGCACTTTTGCTATTGAAATCTTGATAATTACAAGAGAAGAAAAGCATTTTTAAGACTAGCTGGTCCATAACACAGTTGAAACAGGACCTAGGAAATAAACTGTATAGTTTTTTTGCAGAAGAGAAAGAACGAGTTCCAGTTGTTGATACTCTCCAAGAAAATCTCTTTCATGCAAGTTTTAAATGGCATCTAGATGACTAACCTCCAATTCTTCCAAGCAGGCATAGTCTCCCTTAGCAAGCTTCTTCCGGATTGTGCCAAAATCCATAGGATGTTGTATGACTTCATGATAATCTGGAAGCTGACATCATAGAAAATTTGATATCATCCATAACATTGACAACTTGACACATTTCATCATTCACAATAACATGTAGTATCAATCTTGAAATTCAATCACAAGAATTAGCATACCTCTTCTGGGTCAACAGGTTCAGAAAACACACCATAGGTATCTTTTCTGTTGGAAAAATATGAAACAAATAATGCATCTATTGCTTGGAAGCTACAGAACTGAATCTGAAATTTTTTCAAGCATAATATAAGCTAGTTAAATCTAACAAAATTCTACTTACTTTTGAAGCTTATCAAGGATGAACTCAAGCAATTTCTTCTCTGGTATAGGCGTCCTTGATACTGGATCCAATGACGTACCTATCGCATTATAAACAGAAGATTAGCTAAAATTTTAAATAATAAATGTCGCCCTGTTTAAATACAAAGGATTGTGCATTGGTACAGGTATAAACTTTAGACAACTTAGAAGAAATAAACAAACCTGGAACTGAGTCTGTTACTTCAAGACTTTGGTTATGCTTTTCTGCCTATAAAAAGAAACACGCCATAATTACTATCCATTACATAAGCTCTCAACAGCAAAGTTAACTAAAAGATAGTAAGCAGATTGCAAAACATTCATGACTCATACAATTCTAGCTGAATAAGAAATAATAAGAATATTGCAATGCAACCAAAACTAACAATTAGAAAGTTGACAGCCTAATCCATATATAAAACACTGATTACACCTGTATTCATGATAAGGTTCACCATGAAACAAACCGCAATTTAAGTTCTAACATTCAATAGACATCAAATAGTAGCAGGACAGATTTTACCACTGTAGAGTCTAGACCATCCATAAAATAACGCACCGTATCATTGTTTGCTTGTATACTAAGCACCTGCATATATGAGTATAATAAAATATATATGTGTGCGTGTGTTTGTAAACCACTCATAGTCTAACGAGGTCCCAAATTAAGTCAAGTAACCACCTCCAGGTGTTCGGTCTACAAAAAATATTTGACTGAAAAATAATAATGTACTAAATCCAAAATCAGCAATAAGATGAAGTCCTTATGTGTGCATGAAAGAATTGTTAAATTTATAAAGCTTTATAAAATACTGTTGACATCATATTGTTAAGACACATAATGCCTCAATTAAGGTCTCTCTCTGTTTGCTAGTGTCCCCAGCAGCCAAATATATTCATAATCTAATCACTTGTACAAATCCCACGATGCAGGTAAGCATCCGCCTGCCTCTGTTTTCTTCACAAACTTATTACATCTCATTCACATTTATTTAGACATAACAAGGGACTGGTCCCAACTACAATTACGTAATGTACCATGCATGGCTTGTACACATGTGCATGAAGTGCCCCTATAAGTGAATTTTTTAAAACTCATTGTTCAAACTTGTTTAGTTAAAACAAAAAATGGTTATTGCCTACCTGCTAAAGCTGCTTCTAATTAAAGAGTCCGCCCACTGATATGATTAACACAATCTAAGGGACATTTTCAGAACCTGATTGGAAGAATGTATTTCATAGTTCCAGGTGCAAACTCTCGACTTAGACTTAATTATAGAGTCAGACCAACATAAAGACTATATTAAATAATTATAAAAATGCTTCCAATGATCTCTTCACAGACCCATTTCCCAGTTTTAATGATCTGGGGAGAAGTATCATATTGTAGTGCGCTATCCAAAGAGTTCACCAAACTTCATGTGTTATCCACCATTGACTTCATTGTGATCCCAGCTGCTCATTGCTGAAACTACAAATCCCAAATCTTAACATGTGGTGGCGCCCAGTGACAAAGGTACTGGCACAGCCTTGGTCACTAATGCCAGAATACTCCTGGAGAATGACAAAGCCTGGAATAACAACCAAAAGAAGTCGTACAGTTGCTCTTCTTTGTAACTGTCCAACCTCATCTTCATCCTCCATACTTTATAAATATGCAATATAGCCATTCATCAAATCGGCTACTAGTTTTGGAGTTACTTTCCAGTCTGATTGAATATTACATCCAACCTCTAGGACTTTGTACAGATTTTGGAGATACATAAATTACTACAATCTATCATTACATTTGCAAAATGTTAGCCTATCACTTCCCTTGTTCATTCTCTTATAATGGTACTATGATTGTTGTTTGCAGAAGCAATCTAACACATTAAAACCCAATTTTTTTGTGTTGTCACCACGGACCACCCCTGGGCCATGGATCACTTAAAGTACAAGAATGTAAGCTTGTTAAAGAGTTATGTTAGCTAATGCTCTTACAAACCATCTAACCAACTTTCAGATAAGTATTTTCCAATTTTTACATTATTTAAATGTGTAATTTGCACGGACCCGTCCGGGGCTGAAATAACAGGATAAACTGACCAGATACTTATTAAGACACACAAGTTACAGCGAATCACTTGTAAACAGCCAACGCTCAACTTATAGACAAAGTTGAGTCAACATATGAACTCACTAGATACTTACTAAGACACACAAGTTACAGCGAATCACTTGAAAAAAGCCAATGCTCAACTTATAGACAAAGTTGAGTCAACATATGAACTGACTATATACTTACTAAGACACACAAGTTACAGTGAATCACTTGTAAAGAGCCAACGCTCAACTTGTAGGCAAAGTTGAGTCAACATATGAACTTACTAGATACTTACTAAGACACACAAGTTACAGTGATTAACTTGTAAAGAGCTGAAACCCACAAGTTGCTAAGACACTCAAATTACTAAGACTAGATACTTACTAAATTTGACGGCCATATGGCCATATTTAGACATTTTTGCCCTAAAATACAATCAAAATTTTAAAAAGATTGTATTATATGAAAGGAGAGATTTTGGATAGAAAGTAAAAATTTATATAAAATTGTGACGACATATGTATTTGGCTTATATAGAATTTTATTTATACTAAACTATGTCATAGTATTTTAAGGCCATCTTTGAATAGATAACTGTCATAAAAAAATTGCTTAACAGACAAGGTCTACCATCAAATTTAGGCCCTGCTGAAGCCGTTTCTGGAGAAAGTTGAGCCAACATATGTACAGGAAAACTAGGTAGAATTACATTAGGTGTTGTCAAAGACGAGATATTTTCATGTTAAGATTCGCAGTCAACTGAAACTCTTTAGCAACCAGTTGTTGTAAATCATCCCCATCCATAAATTTGAAACTTATATATTAATGCTCAAAAGTTTGTTACAAAAAAAAGGAGAAATCATAATTCACAATGAACTCTTTTGCTCTGAAAGCGAGGTTAAAGAAAGATAAATCATAATTCACGATGAACTCGTTTGCTCTGAAATCGAGGTTAAAGAAAGATAAATTCTAATTCACAATGAACTCGTTTGCTCTGAAATCTAGGTTATCTGAAATGTGAAATTTATATATTAATGTTCAAAAAGTTTGTAAGAAAAAGAAACAGAAATCGTAATTCACAATGAACTCATTTGCTCTGAGTTGAAATTTATATATTAATGTTCAAAAGTTCGTATGAAAAAGAAAGAGAAATTGTAATCCACAATGAACTCATTTTCTCTGAAAACGAGGTTAAAGAAAGAAATCTGGATAAAATATACAGATTATGAGACGTAGAGGCCAAACGATTGTTAGTTTGGAATTGCTAATGAATTTCATACGCGTACCGAAAATAATCAGAGTAAAGCAGAAGGATTCAGAAGGCATAATTTTTTTTTAAGTAGGGAACTGAAACTCTTAAGCAACCAGTTGTAAATCATCCCCATTCATAAATTTGAAATTTATATATTAATGTTCAAAAGTTTGTAAGAAAAAGAAAGAAAAATCGTAATTCACAATGAACTCGTTTGCTCTGAAATCTAGGTTATTTGAAATGTGAAATTTATATATTAATGTTCAAAAAGTTTGTAAGAAAAAGAAAGAGAAATCGTAATCCAAAATGAACTCGTTTGCTCTGAAATCGAGGTTATTTAAAATTTATATATTAATGTTCAAAAGTGTGTAAGAAAAAGAAAAATAAATCGTAATTCACAATAAACTCGTTTGCTCTGAAATCTAGGTAAAGAAAGAAATCTGGATAAAATATATGGATTATGAGACGTAGAGGCCAAACGACTGTTACTTTGGCATTGCTAATGAATCTCCTACCCGTGCCGAAACTAATCAGAGTAAAGCAGAAGGATTCAGAAGGCATAATTTTTTTTTAAATAGGGAACTTTGGCATAATTTTGAAATTTATATATTAATGTTCAAAAGTTTGTAAGAAAAAGAAAGAGAAATCGTAATCCACAATGAACTCGTTTGCTCTAAAATCTAGGTCAAAGAGAGAAATCTAGGTTAAATACACGGATTATGAGACATAGAGGCCAAACGATTGTTAGTTTTGAATTGCTAATGAATTTCATACGCGTGCCGAAACTAATCAGAGTAAAGCAGAAGGATTCAGAATGAACTCGTTTGCTCTGAAATCGTAATTCATAATGAACTCGTTTGCTCTGAAATCGAGGTTAACGAAAGATAAATCGTAATTCACAATAAACTCGTTTGCTCTAAAATCTAGGTTAAAGAAAGAAATCTGGATAAAATATACAGATTATGAGACGTAGAGGCCAAACGATTGTTAGTTTTGGCATTGCTAATGAATTCCATACCCGTGCCGAAACTAATCAGAGTAAATCACAAGGATTCAGAAGGCATAATTTTTCTAAACTAATCAGAGTAGAGCAGAAGGATTCAGACGGCATAATTTTTCTGAACTAATCAGAGTAAAGCAGAAGGATTGAGAAGGCATAATTTTTCTAAACTAATCAGAGTAAAGCAGAAGGATTCAGAAGGCATAATTTTTCTAAACTAATCAGAGTAAAGCAGAAGGACTCAGAAGGCAAAACTTTTCTATACTAATCAGAGTAAAGCAGAAGGATTCAGAAGGCAAAACTTTTTTTTTAATAAGGAACTTGGCTTTACAGTAGAGCATACCTTGCGAGAAGCCCTCCGGAGCTCGTAGGCGTCTGGAGGCGTAAGGGATCCGTTAGCTGGAGAGCGGCTAGGCACCGCATTAAGCTTCCGCTTCTTGAGCGGCTTCTCCTCATTATCATCATCCTCATCGTCATCATCATCATCATCATTATCATCATTATCGTCATCGTCGTCATCGTCGGCGGAAGCATCGTCCTCATCCAAGGAAGAGGAAGGCACAGAAAGAGACTGAAGAGCGGGGGGAAGCTGCTGCTTCTGCGCCACGATCACATCACCATCTGTTTCTGCTGATGTACCAGAGGATTCCCCCTCCGCTAGCCCTGCAGATCCTTCTACTTCTGCTTCTGCTTCTCCTCTGGCGGCCAAGGAAGAAGAAGAAGAATTAGTGCGTTGGAGCGAAGGATATGAGCGTGTGAGTTTGAGAACCAGCTTAAGTTTGTGCTTATTATGGTGGCGCGAGTGGCGTGAGCGGAGGCGTTGTTCTTCTTCGTCTTCTGTTTGTTCTTCCGCCGCTCCTCTCCTCCCCTTCTTCTTCTTCCGCCGCTCATCTTTACCCATTTTCTTCCACAAAATTCTACAAACCCTACCCCTTTCCCAAAGATCCCTTTTTCTTCTCCCCAACTCCCTCGCTCTTCTCTCTCCTCTCTGTACACTCCGAGCCTCCGCCTCGGAGACTCCCGACCCTCGAATCCTCCTCTCCGCCCATTAAAACACAGTCCTTACCAAAACCTTATTCCCCTGGCCTGGTTCCGAGCCTAAGACTTTAAGCGGCTCGTTATTCCCCTGTGTCTGTTGACACCGCCACGTGTGAAGTTAAAAGTAAAGTTTTAGTCCTAAGGCGGTCAGCTTCTGTCTGTTTGTCAACGTGGCGTCTTGTCGGTGAAGGGCACGTGGCACGGACTTAGCAATTTGCGCGGTCGTCCTTTTTCTTTGTGTGGTCCCCGGATTCCCCGGGAGGCGGGGCCGCCCTTTGTCGTGCTCGTGCATCACGTTTTGCCCTTTCTTCGCTTCTCTCCTCTCCAGACAAGTTTTACCAGCGACAAAATGTTTGTTCTACATTAACTTCTTCTTAGATCTCCCTATTGATTTTCCGATTTGTAAAGATTTTAATGATTTTTTCGGTGCAAATCGGATTTCTGCTATTCCACACTTTTTTGACTGCTGTCACTTCCGGCCAAAGCAAATTTATAACGTGGTGGGAGCCACGTGACATTATTGTGTTTGAGCACTCTAAAATATTATTTAATATTTGTATAAAGTTCCATTGTGTTTTGTGGCTAGTGAGTCCCAAGGCTTAAATTTGACAGTTGTATAGCCGTATTTAGGCATTTTTGCTGTAAAATATTATTTAATATTTGTATAAAGTTCCATTGTGTTTTGTGGCTAGTGAGCCCCAGGGCTTAAATTTGACAGTTGTATAGCCGTATTTAGGCATTTTTGCTGTAAAATATTATTTAATATTTGTATAAAGTTCTATTGTGTTTTGTGGCTAGTGAGTCCCAAGGCTTAAATTTGACAGTTGTATAGCCGTATTTAGGCATTTTTGCTGTAAAATACAATTGAAATTTTAAAAAGACCATATCATATGAAAGGAGAGATTTTGAACAAAATATAGGATTATAATGATTTATATATTTTATTTTTATATGATTTATTTATACTAAGGTATGTCATAAGCATTGAATAGATAATTGTCATAAAATATAAAAAATTGCTCGAGAGGCAAGGTCGACTTCAAATTTAAGTCCTGCTAGTGGTACATCTTTTTGACATTTTTTTAAAATTTATTATAGGTTTCTATTTTAGTAGGTAATCATAGCCATCTATGAGTTGATAGACATTAGATTTCCACATTTCATAATGATTGTAGATCAGTGCTTCAGGGTTTCTCTTCTCTTGCTCTTTACTCTCCTGATGATGGATTATGGAGTATGATTCGAAACGTTGAAGAAAAAACATGCACACAGTTGTCATCTATGAGTTGTTAAAGGGTTGAGTTTAATTGGTTAAGTTAATAGGTTTTTTTTTAATGCTGCTCCTCTTGCTCTTTATTCTCTTGAGCATGGATCATGGAGTATGATCCGAAACGTTGAGCAAAAAACACGCACACAGTTGTCATCTATGAGTTGTTAAAGGGTTGAGTTTAATTGGTTAAGTTAATAGTTTTTTTTTTATTTTTTTTAATGTTGCTCTTCTCTTGCTCTTTATTCTTCTGATGATGGATCATGGAGTATGATGCGAAATGTTGAGGAAAAAACACGCACATGGTTGTCATCTATAATTTGTTAAAGGGTTGAGTTTAATTGGTTAAGTTAATACGTTTTTTTTTTTAATGTTGCTCTTCTCTTGCTCTTTAGTCTCTTAACGATGGATCATGGAGTATGATCCGAAACGTTGAGGAAAAAACACGCACACAGTTGTCATCTATGAGTTGTTAAAGGGTTGAGTTTTAATTGGTTAAGTTCATAGGTTTTTTTTTAAATGTTGCTCTTCTCTTGCTCTTTATTCTCCTGATGATGGATCATGGAGTATGATTCGAAACGTTGAAGAAAAAACATGCACACAGTTGTCATCTATGAGTTGTTAAAGGGTTGAGTTTAATTGGTTAAGTTAATACGACTTTTTTTAATGTTGCTCTTCTCTTGCTCTTTAGTCTCTTGATGATGGATCATGGAGTATGATCCGAAACATTGAGGAAAAAACACGCACACAGTTGTCATCTATGAGTTGTTAAAGGGTTGAGTTTTAATTGGTTAAGTTAATAGGTTTTTTTTTAATGTTGCTCTTCTCGTGCTCTTTATTCCCCTGATGATGGATCATGGAGTATGATTCGAAACGTTGAAGAAAAAACATGCACACAATTGTCATCTATGAGTTATTGAAGGGTTGAGTTTAATTGGTTAAGTTAATAGGATTTTTTTAATGTTGGGGACCTAATTTCAAATCTCGAGATTAAGTTTGTTGATTCTAAGTTGAATAAATCAAATTATTTCTTGAAAAAATTGTGTAGAGCTTTTTTGCATCGACGTTTCTGATCACACTCCATGATCCATCATCAGGAGGAGGATAAAAATGATTATAAGTTGTCATCTATGAGTTCTTAAAGGGTTGAGTTTAATTGGTTAAGTTAATGGGTTTTTTTTAATGTTGGAGACCTAATTTCAAATCTCAAGATTAAGTTTGTTGATTCTAAGTTGAATGAATAAAATTGTTTCTGGAAAAAATTGTGTAGAGATTTTTTGCATCGATGTTTCGGATCACACTCCATGATCCATCATGAGGAGGAGGATACAAATGATTCTAAGTTGTTATTATTTGATTTTTTTTAATAAATCAAGTTAATTACCATATCCATTTTTAGGGGTGGTTATCCCAATAGTTGAGGACAAGTGCAAGTCATAGGTGAATTTAGTGAAAAAGATACCCCTCACTTGTGGCATCTAGTTTAAAGGACTCCCCACAAAATAAATACCCAATCAAAGAAAAACTACAATGATCCATAAGTTAGTCCCTATATTAGGGCAACGTCTATCAAGCATTATGGATGCACATTTGACCACATTTATTAATTAATTGAAATTTAAAATTATGTTATATTCTGAATTTTAATTAATTAATAATAGGGTTAGGTTAATAGGTTTTTTAATGTTGGAGATCTAGTTTCAAATCTTGAGATTAAGTTTGTTGATTCTAAGTTGTTGTTATTTGATTTTTTTAATAAATCAAGTTAATTTCCATGTCTACTTTTAGGTGTGGTGTATCCCAATAGTTGAGGACAAATGCAAGTTTTAGGTGAATTTTAGCTAAAGAGGTACCCCTCACTTGTGGCATCAAGTTTAAAGGACTCCCCATAAAATAAATACCTAATCAAAGGAAAACTACAACAATCCATAAGTCAGTCCCTGTATTAAGGCAATGTCAATCAAGCATTTTGGATGCACATTTGACCACATTTATTAATTAATTGAAATTTAAAATCATGTTATATTCTGAATTTCAATTAATTAATAAATATGGTTAAATGTGTATTTTGAATTTCAATTAATTAATAATAAATATAGTCAAATGTGCATATGGAATGCTGGATAGACAATATGCTATATTAGAGTAATGATATTTCTACAATCCATTTTATTAGATCATGATGCTTCTGGTAAAACTATGTAGAATTTTTTGAATCGACATTTCAAATCACATTTTGTGATCAAGAAGAGCAAATAGTCGATGATTCATCATCATGAAGAGAAGCAACTAGTCCCTGATGATGGATCATGGAGTGTGATCTTAAATGTTGATTCAAAAAAAACTATACAGTTTAACTAGAAGCATCATAATCTAGTCCCTATATTTTTAACTGGTAATTATTAACTCTACCTTCCAACCAGTAAAAGCACGTATTATTTATCTACTTTTTCTTTTTAATTATAATGGTGAAAAGTGTGAACCCATGTCCTTTCCCTTATATTTTGGTGCAAAAGACTTTCTTAATGAAATTATTTAGGTTAATTAATTAAAGACTATCAATAAACACATAATTAACTTAAATAGCATAGTTGGGTAGACATTAGAATAATTAAATGTTATTTTAGGAAATTCAATGTGAATGAAAAGTTTACTTAGCTCTTGAAATAAAAATGGATTATAAATGTTGACAACTTGCAAAATCAATTTATCATAATGTAGGACATTAATGACCTTGGAGTGTTGATTATCCTTGAACTCTACACAAACTTGGGAATACATATGGATCAATCATGTAGCTTGGGGTCAATTCAGAATGGTGTGGATATAATATCTGATGAGCAATCCATCTAGGTGAGTACAGAATGTTGTGATTTGATTTTCTCTTATTCATGCCCTTTACTAATGTGTAAGGACCAATGGTATGTAGAAATAACTTGAGGAAATTTTTGAATTTTGAGGTTCACATTCTCCTCAATCAACCCCATTGAATGACTAGCTTTGCAGCCCTGACAAGTGTTAGTAGACAACAAGCAAGTGTGCAAGTGGTCTAGATATGAATTTTGATGCAAATATTGTTCTTTTAGTGCTCCAAATCTAGATGTTCCTAGGAATGGCCCTTGTAGTGTGGATAATGCTTGTTATTTTAGGTGATAATGTCCAAATGAATGTCTTTAAATACCAAGACATAATGGATCGTTACACAAACATGTATGAAGAAAGGGTAGGAATTGGCATTTTTAATTTTAGGTATGTAAGTACTCAATTTTGCACCATGTTGCATTAGGTCAACATCCCAATCTTATGATGTTGTAAATTCCAAGAAAAACACTTTGTAATGCATTTGAGGTAGATCGATCGCTAATCCCTCCCTTTAGTTTGGCATATCCCTAGGTAACCCTTTTAGTCTTCCTTAGCATGCTCCCAAACCCTCGTGTTATAGTTGCCCCTCTCTTATCTTTCCATGCTTTGGATTTAATGATTTCACCAAAGTGTGGTGGTTGTGGTTTTGTTTCTAGTATGGCAATTTTGAAACTACTTGTCTACTAAAAGTCCAAGTTTGTAAAATTTGAATGAAAAAAAGAGAATTTGGAACACTTCACCTTCCCAGTCTACTTCGCAGCATCTTTCTTTCCCAAATCTTCTTGTAATGCCTTGTTTTTCTGACCCCCACACCTCTTAAGCTTATTTTTTATTTCATTTTGAGCATTGTCTGAATTCTTATCTCAATGTTCAAGCTCTAAGCCAAAACTCTACAACTTTCACCTTTAAAACCACTTGCAAAGTTACCTCTCTTTCCCTATAAAGTTTAGCAAGTCTCTAATTAACCTAGCTCATTTTTCTCTCTATAGGATATGCCTATACTTCATACCAGAGAAGTGATCAGTTGTAGGTGAATTGCAATACTTTGGAGTGTTTCTAAGGACATCTTTACTTTGTTTCTTCATCAAATTTTCTATGAATTTGTGGACATGCAATGCATAGGTCAGAGTGGTGTGTTTATTTCATTTTGTAGTTATTTGTTAGTATTTTATTTGATTAGATTAGTTGTTAGCTTATCTAGAAATTATTTAGTATTAGTTTTTATTTTGTTTTATTTATTTTAGTGTGTTTGTGTGTGTTGTATTGGTTTCAAGAGCTTATGAGCTTCTCCATTTCATCTCAAACCTCTCTTGGAGTCTGCCATTGCAATCAAGGGACTTTGTTCTTTCCCTTTTTTGCTAGAAAATCATATTTCTAGGCCCCTATCTTCCTTGTCTTCTCTACAATTTCATGATTACATATTGAGGACTCTGCACTTCCCCTTGTTTGTTGGAAACTCACATTTCTAGCTTCATCCTTATAAAATAAATCATTTAAGGTCTTAAAATTCTTTCCATTTCATTTCCCCTACTCTTAGACAACCTTAAACACTATTAGAATAGTTTTGTCATCTTTGTGAGAGCTTTCCAAATCTCATGTTTCATTATCCTTTTTCTAGATAGCACATTATACGTACACATATTTACACATTTGATCATTGTGTAAACATTGTCCAACCTTCCAAGGCATATTTTCTCATTGTCCTACACATGTGATGGCCTATACATAGCTCAAAATTGTTGATAAACATTGTATGAGCTTGCTAACATTGAACATTATTTTCTACAGCTTCTTAGCAACCTTTCAAGGTGTATTATTTGTTGTTCCTATTGTTTACCAACTCCTTGGATGCTTGTTTATACTATTGGACAACCATTAAACATTCTAGAATATTGATCTACATTGTTAAACATTGAAAGAACATTATGTATCTTTATTCATGCAAAAAATAAATATGTGCTCATTGGTTTGGATATTTAATTATTTGTACAATAATATATAGATTCCATTATTAATTGTTAGTGTGAATGGGTAACAATACATACTTGCATGCAACTGGTTAAGGAACTATTGATGTTGTTGAGGGTACTTTCAATAATGTATTTTGTGTACTTTCCTTGTCAACCAATCTCCTTTCCATTTACCAGATTACTCGTTTTGGTGCAGGGAAGACAGTTGAGTTCACTCTAATTCAGTAATCATAAGGGACTTGGAGAGTAGAGATATCATTGTTTTTGGGATGGATGATCATGCCTCTCGCTTGTATTCATTCTCCCATTTCGCTCCTGATGATGTTATAGATCCATTGATTGATATTCACACTCATGCATCAAGTGTGAATCATGTTTCTAAGGAGAAGTTTGGCCACTTGAAACTTGGTGTTCTTTCATCCACATCAGTTCTTGAGAATAGTGCTAAGCTTCCATCTCCTCCACCTCCTACTTCTTCAGAGATCGGTATCAACATGGTTTCTTCTACTTCAGTTGAGCAAGATCATTCTAGTCTTTTAGATACTTTCTTGGCAGGTATATCCAACTTGTTTTGTAAGTCTCATATTGCAGATTTGGAGGACAAACTTGAGGGGATATCTCTCCTCTTTGATGATAGTTACAACACAACTATTATCCCATCTACTTTGTCTTTGGAGATTGTTCTTCATGAGTCTACCCAGGTTTTTGGATTGGTCACACCTCATTGCAATGTGCCATCCTTTGATTCTAACATGTGGACACTTGAGTAGTTTTTGTGGCACCCATCATGAGACTTCTTCCCTCATATCTCTTATTGGAGATGAAGTTTCTTCTACATCATCCTTTGGATTGTTTTCTTCCTAAGGGGAGGAATGTTGTTTGCAAGTACAAGACACTTTCTAGTATTCGTCTTCAAGCATTCACCATTGGCATAGGAGCTACTTCATTATGGGGGGGACCTATTGTCTCACTCTTTCTCTCCTATGGGGGGTATTTGATTGTATACATGTGATATAAGTAGTCCTTGGGGGTCATGTTGAGTCCTACTATCACTTCTTCTTTCACTTGTTTTTCTCTCTTTTGGAGAGGGTTTTTTTCCTACGGGTTTTTCTCCTTTACTCTGTTTGTGAGAGAATTGTTTGTACATGGGTACCTAACATGGCCTAGTAGCTGAGACCCATCCATCTTTGCATCTATGCATTTTGTCAACTTCTCCCTAGGTTACACTTAAGGGGGGGGTGTTAGTGTGAATAGGGATATTTCCTAGCTAGTTTTCCCTTCTTTTGTGAATAATTCATATTATTTAACTATTTATTAGTTAAATAATATTCACACACATATTCACATGTTAAGTTGACTTAGTGAGCCTTCTAGATGTTTCTAGTTGTTTCTAGTTGTTGATAGATGTCTTATAGTTGTTTTATCAACTAGTTGGCATATTATCCTCTAATTGTCACATGTCATAGGATTAAGACACTTGTCATATGAATAGAGCATCTTAGCTCTCATCCTTGCCTTTATAAGCAAGGCTCTTCATGTACATTGTAACAACAATCTTTTTGCATACATTAATAGAATAGAATTGTTCTCTCATTTTATCTCTCTTGTGCTTTCATGAAGTCCTAGATCTTGGGTGGCTACCATCATATCCAACTCTTACATTAATTTCCTTTGAGGTATCACAACATTGTAAACAATATTTACTCATTGGAAGTTAGATCTTGCTTGCACATTAGCATGTCAGCATATAGGCTTGCATCCTAAATTGTATTACACTATTGTCATATCATCTAAATAATAAAACTTCATTTACTTTCTCTCTTTCATTAGTCATTGAATTAGTGAAAATGTGTGTAGGAAAAGAGCATATAAGGAAATCTTGCATTAGAAACTGCATACATCTTAGTTGAATTATGCTTTGGAAAAATCTACTTCCTACATTAATTAGTTAGTAAGAGTTTTATAATCATAAAACCACAAAAATATTAAAAAATTAGAAAACCCAAAAACATTAGTTAGATTGTTGTTGCATCCATGTTCCTTATGATCTATTTCTAGACATAACCAAGGAGTTGTAAGAAGGCATTCTCCCTCTTCTTTTAGTTGATATCCTTCTTGAATTTCTTCACAAAATTTATGGAGACCATATTACACCACCAACATTGAGGCCTAATCCTCTACCCTGACCTACAAATGAGTTATTTCCAACAACACCTCCCATCATCACAATCATGCTACCTTGTAAAATTTCTAGCTTGAAGATCCATAGTTCCATAATCTATCCATAAGTCTCTTATCTTGATCTTAGTTGCCTAGTGTGACTCATCGATCAAGGTTTTTGCAGTTGACCTTATTTGACCTCACGACATGGTTTAATTGTAAAACAAACCTATTAAACCTTGACTCTTTTAAGAAAACCAAATATGACTTCTTCCATTTTGCCAAGCTAACTCAACTTGGCAAGTAACAAGATTCACACCTAAGATCTCTTTAGAAGCTCTAAATGTGTGGTCCTAGAGCCCCAAATTTGGGTCCATTTTTGGAACTTTGTCTAGGACTTTACAACTTGCTCTAGCACAACCCCAAGAAGTCATGTAGGATGGGGATTCCCTCAAAATATTTCATGCATATTCAAATCCATGCCATAAGGGATCTCTCATGTAGAACTCATGATTGACCTAGGATGGGAAATATGAAGTATCATGATCAAAAGTAAATATGCAGAAGTATGGACTAATAAATGTAGGGAATGTGTGGGAATTAGGGTAAATAAGGCAAGGATAAGGTAGCATGTATGAAAATACATGAAAGTGAGAATAAATGAGGATGGATAGTGATCACGGAAGGAGCCAAACTTAGCACAAAAGTGTGCTACATGTCATTATGTAATTGTATTAAGACATTCTCTCAAAATAGGCCCAAAATTAAATGGGAATTGGCATGGGTATGTAAATTTCACCATTAAACTTTGCCCCCACTTTGAGGTACATGTGAATCCTAAATGAAAATGCATTTCAAAGTAAATCATCACTCACAAACATGCATGGAAAGTAAATACTTAGATATAAAAATAATATTGGGGTATGTTGGTGCCTGAATTGACTGTCAGTTAATTTAGCAATTTTCATGTAGGCACCTTCCCCAAATATCCAAAAATTTCTTAAGTGTTGGCCCTCCTCAGCATTTTTCAACAACAGCATCATATTTTCTCCGAGGTGGTCAGCATCATCATGATTTTCTGTCGACCAAATTTTTCATCAGGATCATCATGTTTCAATATCGGGTGATGTTTGGATATCATCCCGGTCCTGCAGTAGAGCTACAGTGCACCCTGATATTCTGGCGAGGGGTGATAATTCAAACATCTGGTGATCTTCCAAATATCACCCTGCCTGATATGATGATGATGTCACCCTGATCTTTCGAAGGGGTCATTTTCCAAGTTGTTCAATCCGACCTGATGTTCTTTGAGTTAAAGAGGTCATCATCATCATCATCCGGTCTACAGTGCATCATGATCTTTTGTATGGGGGGTGATATTCCGAAATATCGGGGTATCTTATTAATATCACCCCGGCGCCAATATAGCGATGACGTCATCTGGATATGAGAAGGGCGCGGTATGCAGGCGGGTGATGGTGATATCATCAGGATATGATGATGACGTCATCAGGATTTTTGAAGGCATCGGTGTGACTGTTGAGATCGGCAGGAGGAATTTCATGTTGGCCGATGGTGTTGGTCACACCGATGAAGAGAATGTGGAGTTCGCGGTCGGCGAGACCATAGGCATCAGCAAAGGAGATTTGTGCTTGGCTGATGGTAGAAGTTTGGCCGATGGGCTTTTGGAGAGAAAGGCATGTGTCGAGCGTGGCAAAAGCGCTCGACGCTTATTATGCATGTGGCCATGTTTTTGAACTACTGAAGGAGTCTCCGCACCGTGCATGTGGGATTAATGTTCCTGCATAACTTGAACCTTCAGTAAAACACGTTTTGGCAGGAAATTCCTTTTGAGTGCTGCGACGGTTTCCAAGTGAAACGCGGGTGGTTGAGCCATCAATGGGCGATGGTACAAACGGTGAAGCTGTCTAATTATGAATGAAGACCCCAGATGGTGGTGCAAGGCTGAGGCCTCCCTTGTCTGCTGCAGCAATAACTTCTGAGCACCATTCCTTCTGAGATCTGTATTTGGCAGGATTTTTGGTCAACCATGTAATTAATGTTAGAGGTACACTTTCTGGCCGATATAGGCAGACTGTGTTACCATTGTTTTGTGGGTGGAAGGCCTGAGGCATTTTTGTGTAAATAATGAAGAACAAGGCATGATCTTGGTTGTTTTATCCCATTTTGGAGTTTATGAGTTGCAACATGAATGTATTTTGCACATATTTTCAGTTTCAGTGTTAGTGTTATATGAAAAATGCTTATTGCATGTGTCTATCTGCTTGTCTCCATTTGCTGCATGTTATTCTCCTTCTTTTGAATCTAGTTGCATGTCAGCAGGGATATCTGTAAGTAGAGGCAGTTAGATACCCATTCTTGGGTGATGTTTGTAAGGCAAGCATCAGTCCAACCCCCTGAAACTTGAGTGAAAGTTGCAAACCATCTGTTGTATACGTCTAGTTGACTCCTTGCCCAATGGATAGGCACCAGTCTGCTCCTGGATCAGTAGTTATGAGCCAAAACCCCTCGTCTTGCATCCAGGACATTATGTCCACCCATTTCATCACTTCCACCTGTTAGTTGTAAGAGTAGGACTAGGAACCCCCTGCATGCTTTCATACCCAACCAGACATATATGTCCAAGAATGTTGCCCACCTTGTGATCTATCATGCAGATCTTGGTCCATACATGAGAGTATTCTGCCTGTTGTTGTCAAGTTAGATTTTTCTATCTTTGAGCTAGTCAAGGTTACATCTTGAGTTATAGGGATACCCCCCTTGGTGCGGTAGAACCAGAAGTGAAGGGGAGGAGCTCACGCAACCTCCTGTATTAGTTGGCTGAATCTGCCTGTGCATTAGAAGTGGCAAACCCTAATGCTGATTCAGAAGAAAAACCAACAAAATGGCGACTCTACTAGGGAGTTGATTTAAAAAGAATAATATTTGTGACCCATCCGAGTCACCAACAAAATGGCGACTCCGCTGGGGAAAACAATGTCATATCCGTGAAGCTTGAGTCTAAGAAATTGAAGAATCAGACCTGGAGGTGCCTTGTTGCAGCAAAAGAAAAAGTTTTATCTGTGGCTCTGCTGGTGGATGACCCAGAAAGAAAGAAATCAATTTTTAGCTTCAACCTGTTTGAAGCTCATTCCTCTTCCAAGGAGGTGGCGACTCTGTTGAATGAACCTATCAGCAGCTACAACATATCCAGGTATTTGTACAAGTTTTTGAAGAGTTCCCTATTTGGTGAAATAGCACTAGTTAAAAGGGAAACATTGGTGAAAGCAGAGCTTGCATGCTTTTGTTAGAACCTACTCTGTATTTCAAAAGGGCATGCAATGTTTTTCAAAAGACTCATATAGAGGACTTTAGGCAGGTTGAAATAGCAGTTTGTATTTTAAGGGCCTAAGGTCATATTGTGATTGAAAATCTAAGTAGAGAAGAGGGTTGCGAAAGTGTAAAAAGATGTATTGTCAACTTATGCACCCTTGTGAGGTGTCAAATGCAATAATATATAGTAGTCAGTCCCAACCATGTAATAAAAGAAGTTTCAACATAGATAGATATGAGCCCATAAATTTTAGTGGCATTTGTGGTTATCCAAATGCTCTTCCACCTAAAATCAGAAGATATTTGCCCAAATTTAGTGGTGCAGAGGATGAATCAGCTGAGAGACACTTGCAGCAGTTTATAAATGTTATAGATGATTTCGAGATTGACCATGAAGATGTAGTTATGAGATTATTTGTTCAATCTCTAGATGAAGATGCAAGGGATTGGTTCTCCTACCTTCCAGCTCGCTCTGTCAGTTCTTGGCATGATTTTAAATCTGCATTTCTAGAACAATATGGTGAAAGAATTTCTAAATATGCAGTTATTAGTGATTTCATGTATATCCATATTGAAGAAGATGAGTTGATCCCAGCCTTTAACCTCAGATTTATGAAGGCATTGAACAGAATACCAGAATGTATGAGACCTAATGATGCACTGTGCTTAGTCGTCTATTTGGGAGCCTTTGATAAGAAAATGAGTTATAGATTGAGGGATAAGGAACCCGCCACATTGCATCAGGCTTGACAGTTTGCAATAGATATTGAAAACAATTGGAGGTATGGAATTCAAAAGGGTTATTTTTCTGAAAAAATTTGTTGTCCTGCAACCCCCAATGTTGATAAAAGGTTTAATTCAGGAATTGACAATGAGTGTCAAAGTACTCACACCCCTGCTGTCCCAGTTTTTGCATCATTCCAAGTTGATGATGTTACTGTTATAGAAGAGGATGTCCTTTTTTGCCCAGCAAATGAGGTTGAAAACAATGGTTTTTCAAGTAGTATTTGCATGCCAGTCCTCATCAAAGAGCCTTCATGTTTAAATGATCCAGTTGTGCAAAGTTGTGATCATGTGGATCAACAGTCAGTATCAGTTTCATCAGGAAGTATTAGAGGGCTGGAAAATGATTCAGATAGTTCAACTTCAGAGTACATTGAAATAGCAGAAATCTTGTATATGAGGAAATCAGATGATAAAAATGATATCCATGATCAATTCATGGATCAGGTTTGTTCTTCTTATGACTCTGGATCTGATAGTAGTGAAGAAGAATCAGAGTGTCATGAAGAAGAAGCAGAGGCTTTTGCATTGAGTGTTAATCCCCTTTATGATGAGTCTGCAGATGCATTTGGTGTTGTGAGTCATGACCTTCATTGGTGCAGTATTAACCCTCTATTTGATGATGATGATGTAGATTTGCGAACTGTGGATGATGGATGTTCATCATCAGTTGCTTCAAGCATGTGCAATTATGGATGTGCAGATCAGGTTTTGTTACCATTATCCATAAATGATATAGATGATGATGAGGGTCTCATTTATTTTGAATGTCTTCAATTTTTGGATCAGCTGGATGAGTGCCTGGTGGTATGCAGCAGCCAGATAAATGATGAAGAATGCCAAGAGCAGTATGATGTACCATCTGAAGAATATAACATGCATGTGTTGCTTAACGCTGAAGGATTTTTTAGCCTGTATGGCTGCATGTTTGATTTTGAAATGCAGAGTGACAGAGGCAGTACTACAAATGGCAAGCTTTCAAAGGTGGTGGAGTATCTAATTGAGCAGATGACATTATGGGCAGATTATGCCAATCTTTTCAGTTGGGATTGGGATCTTCCAGTTTGGAATCAGGCATTTGACAAGAAAAAATTATGGTTCTTCCTTTTTGGCTACCCGGGGTTGCCAAAATAATGTTTAAAAATAATGTGTTTGGTGATGCAGATCAATATAACATCATGACTCTGTGCCCAATGGATAGGGGACTGGTCTGCATCCCAGAGATCTGGGGTTCTCACTGCAGTCTTGCACCTGCACGTCCCCAGACAGAGCCACTGTTGGTGCCTGAATTGACTGTCAGTTAATTTAGCAATTTTCATGCAGGCACCTTCCCCAAATATCCAAAAATTTCCTAAGTGTTGGCCCTCCTCAGCATTTTTCAACAGCAGCATCATATTTTCTCCGAGGTGGTCAGCATCATCATGATTTTCTGTCGACCAGATTTTTCATCAGGATCATCATGTTTCAATATCGGCTAATGTTTGGATATCATCCCGGTCCTGCAGTAGAGCTACAGTGCACCCTGATATTTTGGCGGGGGGTGATAATTCAAACATCTGGTGATCTTCCAAATATCACCCTGCCCTGATATGATGATGATGTCACCCCGATCTTTCGAAGGGGTCATTTTCTAAGTTGTTCAATCTGACCTGATGTTCTTTGAGTTAAAGAGGTCATCATCATCATCATCATCCAGTCTACAGTGCATCATGATCTTTTGTATGGGGGGTGATATTCCGAAATATCAGGGTATCTTATTAATATCACCCCGGTGCCAATATGGCGATGACGTCATCTGGATATGAGAAGGGCATTGTATGCAGGCAGGTGATGGTGATATCATCAGGGTATGATGATGACGTCATTAGGATTTTTGAAGGCATCGGTGTGACTGTTGAGATCGGCAGGAGGAATTTCATGTTGGCCGATGGTGTTGGTCACACCGATGAAGAGAATGTGGAGTTCGCGGTCGGCGAGACCATAGGCATCGGCAAAGGAGATTTGTGCTTGGCCGATGGTAGAAGTTTGGCCAATGGGCTTTTGGAGAGAAAGGCATGTGTTGAGTGTGGCAAAAGCGATCGACGCTTATTATGCATGTGGCCATGTTTTTGAACTACTGAAGGAGTCTCCGCACCGTGCATGTGGGATTAATGTTCCTGCATAACTTGAACCTTCAGTAAAACGCGTTTTGGCAGGAAATTCCTTTTGAGTGCTACGACGGTTTCCAAGTGAAACGTGGGTGGTTGAGCCATCAATGGGCGATGGTACAAACGGTGAAGCTGTCTAATTATGAATGAAGACCCCAGATGGCGGCGCAAGGCTCGAGGCCTCCCTTGTCTACTGCAGCAATAACTTCTGAGTGCCATTCCTTCTGAGATTTGTATTTGGCAGGATTTTTGGTCAACCATGTAATTAATGTTAGAGGTACACTTTCTGGCCGATATAGGCAGACTGTGTTACCATTGTTTTGTGGGTGGAAGGCCTGAGGCATTTTTGTGTAAATAATGAAGAACAGGGCATGATCTTGGCTGTTTTATCCCATTTTGGAGTTTATGAGTTGCAACATGAATGTATTTTGCACATATTTTCAGTTTCAGTGTTAGTGTTATATGAAAAATGCTTATTGCATGTGTCTATCTGCTTGTCTCCATTTGCTGCATGTTATTCTCCTTCTTTTGAATCTGGTTGCATGTCAGCAGGGATATCTGTAAGTAGAGGCAGTTAGACACCCATTCTTGGGTGATGTTTGTAAGGCAAGCATCAGTCCAACCCCCTGAAACTTGAGTGAACGTTGCAAACCATCTGTTGTATACGTCTAGTTGACTCCTTGCCCAATGGATAGGCACCAGTCTGCTCCTGGATCAGTAGTTATGAGCCAAAACCCCTCGTCTTGCTTCCAGGACATTATGTCCACCCATTTCATCACTTCCACCTGTTAGTTGTAAGAGTAGGATTAGGAACCCCCTGCATGCTCTCATACCCAACCAGACATATATGTCCAAGAATGTTGCCCACCTTGTGATCTATCATGCAGATCTTGGTCCATACATGAGAGTATTCTGCCTGTTGTTGTCAAGTTAGATCTTTCTATCTTTGAGCTAGTCAAGGTTACATCTTGAGTTATAGGGATACCCCCCTTGGTGCGGCAGAACCAGAAGTGAAGGGGAGGAGCTCACGCAACCTCCTGTATTAGTTGGCTGAATCTGCCTGTGCATTAGAAGTGGCAAACCCTAATGCTGATTCAGAAGAAAAACCAACAAGGTACATGTAAAGTAATGGACCCAACTAGATATCTTTGTGTGTTTGTCCTCCTTGGCATGAACAGTCAATATGAACCTACAAAACAAAGAAAATACATGCAATAAGTACCTTCTATCTCACAAGTGAAATAAGCATAAGTTATAATCGTGCTTTAACTATTTAGGAAAATTAAAAAGTAGAAGTAGGATTAGGAAAAATTATGCCTATATATGGAAAGTGGTATGACATATTAGGCACTATCATGTCATGTGGTAATACTCCTCCCAATGTGACAGTAATAAGTTGGTATGACATACTAGATACTACCATGTCATGTAATCAAGATATGTCTAGTCACATTAATGAATCTTTATGTGGCATAAATCACTAGCTCAAATCTTAGCATAGGAATTTTAGTGACTATATATGTCCCTTCAATTGGTTGCATACAAAATGTGTAAGGAATTAGAGAGGGAAAAACAACATAGATGAAAATAAAATGTAATCATATAATATTAAATCATGTAAGCACATAATTGTGTAAAGTAAGTGTCACAAATGTATTGTGTGACAAGCAAGACATAAGATAATAGATCGTGTGAAAGCATATGGACTAGAGATAAGCATAAGGACAAACATGTCAAGGAAAAAAATGAAGGAAAATGCCCCCAAGTGAGGAAGGTAAGCATGAACAATACATAGAAGGTGAAATGAGAATGGAAAAGATAACAAACGAGACATAATTAAAAGGTCAGAGGTGATGAGAAAAAAGACAAAATGAAAACTATAAATATAGTTATATAGGTACGTAAGATGCTCAAGGATCATTGAAAGAATCTAGAAGGGTTGTCATCATCCTCCAAAAGATTATTTCCACCATCCCAACATGTTTCATCATATTTCTCTTCATTGTTCTTGCTACTTGTTCTTATTGACTTGCCTTTTCTATTACACATGTTTCTTAATGATAATCATGTGTACTTTGCACAAACACACTATCAATTGGTGGAATATTAGGCATTTCTTTCTTGACCTGCATTTCTTATTTCTTTGATTATGGTTGTGGTGGAATATTTGGTATTTGGTGCACCACGACACTTTGTGTTAGTATCTCGAGTGCATGAAATTCTACTTTCTGTATGACTTATGCTGCTTTTGTTTCTTTCCTTGGTTCACAAATGATTTATCTCTCATTATGCTTCAAATACATACTTGTATCAACTCCTTTTTGGTTTGTCATTGTAGAATTTCCCACTTGAGTCTAATTAGGTTTTCTCATCACTATTTCAGCCATCATCAAGACACCACTTGACTATTTCCTCTATAATTAATCGAATAAATTCCTATTTATTCAATTAATTATCCAATTTTCATCCCAACATTAAGTAAATAATATTCTATTATTTAATTAATAAAACCACTATTAATTTGACCCTTTTCCTAGCATTGATTAAATATTTAACTATTTATTAAATTAATCAATCATTCATCATCCCTCTTCTATAGTCCAACCTTAGATAAATAAATTCAAATGTTTATTTATCTAAGTCTCTCATCTTCGTCCCAAAAATTAAATAAATATCCTATTTATTTAATTCCCTATTTTGTCCACTTTTCATTAAGTTGGATAAGATCAATTAGTCAACTAATCACCCATGTGCACAATCCTAAACCATGATCAACTCATTCAAACCTTGCCCATCCTCCAAAAGTGTGCATGAGTCCTTTTAGGCATGGGTCTTTGTACATGAGGCATGTGTCAAAGATTTTGCCATACCTCTAAGGTACCCTTTCAATCCTCTCCATCCACTTCTTTCGGAAGGGAATCCTTAACCATTGATTTCCCTTAAATCTTGGACCCCTCCATGTGCACCAATCACACGATGCCACTTGGAGGCTCCACATCACTCCAATCCTCTCAATCATTCTCAACCCTTGATCCTTCAAATTAATCTTAGCCCTCCATCAACCCATCCAAATATCTATAAATAGAACACTTTAAGCCATTTTCATCAACCAAGAGAATGAAAAGTCATGTCGTTGGTTTAAGGAGCAATAAACATACATCATCTTCATAAAAAATTAGGGAGCATGCCCACAACATCTAAGGTTTGCATTTGGGGCTTTTAATTGAGTTTCATTTTGTGTTTGCATCCCTTGTCTTGCTCTAATCAAAGGTTGCTTATATTTGTGAATACGGTAGGTTAACATAGTTTACCTTATTCTTTATGGTTCAATTTTATATACATTCATTTTTGGAATGCCTTATGGCATCCACATCCCTTTATCTAATCATCTTTTGGTGTTTTTAGCCTTGTGAGACTTGCAAGTTCCAGTTTGACATTTGTAGGCATGTTTCAGTGCTTGCAAGACCTGTTTCAGTGCCTATGTTCACATATGAGGACCCCTATAATACTTAAGTGAATGTATGTCATAACCACTCATTTCCACATATGAGCGTCTCCATCATGAAATAACACCTATCAACACCTTTGTGGCCAAACCTTCAAACAACTTTTTCATCATGTTCACACCTTTTACATTTAGTTCTTGATAGTAACTGATCTCATATGGTGTTAATACTACTCATTTTTCAACTCACCATATCTATTTTGTAGATTTGACATCATTTTTTGCAAGTCCATATCACATTTGTCATCTCTAAACATGGATGAGCATTTCTATCACAGATTAGTGCCTACGTGACACAAATAACAACCTCTATGCCCGAACCCCAAAGCAACATTTTCACCACTTTTGACACCTTTTACATTCCATTTTTTGATAGAAATTAATTTTATAGGGTGTTAAGCTACTCATTTTTCAACTCACCCTGTCTATTATTCCAAGCCTAAAATCATTTTTATATGCCTTCATATAAAAATTTGGCCACAACCTATTTCAACATCCTTATTCATAGATGGGTGCCTCCATTCATGGATAGGCACCTGTAGCACATAACCAGGTATTTTTGTAGATGGGTGCCTCTATTCACACTTAGGCATCTAAGTATATTCACTTGTTTCTATAATTGAGTGTAGACCTACTGTACTTATGCACCATAGGTTTGTTTGCTCATTTCCATGACTAAAATAGAGTTAACCACTTTTCTTGGGATTTGAGCCTAGCTAACCCCTAGGCTAATCATTTACTTATTGTGCCTTATGAGCTAACATCATTTTATGTAGGAAATCATTTGTCTAAGACATCATCAAACTACTAATGTCTTGCTTGTAGCATTGCTTGTCAAAGGACTTATCATTTATCACTAATCTTAGGCATATTTCTATGTATATGTAGAAAATGGAATTAAATAAAGGAACAATATGCATCAAAGTACCTATTTCTATATTTGACATCACATCAAGACCAAGTAACTAATGAAAGGAAATGAAACAATATTACCAAAGTATTCCTGGTTGCCCTTGATATTTGATAATGATCTTTGGATTGACAATGTTGATTACTCACACTAGCAACATAAGAATACTTGAAAGCTAGATGGATCTCAAAATGCTCTAGGATAGATCTCGGTAGGTTCTCTAGTGGAAAATGACTTAAAGGATGTTCTAATTTATATGATCTAGGACAAATGGATGAATGACCAAGATTAAATTAGGCATCAATGGCTAAGATCAAATGATACATGAATCAAGACATGGATCAACGATGGATGGACAAGATTAAATAAGACAACTTAAGGGAAGGATAAGACCTATCCTCATAAGGTCGGCTTAAGATTTTTAGATTTTTGTGCCAAGATGAGGATAAGTGGGAAAAAAAATTAATTAATAATCAAATTATTTAATTAATTCTAAGACAATCTAAGGAAAATAATTAATTAAATAACTAAAATTATTTAATTAATTATTGGACAAAGGGGAAAATTAATTAAATAAATTATAAAAAAATATTTAATTATTTTGGCTAAGGAAAATAGATAAAATTAATTAAATAAATAGATATAATTTATTTATTTAATTAATTAGCTAAAGGGAAAGACAAGTCGACATGAGACAACTAAGATGGATGACAAGGTCAAATTTAGGTGTCTACATTTTTCCTCTCTTTGAGATGATGTTGCGACCAAAAGGAAGTAGCATCATTTCAAAGAAGAAAAGGCATGGATGACCGGAAAGGGATGAAGGGATGGGATGCCCCCTCAAGAGGATAAATGGGTATGAAGGACACGGGTAGACTCTCAAAATGGATAGGTCAACAAAAAGACAGAAAGATAAGTTATGTTGCATTAGGTGAGCAATCATGATTTTTGCTATAGCACTAGACATTATGCACCAAGGTATAAAGACCAAGGTGGCGATGTGTCTCGTGTGTAAAAAGATTCCTCAACACATCACAAATGCATTTTACAACCTTAGTGAGTACTATGATGAGCCAACCAACAAGGTCACAAGTAACCCTATGCCGTATAGCACCATGATATAGAAAACCATGATATCATTGTGGCGGGTGGGTTACAAGGACTAATGTAGATGTTGATGAGACCATGATTTATCTTGTTTTTATTGCTTTAATTACCTATTTCTCAAAGACATTCCCAAACTTATATATATTAATCATATCTATGATTATCCTTAAGACACTAAAGCATGAAGATGGTATATAATATGTTGTTAATTAATGATGTGTGGATGATTGATTGTTTATGTAATATATTAGTATTTTATGTTGTTTTTAGTTATAGCGATGCATAAATACTATGTGGTGTACTAACTCCTCATGCAACAAGAGCATGGCTTCATATCATGTGGAACATTAGACAACCCGCAGCTGAAGGAGATGTTGATATCCACTGAAGATGATACAGGTACCTACAACCAAAGGAAGAAGATCCCAAATTGACTGGGATGAGTCATCCATGACTCTATAACGGTTATCTTTCAACGAATGATGAAATCTTAAATGATAAAGGGACCTAGATCGTGTTCTATGTTCTATTTATAAGTCATTGATTATTCTTAATGGATATTAGAGAGATAGAGTTACATTAGAATTGTACAATCTATGTCGCCTTAATGTTAGTTAGTTTCCTGTTTCTAGTTTGCTTTGTAATAAAGTCCTTTTCCTACAATGTGGGATAATGGAAAGTTATGGCATTTATTGTTCAATAGCTTTATTCATATAGACAATGTTGATCTCGGTTAGCTAGATTAGATTTTGCTTCATACAGATTGGACAAAGATATAATATCAGATTTTGTTGTATCATTGTGATTTTAGCGTTCAATAAAGGAATATGTGTTTTGAGTTATGTTAATGACTACAAATATTGAGTAGAGATTTAGCTACATCTTGTGGGATCACAGTCACTCAAGCCGATCACTTGAGGTAATGTCTCTCCACTTTGTTCATATGTTCAGTTATAAATTGTATGTTTATATATGTGTGTGTGATTAATGTATGTTGTTATGAGCAATGTGAAATAGTTTAACTTTGGTAATTTCTGTTATCGAGTCCATTGAGTCAAGGTGATCATCAACTGAACCAATTGTTAGTTACTCTCTTATATAGAAGTTATAGAGAATCATTTGATTACTATTATGTTAGATAAACTTAGTTATTTTCTATTAGTCATGTTTAATTAGAGTATTGTATTTACTTTATTTGGTTCCCTTACACAACCTCTAGAATAAAACTCATGAATCCTTAACTATACGCATAGTACAGGCATCATCCAAGAAGAATATGATTCCCTGGTTTGACAATGTAAATATAGCACATCATATAACTAGTAGGTTGCTTGATATAGGATTTGTTGGTCTATTGAGTAGTGTGCATGCCCTTTCTACATCAATGTATTGGTTAATAACGGAATTCAACATTTTTGGCACCATTGTTAGGGATGGTGCTAAGGTTTAGAGTTTTTGAGTTCTTGTTGATTTATGCTTGTACTTGCTTTTCTAGGAAATAGTACTTTTTTTAGCATTTAGGATCACTTAGATATTCAATCTATCTCCAAAACATGCACTAACATAGTGTAGGAATAGAGCCATTAGCTCATACATTATTGTATGCGGCGACCAAGAGACCATAGAGGGAGGTTTCTTCCAACTAGTTCAACAGAAGAAGAACACTTTGAATCATCCCTGGTCTGGAGAACATTGAGGATTTTGAAGATATTACAGATTGGAACCAAGTCATCATGGCAGATGCAGAAGTAGAGAACCCAGCTGAACCAGTTACTTTTGCCTTTCTTATTACAAACCAGGAGAGAGCTAACACCTTGAAAAATATCCCTCCTTCGGCTCTACCAAACTTTCATGGGTTGATCACTGAAGACCCTGATACATTTATCTTTGAGTTTGATGTGCTCTATAGGAGTTATAATTACACTACAAATGCATATAGGCTCAAGCTCTTCCCAATCACCCTCAAAGATGCTGCATTACGATGGTTTATGGGTTTGGGTGAGAATTTTGTAACTACTTGGGCCACCATGAAGGAGAAGTTTTTGCAAAAATATTAGGATTATTGTCGTGGCAGAGACATGAAGGGGGATGACATCTTTAGGATGTCACAAAAAGAAGATGAGCCCTTGGAAGATTATGTTGAGAGATTTCACTTTTGCCTCAAGAAATCAAGGTAGAATAGGCTCTCTCCAGAGTCACTCAAGCTAGTCTTCCTAAGAGTTGTGAGCAAAGAATGTATGGATGCACTCAATCTAATTGGAGTAGGAGATATCTCTCAATAGGGATTTGATGAAATTTGTCAAATCTGTGGAAACTATTCATGCTCTACTCTAAAGAAAAATAGAGGTTTTAGAACCTTGACTTTGAGTAAAGCATGCACTGGAGTCTCCAGAGTAGAGCTCGGCAATCTCCTATCCAACATGAAAGAGGATATCACAAGCCATTTGACAACATAGCTAGACACTCTACACATAAAGAAGAAACAAGAGGCATCAGAGGCAACTTTGAGTGAATACTATCAACATTGTCGACAGAAGAAGGCTAATTGCTAATGCAAGGGACTTGCTAGTATTTCCGAGGGAAAAAATGGAAAAGCAGATTTTAGAACCATAGAAGATGAAGAAGGTCAAGTGTTCTACATTTCACAATGAAGGCCATGGCAGCAAAGACAAGGTATGCCTCAGAACCCCTTGACTAATTCCATGTCATTTGCACCACTTGTTTCAAATACTCATAATTAGAACAATGCACCTTGGTATAACTGGCCACAACAACAATGGGAAACCATGCCACCTAGTTGGACCTAGCAATAGGGGTTATGGCCTCAATAGCCATACTAATCCTCAAATTATAATCCACAATGGCAGGGCAATTAAAACCCATGGCCACAACAGTGGCGTGGGAACCAACCTTGGAAAAATCCAAATGTGAACTACCTACAACCATAGCAAAACCCACCTCAACAAACTGCCCTTATGCCAAATACAGCCTCACCTACTCATGCCTAGCCTAGAGCTACTCAATTGTTAGCACAACCTACACCTAACCCTAACAACAAACATGTTCAGCAAGCTTATACTGATGAGGCCATCCAATACCCAAGCTATACAATTGAAGTTAGTGATGTGCACCTATGCTTAGGAAAGATGCTTGTTGGACCATCATCACCGCTCATCATAGAACTTCCTGATGAGGAACCACCCTTCGTCACTGACGACCATCTAAATAACTAGCAAAAGCCTTCCGAGCAAATCTCTCTGCAAGAAGAAACTATTACTAGAAGCCCTCCATTTCTAGAGAGATTGAAAATGCATCCTCGACCAACTCCATCTGAACCTGATTTTGATTTCATGGGGCAACTAAAAGATGTCTATGTTAAAATTCCCCTCATCTAAGCCATCAAGGATGTGCCCATATATACCAAAGCCATAAGGGATTTATGCCTTAAGAAACTGGGAAGGAAGAGAAAAGATCCTTAGATAGTCCATGTTATAGGACAACTTGCTGATATCATGTTAGGTAACTTGGTTGTTCCAAAATATGCAGATCTTGGAAGCCCTGTGGTTGATGTAAAGATCAATGGTACCCTTATCAAAAACACCTTGATTGACCTAGGTGCAACCATCAATGTAATGACAAAAGAAACAATGAGTAACCTTCAGTTAGATAACCTCAGACCTACTCCCACAATACTCTAGCTAGTAGATAGGTCCACAATCAAGCCAGAAGGGGTTATTGAAGATCTTGTAATCACATTGGATTCATGAGAATACCCTGTAGACTTTATGGTCTTGCAGCACAAGGCCAGCCTAGGAGAGTATCCACTCATCCTAGGGAGACCCTGGTTGGCAACAACAGATGCCTTCATCGGATGTCGATAAGGAAATATGATAATTTCCAATGGGAATGTAACAAAGAAGTTGGTCCTTTATCCACCTGCTCAACCTTTTGCTGATATGGAGCAATCCATTTAGCTAGACCTAGGGGATCCTAACCAATATTCTCTTTAGACATTAATGACAATTGAAAGAGACCCACTACTAGCTATTCAGGGTGAAGATGAAGTGCTTTCCAATGTCATACAAAACAATTATGGAACAGATATACACCAAGACCCATGTCTAATATGTATGGCCTGCCCCCTTCCTAATGTTCTGCCTACAGTCAATACTCCAACCTATGCTTCCACCAGCAGAATGTTTCATCAATTGCTGCCTCATAGTTGTAGTCTCAACTTATTATGGTTGGATATTACCTTTGTGATTCCTATGGCAGCACCAATTGACATTATACTAGGCAAAACACTTAACATCAATAGTGAATTAACATTTGTCCAAAAGACTAAATTGATTAAAATGTTGCAAACTCATAAGACAACATTTGCATGGGACTATCATGATATGAAGGGAATTGACCCTAACCTTTGCATGCATAGGATATACATTAATGAAGGATGCAGACTAGTTAGGAAGCCTCAAAGAAGGATGAACCATGCAGTAAGAGACATAGTGAAGAATGAAGTGCAAAAATCACTAAATGCAAGATTCATATACCCAATATCAGATAGCCAATGGGTGTCTCCATTGGTAATAGTGCCAAAGAAAGGAGGTAAGTGGAGAGTTTGTGTAGACTATAGAGAATTAAATACTGCCACTAGAAAAGATCATTTCCCTCTTCCTTTCATTGACGAGGTCCTAGACTCCTTGGATGGTAAAAAGTATTTTTCTTTCCTTGATGGATTCAGTGGATATAACCAGATCAAGATATCCCCTGAAGACCAGGATAAGACCACATTCACATGCCCATGGGGTACATATGCCTATTTTGTCCTTCCATTTGGGCTCTACAATGCACCTGCCACATTTCAGAGAGTTGTTTTAAGCATCTTTGCTGACCTTGCTCATGACTCTATGGAAGTTTATATGGATGATTTTACCACTTATGGAGAGTCTTATGAGGAGGCCTTAAAGAACCTTGAAAAAGTACTGCAGAGATGTCAAGATCATAATATGTCCCTTAGTCATGAAAAATGTTTCATGATGATGCAGGAACGAGTAGTGCTTGGTCACTTTGTGTCCAAAGTAGGCATTCAAGTGGATCCACACAAAATTGGAATCATTTCAACCTTACCTATTCCTCAAAAATAGAAAGATGTTAGAAGCTTTCTAGGTCATGCAAGGTACTATAGTGTATTTATAAAGGACTTCAGTAAAATTACCGCTCCTTTTGTTTGTCTTACTGTCTAAAGATGCAGAATTTAATTGGACAACTGACTGTCGGATATCCTTTGACCATCTCAAAGAGTCATTAACAAAGACACATGTACTCAGTGGACCTAATTGGGAAATACCTTTCCATATACATACATATGCTTCTAATTTTGTTGTGGGAGTTGTGTTAAGAAATAAAGAAGGGAATGTGGAGTATGCAATTTATTACATCAGCAAGAATCTTCAAGGTGTTGAACTTAACTATACTATTATTGAGAAAGAAATGTTAGCTGTTGTTTATGAAATTAATAAGTTCAAGTATTATATCACTGGGTATCCTATTTTCATTCACACTGACCATGCAACAATAAGATATCTTATGAATAAACCAGTGGTAAGTGGTAGATTGGTTAGATGGTTACTACTCCTTCAAGAATTTGACATCACCATTGTGGATAAGCCAGGGAAGGCCAATGTTGTTGTTGACTTCCTCTTCAGGGTCCCTACTTGTAATGAAGATACAATCATTGATGGTTATTTTCCAGATGAACACCTATTTGCACTGATTGTACAAACTCCCTAGTATGCAGATATAGCAAATTATTTAGTCACAAGGAAAACACCTCCACACCTCTCACCCAGAGAGAGCCACCATCTTGTAGAGCACATCTTTCCTTATTCATGGGTATCTGACTATCTCTTCTATACAAGACCTGGTCATATTATGAGAAGGTGTATAAGGGAAGATGAAGTGTATGACATACTCAGAGCATGCCATGATGAACCATGTGGTGGACACTTTGCAACCAAGAGAATAATGGTCAAAATATTGAATATTGGATATTATTGGCCAACATTGCATAAAGATATAGCTCTCTATACAAGAAGATGTGACCATTGTCAAAGAATGGGTAGACCTACAAGAAATGATGAAATGTCTCTACAACCACAACTGGTGGTCACACCATTTGACAAATGGGGCATTGATTTTTTTGGACCCATAGATCCACCTTCTAACAACAAGGAATATATACTTGTTTGTACCAATTATCTTACAAAATGGGTGGAAGTGAAAGCATTGACAGTGGCCATAGATAGTAAGGTTGCTACATTTCTCTATGAGGAAATATTTACAAGGTTTGGTGTCCCAAGGGAAATAGTCACAAATCAAGGACCCTAGTTTACATCTACACTAATCGCTAGCCTTGTTCAGGAGTATGAAATCAGACATAAAAAGTCCACTCCCTATCATCCACAATCAAATGGTCAAGTTGAGGTGACCAACAAAGATCTTGAGGCAATATTGACAAAGACAATTGTAATGCACAAGAAAGATTGGGCAACAAGACTCTCTGAAGTAGTTTGGGCATATAGAATTACATGGAAACAACAACAGGGTACACACCATATGAGCTAGTTTATGGAAAGAAGGCAATCCTTCCTATTGAGTTTGAATATAAAACACTGAGAACAATTGCCCAAGTTGGTATGGACCTATCCATAGCTCAAAAGGAAAGACTATGTCAACTTAATTCCTTGGAAGAACTAAGAATGGAAGTAGTTCATCACACTGAATTAGTTCAAAATCAGAGAATCAAATGGCATGATCGGTATATCAAATCCAAGGACTTTTAGGATGGTGATTAGGCACTTCTCTATGACTCTAGGTATAAAGATCATAAGGGAAAATTGTAGACCAGATGCTTAGGCCCTTATGAGAGCAAGGAAGTTTTCCCAAATGATGCAATCCAATTAACTACATTTGATCAAGTTAGATTCTCACTGATGGTTAATGGGCATTGATTGAAGTTGTATAAGAAGTCTTTAAGTTGCATGTCTCCAACAATTAAAGAAAAATATGGATAATGAAGTTCCATAGCCTCTTGCCTCAGAAGAGGTCTCCAACCAGGTAGCAGTTGAAAACAATGTTCCAACACCAAATCTAGCTACTAGCTTGATTGACATTCCACAACCCTTTGCCTTCGGTGAGGATTCCAACCAAGTATAATATGATCATACTGTTCCAGTAATAGATCAAGCTGCCAGCTTGACTGAAGTTCCATACGTAAGTTTGAGTTCTACAACCTCTTTACATAAATAAAAATCACAAAGCACACACATCACATAGCAATAGCAATAAAACAAGGTGATCTTCCAATAAGAAGTTCAGGCTCCATCATTTCAGTTACTATTCTACACTAGAACTTTCCTTAGGCATTCAACCACTTCATTGAAGGGACCTGTAGCCAAAGGAATCCACTATTCCATGGGACATGTATTTGTTGTACCTTTAGCCAAGGGTTTTTCATTCACTTAGGACCTGTGACAGTTGCACTCGCAGCCAATGCACATGGGACCTATTCATTTCATGTTCTGATTGCGTGCATGCAGCCAATGTTGCCTGCAACACCTTTTCTCGCGGCATCTGCATGCCACCATCTTTTTGTTGGATTATACTTTCCTACTATGTGTCACACATCTACTACATTTCATCAGTACACTTTGTCACTATCACATCATTATGATTTGCTCCGGCTCGTTCGTTGAGTACATCAACTCAATCTGCCATGCAATCATGTTTACATGCAACAATTCCAATTTTGGCATCAACTCAATGGTATTCATCTCGCTCATTGCTTTAATTAACATTTATTGCTACTCATTTTGTGACTTTCTTTATTCACATAATTAATTTTCCATATTGTATCAATTTGACATGCTTTGAACCCGTTCCTCTGTACCATTGCTTGTCTTCTCATTTGAGGACAAATGAAGTTTTAGTTAGGGGGGTTTTGAATTATTTTATGTACATTCAAACTTCAAATCAAACTTCAAAATCCTTTACTCCATAATTATTACCATCCACCGCATAACATACAAGCTAAACAAATTAAGCAAACGACAAAAGCAACTGGTAATAAGGTTTTAGTGAGTAGCATTGGAAAACAAATAGAGGATTGAGAATAGGGGATTGAGTGTTTTCTTGAGATATCACAATGGGTGGTGACCCGATTAGAAGAGAGCCTACTATTCACTCAGCACTACTGGTTGACATGGATTGCTTGCCAATTTTTTAGTAGGTGGGATGGTTGCAATATTTTCTCAGGATAACATAGTATAATGAGGACATTACTCAACATTTTGTAGAGAAATTCCATAATGAGGAGGTTACAGTGAAAGGTTTAAGGGTTGACGTGACTATAGTAGCTATAGCTGAAGTTACATGGCTACGAGCAGCTAGAGAGGAATTTCCTATAAGAGTAGATGCCATTTTTGTAAGGGCCGAGTTCATACAATTGGGAGAAAGATTGGAATTGACATCTCAAGGTACCAAACAACTTTCTTTACCCTAGTTTTGGGCCTTTGTAGCTACCTAGATTATTAAATACCTTACTTGTGATGGGAGGCAGTATTCACTTTATATTGTGCATTTTAAACTTCTGAGCCATCTTCGTCATGGAAGGATAGTAAATGTCCCAAACTTTCTATTCAATTTATTAAAAAGGATGTTTGCTAAATATATAAGGAAAAGTTATTTGTCCTCATTGTCTCATCATGGTTTGATTTGCCTATTAGTAAAGAGAAGTCTATCTATCCATTACCCTAAATTTTCTTGGGAAAGATTTCTTGAAGTTAATCTTGTTAATGAGGGGCCGATGAGTGTTGAACCAAAGAGAGAAGAAGAGGCATAGGTAGAAAATTTACAAATAGGGGAAGAAGAGGAAGCACCTGCAAGCTCTTCTCACCTAGAAGCTTCACCTACTTGTTGCCATGCAACTATTGAGGAGTAGCCAACTCTGAGCTCTACTGAACCTATTGAAAAACCTGCTAGTTCTCCCGCACCAACAGTCTCACCAATTTCAACCCCATTGCCAAAACATGTATTCTCATAGACTTTTAGCCATAAAAAGAAAAAGCTAAAATGAAAACTGTGGCTTGAAGCTTCTAGCTCACCACCCGCAGCACTTGAAACTACTTATGAAACCCCTTCTGTTTCAAAAGCCACCAAGAAAAGGAAATCATCCTCTTCCAGAGTTAAGAAGAAACAAGGAGCCCCTACTCAATCATGTAGGTGTTCAGCTCGCCTGAAGGAAAAAGAACTTTCAGGGGAACCTGAAAAGAGGAATGTAGTTGATATTGACACAAACTCTGAGAGGGAGCACGTGTTTGTTGATAGAGAGCAGAAAAATTTGGGTTATACACTTGTTCAAGAGTTTGATGCAGAGTATGAGGAGGAAGATATATGGATAGCCAGAAAAATTCATAAACCTCTCTTTGAAACTAAAGAACCCAATTTCTCAAACCCTCAACATGGACCTCAGGAAGAAGAGTTATTGTTTGACTCTAAAGACACAACAAAGGGTGATAAAGATGAGTTACAACTGGCAATGCAAAAAATTACAGAGTTGGAGAAGAAACTGAGGGATTATCAACAAAAAGAATCTAGGTTGAATGATAGGGTTAAAAAGTTAGAAGAGCAGTTACATGTATTCCAGAAACAGTGGTCAAGACTTGAACAATTGGCCATCATTGAGATAGATAGAGGAATTAAGAGCCTGTGCAACTAGAAGAGTAGTCTGTAGAACCTACTCCAGTTACCTTATTTTTAGTCACCTTACAATTGTGGAATGAAATAGATAAATTAATAAAGGAACAAGGTGAAATGAATGAGAAACATAGTAAGTAAATTGAGATGAATAATGTAGAAATAAAGAGGTTGAAATTCAAAGTAGATAGAATGGCAGACATGACTGTTCAGTTGATGAGGTGTAGGCCACCTGCCAAGGTTTATGCCCTCTATTTGCAAGAGCAATATCTAAGTTTCCAATTTAGCCAACTATACAATGATGCTCTTGTCTCCCTATTTACACCTGCCTTGTTTCTAATAACTTACCAAAGAGCTACCCCTAAATTGAAAAACCAACTGTGTGAATTCTACCTACATGAACTTGTCATTCCATATGACACTCACTGGAATCCCCTAGTTGTAACTGGGGATGTGCAATTGAAGGCCTTAGCCTCATTCATTCAAAATGAGCATAGGAGGGGAGAGTTACTACAACAGTATAATGAAAGAGAGAAGTCACTTCCTCTCAAATTGAGGGCATAATCTCCAAATCCCCTAAAGATAGTGGAGGAATGGGTGAACCTTATTGAACATCAAGAGGTAGAAAGTAAACCATTGGAATGTCGAGACATGGACTATCATAAAATTTAGGGAATTGGTAGAAAATATTGGTAAGGAAAATTTGGGTTTCTCACAAGGTAGATGGAAGGAATTGACACCGGCACTATAGAGAAAGAAGCCTCACTCAGTATTTAACTTGTTAGCCACAATCCATGGGGCAATGAGATATAAAAAATTAGCTAATGAGAATGAGATAACATGGTTACCACTAGTCTTCCATCCTCCTTTGCTACTTTATCCTGTTCCACATTGGATGGGGTAGAGGACTAATCAGGACGCAAAACAAGCTAGGTGGGACAAATTGGAAAAACAAGAGGGCTTCTACCTCAAATAGGATAGAGGGGTAGAGGAACCTATAGACTATGGAGAGATTTCTCTACAGTACAATCTAAGGCCTTGGTTGCTGGAGGACCAACAAGATGATTAGTGGGGGGGGTGTGATGAGACCATGATTTGTCTTGTTTTTATTGCTTTAATTACCTATTTATCAAAGACATTCCCAAACTTATATATATAATGTCTATGATTATCTTTAAGACACTAAAGCATGAAGATGGTATATAATATGTTGTTAATTAATGATGTGTGGATGATTGATTGTTCATGTAATATGTTAGTATTTTATGTTGATTTTAGTGATAGTGATGCATAAATACTATGTGGTGTACTAACTCCTCATGCAACAAGAGCATGGCTTCATATCATGTAGAACACTGGACAACCCGCAGCCGAAGGAGATGTTGATATCCACTGAAGATGATATAGGTACCTGCAACCAAAGGAAGAAGATCCAGAATTGAATGGGATGAGTCATCCATGACTCTATAATGGTTATCTTTCAATTAATGATGGAATCTTAAATTATGAAGGAATCTAGATTGTGTTCTATGTTCTGTTTCTAAGTCATTGATTATTCTTCATGTCTATTAGAGAGATAGAGTTGCATTAGGACTGTACTATCTATGTCGCCTTCATGTTAGTTAGTTTTCTATTTGGCATATGCTTTGTAATAAAGTCCTTTTCCTATAATGTGGGATAATGGGCATTTATGGCATCTATTGTCAAGTAGCTTTATTCATATAGACAATGTTGATCTTAGTTAGCTAGATTAGATTTTGCTTCATATAGATTGGACAGAGATATAGTATCAGATTTTGTTGTATCATTGTGACTTTGGCATTCAATAAAGGAATATGTGTTTTGAGTTATGTTAATGACCGTTTAGGGTAAAATTGGATTTTGTTAATCTTTTGTTGTTTAGATGTTAAAATCTGCCTCTCCACTAAACATTAAAGGATCTAGGGTCGAGCGACGAGCACTACCATACCCTAGAGTCACTTTTAGATGTACGGAAACTTGGATTAGGGATTTAATTATCAATTTTTCCTTCTCCTATGTCTAATTGACCATTAAAACCCTAATTATGCAAATACGGGAACAAATTAAGGAATTACAGAAAAATCTCTTGCAGACAGGAGTAAAATACCAAATTACAGAATACCTATTTTCAGGGTTCCAAGGTAGAATAGTCGAGGACACTGGAGTGGATGCCCAAGTCCAAGGTACTTGCTTTTTCAGGGAATCTGGACCTCCTTCAGACACTGATCAGCCCTGTAACTTCTATTTTTTGAAACCTGTCTGCGGAGGACACTGGAGCAAGCACCCTAGTCCTAGACATGCCCTTTTGTCCGTCTTTCCTTTAGATCTTGAATCCTTGATGTCTGTCTAGCCTTCTTGCAACTCCACTTTCCTGGATGTGACACCTGTAACTTGCAATCACAAGACTTGGTTTGGGGGTTGTGGTGTTTAGAGGTTTGCCTTAGTCAAACCTTGGAGGACACTTAAGTCTCTGAACATCGTTGTCAGATAAAGAGGGTGTGCCCTTGTGAGGCAGAGTCCAAAAACCAAAGGAATTGATAATGAAAACACAATATGATGTCAACTTGTAGTGAAGCTTTCATGGAGGAAGATGCTCTTCATGCCATGAAGGAATTGATGCTCAAATCTGCAGATATCAATACACAAAACACACAAGTCTACTCTTGCAACACAATAGAAAGCCTTGAATCGCCTTGAGAACACAATAGCTTGCTAGTAATCATCTAGTTTACAAATGAATGCCTACACATGCTTATATATGCATCTACAAGCACTCCTGCCATGAAATTAAAATTCAAACTTTACCGGGTCAGAAAAATAACCAAATAACGGTCATAAACCGACACCTGGAAATTGGGGCTGCCCCAAAATAAGGCAGGACTAGGGTGCGGGTGCCCAAGTCCTCCCCCTATTTTGGGCAGGGTACAGCTCAAGGGGTCCTCCTAGGTCCTATTTGCCAAGGAACCTAGGTATCATTCCATCGAGATGCCAAAATATGAACTAAAATGTCCTAAATGCATGCTAAAGACCCAGGAGCTAAACCTTATGAGGGAAAAGCCCCCAAAGGGATTTTTCCTGACGTTACATTGAGCCCCCACTTTAATGTATGTATATACGTGAGGCCAATCCATGTATTAAAGTAAGGTCACAAACACAACAAACACATCAAACACGGAGAAGACACGCCAATCACATAGAAGACAGTAACAGGCACGCAAAACATGGAGAAGACAGTTACAGTCACGCAGAACACAGAGCAAATAGCTAATGCATAGAAGACACATTTATGCATGGAAGACAGAAATGATATCTTTTCTTTTATTTTTCTCATATATATGAAATGCAAATGGAAGTACTAGAAAGTAAACAAACCTCCCATAATACAGGATGCACTACCCTAGGGCACAGGTCTCTGTATACATGGGGCAACACACACACAAAACCTCCCAAAATGCAAGAAGCACTACTTGAGGGCACTGGTCTCTGCATATGGGGCAACAAACACACCACACAAAACAAGCACGCCAAAACACACACACTTGAAGACACAGAGAAAACACAACAGATAAGCGATGGAGTGTACCTATTTCTAGGTCCAACACCATCTCAGTCACATTACAGGCACACACCGACGATTGGGCTTCACCACAACAATTGCTAAAAACATGCTTAAGGGTTGAGTTAGTCACAGATCCACTCCCCGCCTCCGCAGAGGACTTTTGAAAGTGACAGGATGATGCAATCTACTCTGAGAAATACACCATCCCTGCCTCCGCAGAGGGCTTAAGAAAAAAAGGACATGCTCAATATCCCACCTCCATAGAGGGATTACATGATTGATTGATTGATTGCAAACAAACTTAGGATGCATGATGCACTACACTGGGGCGCAAGTCTTTGCATTTGAGGTCAAACACATTGCTAACATCTATAACAGACAGCTTAGCTTATATGCCCCCACCTTAAGGTGGTTGATATCAGTTATCGATATCAAACACGTTAAGGTAGGAAGAAAACACACAAGGGAACACCAACTTTCGCAAAGCCCATGCCCCCCAGAGGTGACATGTACTTTATGATCACCAAATGTTCCCACAAACACATCCCTGCAAGAAACATGTTCGTGTCTACAACATCATGATAAACAACAACATCAATGCATATGATTAACCACACAAAGAGCCAAGGTTATACAACGAATTTGGAGTTTGAGGATAACCATAGGGCTATATCACAAAGCTCTCCGAATCGAGTACCGCCAAGGCTAGATTCAAAGGCAAACAAAGGTGCATAGAGCAACAATATTGTTAATGTTTGTAAATGCAACAGAAGCATCATCAAATTCACTACACGGAAAGCACGAGTGCTTCCACTAACTAAGTGTCGGATAAGATATACAAGCCCATCGTCATATTAGGAACTAAGTCTATTTGTTGATTTCTCTCGAAAGGGACACTAGGTCTGCATCAGTATAAATGTTTTTCATCATTCACCCACTAGATGGAAACACTAGAGGAAGGGAAATAATAAATAAGAGAGGAGAAACAAGTGTCTTAGGGACAGTCATGTAGGAGGGTCCCCCCAAGTCACCAACCACGACGCTATGTCTGTCAGACACAACACACAACAATAAAATCAGAGAGAGGCAATATAGAAGAATGATGATACAAATAGAAGAAGGTCACAATAGAGGCGGTCTCCTAGGATCCCAAACCTTACGAGAGAATCTGAGGTCATCCCAGGAGGCCTAAACAACACATAAGACATCACGGGGGAAGCACATCATGAGAGAGATAAAGGGTTAGAGATACTTACCTATAGGGCCCCTGTCGGGCTAGAGATTGTCTATAAGCAAATCGTCGTCATCATCGTCCCATTCCCTAATGATGGAGGATAGAGGGACATATGGTACCATAGCCAAATTCATATCTTGTTCATCATGTTGTTCATTGTTAGGATTGTCTTTGTTTGGTTGAATATTGGGATTAATGTTCTTTTGTTGAGAGGCAAGGTTTATAGCATATTCTTGTCTTCTTTTTCTTCTTTCTCTTTCTTTTCTATCTCTCTTTCTTCAACCACTTATCTCTTGTAAGACAGGGCCTTGCTCTTTCATAGGTTGTTGCAAATGAGAAGATGAAGCATCAGGATCAAACCTCTTTTGTCACGGTGGAACATTTTGTTGTTGACAACGATGTCCCGATCCTTGTAAGGATTTTAGGGGAGGAACCTCAGCATAGTGACCTTGTCCTTTCAGTCTAAAGTGCTCTTCACATGCGGGTTGTTTCTCTTTTGTCATTTCTTGTATAGGAATATTAAGTGTTTCAGTTTTATCCTATATTCAACTTGTAATGTGTTTTATGACCCAAAGGTCTATACTTGTTGCGAGGGACAGTGATTATACAACCATCCAGAGGGAATTTTAGACAATGGTGTATTGTTGAAGGGATAGCTTTCATTTCTTTTAGCCAAGGATCTCCCAATTTCATACGAAAAAGGTCAGAAACAGGGACAACATCAAACCATTGTTTAACATGTTTTCTAGAAAGCGTTACTAATAATAATATCTTTCCCAAAGGTTTGATAAAGGTTCCCATATGTGTCTTAATCATCATGCTTGAGAGGTCATAAGAACCTTACATTAGTTGATGTGAAAAGAGGAACTCCTCAGTGACAACATTAGTCATGCAATTAGGATCGATAAAAGTTTCATCCACAGGGTTTCCCATTATTTTCACAGTGATGTAAAGAGGTCCTTCTTTGTCTCCAGTTGTTCTATCATGAGGTGTAAAGACAATTTCAGGCTTAGGTGTTTTTCTTTTCATGTAAGGTCTAGGAGGGAACCTATTGTTGTTATTGTGATTAGAGGCCATGTTTATATGTTTAACTCAATGCCAAATCAGATTTTGAAAGCTTTTCAAAATTGGTGCAAAAGACAAGAGCAATAATAGCCTAAAATTCTTGATTTTTGTACTTTTTCGAATGCAAATGAATGACCTGAAGGGTGTTATGAGGATTTAAATCAAGGGCAGAAAATTATATGTCTGATATCAGTCCAAAACAGAAATAAGTTCACTCTCAACACACCCTTGATGGAAATCTAAGATAATGCCAAGTCGATTATAGCAAAAATATGTCGAAATAAACACTTTTTTCACCAAAATTTAATGCAAGAGAGCATATCAAAGGGTGTTCTGAGGAAAATGATGATGGAAAGAAAATAATATCAGTAATAATAGTCACTTTATGCAAAAATATCCAACACAACATGCTTTTAGTGCCACTTAAGGTAAAACCCTAGTGAAAATATAACAAAAATAGGTTATTTTTCACAGTTTTTCAACTCCAAGACCTAGCAAAGGAGGTGTTGTAAGAAATTTTAGGAGGGAAAGAAAATAATATCAATAATATCAGTCACCTTAATCCATAAAACTGGTCACAACACACTTGGAGTGCAAACTAGGTCAAACCCTAGGGCAAAAATTGTCAAAAAGTGTAGTTTTTCACTAAATTTTCACTACAAGAGCCCGTGAAAAGGGTGTTGTGAAGATTTTTATAAGGGGCAGAAAACTATTACCCTATTAACAACAAAATAATGTCAAAATATCTTTCACAACACACCTATGGTGCAATTTTATGAAGTCGATAAGGCCAAAATTAGTGAAAATCGTTGTTTTCGAAGCCCTAGGTTTGAGATTTTGGAACAAAATGCTATGAGAATGGCTTGAAGTCTAATTTTTGATATAAATTACATACTTTCAGATCTTAAAATGATTTTCAAGATTAATCATGCAAAATTCCCATGCAAATTTAATGAAAATGCACCAAAATTGCTAGTTTTGTTGAAATTTTAAATGCAAAAATGCAAATAATTTAAATTTAAATGCAAATTCACACTAAAATGCAAGACTACAGCCAAATAAAATTTTTAATGAGCCTCTAAAATGAGTAGAAAAATCTGATAAAAGATTTTGCCTACAAACCCTAGATTTTGGAATTACTAGGTTATATAAAATTAACAAAATTTCCACAAAACCCTAGCAATTAAATGATGAAAATGCAAAGCAAGATTTTAAATTTTTATATTTTTTTGTAGTTTATATCAGATTTGACGCAAAAATCATGAATTAGGAAATTTTAGGAAGAATTGACACAATTTAGTAAGCCCAACAATGCAATTTTTTTGTATTTTCCCAATTTTTCAATTTTTTTTGAAATTTTCTCAATGCAATAAATTAAATGCCTATATGAATGAATAGAATCACATCAAATCTGTAGATAAATACTCAAAAAGTTGCAATTTAAGTTCAACAACACGGGTTGACCAAAATGTTTAGGGTAAAATTAGATTTTGTTAATCTTTTGTTGTCTAGATGTTAAAATCCGCCTCTCCACTAAACATTGAAGGATCTAGGGTCGAGCGATGAGCACTACCATACCCTAGAGTCACTTTCAGATGTAGGAAAACTTGGATTAGGGAATTAATTATCAATTTTTCCTTCTCCTATGTCTAATTGACCATTAAAACCCTAATTATGCAAATATGACAACAAATTAATAAATTATGGAAAAAGCTCTTGCAGACGGGAGTAAAATACCAAATTACAAAATACATGTTTTCAGGGTTCCGAGGCAAAACAGTCAAGGACACTGGAGCAGGTGCCCAAGTCCAAGGTACCTAATTTTTTGGGGAATCTGGACCTCCTTCAGACACTGATCAGCCCTGTAACTTCTATTTTCTGAAACTTGTATGCAGAAGACACTGGAGAGAGCGCCCTATTCTAGGAAATGCTCTTTTGTCCATCTTTTCTTCAGATCCTGAATCCTTGATGTCTGTCCAACCTTCCTACAACTCCACTTTTCCTGGATGTGACACCTGTAACCTACAATCACAAGACTTGGTTTGGGGGTTGTGGTGTTTAGAGGTTTGCCTCAGTCAAACCCCAGAGGACACTTAAGTCTCTGAACACTGTTGTCAGATAAAGAGGGCGTGCCCTTGTGAGGCAAAGGCCAAAAACCAAAGGAATTGATAATGAAAACACAATATGATGTCACCTTGTAGTGAAGCTTTCATGGAGGAAGACACTCTTCATTCCATGAAAGAATTGATGCTCAAATCTATAGATATCAATACACAAAACACACAAGTCTGCTCTTGCAACACAATAGAAAGCCTTGAATCACATTGAGAACACAATAGCTTGCTAGTAATCATCTAGTTTATGAATGAATGCCTACACATGCTTATATATGCATCTACAAGCACTCCCACCAAGAAATTAAAATTCAAACTTTACCGTGTCGACAAAATAACCAAATAATGGTCATAAACTGACACCCAGAAATTGGGGATGCCCCAAAATAGGGCAGGACTAGGGTACGGGCGCCCAAGTCCTCCCCCCTATTTTGGGTAGGGTATAGCTCAAGGGCTCCTCCTAGGTCCTATTTGCCAAGGAACCTAGGTCTCATTCCACCAAGATGCCAAAATATGAACTAAAATGTCCTAAATGCATGCTAAAGACTTGGGAGCTAAACCTTATGAGGGAAAAGCCCCCAAGGGGACATTTTCTGACGTTATAATGACTACAAAGATTCAATAGAGATTTAGCTAGATCTTGTGGGATCACAGTCACTCAAGCCGGCCACTTGAGGTATTGTGTCTCTCCACTTTTTCATGTGTTCAGTTTATAAATTGTATGTTTATATATATATGTGTGTGATTAATGTATGTTGTTATGAGTAATGTGAAATAGTTTAACTTTGATAATTTATGTTATCGACTCCATTGAGTCAAGGTGATCATCGAATGGACCAATTTTTAGTTACTCTCTTATATAGAAGTTACAGAGAATCATTTGATTACTGCCATGTTAGATAAACATAATTATTTTCCATTATTCTTGTTTACTTAGAGTATTGTATTTACTTTATTTTGTTCCCTTACACAACCTTTAGAATAAAACTCTAGAATCCTTAATTGTACACACAGTACAGACATCATCCAAGAAGAATATGATTCCCTAGTTTGACAATGTAAATGTAGCACGTTATATAACCAGTAGATTGCTTGATATAGGATCTATTGGTCCATTGAGTAGTGTGCATGCCCTTTCTACATCAATGTATTGGTTAATAATGGATTTCAACAGATGCAAGATCAAATGATGATGCAAATGCAAGATAAAATGATAATGCATATGCAAGATAAAATGATGATGCAGATGCAAGATAAAATGACAATGTAGATGCAAGATAAAATGATGATGCAAATGCAAGATAAAATGATGATGCAAATGCAAGATAAAATGATCATGCACATAAGCAAACATATGTCATTGGGTGCCATGATATGGATGACCATGATTTTGTTGTGACAACATGTTGCAAGGATTGATACAAATGCAAGTAAAATGATAACACACACACAAGCAAGCAAGCAATAATGCACAAAACCACACAAAGACAAACAATGTGTTGCCCTTGCCCAGTTAAAAACTGATGATTTATTGATTAATTGGATAAGGATAGTGTTGTCATTGCAGGGAATGATATATCCCTAGAACAACACAAGGATAGGGAATGATATATCCCAAAGACGATGATTGATGATGATTGATTGATTAGGTTGACACCAAGGTAAGAAACAAAACTGAGGTATACTTTTAGATGATTTGGCTAGATTGTTTGACTAGATTGACATGGATTAAGGATGGCTTGAATTTGATTTATTGCTTGGATTTTTGTATGTTTTGATTTTTTTTTGATTTTTTGACATGTTTTGATTTTTTGGATTTCGGTGTTTTTGTTATGGGATGGTTGTATGGTATTGGATGGTTGAAGGAGTGGTGCACAAAGTTTGGGAAGGCAATAGATAATTTTTAAAGTTTGTAAAAAGATTTAAAAATTCGCACAACACTGATTCACCCCCCCTCTTAGTGTTGTCCTTAACTCCTACAGATATCACATATCCTATCTTACACCTTCAACGTAATAAGCACATAACTTTGTCAAACACATAAACAAAACTCATGAGTAAAACTTACAACCACAGAGAGAAGATAAATATGAGTCAAGACACAAGAATTGCATGAGTGGAAAACCATCCAAGGGTAGAAAAACCACTCCAGAACTGCCTCATTGGCTTAAATGAAAAATCTTCTTACAAATGTCTCACTGACATACATAGAGTTCTCATTGACCACGGTCTCACTGACCACAAGCTTCTCTAGCATAGAAAGGTCTCACTGACCACAAGCCTCACTGGCATACTGTGCCTCACTGGCAAACCAAATCACCAACAAATGTAATAAGCAAATCAGAGGGATACTCTGTTTCCATTCAATACAAAACATATGTCTGTCAAATACCCATTCTATTCAATCTGACATCCAGATACACTCAATAATCCTTTATTCTGATCCAACCAACACCACACAAATCAATCCACCTGCGAAGCCTATTAATATGAAAAGACTTTCCACATTCTGTATCAACATTCTCATCTTCTCTCAATGAAGAACCTACAAAACAAAAACTTTTCACCTTCTCTCTGCAAAATCAATCTCTTGTAATAAAAAATTATCTCTCTGTCCATTTTAGAGCCCTTTCAAATTCTTTGACATTTCAAATTATCCCTTGCAAAAATATGTAAATCTTCTTCAAAAATTTTGAAACTTTTCACTTTCTCTGCATAGACAATTCATCTAAAACAATAATTAAAGTCATATAAAAATCTTTAATTGAAATAAGATATTTCAATTTGCTCTTGAAAGAGAAAATAAAATCTCTTTCTAATCTGATCTCCATGTGCAAGAAGACAAACTCCTTCATTGAAGCCATTGAATCCTGCATAAAAATATATTCTCTGTATAAACAAAATCTCTTTATATTCCTTCAAAGATGACTCTTCAATCTCTTCAATCTGCATAAATAACTTCACTAATCTGCAATATAATCATTTGATGTTTTTATATTCTCTGTCAAAGCAATCCTCTCAAAATCAATCTCCAATTTCTCCATAAATATTTGCTTTAGAAAAGAAAATCTCCTCAAATTCTTCTCTGCAAACAACCTCTTTATTTTCTCAAGAAAACAAAAAAAAATTGTTCATCTTCTGTGCAAAAATATTTTCTCCTTGCATCATTATTATCCTGTTCTTTTTGAAAATCTTCTTCTCTGCAATTTTTCATAAAAATCTTTACTAAATTCTTCAATAGTTTTCTAAAAAAATTGCTTTTAAAAAGCAATAACCATCTCCTTTTAAAAACTCATAAACTTCCTAATTTGAATTCATGCTTTTTTTAAAAAATAGAAATTTTATAAGTTTCTAAATTTTAGAAACAAAAACCATTTATGGCTACTTAATACTCCCTTAAAAAACAACTTTTCAAGCTCCAAAAGAAATTCAATGCATTTTATAAATACCAAAAAAAAACTCCATTAAATCGGGCTTCAAAAGAACTTAATGCCTTACATATCGGGCTCTTCATATATCAAAACATTTTCAATGCTACACAAACGATGCTCTCCACATATGAATGACCGAAGTTATTGGAAAAAAGGGGGCCGATAAAGATTAGGTTAAATATTTAGAAAAAGTAAAATCAAAGCCAATTGAAATGGCTTGTTTGCACCCCACAACGAATGCCTTTTTCTTTAAATCAAGCTCCCCTTCGATGCATTCCAAAAAAAAACATGCTCTCCTTTCAAATTAGGTGGTCTTTTAGTAGTCTTCAAATGAAATTCAAACTTAAACCGCTCCACCCATATACTTTCTTATGAATCTTAAAGCAATCGATGTTCCTTGATCACCGGTAACGCTAGGAGAAAGGGGCCGGTTTAGAATGTTTTACCAACACATTAGAAGGTCACATTAAGTGACTTAACCTGCAAGCTCAGGTCATCTCTTAAATATAACATAAAAAGTGATGTTTGTTTCAAAAGAGATTTTTTGAAGACTTAATATATTTTGAAGCTAAAGTTTTAAAGAATTTTGCCTCCTTATAATATAAGCCCTAGTCTTGTAAGAAACCATAAGATACTCAAAGATAACTTTGAACATCAACCTACCACTTCTGATCTTGTATAAGATGATGATGATGATAGACAACCTTGTCATGAACTCGATGAACAACAACCTCCTTCAACTTCATCAAACTATATCTATATCATTAGAAGGTCACTTGCAATAAACTAACTGTCATGAATGATCAACATCCATCTGATCAACCCTCAATAATAGACTCATCAACCACTTTATATGAAGTATGGAGCAACCTCATAAAGATTCTAACTTGAATACTATGACGACTTGTCAACAACACAATACACATCCATTAACATTCTATCAACTCTAGCATAGCAACAACACACAAGATGATAGACTCCTGATGATGTACTCCTGCAACAACTTCACACATCTCTTGAAGATATGCACTAATCAAGCCAAACCAACTAACAACACTTATTCTGTCCAAATGAACAACCCCTGAATGATCTTCCTAATAGAGTGAACAATGTGAGAGACATGATCTTGAACAACATGTGTCAATAGTGCAGGCCACCCTGATGGATGCATACTAACTCAACTGATAGATCACTTCAAACAAAGATCATCATTGTTCCAACCTTGATAACCAAGCGTTCACATTTACCAAGCTCTTGATTAGTGACCTTCAGATGTTTACTAAGATCAACCCAAGATCCTGCAATACCTTTTTGACATCAATGACAATCTGACACCATCAATATCATCATACATGTAAGGTCATGAAATGCACAGGCATGTGAAGCTCAAAAGGATGAATTTAGATGCACCCCAAACCACAAATAGTTAACAAGGAAACCTATCTCTAAAGCAAAGGCATAATTTGTTACCCCTCGGTTTATGACAAGGATGGAAACATGAGATGGATGTGATGGGATAGGATAGACAACCAAGACGTGGAACAGAGATGGGAAAATACAAAAAGGATCAAAGGATAACGGGTGATGGAATACAATGGCCTAGAACTAAAATGGGAGGATGGAGACATGAAATAGATGTTACCTAAAGGATAACGAGATCTAGCTATTACACATGATGCTTGTGAGTTGGTTTTCACTATGGTACTTATCCAAGGTGCCACAAAAGGGGTTTTCACCATTGGATGAATAATTTCTCTTTGCTATTTTGATTTTGATTTTTTTTTGACAAGTGGAATATTTTGGAAAACTAAGCATGAACTTGTTGGAGCTGGTGGATGTGGAAAGGTTCATTTTATTCTTGATCATCTGGAGTAGCTAAGTGATAAGCACCTAAACCAAGTTTAAGAATCTTTGTTTCAAGGACAATACCACTAGTAGGGGCACCACATATACCATCATGTATCTCCTTGAGTTAAAGATTAGCCTCTTATGTGTTTAGGCAACATAAATGGGAAGCATCATACCCTTTTGGGTGAATGACTTTAGTAGGTGAAGTGGAGTTAGAGACATGGTGGGAAATGGACTTATGGTGATTGTGAGATGAGCGGGGTGGAGGTATGTGATCATGTAAGGTGGTGGAAGTGGCCTGGAATGGAGGTGATGAGGGGCCAACAATCTCATTTTTATGGAGCTACTTTGGATTTGCTTTTATGCTCAAATGGAGTTGCTTTTCTTCTACTAAATGATCTTGTGATGCTAGGGGCAAGGTAAATTTATCTTTGACTCTTGATACCCCAAGGATAAACATAGTATTATTTTTCTCTTTGAAGTCCAATGCTTTATTATTCTTTTGCTTTTTGGATTTTGTATTTGTAGGACTAAGGAGCTCACCATTTTCTCCATTATTTTGACAAGTAATGTGAGAGATGGCATTTTATTAATCTTGTGAAGGGGAAGTAGGATATGGTGATGAGGGTTCAATGGAAAAGATGGTGGTGTCATGGAAGAGGCATGAAATATTGAGGTCTTCAGTAGAGGCATTAATAGTCCCATCGACGATACTTTCAACAACATTAGATGATTCACCTTGACTTGTAGAGGGAGCATGAGTATCTTTGATTTCCACACTAGAAGAAATGTATCCTAATCCATAAGAATGTAGCTCATATTCTCCACAAACTTTATCAATGATCTTGACCTTGGTAACTTTAGGATCTTGGGCAGATGAGAAAGTGGAAGTAAGGTCATTGGGATTGATATAAGATGTGAAAGTGATGACCTTATCTTTAGTGGAGATATCATTAATAGGACAAATATTATCTTTACGATAAGCAACTTCTATATATCAACAATATTCAAAGGGCTGGGGATCTGCATAGATAGTAACTTCTTCACCATTTTGAGGGAACTTCAAGCATTGATGATAGGTGGAAGGGATAGCTTGCATAGCATGGATCCATGGGAGACCAAGTAGGATGTTATATGGAATATCAAGATCAAGGACTTGACATGTGGTGTGTTGTATAACTGGTCCCACTTGTATGGGAATACATATAGTTTCTTTGGATTCTCTCTTGGCATCATCATAGCCTTTGATAGTAAAAGTACAAGGTTTAAAGTCAGTTGTTGAATATCCTAATTATTTTATTAATCTCAAGGTACATAAATTCAAACTAGAGTTGTTATCCAAAAGGACATGCTTTACATGTTGGCTAAAGGTGAGGTGGTAAGTGGAGGATAAGTGACCCACAAGGGCTTGGAATTGATCAAGATAGATAGTATGTGGAGCTTGGGATTCTTGTAAAGCTTTATCCAATATAGCTTTGTCGATAGGGGAGTCTCTAAGGAGATCCAAGATGGATATTTGTGTAGTCTATTCTTCCCAATATGGTTTACAATATTGTAATGGGAAGGTTGGGATGATGAAGAAGACGGAGGTTGAGGGATAGTGATCATTTCATGTCTTGTTGTAACAACACAATTAGGAGATGGGATTTTTATGGTAATAATGACAATAGATGAGGGATCATGATCAATACGCCCTACAACAAAGTCATAGTTGTAAGAGGTCTTATTATAGCATACATTGTTGGTGTGATTATTTTAGGTTTGGTTTGAAGTGGAAGGAGAGGACAAAGTGGATTTATCATGCTTTGGAAAAGGATCCTGGTAAAAACCCAATTTGTCATTGGATGAGGAGTTGGGAGTTACTTCTAATTTTCCTTGATCAATAAGATCTTGAATGTAATTTTTGAGCCTCATACACTTGTTTGTAGGATGTTTGCGGACATGATGATAACTACAATAATTCTTCTCATTGTACTATGCAGGTTTAGGCTCATTATCACCATATGGTCTAGTCAAAGGCAATGCAATCATATTATCTTGCATCAACTTCTGAAATACCATTTCAATGGGTTCCCCCAAGTCAGTAAAGTGACGTCTTGGATTGGAGGGTGGCCTAAATTATCTCTCAAAAAGGGAAATGGTATTAATATTAAGGACGGTTTGCACATTGGGTTGAGAAGGCTGCATTGTTTGAATGTGCCTTGAATCCATGACTCCATCACTAACCACATGTTTATTCTTAGCCCAAGGTTTAGATTTGTCATTCATTTGATTATTGTCCTTGGTATAGGTCTTGAGTAAACCTTTAGTGATGAGGACTTTTTCAATATTAACACCTTTCTCAATGATCTCATCGAAGGTGAAAAGACAATGGATTTGGAGATGAAATACCATTTCTTCATTAAGGTTTTGGATGAAAATATTGACTAATTATTTTTTAGGGATTGCCCATGGATTCAAATTGCAGGCCCTCTCGATCTTTGTAGGTAAGAATCAAATCTTTCTTCATTTTGTTGTTTGGTATTTTAAATCTCTACTATTGTAAGTTCATGTTCAACATTATAGGAGAAATGGGACATAAATATTTTGGCTAGTTGAGGGAATTTTGTGACGACATCGAGAGTGAGATGATGAAACCAATATAAGGCTTGTTTGGCCAAACTTAGTGGAAAAAGTTTCAATAGGTAAGCATCATAATGAGAAAATTCTTGACAAGCCATGAAAATTGTTTAATGTGGTCATGAGGATCTCCCTTTTCCTTGTATTTTTCAAACTTAGGAACTTCAAAGTTCGGGAGAAAAGAAGTCATCATAATGGATTGTTCAAGAGGATAGGGACCAAAATCCTCAAACTTAAAATATTTGCGTTGAGTGTTAGTTTGCATTCCTTGGACTTCATTCTCTAGCTTTTGCATCTTATGTTCCAAAGGATTCACAAGGGGTGGAATTTGATATGACACCATGGGACGAGTAGTCGAAGGATTAGTTTGGTAGGTAGCATGTGATGAGATGAGCAGAGAAGTGTTTGAATAGATGGGTTGATGACTTTGGGGTATTGACATGGTAGATTGATATGACTAATGAATGGGGTATGATGACATGATCACATGATGGGAGATAGGTTGCAAAGGGATTGATTAGGATAGAATGTGAGATGCAGATATAATAACAAGTGTTTGTTGAGGAATGTAAGGAGATGGAAATGAGGTTTGCAATGGAATGGAAAGTGTATGGATATGTTGATGATATGTCTTAGGTGGGTTGGAGGTCTATGGTATTTGAGGGGTGTCAATGTCATTTTGTGATGAGGAACTAGGATAATTAGGCTCTTGTGGTTTTGTTGAATTATCTCCATGAAGTTTCATGACCAAATCCTTATGTCCTTTGATGAAATCTACGAATGTGGGTGAAAGATCAGTTTGATCAAAATCATGTTCATGCTCACTTGTTTTATTAGATTCAGGTATCACAATTTGAAGCATCATAGGTTGAGTTTCTTCATTTCCAAGAGTTGTCATAAAACCAAGTGAATATCTAATTTGATCATCATACAAATTTGCAGGATGAAATGGATTGGGTAGATTGTCTTGGTTATAATCCATGATTTTCTTGACTTGTGACTAAGTTATTGATGTAGAAGCATCTGAGCGAATAGGCAATTTGCATCACCCAAAAACATTTCCAATTTTGTTTGATTTTTCATAATGTTTTTGTTGTTTCTGTTTGATCGATTTCGGTTCATTTTTGGGTTTTGTCATGTTCAACAGGTAGCTTCATTGATCAATTGTTGCCATTAATCTCTCTTTAGTTTAATGGTTTAGTTTGGAGTATGGATGGACCTTCATAGTCATTTGGTTGAAGGTAGAGTCTCCTTGTTGTTATTTGTTTGACAAAATACCACCAAGTGGTGGATGCACAGAGTTATGTGTTTTGGTTTGGGAATCTTTTCTTTCTCACCATTGGTTTACATTTAATCATTTCTTGTCATTGGCTAAAAGTTTGTAATGTGGATGATTTGTCGATGGATTATATGAGCCCAACTCTTCATGAGTTCTAAATGAGCCTCTATAAGTGTGTGAATAGTTATAAAGGTTGATTCCAAAGAGAAATATACTCCCTTGTTGTTCGCTGCTAGGTTTCAACTAAAAGTGGAGGCAATTTGCATTTCGTGGGAGGCTAAATTTGCCAACACTAGTGATGGTATTCTGCTATCTATGCCAAGTCATTTTAGAGGAGTCCATTCAATTGGAGGTTAACTTCTTTCCAATCAGTGCAATCTAAAATATAATACCAATTTACTAAACGTTGAAGTCAATGATACAACAATCAATGTTGAGTTATCCTTTGCTTGCCTTGGTTAGCCTCAACTTGGAAGTTATGATTGGGAGTTTAATACAACATCAAAGATGTAATTCCTTTGGTGAGGTATCTCCCTAGCTCTATAAGTTGAATGAACTTGTGACCTTTAAATTTTCATCCTCACAGTAATATAAAAACCAACAAATGGCTCAGAAGAGGGGTTTAGCTGCCAAGAAAACTAAAAAAATAATACAAGTGTATTGCACAGGGTTTCGACCAGAGGAGAGTCAACTAAATGGAAAAGAAGAGAGTAAATAGAGGAATGGTCTTGTGTTGTAGGGAATAGGCAATGTGAATGAAGAAGATCAATGGTGCCATCTATTGCAAGTATGTGCTAATCGGTGTTGTCATTGATGTCAACATGTTTGTGTTGTCATTAGTGTCAACTGTATCTTCTAATGTTTCTGTGGTTGGTTGATTGAGTTATTATGTCAAGGTGATTTGAATGGCTTATAGAAGTACTAATTCTGTTAGTATGTTGCCCTTGTTGTTAGATTTCCAAGTGCTTTTGAGAAAATTTATTCTTAGAAGGAAATAGTGTGTTGCAGAATTGTTATGGCTTGCAGAATTGTACCAGTATTTTGCTCCGCATTTCTCCACTGTTGAAAATATGTTTATGCGGTTTGGAGGTAATGTTCAAGGATGTTCAAAGTTTCTATGTTTAACATTTGATGTGTTGATTCAATGTACAGAGAAAGTTGTGTTCACCAAAGTGAGGACAGTGTTCCTAAGTTATGTAGAGGTGACTATGAGAAAATGTTTTACTCCGCATTCCTCCATAGTTGTGTTTCTTGGTTCATGGTTTTGGATTTATGTTTGTAATGCATATATATTTCTTCATTCCAAGTGGTTTGTAGTTTGGTGCTCCGCAAGCTATCTTTCTTAAGTTGTAGTTGCTGTCAGTGCACTTCAATTGTTCCAATGTGAAGATTCTTTAAGTGAGAGTTGTTGAAGTTGTTGCAGAAGGTTTTGTTGGTTTCAAGGTGCTTGTGTGTGTTCCTAGATCATGCTTGTGCTTGGTGTTTTCTCTGCAAGTTTTATTTTTGATCTTGTTGAAGCGTGTGCCTAAAGATCCTTGTGTTAGGACTAGTTTTGGCCGACATGGTTGTTAACAGTAATTACAGATGTGCTCCATGGATTGAGGAAGTGTGTTGAAGCATGTGAGGATGTTTTTAGGTCCAAGATAAGCTGTGAAATGTTTTACTTTCATTCCTTTGCTCCATGAGAATTTTTAGGTCCAGATATAATTTGAATTTTGTATGGTTGCCAACCTTGGAGATTGTTTCAAAGGTTGTAGAGTGTATTGCTGAATTTAGTGAATGTTTTAAGGTTGATGTTGATATAAATAAGTGTACATGATTCGTGTGTACATGTGGATGTGTGAGGATGTGATGCTTGTATTGTGAATTCAAATTAGAGGTAGTAAGGACTTTCATGTGGTAGAGAATCTAATGCAGTAAGCATAAGTCGTTTATAATTTTTCAGAGAGGCTGTGAAGGTGATGTTTGTTGTTCTTCAATGGAACTAAACTCAGGCATGTGGTAGATGCTATTATATTAGTTGAAGGCAGTGAGCCACCTCTTTTATTCTTTCTTCTTCTTTTAGGCAGTGAGCCTCTTGTAATTCTGTATTGCTACTACTTTATATTGTGAGCTAAACCTCATTGTGGTTTTTCCCTTTTAGGGTTTTCTACATTAAAATTTGGTGCTCTTGTGCATGGTGTTGATGTGTTTTAGTTTATGTTACATGCATTTCATGTTTAATCTTCATAATAGATTAAGGGTTTAAGTGAACTATTGTGGATGTGATTATGTTTATGAGGGTTTGAAATTTTTGATACATTTGATTCGCCCCCCTCTCAGTTGTCTTATGCATTCAACACCATCGTAGTGAATGATCTGGGCAAGGATAAATGTGGTGTTAGTTGGAACACAATCCATTTGCAATTGCTTCATATCAGACTCTGTAATTGAACACTTGAATTACTGCCTATGAATAATAAGAATTAAAGTCTGATAACTTTGAATGGAGTGATTTCCCATGACTTGTGTGATATCTTGAATAAAATAAATGGTGATTATGAATAAGTTGAATTCCTATAGCTATTATAGCTAGATTTACATTGTCAAAGATTAAATGAATTGATGTGTTTTATGATTGAACTATGTGTATGCTGTGAGAATTATTAGTCTCATAAGACCCCTGATTCTTGGCTGCATTAAGTGGTATCAGAGTAGGTTTAGCTTTGTGTTGGAGGAAGAACCATAAGGGGTTTGTTGTGGGTGTGTGGGAGGACAACGAGACCCACAATTGTAGAGGGTTGTGGACATGTTGTAAAGAGGGTGGGGTGGACGAAGAGGGCCACAGAATGGATGATGGAATGCTGACCATGAGGTATTCAAGGAAGTTATGAGAGGCCTCAAAGCTAGATTAGTAGCAAGATTAGAGGTAATAGAAGTGACACAACGAAGAGGAATTCTCGTAGTAGATATCAACGATGATGAGGCTGAAGATGAAGCACCAAAAATTGACTTGGAAGATGATGATAGAGATGAAGTGGAAGAGAAATTTTTGAGAGCAATGGCTAAACTTTGCAACAAGTCTAAATTGGACCCCCTAGTTTCAATGACAATTTGAATCCGGAAGAATTAGTGGACTAGATATCAAAAATGGAAAAGTATTTTGATTTAGATTCAATTAAGGACCTAAAAAAGGTGAAGTACACCGAGACAAAGTTGAAGGGACACGTCTCCTTATGGTGGGACAATGTGTAGATTGAAAGACAATGAAGAGGTAAAGAGAAAATCAAATCATGGGAGAGAATGGCGACAAAGTTAAAGACAAAATTTCTGCCTATGGATTATCAAATCAGCCTATTCAAAAGGCTGCAAAACATGAAACAAAGAGAGAATAATGTACAAGAGTACACCGAGGAGTTTTATAGGTTGAGCATCTAGGTAGGGCATGTGGATGATGATGCCAAAAAAGTATCAAGGTGTGTGAATAGCCTACATAATTCAATTCAAGATGAAATGAGCACACTCTGAGTAACTAGTGTAGAAGAGGCATACCAATATGCCCTGAAAGCAAAGGAGAAACTTGTACGAAAACAACAAAATGATTCCCATGGTAGAGGCAGATTTTCGAGAGGAAGAGGAAAAACTAGCAATGGTAGAGGTTACCAAAGCAAGCAAGATGAAGCAAGTACATCTCACATGAGTATGCAAGAAAACAAGGGAAGAGGAGATTATTGTCGTGGTAGAGGATACTTTGGAAGAGGTAGAGGAAGATGATTTGGAGGTACATGCTTTCAATGTGGAGAGATGGGTCATAGGGCATTTGAATGCCCACAAATACAATAGAGTAGTGGCAAAGGGAAGGAAGCAAGAGTTCATGTAGTGCAGGTTGAAAGTGAGAGCATGGATGCACTGAATTACGGAGAGGGTCCCGAAGATGGAGAGTCCCTAATGCTGTGAAGGATTTTGTTAAATCTCAAAAAGGAGAAACCAGAACCAATTCAAGATAAGAAATCTATTTAGAACAAGGTGCAAGGCAGGTGGAAAGTGTTGCAAATTCATAGTGGATAGTGGTTGACAAGGGTCATTGTACCTTGGCATTTAATCATGTTTTTCATGTGTCGAGTCTAGGGTTGTGTCTTAGGCTGTTTGCAATAAGGAACTTCATAGCCAACATTCATTTAACTAATCATATTGATTTGACTATCCTAAGGGATTAATGCTGCTAATTATCTACTGTGAAATGAAATTCTGAGAACACCAAAATAATGCTAAAACAGGAGATTGCTGAAAAGAATCTATTCTAATTTACACAAAGCTTGAAATATGAATTTATCAAAAAATAACTATTAAATAGTAATTGACCTATGGAAGTAGGAAAATTATACTTCTAATGAAAACTGTAAATGAGACAATGAAGCAAAGATACTAGCCTCTTGTCTATTGGTGAGAGTGGGCCCTTGCTCCACACCTTCAGAACTGAAGGCTAAACAAGAAAATTAGAATAGAAATGCAATAACACAATATTCCTTTAATCCAATCTCATCAAAGTAAATTGTATTCAAAAGTACATGCTCTGTTCTTAAAATGAAATTACAATAAAACCAATAGAAAAAATCCATATATCTTCTATTGTTCCTATCTAAACATATATTAGTCCAAGCGACAAGATATATTTTGGAACTAACTGTTCTATCCATCAGTTCATCTTTGAGATACAACCAATCTCTTATTCTAAACTAAGACATACAACTTGTCCAACTAAAAAGTATAATCATGCAAACTTGAAAAAGGCATTAGTGGTACTGAAGTTCCACTAAATCTAGAGTTTTAACTTAAACAACAATGGGCAGCGAGGCCCTGAAATAGAGGTTTTAAACAAGTCTTTGAAACTCATGCAATAACAAATAAAAAGTGGGTCAGACCCCTAGTAGACAACTGGAGTCTTCACTAGAACACTTAGGTGCTGGATGAGTAGACTCCATAGCACTATAGTCACCTCTGGAGATGTAGGTTGCCAGCAACGCTAGAGACTCTATACTGTTACCAATAGCTCCGGAGATTGTGTGCTATTGCGAGAAGCTCTGGAGATGCATCCATGAATCCACTGAGGCATGGATCCAGAGATCACCACCTCCTTTTCTCTCCTGCTCCTTCTTCAAAAATCCTCCAACACTTTGGAAAACATTGGAGTCCAATGTAGTGTTCTCCATATCTAGCTCCAGAGATAATTATGACTTCCTCCGAAGATCTTCAAAATTGCTTTTTGCCTATGTAGCTATACCTGTGAACCCAAAAAGAGATTTTTCTACACAATTTCATTAATTTACTACAACATAAGTCCTTTCACTAAAAATAATAATCTTCAGTAATTCATCTCTCATTAGTATAATTAAAACAAGACTTTATAGTTTCTATAGTGCAGAATACTAGGACAGACATAATGGAAAGATAGAAAAAGGGAGTAAAAAGGTATGTTTTTTTGAGTGCTACTCGACACTCATCAGTGGTAGCATGGAAAACATTGTATCCAAAGAAATGGTGGAGAAGCTGAAATTGAAAAGATTAAAACATTCCAGCCCATACCAAATTTCATGGTTGCAAAAAGATCATAGTTTGATGGTACATGAACAATGCATTGTGAGTTTTCAAATTGGGAATTATATGGATTAAATCATATGTGATGTGATGCCAATGGATGAATTCCATCTACTTTTGGGAAGGCCTTGGCAATTTGATGGAAGAGTTGTTCATGACAGATGGACAAACACATACCAAATCAAGAAATATGGAAAAAAGTACACATTTAATCCCATAAAAGATAGGGAAGAAGAAGTGGAGAACAACTCCAAGGTTTTTTTTGCTTCCAAAAAATAGTTTTTGAACGACTTGAAAAGAGGGGGAAAATGTTTTGCCATCGTTCCAAATCTCACAACAATTGGAACACCAAAGGAAAATGAAGAGATACCAATGGAAGTTCAAACAGTTTTGGAAGAATTTGTTGACATATTGATGGAGTTGCTTGATGAATTGCCACCAATGAGGATCATAATCCGCTGCATGGATTTGATTCTCAGTGCAAGTTTACCCAAGAAGCAACCGTATAGAATGATGCCTATGGAGAATGAGGAAATAAATAGGCAAGTACAAGAGTTGCTAGATAAGGGGCTAATTAGGGAGAGTTTGAGTCCATGTGTTGTCCCAGCAGTGTTGACACCAAAGAGAGGTGGAGAATAGAAGATGTGTATGGACTCAAGAGCCATAAACAAGACAACCATCAAATATCAAGTTCTCCTGCTGCAAATGGATGATATGATGGATTGTTTGAGTGGAGCCAAGTACTTCACCAAAATTTATTTGAAGAGTGGATACCATCAAATAAGGATAAGTGAGGGGGATGAATGGAAGACTACCTTCAAGATGAAGGATGGATTATACGAAGGGATGGTGATGCCATTTGGTTTGATGAATGCACCAAGAACCGTCACAAGGTTGATGAATGAAGTGTAGAAGCCATACCTTGGTAAGTTTGTCATTTTGTATTTGGATGATATTTTGATCTTTAGCAAAATAAAAGAACATTTGCAGCATGTTAGAGTAGTTTTTCAAAGGATCAAAGAAGAGAATTTGTTAGTGAATGTGAAAAATTGCAACTTCATGAAAGAGGAGTTAGTGTACTTAGGTTTTGTCGTTTCTAGAAGTGGGCTAAAAATGGATCTAGAAAAAAGTGAGGGTGATTGTGGATTGACCTTCTCCAAAGAGCATGTTTGAAGCAAGAAGCTTCCATGGATTAGAGAGCTTCTATAGGAAGTTCATCCAAAATTTTAGCAGGATTTGTGCTCCTATTACAGAAAATATGAAGGGTAATAGGAAGGAATTTGTTTGGACAATAGGAACAGAGGGAAGTTTCAAGTTTTTTAAGACAAAAGTGATAGAACAACTTGTGCTAGCACTCCCTAATTTTGGAAAAGTATTCCAAGTTGATTGTGATGCAAGTGGGATAGTGATTGGAGGAGTCTTGAGTCAAGAGGGTAGAACAATAGCATATTTTAGAGAGAAATTGAATGGAGTCAAAAGAAAATACTTCGTGTATGACCAAGAGTTTTATGCCATTGTACAAGAACTTAAGAAGTGGTGACACTACTTGCTATCGAACGAATTTGTTTTGTACACTGACCATCATGCATTGTAGTTTATAAACAACCAAGGTAAGCTAAACCAAAAGCATGTGAAGTGGGTTGAATTTCTTCAAAGTTATTGATTTGTGTTGAAGCATAGAAGTGGGAAATCTAAAAGAGTGACTAATGCATTGAGTTAGAGGTGTTTGTTGTTGAATTTGAGATTAGGGTAAATGTTGTTGGTTTTGACTCTATGCGGGAGTTGTATGAAGATGATGTTGATTTCAAAGAGGCATGGGTAATGTGTAATAATCCTCTAGAGAGGGATAGAACTCCATGGTTAGAATATCTTGTTCAAGAGGGTTTGTTGTTCAAGGGGAAGAGATTGTGTGTACTTCATGGTTCAATGAGGGAGAATTTAATAATGGAAAAATATAATGGAGGTTTGAGTGGTCATTTTGGAGTGGACAAAACTTTGGCACAATTGAATGAGAGTTATTATTAGTTAGGTATGAGTGTAGATGTAAAGAAGATGGTGCAAGGTCATAGGGTTTGTCAATATGCTAAGGGAGTGAGCTAAAATATAGGGTTGTATCAGCCATTACCAATACCGGAGAGACTGTGGGAACACATCAACATGGATTTTGTTTTGGGGTTATTGTGAACATGAAGAGGTAATGATTCTATTTTTGTTGTGGTGGATAGATTTTCTAAGATGTCTCATTTTATCTCATGTAAAAAGTGTAATGATGCTTATGTTGATATGCGCCGGACAACTGAGAGGGGGGTGAATCAGTTGTCACAAAAACTTAAACACTTTTTGCAATTAAACATTCATCACTTATCCACAATTATTATGATTTAATAGTGAGTGCATGAAATTAGAACTTAACAACATCAAACACAAGAGACACCAGATTTACGTGGAAAACCCCAAGGTGGGGAAAAACCACAGAGAGGATTAACTCTCAATATATATTGCAATCTTGAAATAATGATGTTTAGGCTTGGTCACTCCACGGGCCTAAACATAGTGGCTTATTGCCATGAAGAACAACTAGGTCTAGCAGGCTCACTGCCTTAACCCTAAACTTAGCAAGATTATAATAAGGGTTGTTAAACCCTGAGGGCTGTTAAACCCTACTGGTGGCTTACTGTTAGATTCACTGCCATGGTCAACACCTTTCTATATTGTGAATGAAGTATAACAATTCCTCTGCTCTACTCTTTCTCTTCTCTGCTCTTCCTCTTCTTTCCTTTGCCTCTTCTATGCTCTGCCTTTTTGGACCTTTCTTAATATCTTTCCATTTCCACTCATTGACACTTTTTCCATGATTCAACTACAAGTATTTATATACCACAACAACCTTGGAATGATCATCAAGGTCAGCATCACAATCATCAACCATTGGAACAATCTCCAAGGCCGGTATTACAAACATTTACAAAATAGGTCCTGACCTATTACAACATTGTGCAAAGGAAATGAAATGTGGATTACACCATGCCTTAGCTGGGACTCAAACATGATCTTCCACACCACAACATGCTTCTGATGAGTGCCAGGTAGCACCCATGAAATACATCTTTTTACCTCTTTTTCTCCTTTCTGATTCCATCTTCTTGATGACTACACCCAAATAGGCTAGCAAGATTGTTCTAAATAATGATTAATAGGAGATGAATTACTTGAGATCATGATTTCTAATTAAAGGACTAATGTGCATGGAATTGATGGAAATATGCAGAAAAAACTTCTTTTTTTAAATCAATAGGTGTAGGTGTTCGGGTTGGAAATTTTGTGCATCTCCAGAGGTAGTCCTAATGATCTCTAGAGACAATATCAGAATACCACGACATCAGAAGTTTTGGAATAAAGAGGAAAAGTGTCTCCGGAGCTAGACTGAAGTCTGGAGCATCTCTGGAGCTGAGCAAGGAGGCCACAATTACATCACCAGAGTTGTAGACAGTATATCTCCAGAGCCGCAGACATAGACATACATCTCTGGTGCCTCTTTAGGATGGAGCAGATTTCAAGCACAACTGTCGGTCAGACACTTTCAGTAGTGATCATGATACCCCTGATATTACTCAAATCACCACCTGAGTGATTAAGGGAAATCTATAGTTAACTGCTGGGAGTTTTTATCTCTTATTAGTTTTTGCATGAGTTACTAATAAAACTGATTTAATATCCATATTTTTAGGGCCTTGCTGCCCAAATGTATTAAGACTAAAACTTAGATTTATAGTGGACTTCTGTTCCACTCAATCTATTTTTATTCAATGGTTATTTTCCATAGTTAGACAACTAATATAATAAAGAGATGGATGTCATCTCATGGAAGAACTAGTAGATAAGATAAGTGATATCCCATCACTAATTTTATATATACTTACAGAAGAAGCAGAAAAAGGACAGCAAGTATTATTCTGATTTCTATAATCTCATTTTTTATATCAATACTTCTAAATACAGAGCTAATGGAACTGGACTGAGTTGAATTGTGATATTATTCTTTTGTGCTGATTTCTTACTTTAGTCTCCAATCCTAAGGGTGTGGAGCAAGGGCCCACTCTCACCACCAAGGTGGAAGGCTAGTACCATTGTTTTGTTATTTCAGATTTTGCTTTAAAAGATACCTACTATTTTCATACATAGATGCATGTTTCAATCTATAGATTTACTTTAAGTAATTTACTGTTCAATTATGTTTTCAACATTCTTTGAATTCATTTAATAGGAGATAGATCAGTTTCTTTAAATCAGTAAAAGTCATTAGAATTAGGCGGATAGATTTGGTAACTATAGGATTCCTAATTGCAGATAGCCAAGGACACAACCCTAGATTTGACATCTGAAATATGATTAAATGACGAGGTACAACAACCCTTGTCATTTTTGGCACCATTGCCAGAGATATTGTGTTAATTAGGGAAACTTAGCTAAACAATTTTAGGTTAGATCTGTATGGTTAGAGCTAGAGATTCAAAAGGAAGATACATAAAACAGACACCCCATCAACAAACTATAGGAGAAAGTAGTGGGGTGGCACAAGATCTTGTTGAAGAAAGAAACCTAGAACCTACCTTAGAAGCTGCACCTCAAATCAATAATCCCTTGAATCCTCCAAATCTCCCACTCGTTGATTATAATCAAGAATTACAACAAAGTTCTAGGTAGATCCTTTGATAGAGCCTAATTTACTAGAACCTTAGAGAGAAGAACCAATACTAAACATGGATGATAATTATGATAATCATGAAGAGGAGGAAAATCAGGCTCCAAGAACCTTCTCATATCCCATTGTTCTGGCTACTGGAGACAATGCTCCTATGAAAAATATTTCACCAACACACTTGCCAAACTTCAGAGGTCTCTCTTCTGAGGATCTAGATCAGTTTTTGTTTGAATTCAAAGTGGTATGCCAAACTTATGATTATGGATTAGATAACCAAAAACTCAAACTGTTCCCTTCAACCCTGAAAGATTCCACAATGAGATGGTTTATGGGTTTACCCCAGAACTCTATCCATTCCTGGGATTAGATGGAAACAGAGTTTTTAGGAAAGTATCAAGATTACTGTAGAGTCAGTAATAAAAATGAGGAATTGTTCAAAATTAAACAAGGAGAGGAAGAGACATTAGAGGACTATGTGGATAGATTTAACTTCAGCTTGAGAAGGTATGGCAACCCAGTAAATCACTCTTTGGCCAGAACCCTGTTTGTAAAAGAATTGGATAAAGAATCAAAATAGGCACTGAATCTAATGGGAAAAGGAAATATCAACAAAATGGATATACCTGCTATAGAAGAACTCTGCAAGAACTATTCTAGAACCCAAGATCGTCCAAAACCTTCAAAGGGAAGAATGAAATAGGACAGTTAATGGAAGAGATTACAAATATGAAAACAGATATTTTGGTCCAACTAAATACCACATTAGATGGGATTCAGGAAAAAAACTAGAACAACTGATCAAAATAGAACAACTGAACCACTCTCCATCTATTGTCCTAGGTGTAGAAACAAGCATCTGTTGAGAGAATGCCCTTTAGACAAATCAGAGATCTATCAGATCTGTGATAGGGAACATCCTACTAATCAATGTAGTCAACTTCCAGCCCTAAAAAGGTTGAGTAAGAAGAATGCCATCATAGAAGAAGAATTGAACTATGTAGGACAAAAACAAGCTAGAAATTTCCCTTATAATCAGTATCCAAGCCAACCTTCTTACATGGGTCCTTCTAATTGGGGAAATAATCAATGGAATCCAGCTTGGCATGGGCCTCAGAATAATCCTCCTTGGGGATAGCAAGATTGGCCAAATGAACATTGGAAAAATCAAAATTGGCAAAATCAGCCCTGGGGGAATCAACAGTGGCCACCACAATTTGGATCACAAAACATGCAACCTCAATGGGGTCCTCAACATGGATATAATCAACAATACTAGGGACAACCTAGACATTTCCAACCTTAACAACAAGCATTACTAACTAGACCTTCCAACACACAAGGTTAGTCACAAAATGAGCCAGTTAGCCAACCACCCTTACCAACTCAACCTATACCAAATCCACAAAATAAATAGGGAGCAACTGTTTACATGATAGAACAAGAAAACATGGCTGGTATTAACGCTATATATGCAAATAATCTCCAGCTGCGTTCTGGGAAAGCATTCCCATGATCATCTCCTCCAACTATAGTTGAAGTAACCAATGATGAGGAACCTGAAAATTCATCCACTCAACTTCTAGAGGAGATTGCTATTGAAAAAGTGCTAAAAGAATCATCCTTGGATAACTCTGAAGTTCCTCCTAAAAGGCTGACTCAAGAGAACATTCTTGGACACACTTTTGATAAAAGCTCTGGAGATGGAAAAACTACTACCATACCCAGAATGGCTCAAACAACATGTTCCCTAGAAAAAGATCTTACAAAAATAAGTCCAACCCACCCTAGAATCAAAACTTTTACAAGAAATTAGACAACTGAACATTGAAATTCCACTCCTCTAAGCAATTAGAGATGTGCCAGAACTAAACCAATTCATCAAACAACATTGTGTCAAAACACAGGGTAGGAAGAAAAACTTTCCTTCTACAATCTAGGTGGAAGGGAAAGTAGTAGATCTATTGATGGGAGAAATGCTCCTCCCAAAATATGGAGACCCTGGAAATCCTATCATAACTGTTTTCATCTCAGGGGTAGAAATCTCAAATGTTTTGGTTGATTTGGGAGTAGCAATTAATGTGATGACAGTTCATACAATGGACAAATTAGCACTAACAAGTATCCACTCCATGACTACAATCCTTCAACTTGCTGACTAGTCAGTAGCTATTCTGAAGGGGGTAATTACTGATGTTCCAATTGTGATAGAATCATGGGAATTTCCATTAGACTTCCTGATATTAGAACCAAGAAACCAAAGAAATGCTTATCCACTGATATTAGGAAGACCACGGCTAGTAACAACAACAGCATCTATTGATTGTCAAATTGGGGATATGATCATTTCTAATGGGATAGATTTGAAGAAAATATCTTTATATCCTCCAGCTAAACCATCAATACATTATACAGGAAGAGTATGGGTGGATGAGCCAGATAACATGGGAAACAATGCCTCAGTAGCTATGGTCACCATCAAGGAACATTTGGGAGAGTTGGAAGAGGAAATCTATTATGATACAATAGAAGATATTACCCACATCTTAATCAATGAAGATGTAATGGAGCTTACCCGAGATTCTAGGAGAGAACTTCTCACTTCTGCCCACTGTACCTTAGAAAATATCATTCCTTGTGGAGAGACCTTTTACAGAGACTTAGCCACATTCCACATGTTGTTTCCATATTCTTGTCCTCTCAATACCATGACTCCAGTATATGGATTGACTACCTCCATGGATCAAATCACAAAATAGGTCATGGTTTTACCAGGGAAGACACTTAATATCAATACCCAGTTAGCAGCAAATCAAGAAGAAAAACTTATCCAACTACTGATTTCCCATTCAACATCTTTTGCTTGGGAATACCAAGATATGAAGGGTATCCCTCCTAAGATCTGTACCCATCATATATTTACTGAAGATATCAAACCTATCAGACAACCCCATAGAAGATTGAATCCCGCTTTAAAAGGCATTGTCAAGACTAAAATAGAAAAATTACTGCAAGCAGGGTTTATATATCCAATCTCAGACAGTCAATGGGTCTCACCCCTAGTCATAGTGCCTAAAAAGAATGGAAAATGGAGAGTGTGTATTGACTACAGGGAGCTAAACAAAGCTACAAAAAAAGACTACTTTCCCTTACCATTCATTGACCAAGTGCTGGACAACCTTGCTAGGAGAAAGTATTTTTCTTTCCTAGATGGGTTTAGTGGATATAACCAAATCCAAGTAGCACCTGAAGATCAAGACAAAACAACTTTCACTTGCTCTTGGGTAACTTTTGCCTACAAAGTTCTTCCATTCGGACTATGTAATGCTCCAGCTACATTTCAGAGGCTTGTTTTAGCCATTTTTGCTGAATTAGCTAATGAGTGCATGGAGGTCTATATGGATGACTTTACTGTGTATGGGGACAACTTTGAAGAAGCTCTCATAAACCTTGAGAAAGTACTAAAATATTGTGAGAAGAATCAATTATCCTTGAGCCATGAAAAGTGCTTCATGATGGTAGAGGAAGGAATTGTATTAGGACACCACATTTTAGCAAATGAGATCAAAGTGGATCAAAACAAGATAGAAGTGATCAAATAGTTACCTTCACCTAAAAATTAGACTGAAGTTAGAAGTTTTCTGGGTCATGCAGGCTACTATAGGAGATTTATAGAAAATTTCAGTAGAACAATTGCCCCCCTATTTACCCTACTTAACAAAGACACATAATTCTTATGGACAGAAAATTGTCAATCAGCATTTAACACCCTAAAAGAGAAGCTTACTGTCACATCTATTTTGAGAGGACCTAATTGGACTTTACCATTTCACATACAAATTGATGTTTCAAATGAGTCCATTGGGGCAGTTTTAAGATAGAAGGAGGAAGGAGATAGTATGCATGCCATTTATTACATCAGCAAAAACCTTACCTCTGTAGAAAAAAATTACACCACAATTGAAAAAGAATTCTTGGCAGTCATCTATGCTATAAACAAATTTAGGCATTATATCACTAGATATAAAATATTTGTACATACTAATCATGCAGCCATCAAGTACCTAATGAATAAGCCAGTAGTGGGTGCAAGGATCATTAGGTGGTTATTGCTATTGCAGGAATTTGACATTACCATAGTTGATAATCCAGGCAAGTTTAATTTGGTTGCTAATTTTTTGTCAAGATTGCATATAGGAGGAGAAAACCAACCAATGGAGGACAGGTTCCCAGATGAACATCTTTTTGCTATCTCCTCTACTGTACCTTGGTTCATTGACATAGCTAATCTTTTAGCTATAGGCTTGTATCCATCCCATTTTACCTCAAAACAAAAGAAACACTTAATTAAGGAAAGTTTAGCTTACAAATGGTTAAATGGTTTGCTATTTAAATGTGGTCCTAATTTTATTCTACACAGGTGTTTAAAAGCTGATGAGGTTTTTGACGTATTGAGAGCATGTCATGATGAACCATCTGGTGGGCATTATTCTTCCCACAGAATTATCCACAAGATCCTGGGAGCTGGTTACTACTGGCCCACTATTCATAAGGATACTAAGAAGTATGTGCAGCAGTGTGACCAGTGCTAAAGGATGGGACAAGCAACCTTCACCCAAGAGATGTTACTGCATCCTCAAGTAATGATGGAGCCATTTGAATAGTGGGGTCTAGACTTTGTAGGACCAATTTCTCCACCATCATCAAGCAAGTAGTATATTCTAGTATGCACAGACTATGTGACTAAATGGGTTGAGGTTTAAGCATTGCAATTTGAACAAGAAGAGAAAGTTGCTGATTTCCTTTATAATAAAATTTTCTTGAGGTTTGGAGCCCCAAGATCCATATTTTTAGACAGAGGACCTCAGTTTACTTCACAGGTAATCAGAGCATTCACAGATCTATATCAGGTTAAGCACGGGAAATCTTCACCTTACCATCCTCAAGCCAATGGACAAGTAGAGGTGACTAATAGGGAACTTGAGAATATTCTGACAAGGACAGTGGCAATGAATAGAAAAGATTGGGCTAACAGATTACTTGAAGCAGTTTGAGCTTACAATACCACTTGGAAGTCCACAACAAAGTTCTCACCATATGAATTAGTTTATGGAAAAAACCTATTCTGTCTATAGAATTTGAACTCCAGACACTTAAAATTGCATTAGATATTGGTCTACCATTGTCCATAGCCCAATAGAACAGAATTCTTTAGCTCAATGAGTTGGATGAAATCCAGACAGAAGCCATTCAACAAATAGAACTGGTTCAGTATCAAAGGAAGCAATGGCATGACCAACACATCAAGAGGAGTACATTTCAACAAGGTGATTGGGTTCTTCTTTATGATTCTAATTCAAAGAGTTCAAAGGAAAACTACAAACTCATTGGATGAGTCCTTATCAAATAAATGAAGTTTTTGAAAAATGGGACAGTGCTGTTGGAACCTATTGATGGAAGCACATACACATTTTTAGTAAATGGCCACTGAATCAAACTCTATAAAAGGCCATCCACTAAAGAAGAGTTCATCAAAGATTTGTGTTTTGTTATAGGGGACACCTCCTCTGTCACAGTTTTGGACTAGAAAAAAAAAGAAAAAAGAGAAGGTTAAAAACCAACAAATGGCGGCCTTCTTTAAAAAAAAAAGAAGAAAAAAAGAAAAAAAAGAGGAAGATAGAAAACCAGTAAATGACTTTCTTTCTCGACCAAGGGGATTGAAAACTAGCAAATGGTGGTTCCCTTCTTCATGCTAGATAAGAATAATCAAGCTACGGAGGTGATCAGGTGTCGGGAGTTACTCAATCACACCTCTAGTGCTCACAAACTAGGAGCACCTTTGGCGCTTCACAGACTAGGAGCACCTCTGGCGCTCACAAACTAGGAGCATCTCGGGTGCTCCACCAATAAAGAGTTGTTCACAACCATAATAAGTGGGAGGGGACCCACCTCTCCAGGCAATAAAGTAGAGATGTCATTCGATGAGGTCATCATGACTCATCCTCCACTTTATGAAATGGACAAAGATGAAATCAACACGCATTCTAGGAGCAATCATTACTCTCGTTTGCACAGGTACCTACAAAGGACTGTGCTGACATCACCCTGGATACATAGATTCTCAAACCGCTCTACAAGAATGAATGCAGGTTGCGTGACAATAAAGATGATTGACATCATTTCAAACCACAAAAAGTTGCTCAGGTGCCACGTCACGTCTAGTCTCATCAACGCCGCAACATCTCAGCCAAGTACATCGCGCCCTCATCATTAAGATTGGTTAAGGTAGTTCTCTCTTAATTAAGCATTAATTAGAAAATGTCTTGTCATTTCTATTTTTGGGTGCCGTCATTACGACACGTCCTCCTACCATTATTTTCCTTCCCAAATTCATGCATGTCACCATCTTTGTTGTACTGTCACCATGCCTACGAAGTGTCTCATCACTCTGCTGCAATTATGACCACATAGGTACTCTAACTAATTTACAATTATTTTTCCATAAGCCTAAGCCATTAAACAAATTGACATAATAATCCTCATTCAAAACTATAAAACACCCTGAAGAACAGAGTAAGCTGATACAGTCCTTCGGAGCCTACAGAGTTAAAGGAGAAAGGATAAATTATAGAGGAGAGTGAGGGATTTAGCACAGAAGGTAGAAAAAGAATTTAGAAATGGGGTTAAGAAGAAATTAGAGCCAGAAAGTGCTACAGGTTTTTTGCAAGATAATGTTGCAGTAGACATTCTAAGGAATGCAAGATGGTTGGAGTTTCTAGAAAAGTTTGAAGGGTTTCAAGAAGATATTGTTGATGATTTCCTAAGAAACCTGAGGGACAATCAAACAGTTGTAAGGGGAGTTCAAGTCAATCTCTCTACAACCACTATCAATCATATTTATGGGTTGCCTAAACAAGGTGAGAGGTTTTATCATCTGAAAACTTTATATGTTGATTTGATTAGGAATTTCTTTGTTGAAGGTGAACCTACAATACAATTGCATTTAAATAAAAATGAGGTTAAAGGAATTCTTAGGTCCTCACTTCCAAACCCTTGGCAATTTGTAGCTACATGGTTGATGAAATATTTCACATGTGATGGTCAATTTTCCTTAGTTATAGGACCAATAATGAAAATGTTGATTTTTCTGAGGCATGGGAATGGACACCCTAAATTCAACATAAATATTCCCAACTTTCTGTACTCTGCCATTAGGGAAATTGTAGAAAAGTATCAACAAAACAAGGGTCCTATGAAACATCATGGCCTCATTTTTTTGATAGTTAAACACCACTTTCTATCTCAAGCTGATGGGGAAGAATTATGGCAGACATTTCTTGAATAAAAACCCCAAGACAAAGAGCCAGAGAGGGCACATGGAGAGGGTTAGGGTTCCTCTACCCAACAAGAAGAAGAGACAGAATGTTCAACCCCCTCTCCAGCTATTGAAAAAGGTAAAAAGTCCTCACTGAAAGCAACTTCATCTGCTACCCTTGTTTCTGATAGGAAGAGGAAAGGCAAAGAAGTTAAATTGCGCATTCTTGAGCAAACTCCATACATGACTCGCTCAGCCAGGAGGAAGATGACTTTGGCTGAGTCTTCTCCTAAGGGACCAATAGGGGAGAGGTCAAGGCAGAAAGCAAAGAAAACCCCAAAGAAAGCTAACTCTAGAATACACTATTGGGCTGAAGAAGCATCTCATGATTCCTATGAGATCCCTCTAGTGAGAAAGAAAAGACAAAGAGAAGTTTGCCCATAACCATTTGTCCATCTGGGTTCAAGTCCAACTTCAGAACAATCTCCTGCTCTAGAGACATAACATAGGCAGACTTTTACTATTTCCTCTAATTATGAGGATGAGATACCTACTCTGGAGGCACCTACCCCACCTATGCTATGGAGAAGCAAAAGGAAAAGGTAGCTCTCCCAAGTTGAGAAAGATACTGCTCTCCTAGCTGAAGTGCTTCTGGGTTTCAGAACTTCTGAGGAGAAAGTTGGGCCTTCATCAATGCCAACAGATACAGAGAAAACCCAAGAAGAGCCTTAGGCAGAGAGGCTACAGGGAAAGATGAAATAGAGCAATTAGGTGTAGCTGACAGTGTAGAACAGATGGCTATGGAAGACCCTGATGTGCAGCAAATAGAAGAAGAAATAGGAACCTTCTCTCACCCCTCTGATTAAGAGGATATTAAGATTTTAAAAGAGCAGCAAATGTTGGAAGAAATTGATAATATAAAGAGATTACTATAGGGGAAAAATTAGACTATCACTGATCTCAAGAAGGTCAGAATGGAGATAGAGATGGAGCAAAAACAGGTAAATGAAAAACTGCAAATAGAGCTCCAGAGCAAAAACTAGATAATTCAGGAGAAGGAAGCAAAATTGGAAGCCCAGAAGACTAAAACAACTCAAATCATGAAGGAAAAGGAGATAGACGCAGTACAAAGTATTTTTGATCTTACTAAGGCTAGAGACAATGGCCTCATGATAATTGCAGCCTTAATTGAGAAAGTACAGAGCCAAGATAAACAATTGACTTGGGCCAACAATAAAATAGATGATCAAGAGGAATATATTCATGCATTAGCTAGACCAAGGGCAACCGTTGAATAGGAGGTACAAACATATCCATATGTGGGCCCAATACCCATTGATATTCCTAAGGCCCTGTTCCACTGGGAAAGGAGATGTAGAGAATATGAGGCTTCTAAGCCTATGCTGCAATTACAAAGGGCAGTTACTGCCATAACAAAAAGAGTAGAAACCCTAAAGGAAAAAATCATTTAGATGGCCTCCATTTCTTTTGAAATTCTATCTTGCAAGCCTCCAAGTGCCAATTATGCTATGTTTTTACAGGAAATAGTTCTACAGAGGAAGTTATCTTTAATCCTGTCTGATCTGACTGAGAATACAGAGACAACAGAGGGGTTCATGGAAGCATATACAAGGAGTTCTGATGAAGACAAAAATTTTCTGTGTGAATTATATCTGCATGGTTTCTGTGTTGATGATATGACCTTCATTCTTAATTATTTTGTGGGGGAATGCCAACTTAAAGCATTCATGTCACTGATGAGGAATCATTAGATTTGGAATGAACGAATGGAGGCTCATCTCAAAAAGGATACATTAACAAATATTTTCATCAGAAATGAGTGTCCAAGCCCTTATGCTTTTGAGGTCCAATTTAGAGCATATGTCTATCACCCTGAAAGTTAGAACAAAATTTTGCCATTGTATCTGAAAAATCTACAGGAGTGCTCCATTGATTTTGGTCTTTTTTATGAATAGTTCAGCTAATCCAGTACTTGCAATAGCAAAGAAAAGGTGGAACATCCTGACTTCAGAGCAGAAAATGAGAGAAGTGGTAACCCTTGCTAACTTAAGGTTATTTATGAGGAAGGCAAGGTTATTATCCAAAATGATGGATAAACACAAATATGAGTGGATAGGTGGGCGTTTCAGACCCCTTCTAATAATTGAGCCACTACCTGTTTGGGCTGAGCAGATGGAAGATGATAAGTTGCAGGAGTGGTTGAAACAAGTTGATTAGTACAGGGGAAATAGTAATACCAACCGCACCACTTGGACTACCTATGCACAAGACTACAACTTGACTAACAGGCTACTCCACCAGAATAAGTCCAGATTGTGAGAAGCAGGAGGACCTACTAAACCTTAAGTATGGGGGGATGATGAGTGCCAGGTAGCACCTATGAAATACATCTTTTTACCTCTCTTTTTCTCCCTTCTGATTCCATCTTCTTGATGACTACACCTGAATAGGCTAGCAAGATTGTTCTAAATAATGATTAATAGGAGATGAATTACTTAAGATCATGATTTCTGATTAAAGGACTAATGTGCATGGAATTGATGGAAATATGCATAGAAACTTCTCTTTTTGAATCAACAGGTGTAGGTGTTCAGGTTGGAAATTTTGTGCATCTCCGGAGGTAGTCCTAATGATCTCTGGAGACAATATTAGAATACCACGACATCAGAAGTTTTGGAATAAAGAGGAAAAGCATCTCCAGAGCTGGACAGAAGTCTGGAGCATCTCCAGAGCTGAGCAAGGAGGCCACAATTACATCTCTGGAGCTGTAGATAGTATATCTCTGGAGCCGCAGACAGAGACATACATCCCTAGTGCCTCTTTAGGACAGAGCAGATTTCCAGCACAACTGTCGGTCAGACACTTTCAGTAGTGATCGTGATACCCCTGATATTACTCAAATCATCACTTGAGTGATTAAGGCAATATGTAGTTAACTGCTGAGAGTTTTTATCTCTTTTTAGTTTTTGCATGAGTTATTAATAAAACTGATTTAATATCCATATTTTCAGGGCCTCGTTGCCCAAATGTATTAAAACTAAAACTTAGATTTAGAGTGGACTTCTGTTCCACTCAATCTATTTTTATTGCATGTTTATTTTCCGTAGTTAGATAGCTAGTATAATAAAGAGATGGATGTCATCTCATGGAAGAATTGGTAGATAAGATAAGTGATATCCCATCACTAATTTTATATATACTTACATAAGAAGTAGAAAAGGACAGTGAGTATTATCCTGATTTCTGTAATCTCATTTTTGATAAATCAATATTTCTAAATACAGAGCTAATGGAATTGGACTGAGTTGAATTGTGATATTATTTTTTTGTGCTGATTTCTTACTTTAGTCTTCAGCCCTAAGGGTGTGGAGTAAGGGCCCACTCTCACCACCAAGGCAGAAGGCTAGTACCATTGTTTTATTATTTCAGATTTTACTTTAAAAGATACCTACTGTTTTCATAGATAGATGCATGTTTTAGTCTATAGATTTGCTTTAAGTAATTCACTATTCAATTATGTTTTCAGCATTCTTTGAATTCATTTAATAGCAGATAGATCAGTTTCTTTAAATCAGTTAAAGTCATTAGAATTAGGCGGATAAAACTGGTAACTATAGGATTCCTAATTATAGATAGCCAAGGACACAACCCTGGATTTGACATCTAAAATATGATTAAATGATGAGGTACAACGACTGTTATCAGCTTCCATAATCTTCCAGAGATCTCCGTAATCATTGGGATCGGTCAACCAAGACTGGTTACACACTACATTGTCTAGGAACAATCTTCACACACCATCTCAATTTCTTAACACGGACTAAAGTCCAGATAGGAACATGATTTGGAGACATCCACAAGCATGCTATAATCATCAGGAGCAACCACATGAATGTTAACCACTTTATCCATAGGAATCTTTTCACTGGAACACATGAACTTCACTGTTTTCAATTGTCATAAAAGAAAGATAGCTTACAGACCACCAAACCATGAACCATTGCAACTGTAGGCACTTATCATCATCCCAGACTTCCCTCTAGAACCGCAGAGCCAAATACTTTATTACGGAGGAATGCAGAGTGGAATACTTTCTTCTTGTCCCAACTAAACTTTCAGAAAAAGCAGGTTTCACTCTGGTGAGTACAACTCACTCAGATCTTCATGTGGATGGCTCAAACCTGGAATGCAACATCCTTAGTCATACCTCTAACTTACTTCCAATCCGCAGACCATGTTCTTCAAGTAGACATAAATGTGGAGCAGTTTACCAGACTGTTTTTCAGCATATAACTTATTGTCTATATTGCACTTCTTTGTAGCTCACTAGTTTCTTCCGGAGAGGCTAATTTTCTCAATATCCTCAACATACACATCTTCTAAACAAGTAACAAAATAAGATATAGTTGACACCAATGACAACAAGGATATGTTGACATCAATGACAACACCGATTAGGCACATACTTTCAATAATCTCCCCCTTTGTCATTGATGGCAACATATGATGTGAAAAACTACAACCATCAAGACAAGATTCTCCCCCTTTCTCTTTACACATCTACACTCTTTGTCTATCTAAGTTTTTCACATGACTTCTCTCCCCCCTTTGACATCAATGGCAAAAGGCACATACTTGCACTCTTTTGCTCTGATCCAATCTCTCTTCTGAACTTTCTTCAACTGATTGCTCCCCCTTACTTGATGCTTTCCCTAATTGCAATTTTGGTTATTCATGTGAAGTTCTCTCCTTCTTGGTTTGTCAATTCTCACGTTAGGATCTTGCTGCTACTGCACTATTTCTTCTGTCAGCAACACTACAACTGCTCTTTATCAAAAACTTATATTAGCATCATCTACCTGCTTCCCTTGAGAGGTAATTTCATAATCCTCTTGACTTCAACAACCATCTCTGATTACTACCTACACTGCTACACCTTTTTCCATTTATTGCTCTGACTACTCCCCCTTAGGAGTATACATCAGACCATATCTAGCTCACATTAGAACCTTCCCATGCTATCACTTCTAGAGTAACATATCTTGTCTTCTCAAAGCTTCAAACTTGACTCTGTTTGCAAGTTTTCTTTTGCAGGCTTCCCTTATCATTAGTCTAGTTGAAACAATGTCTTCTTCAACCTAGCATTCAAGTAGGCAATCTTCACATCTGATTTGAAGTCCTTATGTGCTACAAAGGCTAGAAACAACTTAACAGCCTCCATTTGTGCCACTGGAGCAACATTTTCCACTTGTGAGTACCTTTAACACACAACCTTGCCTTATTCCTCACCACTTCTCTATTCTCATTCAATTTAATCTCTGATCTTGAGACAAGTTCCCAAGATTGATTCTTCATATTCTGCATTGCCTTCATTAAGAACTTATCCTTGCATACCTCATCCATAGATTCAACAGAGATTTACCTATTCATCTGCAATTTTTTTCTTTGCCAATGCACCTTTGCTCTTTTTACCCAAGTGTTAGGAAAGGTGTCTCAACCTTGCAACTTTTAAATCTTACTATTCTTCCTAGGTTTGGTCTTTTTGGATACCCATTATCTTGGATAGTGGTCTGGAACTTTCAAAGTTTCCAAGAGAGTGAGAAATAGTGAGACTTGCTATTTTTAGTAAGTTCTTTGTTTGAGCTTAGATTGACCTTGAATTTTTTCCAGAAGGTGCGGAATAGCTAAGTGAACATCTCAGGTGAGTTTCATCTCAAGATCATATATGGATCGCGAGATATTAAAGTTTCTATTTTTTTTTGAAATTGCCGGAAAAGTTTAGAACTCAATTTTTAGGTATTAAAACTTCTCTAAATAGCTCAAAAATTGTCATAACTAGAAAAGCAGGTTACAGGGTGATAGAGTACTTCATGAGCTTTTTGACGCATAAAACAATTTGTCAATCAGACACCCAGATCAAAAGTTATGGCCTCCAAAAGTTAGACCTTTTGTTTTGGGAAATGTAAAAACATGTTAGACACATAATAGAGTTGTAAAGGGGAGAGTTACACATGGTGGTGTGTGGTTTGGCACATCACGAGGCATTTTTTATTGGGAGATAATTTGGAAGCCACTTTTGGGTGGTTTCAGCTCATGGTTTTGTAATTACCATTGGCAGTGTGCTGTATTGTATCTCCTATATATCAGGAACTTGAGATGGAGGTTGTATATAGAATCTTATAGATGTCGAATGACCTCCTGGATCTCTGGTTGGGTATACTCCTGTAAAATCTTTCTTTGCAAGTATATTGTAATCTTTGTGATTTCTGAATAATATATTGGGCGGCTTTGGAGTGTGGGGTTTTTTACCTGAAAGGGTTTTCCCCACGTATATCTTGTGTTGTGAGTTTTGAGTTTACATTTAGAAATTGTTATCATTTTCTGTTAATGTGCATCTTAATCTGTAACTATAAAAGAAATTTAAATAAGTCTTTCCTCATTAGATCAGTGTAGGAAGCGTATTCTGCATACCTTGCTTCCTTTCAGTTGGTATCGGAGCCTGATTACCTTTGGTTCTAGTTGTTGGGTAGAGGGTTTTTTGAGCTGATCTTCATTTGAGTGGGAGCTTGTGTAGAGGATTTTGAAATCTTTGTTGTAGGTAAGAGATGGCGAGCACATCTGGGAGGTTTGAGATAGAGAAGTTTAATGGCAGTAATTTTGATTTGTGGAAACTCAAAATGGAGGACATGCTTGTCGATTGGGATTTATGGGAAGCCGTATCTAGTACAAAACCAGTGACAATGTCTCAAGAAGACTAGGATCTCAAAGATCGAAAAGCTAAGGGTTTGATAAGACTCTGTTTGGCTGATTCAGTGCTCCTGAATATCCATGAAGAGAAGACTGCAAAGGATCTTTGGAAGAAGCTTGAAGATGTTTATCAGGCTAAATCCCTGGTGAACAAGTTATTCCTGCGAAAGAAATTATATTCTTTGAAGATGGAAGATGGAGGATCTGTCACTGATCACCTGAATACATTCAATATGCTTTTTTCCCAGTTGACTTTTGTTGGTGTGAAAATGGAGGAGGAGGATTGATGTATGACATTACTATGTTCCTTGCCAGATTCGTGGGACCACCTTGTTATGGCCATTGGGAGTACCACTTCCACCTTCAAGATGGAAGATGTGGTTTCTTCGCTGTTGTCTGAAGAGATGCAGAGAAAGACTTCCGAATTGGCTAAGGAGGCTTTTGTAGTTCATGGTAGATCTAAAGAGAAGGGAAAGAAAAAGGATAAGAAGATGGAAGAAAAAGGAAGATCCAAATCCCGTGGGAGATCTAAGTCTCCCGAAAAGTCCAAGGCCCTGTGTTGGAATTGCAGAAAACTTGGTCACTTCCGCAAGGAGTGCAAGGAGGAGAAAAAGAAAAAGAAGAACAATGATTCAGATTCTGACAAGTCCTCTCAGGATGAAGGAGAAGCGTTTGTCACTTCCTTGGCAACGCATGTATTTGAGGATGTGTGGCTTATTAACTTTGGTGAATCTTTTCAAATGACCTCACATCAGGATTGGTTTTTGAAGTATGAAGAATACGATGGTGGAAAGGTGTACTTGGGTGATGATTCTCACCTAGATATTATTGGCCGTGGAAGAGTCTTGATTCGATCCCCTAATGGATGAGTAAAGGGAATCAATGGTGTTTTGTATATCTCTGGTTTGACATGAAACCTTCTTTTTGTAAGCAAATTGAATGATGTGGGTGTGCAGGTTGTTTTCTCGAATGGAGGATGCAAGATGACTAGAGGATCTATGGTGTTGGCTAAGGGTGTTCGGATTGGCACTTTGTTTCAGCTTGACGCATGCGTAGTACAGTGCAATAGTGCCTCTGTTTCAAAGAAGAGAGCTTTAGAGTCTTAATCCTCACCATTGGAACCAGCAGTGAAGAAGACTGTTGCATCAACTTCCGATGGTAGTGCTTTCTGGGTACCTAAGGGTGCTCATTCTACGGAGATGAAACTTCCAGCTAAGAAGACAATGTTATGGCACCAAAAGACTTGGTCACATTGGTGAAAAGGGTTTAAGGACCCTGAAGAATAAGAATCTTGTTGAGGGTATGAATGATTGTAACCTTGAGTTTGATTTCTGTGAACATTGCATTTATGGAAAACAAAACTGCGTTAAGTTTTATTCCAGTTCTCACAAATCTTCTGAGGTGTTGGACTTGATTCATTCTAATGTCTTTGGTCCTGTTAATATTCATTCGATTTCAAAATCTATTTACTTTGTTTCATTTATTGACGATTACAGTAGGACATGGGTGTATTTTCTTAGAAGTAAATCTGAAGTCATTAATAGATTCAAAAAGTTCAAAGCTCTTGTAGAGAATCAGAAGGATAGAAAGATTAAGTGTTTGAGGACTGATAACAGTGGTGAGTACTATTCAACATATTTCAACAAGTTTTGTAAAGAACATGGGATTGAGAGGCACAAGACAACTCCGTATACCCCTCAACAGAATGGAGTTGTAGAGAGCATGAATAGAACATTGATGGAGAGGGAAAGGAGTATGCTAAATGGAGCTGGTCTTGAACAAAAGTTCTAAGCTATTGCTACTGCTTGTTACCTGGTTAACAGGTCTCCTACATTAACGCTCATTGATAAGACACCTATGGAGGCATGGTCTGGTAAAAAGCCTTCATTAAGACACATTTGAGTATTTGGTTGTGAGGCATATGCACATGTGCCTAAGGAGAAGAGGTCTAAGTTGGAGAATAAGGCTGTAAAGTATATCTTCATTGGTTATGGCATCGGTGTGAAAGGGTACAAGCTTTAGGATCTAGTAGCTGAGAGAGTTTTGTATAGCAGAAGTGTGATCTTTAGAGAGCTCAATCCTTCTTCTGTCATCTTGCAGCCAGAGAAAGAAGAGAAGAAAGATGATGTGGTTCAGCTGCCTTCCACCCCTGAGAAAGTTGAACCAAAAACATCTATTGGACCTGATAATGAGGAGAGCTCTAGTAGCTCTGAAAGTTCAGGGGAAGATGAAGAACCTCAACCTCAACCTTTGAGGAGGTCCACGCAGATAAGGCAACAACCTGATAGGTTTGGTTATTCATTGCATGATTCCAGTTGTATTTTTGCTTTGATTTCTAACACTGATGAGCCTAGAATTGTGAAAGAGGCTATGGGTATGAAAGATGCAAGTTCTTGGAAGGAGGCCATGGAAGAGGAGATGGCTTCTTTGGAAAAGAATAATACTTGGGACTTGGTGCCTTTACCTGAAGGACGAAAACCTGTTGGATGCAAATGTGTGTTCAAAAGGAAATTTGGTGTAGATGGCAGTGTTGAGAAATATAAGGCTAGATTGGTTGTGAAGGGGTATTCTCAGGTGGAGGGAATTGAATATGGTGAGATTTTCTCTCCCATTGCAAAGTTAACATCTATTCGGTTCCTGTTATCTCTTGCAACAACGTATGATCTAGAAGTGGAACAGATGGTTGTGAAAACAACATTCCTTCATGGTGACTTGGAGGAGGAAATCTATATGTCACGGCCAGAGCACTATGTGGTGAAAGGTAAAGAAAATCTGGTTTGCAAGTTGAAAAAGTCTTTGTATGGTTTGAAACAATCTCCTAGGATGTGGTACTAGAAGTTTGATGCCTTTGTGTTGAGTAATGGATTTCAGAGATTGAAATCAGATCATTGTGTTTACTACAAGGTTGAGAATGATCTCATTCTCATTATTGCATTGTATGTTGAGGATATGTTACTCATTGGGAATGGTAAAAGTGTGATTTCTGATTTGAAGTTTCAGTTGTCAGTACAATTTGAGATGAAAAATCTAGGGGCAGCTTAGTACATTATGGGAATGGAAATCAGAAGAGACAGAGCAAATAGAAAACTTTGGTTAGGCTAGAGTAAGTATATTAAGACTGTGTTGGAGAGATTCAACATGATGATTGCAGACCTTTGACTGTTCCTATTACAATGGGGACAAAGTAATTTGTTGAAGATTGTCCAAAGTCTCCTTCTGAGATAGAGGATATGAGAAGAGTTCCTTTTTCTAGTGCAGTTGGCAGTTTGATGTATGCGATGGTCTGCACAAGACCAGACATTGCCCAAGCAGTGTGAGTCCTTAGTCGATTTATGGCTAATCTTGGACAGTTACATTGGGATGCAGTGAAGAGAGTGTTCAGATATTTGTGGGGTACTTATGAGTATTCCTTATGTTATCATGGTTATCCTATAGGACCTCGACATTCACTTTGTATTCATGGATTTGTGGATTCAGATTGGGCAGGTGACATTGACAGCAGGAGATCCACCAGTGCTTATGTGTTCACTATGTTTGGTGGTGCTATTAGTTGGATGAGTAAGAGACAACTTGTGGTCGCTTTGTCCACTACTGAAGCTGAGTACATGGCAGCAACTCATGCTTGTAAAGAAGCCATTTGTCTTAAAAGATTATGTTTTGATGTTGGGTTTGATGCAGGGAAAATTACTATTTGCTGTGACAGTCAGAGTGCCATATGTTTGGCAAGGAATCCTAATTTCCATGCAAGGACTAAGCATATTGATGTCTAGTATCATTTTGTTCGTGACATGGTGGAGGATGGGAAGGTAAACTTGGAAAAAGTTGAAACTTTGATGAATGTTGCAGATTCCTTGATAACACCTGTGAGCACAAAAAAGTTTAGATGGTGTTCAGAGTCTATGGGCCTCACGACCCCTAGTAATTAAATCATGGTGTTAATACTCCCTTTGCTCTTGTAAGGTGTTTAACAAGTGGGAGAATGTTAGGAAAGGTGTCTCAACCTTGCAACTTTGAAATCTTACTATTCTTCCCAGTTTTGGTCTTTTTGGATACCCATTATCTTGGATAGTGGTCTGGAACTTTCAAAGTTTCCAAAAGTTTCCAAGAGAGCGAGAAATAGAGAGACTTACTATTTTTAGTAAGTTCTTTGTTTGAGCTCAAATTGACCTCAAATTTTTTCCAGAAGGTGAGGAACAACTAAGTGAACATCTCAGGTGAGTTTCATCTCAAGATGATATCTGGATTGCGAGATATTAAAGTTTCTATTTTTTTGAAATTGCCAGAAAAGTTCTGAACTCAATTTTTGGGTATTAAAATTTCTCTAAACAGACCAAAAATTGTCGTAACTAGCAAAGCAGGTTACAGGGTGATAGAACAATTCATGAGCTTTCCGACGCATAAAATGGTTTGTCAATCAGACACCCAGATCAAAAGTTATGGCCTCCAGAATTTGGACCTTTTGTTTTGGGAAATGTAAAAATGTGTTGGACACATAATAGAGCTGTAAAGGGGAGAGTTACACATGGTGGTGTGTGGTTTGGCACATCATGAGGCATTTTTGATTGGGAGATAATTTGGGTGCCACTTTTGGGTGGTTTCAGCTCATGGTTTTGTAATTACCGTTGGCGGTGTGCTGTATTGTATCTCCTATATATCAGGAACTTGAGATGGAGGTTCTATGTAGAATCTTATAGATGTCAAATGACCTCTTGGATCTCTGGTTGGGTATACTCCTATAAAATCTTACTCTGCAAGTATATTGTAATCTTCGTGATTTCTGAATAATATATTGGGCGGCTTTGAAGTGTGGGGTTTTTTACCTTAAAGGGTTTTCCTCACGTATATCTTGTGTTGTGAGTTTTGTGTTTACATTTGGAAATTGTTATCATTTTATGTTAATGTGCATCTTAATTTGTAATTGTAAAAGAAATTTGCATAAGTCTTTCTGCATTAGATTAGTGTAGGAAGCGTATTCCGCGTACCTTGCTTCCTTTCACCAAGAACTGGTCTTCAGTGTGGTACTTCTGCACAATCTCTAGGGATCTCAGGAATTCTTTCTGGAACTTCTTCTTCTTCAACTTGACTGTCTTCTTGTTCAACAGGTCCATTTGATTTATAACTACTCAGATCTGATATACTTTCTCTGACTTCATCAACCTTCACATTAGCACTCTCAATGATCTTTCCCAGGCTCTTATTGTTGCACTTTTGACTTGAACTTTGTTTTGAATGTAGATAGTAGTATGTATATCCTTTTTCTAGTATACATCTGATAGGTCAGCTTCCTTCATCATTGATCAAGCAGCCTCTTGGATTTTCCTATACTTCCTTTCAACAACTTCATTTTGCTGAGGAGTCCTAGCAGACAATTGTCTCTTCATCCCTTGTCCTAAATGTTGAATTCATTTGGTGTGAACTCACCTCCTCTATCAAACCTTAAGCATTAGATCCCCAGTTATATCTCATTCCCAATAATTGCTTTAAAAGCTCATTTAATTCATAATTATTCAACTCTGAGTTCATCTGCAGATTTTAAAACCATTTCCAAAGAAAACTGCTTTGTACTAAAAACAAGCCTAAAATTATGTTACTCATTATTCTCAAGCCAATTATCAAGATTAGACAAGGTTAGGGATGTAGATGTAATCACTGATCAATAACCATATGCCAGAACTGCAGAGCATTATCTTCAACAGTGGACCCAAGCGGACTAGATCACCAGAGCCCTATCACTTGATTTTCTTAGCCAAAATTCATGACCTGTCAGTGTGTTCCTTAAGTACATACTTGACCAATTCATCTGTCACATCATAACTCCCAATGCAGACCATGTGAGACTCTAGAATTCATATCCAACAATCATCATTGACCTCTTAACATACCTTCTGAACCGCAAATCAAAATACTCAATAGCGGAAGAATGCAGACAAAAATACTTAGATGCTTTACACTATTTCAAGCTTAACTCTATTCATCCGGACTTAGACAATTCACCATGTGACTATCAGAGGAAGTGGGAACTTGAACACTGAAAATATGTTCACCAAATATCTATGAACAACATACCTAAACTGTATATAATGATCTTCAACCATGGAGGCATACTGACTCAATCTTTTTCACTTACTTTGTATACTGCGCATACTTAAGTCATTTTGAGCTTCCGAACCAGAATCCTTTTGTGCCTTGATCTATGGAGTTCCTTTCAAGTGATCTACCATAAAAATCTTCACATCATATTTTTGTGCTGAATCTCAGCACTAACTATCTGGCTAGGGGATTTAGAATTTTCAATATAGCTCCCCCTGAGCCAGAGTTCCCAGTTTACTTCCTGGAAGAAGTATCTGCTCTAGAATCTGGTGTAGACTCATCTTTGACTTCATTTACTTCTTTCTTGACCCAAACTTTCTTCATCTCCTTCTTGACTTCTGCTGGATCACCCTTTTCTACTGATTTCTTCAAGTCTTTTTGATTATCCTTCTTCATGTTCTTACTTTTGCAAAATCTTGCAATATGTCTAGGCTTGTAGCAATTGAAGCACATAGTATTTTTCTAACCATTGTTCCTTCCATTCATCCTTGACTTGCATAGGGTAGCCTTATGTCCAAATTTATTGCATGTATAATAGTAGCCACTGAAGGATTCAATTGTCCTATTCTTGCCATAGTCATTTCTTACTCGACTTCTACACTCATTAGCCCTGTGTCCCATTTTACAGCATGCATAGCACCTAATAGAATTCTAACTTACTTTACTTCTACATACAACAACTTTATGACCAACTTTATTGCATGTGAAACATTTACCTTTGAAAGATTGATCATTCCTTCCATTGCTAAAACCTTTTCTAATATGATTTCTATATTGATTTGCTTTATGACCAATTTGCTTGCAATTGAAACACTGACTAAAGAATGATGGAACATTTTGATTCATTATGCTCCTACACTAAGTAGCCTTATGACCAAATGTATTGCATGAATTACAATAACCATTGAAAGATGGGTACCTTTGAGCATTTGGTTGTCTAATTGGTGGTCTTCTAGATCTATTTCTTTGATTCAGGGTCTGTTTGCCTTTGTCCTTCTTGATCTCAATATTCTTTTCTTGTCTTATTTTTGAACCTTCACCTTTCTCAAATCCCAAGCCTTCTTTGTCATCAGGTTTCTTCTGACTAGCAATCATTTCATTAAGTTTTATAGAGCTGATCTTAAACTTTTCTTCTAAAGTTTTTGTTTTCTCCAATTCTGACTTCAGGATCCAAATTTCCTCTTCAAGCTTTACACATTTTTTTGATTTGTCTTCTACAAACAGATTTAGGTCTTCTTATGCTTTTTCTCTTTCAACAACTTCCACTTTCAAATCATTCAAGGTTTCACTTTCTGATATCAATCATTTAGTAGCCTCCTTATATTTTTCTTTAAGCTTCTTGACTTGCTCTCTTAATTTTATGATACATTCATCTGCTTCTTTAACATTCTCCTTTAGATCTCTAATTTCTTCTTTAGTTCTTTCTACGTCTTCAAGATCAACCTTGATGTACATCATCCCAGATCTACCTCAAGCTTTTAAGCTTATTTCTGAGGAACTTGGCTCTGATACCAATTGTTGATATGCACCAGATAACTGAGAGGGGGGTGAATTAGTTGTCACAAAAACTTAAACACTTTCTATAATTAAACATTCATCACTTATCCACAATTATTATGATTTAACAGTGAGTACATGAAATCAGAAACTTAACAACATCAAACACAAGAGACACTGGATTTATGTGAAAAACCCCAAGGCGGGGAAAAACCACGGAGAGGATTAACTCTCAATATATATTGCAATCTTGAAATAATGATGTTCAGGATTGGTCACTCCACGGGCCTAAACACACTGGCTTACTGGGCCATGAATAACAACTAGGTCCAGCAGGCTCACTGCCTTAACCCTAAACCTAGCAAGATTACAATAAGGGCTATTAAACCCTGAGGGTTGTTAAACCCTATTAGTGGCTTACTGCTAGATTCACTGCCATGGTTAACACCTTTCTATATTGTGAATGAAGTATAACAATTCCTCTACTCTGCTCTTTCTCTTCTCTGCTCTTCCTCTTCTTTCCTCTGCCTCTTCTATGCTTTGCCTTTTTGGACCTTTCTTGATATCTTTCGATTTCTGCTCAAGGACACTTTTTCCATGATTCAACTACAAGTATTTATACACCACAACAACCTTGGAATGATCATCAAGGCTGGCATCACAATCATCAACTATTGGAACAATCTCCAAGGTCGGTATTACAAACATTTACAAAATAGGTCCTAACCTATTACAACATTGCACAAAGGAAATGAAATGTGGATCATGTCATGCCTTAGCTGGGACTCAAACATGATCTTCCATGCCACAACACACTTCCACAATCTTCCAGAGATCTCTATAATCACTGGGATCAACTACGTCGGCCAAGACTGGTTGCACGCTACATTATCTGGGAATAATCTTCACACACCATTTCAATTTCTTAACGTGGACCAAAGTCCAGATAGGAACATGATTAGGAGACATCCAGAAGCATGCTATAATCATTAAGAGCAACCGCATGAACCTTAACCAGTTTATCCATATGAATCCTCTCACCAGAACAAATGAACTTCACTATCTTCAACTGTCATAAAAGAAAGATAGCTTGCAGACCACCAAACCACAAACCATTGCAACTGTAGGCACTTATCATCATCCTAGACTTCCCTCTAGAACCATAGAGCCAAATAATTTATTGTGGAGGAATGCGGAGCATAATACTTTCTTCTTGTTCTAACTGAACTTACAGAAAAAGTAGGTTTCACTCTGGTGAATACAACTCACTCAGATCTTCATGCGGATGGCTCAAACTCAGAATACAACATCCTTAGTCATACCTCTAACTTACTTCCAATCTGTAGACTATGATCTTCAAGTAGAAGTAAATGCGGAGTAGTTTACCAGACTGTTCTTCAGCATACAACTTACTGTCTATACTGCACTTCTCTGTAGCTCACTAGTTTCTTCTGGAGAGGCTAATTTTCTCAATATCCTCAACATACAAATCTTCTAAACAAGTAAAAAAATAAGATACAATTGACACCAATGACAACAAGGATATGTTGACATCCATGACAACACCAATTAGGCACATACTTGCAACAACTTCCCACATAGCTACTTTATTTTTCAAAGTAGTTAGATTGCATGGCTTGCCGAAGAGTATTATTTCAGATCAGGACACTAAGTTTGTTGGTCATTTTTGGCACACTTTTTGGAAGAACATGGGAACACAATTGGGGTTTAGTCTAGCCTACCATTCACAAACTGATGGTTAGACCAAAGTTGTGAATAGAAGTTTAGGAAATTTGTTGAGGTGTTTGGTAGGTGATAAACCAAATCAATGGGATTTGACATTGGCACAAGCAAAATTTGCCTACAATAACTTGGTCAATCAAAGTGTGGGAAAGAGTCCATTTCAAATTGTGTATGGGTACAACCCTAGGGGCATTGATGAATTGAAAGATAGTGCAGATTTGGGTAAAAAGAGTGTTGTAGCAGAGGATTTTGTTGAATACATCCATGATTTGCACAAGTGAAGGATAACTTGGAGAAGAGTGCCATTAAATACAAAGAGTATGTTGATATGCATCAGAAGGAGCATAAATTTTAGATTGGTGAGTTGGTGATGACACATTTGTGGAAGGAAAGGTTTCCGAAGGGAATGCATAACAAGATGAAATGGAAGAAAATAGGCCCATGTAAGATTTTGTAGAAGTTTTCATCAAATGCCTATGAAATTGAGCTTCCAACAGGTATATATATTTCTCCAAAATTTAATGTTGATGATTTGTATAAGTATTATGAAGGAGAGACAAGTGGATAGGGGAATACACATTCATATTTGTAGGATGCACATGAATGGATCTAGTAATTGCCTGAGAAGAAGCTTGAAGAAGTTGACAAGGTAATTGATTCCCGTGTAGGCAAAAGGACAAGAGGGAAAGAATATTTGGCTATTGGAAGAACTAAGCAGTTGATGAAGCTTCATCGATTAGCCCTTCAGATTTGGTGAAGTTTGGGATTTCAATCCTAGATTTGTCAAAATGCTCATGAGTTTTGCACTCATGAAGCATTTTTCCTACCCAACCTGTTTGATGTAGGAGAATCCTAACGAATAGGTGACCTACATCACCCAAAAACATTTCTAGTTTTGTTTGATTTTTTGCCATGTTTTTGTTGTTTCAGTTTGATCGATTTTGGTGCACTTTTGTGTTTTGTTGCAATCAATAGGCAACTTCATTGATCAATTGTCGCCATCAATCTCTCTTCAGTTTAATGGGTTAGTTTGGAGTATGGATGGACCTTCATAGTCATTTGGTTGTATGTAGAGTCTCATTGTTGTTATTTATTTGACAAAATACTACCAAGTGGTGGATGCACAGAGTTATGTGTTTTGGTTTGGGAGTCTTTTCTTTCTCACCATTGGTTCACATTTAATCATTTCTTGTCATTACCTAAAATTTTGTAATGTGGAGGATTTTTCAATGGATTATATGAGCCCAAATCTTCATGAGATCTAAATGAGCCTCTATAAGCGTGTGAATAGTTATAAAGGCCGATGGAAGAGAAATATACTCCCTTGTTGTTCACTATTAGGTTTCAACTAAAAGTGGAGGCAATTTGGAGTTCGTGGAAGGCTAAATTTGCCAACAACAGTGATGGTATTCTGGTATCTATGCTAACTCATTTCAAAGGATTCTATTCAGTGGGAGGTTGACTTCTTTCCAATCATTGCAGTCCAAAATATAATACCAATTTCCTAAACATTGAAGTCAACAATACAACAATCAATGTTGAGTTATCCTTGGCTTGCCTTGGTCGGCCTCGACTTGGAAGTTATGATTACAAATTTAATAAAACATCAGAGATGTAATTCCTTTAGTGAGGTGCCACCCCAACTCTAGAAGTCAAATGGACTTATGACATTTCAATTTTCATCCTCACAACAATATAAAAACCAACGAATGGTTCAGAAGAGGGGTTCAACTGCCAAGAAAACTCAGAAAACAATACAAGTGTATTGCGGAGGGGTTTGACCAAAGGAGAGTCAACTAAAGGGAAAATAAGAGAGTAAAATAGAGGAATGGTCTTGTGTTTTAGGGAACAAACAATGTGAAGGAAGAAGATCAATGGTGCCATCATGTTGAATGATCTAGGCAAGGATAAATGTGGTGTGAGTTGGAACACAATCTATTTTTAATTGCTTTGTATTAAACTCTGTAATTAAGCACTTGAATTTTGCCTGTGAATAATAAAACTTTAAGTGTGATAACTTTGAATGGAGTGATTTCCCATGACTTGGGTGATAATTTTGACTGGCATATTCTTTTAACCCACATATTGCAAGTTTTTCTTTTTATCTATTAAATATGACCTCCTAGGCTCAAACCAACCTCACCATTGCGTCCCGGGGGCCATTTCCATGAAAAACAAGTATAAATTTGCCTAGTTATTATGGAGAAACGTGCATTTGGCGAAGAAAATAGCGTTCGGTCTGTAGAAAATCGCCTTTGGCAGTATCATATGCATTTGAACAACAACAACTCACATTTAGCATATTTATATGCATTTGAATAGTAGCAAATCACATTTGGCATATTTAGTCGTATTTGAACAGTAGCGCGTCGCATTTGGCTGTTTAGGTCACTTTTGGTTTACAAAAAGATTTTGAGCATGCGCGGTCGAATACACAAACACATTTGAGCAGCAATGAGTCGCATTTGAGAAATTCTGAGTCACAGTTGCACATACGTAACTCACATCTGTAGAGGGCTTTGTCACCTTTGGTAAATTTCTGATTGCATTTGAATAACAGTAAATCACAATTGGTTATTTGCATATGCCTTTGGTTTTGCATGTTCAAAATTAGGGTTTTTAGAAATTAATGATTATTTGTGCAGCATGTCTCATCGATTATGAAAGAATGGAGCTTTAAAACTACTAATATATTGTCTACAGATTCAATCGGTCTAAGGACTTAAACATTCTTTTATACTAAAGTAGGCACACTTAAATTTGGTGCTCTAAAATGAACAATCTATTTTCATTATGTCTTCTTTTTATTTCTTGGGCTTGCTTGCTTTGATTGTGTGTAACCTGACTTAGCAATGATAGTATCCTCTCCCCCTACCTAGCCAATGGATCCAGGGTGAAAGAGAAATCATTTCTAACTCTAGAGGGTCTGCCTTCCCATTGTAGGAAGGGGTACAACCCAAGTAGAAACAGGCTAAAGCCAAGCCCTTCCAAGCCGCTATATAAATAAAGTGTTTGTGTAAAAAGTCACAAACAATGGGTGTTGTTCCGCTATACCGATGAATGTTTCCTCCAAAACCTTGTAGAGCGTAACCTCTGTAGGATTGGAAGCCTCCATTAATGGAGTGAATCGTTGCATGTATAGCCACCTGAATGGAAGTCCTTACTAGAAATCTCTATGTAGCAGCCAAAAACCCCTATTTGTTGGTACAAGAGGATAGCTGATTAGGCCTCTGATAGCCATCCCACATTTTCACGACTCATAGCAGAGATAGAAAAGTACCTCAAGATCTGCATGTCCTAAGGACTTGGAACTTGGTGTGCCTGAGAAGTGAGTGCACTGTAAGGGGGAGCCTGTGCCCCAATTTCTTGGAGCTATCCACTATGAGTAGGTGCACCTAGAGAAATCCAAGTGGGAACCCAAAAGGTACTGTCTCTGCTTAGCCTAGGTTGTTACAATGTTTGTGAGTGGCTTGTGTATGAGTGTCTACCATCTTGTTTCCTTGCCATAAAATTGCCAAAAAAAAGTTGTCAAAGCAAAATCCCTATCACAAAACAATCTCATCCTAACACACATCCTAAGCCAATCATCCATACCCTCTAATCCTAATCATCTTATTCAGTCATCATTCTAATTTCATCCTAATTTCTTTATCCTAACCATTACCCAAACAATTTCATCCACTTTATATCCAAATCACACCTTAATCATTTCACATCCTCACATCCTAATCTACCACTTCTAAACATGGACATGACATTCCCAAACAAGGCCTATGAGAATGATCCTTATGGCACCCTAAGAATGCTTGATACCCTTGAGTGGTTATATAGAAAGGAACAAGTCCCTATGCCACCACAACACCGACAGTTCCCACAACATCAAGCCATAAGCCAATACCAACATCAAATCCAATCACCACATCAACAATCCTCACATCATTCTTGTGTGTCACCTATATCATCACATCAACCCTATCCATCGACTTATCATGTTACCCCTACACCAACTTATCCTTTTTATTCTAATCCCAATCATCATCCATATCCATCCATATCTCAACAACCATTATCATGTGTGATTCCTCCACCAACACACCATCAACACCTTCAACCACAATCACAACCCATCCAACAATTCCAACATCAAAGCATTCAACATCAAATCATACCACAACAAGCCCAACCTCATCATATTCTATCTCAAACCCATGTATCACCTCTATCTTCATGTCATGTCAATATCATATCTACCCAACAATATCCACCTCAAGATCATCCGCTTCCTCATGCTAACTTTCCAACACATCACCCAACCCATTCACAAGACAAACAAGTGTCCTCATAATAGGTACACACAAACCAAAACAACCCCTTGTACATAAATCAAACGTCTTTAAGTCCACTTTTGGAGCATGATCTAATATCCTTTGATGAGGAATAATCCTATGTATCACCTAATCGTACTCCAAGTGGCCCCTTGTACATAATTCAAGAGTCCTTAAGTTCACCTTTGGAGCAAAACCTAATTTTCTTTGACGAGGGAGATACCAATCTAGGTCATGCACCCTATGAGCATCCTCCATCACCATCCAATCACATGCCAACACATGAGCCTACTAGTCCTATCTTAGCATCACCATGTGATCCTATTCCTAGTCCTAACCCATCTAGTCCCATTATCTCTTCATCCAATCCAAATCCCAATCCATCTAACTTTATTATCCCTCCATCCAATCCAAATACTACTTCTAAGACTATAACACCATCCACTATCATCATCCATCCCCTATATTGTCCATTTACCCATACCCTAGCAAAGGATGTGATCCATTAGCTATTAGCTAGGAACAACTTATCCCCATGTCAAACACCTAGCTTAGAACCTAGCAACGAGCCTTCAAATGCCATGCTTATCCCTCCAACTCCATCATGTGACCCATAAGCCATTGAGCCTATTCAAGATCCTCCCATCATAACCCCAAGTCCAAGTCCACCATACTCTCTTATGGATGAATACCAAGAACCCATTAAGCTCATCCAATAGTCTCCCATTTCTACTTCCACGCAAACAATCCAAGAGGTATATCAAAAACATAATCCTAATCATGTACAAACACTACTCCCTAATCCAAGTCAAGATCAAATCCCTTACATCCTTTCTAGGCACCCCATCCATAACATTTACCTCTTCCATGATCAATATGAAATTACCTATGAAGAAGCTATCCATGAACACCTTGATCTTATCCATAATTCCATACCCATCCCTGAGAAAGATATTTGAATTGCTCCTATCTATCCTCCATCCAACCCTAATGAGACAACTTCCACTTCTCATGTTGAGACACGTGCCTCCCACGAACACATAAGCATAGAAGATCAAATAGATACCTTGGATCATAATGAACATAAGCAAGATCCTAATGATCCTTTTGCATCCACCATCGACCCTATTTCACAACCATCACATCCTATTGGTCTTTCCAGCCTCATTCATGAATGTTCCTCCCTAGGAACACATCAACCTTTATCTTCTACTGCACCTTCTTCGCCCAATAAGGAACTCATGTCTAGTGTTCCACCTACACCTTGTCCCATAGTTGATCGCATCCTCCAAAACATGAACTATCAAGGTAAAGGCTTAGGCCTTCTTGTATAAGGTATTTTGAAGCCCATCCATGTCAAGGTTCCTCTGCGCTCATTTGGCCTTGGATACACGCCCCAAAGACAACAATCTAACGATGTTGGTACCACCTCCATTCATCCTAAGTCCACCACTTTCCATCACAAACCCTATCATATACCTAAATCATTTGTTGCCATTCCACCTCCCTCATCTTACAAATGTCAAAAGCATGTGACCATACACCTTCCACCATCCACTTTACCTCCGCTACTTCCAACTCCTAATATCCCTCCATCGAATCTACCTCCACTACTTCCAACACCTTATCCATCCATCCATAAGCCCTCTAAAAACCCTAATCGTGACCAACAAATGCACACATTGTCTAAACAAGGAGCTTCCACCAACTCCACTTCCATCCACCCCATGGGATTCAAAAGCAAAAATTTGGATGCCTACACTCATAAAGCCAAAAATCGTACAAATCCTAATGCCTTAGGGTATAAAAGCCAAGAATCAAAGAAAAATCCATCTCAAAAGCTGCATACACCCACACACCTCAAAGCAAAAATGAAAAAGGTTTGGGTCCCCGAGCAACAAGCAATTATCTCAAAAGCTGCACAAAAGTTGCATACATCGAAACCCATACCTCCACAAGCAAAGTCAAAAACTAAAATGGTATGGGTTCCTAAGCAACAAGCCATCAAGTCAAATGAGGCATCCACCTCTCAAAAATCCCAACCATCTCCTTCCATCCATTCCATCCAAAAGTCTCAAATTCCTCCATCCCACATGAAAATCAAAAATCATAAAAATACTAAGTCCATGTGGGTCCCTAAATGTCTAAATTGACCATCTCCTTACCGAACAACACCATTGCTTCCTACACCACCTTCCCATCAAAAGATTCAACGTTTATCATGGTGTGTTCAACTGTTGGTCATGATTCCCTTCCATTCTGCAACATTTGCACATACCTCCATCTCTCCATCCTTCATCCATTATCCTACATATCTTCCTCATCACTTCCCTATGGTCCATGCTTTTGCATAAACCCTCCATCCATAAGTCTTCCATAATCCATGTCATAATCCACTATCGCACCTCCATAATCCACTATCATACCTTCAATAATATGCTATCTACCTAATACATCTCACTTTCATGCAATCCCCTACCAAGATCTATGAGCACACTTGACATGGTCCATGCGACGACATCCATCTAGCGGGACTATCACATTTCATGGAGCTAGACACTTGAGTCCCTTTCATCCATATCCATCTATCCCATTCAAAAAAAAGAAGAAGAAAAAAAATGAAAAAAAAGTAAAGAGAAATCCCTTCATCCAATGGTGAAAACCTGGTAAACAGGTGCCTTGGATAAGTACCATGATGAAAACCTGGCAAACAAGCGTCATGCATAAATTGATCTTCTATGTTAGCTATACTTGGGGGCATGTTGTCTCATCCTCCTGTCATTTTCCAACTTATCATTTTCCATCCTATCATATCCTATCCTACCATCCTTATCCATTACCCACATATGTATCCCATTGTATCCATTCATCCTCCCTTCCTCTATTTGATCTTGATAAAGATTGGGGGAAAAATGTTGAAACATGCCTTGGAAAAACTCTTGATATACCTCATCCCATCTTCATCCCATTGTCATAAGCCTAATCCTATCACTATCCTATTGTCATAAGCGTTGTCATGAAAAATCCTAAGCATACTATCTAGAATGGGACATGTTATTCCTATGTGACATAGCCTTTGAGATCACATCCTTGCTCTCTTACGTGTACATCCTTTCCATCCCTTATCACTCATCCTTTCATCCATCCAATCCACCTACCTTCCTCCTAACACCTAGACTTGGTTTTCTCCCTTGTCATTTGGTATTTAGCACACAGGCTCCCCAAATTGTAAATCCATTTGACATCTCAAAACATTAAAGACATCATATTTCTATAGTCCATAATATTGTAGAATCATTTTTCTGGATTTAATTGTGTATGATTATTTATCATCAATGTTTTGGATCACACTCCATGATCCTACAACTTTGTTCATCCTGATGATGGATCATAGAGTCCTAAAAAATCATAAAAAGCCCTGAAAAAATCCAAAAAAATCATAAAGAAGTCCTAAAAAAATCCAAAAAAAATCATAAGAAGTCCTGGAAAAATACAAAAAAAACATAAAATCCAACAAAAATCCAAATCCAATTAATCATCTTCATCAAAATCAAATCAAATCCTATCAATAACATCATCCAATTAATCCATCGAAACAAACCAACTCTGATTATCAATCCAATCATTAACCCATTGAATCAAATCAACCCAATTATCACTGCATCTAATCACATCAATCCAGTCATCACTCATCATATCATCAACATCAATAATACAAATCAGAACTACATAAGATCTCTATCATTAAGTGCCTTGATCCCATGGATATGGGTATGTAGGTAGTCTGGAGTACGAAGGAAGTGCCTAGATTCAGGCATATGCGATATTCCTGTTTATTCCATCTCTCATCTTCTTCTATCATCTGTCTCCATCAATTCATCAATCTTTCAAAACAATTCTTCCAATCAATCACTCAAATCAATTCTTCAATCACTTCCTTCAAATCAATTCCCTCATCAATCCAATCACATCATCAAAACAAATCCCATCAAACCTATCAAATCAAAGCAAATCAGTCCATAACTTGATCAATGCATCCATCATCATAAAACAAATCTGAACTACATATCATCTCTATCGTTAAGTACCTTGATCCCGTGGACACAGGTATGTAGGTAGTCTGGAGTATGAAGGAAGTGCCCAGATTTAGGCACAAGATGATATTCCTCTTTCTTCCATCTCTCATCTTCTTCTATCATCTATCTCCATCAATTCATCAATCTTTCAAAACAATTCTTCCAATCAATCATTCCAATCAATTTTTTAATCCATCACTTCTTCCAATCATCCATCTAATAAACTCAAATGCAAGTCATCATTTATCCATACCATGCAAGTTAATCAATCTTGTTAAATTATCCAATCACATCCTTGTTGTAAACCCAATCAATTAATCAATCACTTAATCAATCATCCTTGTTTTAATCTAGGGATACATCGTTCCCCACCATGACAACACTATCATCAATCAAACAATTAATCATTGGTTTACAGTTTGACAGGGGCAATACCTTGTTTGTTTTTGAATCATTTGTGCACGCTTTCTTGCTTTCTTGTGTGTGTGTTATCATTTTTGTATTTGCATCAAATCCAACCCAACTAATATTTATATCTTGTATCTAGACAAGGTTGTATTATGCTGGGGCATGAGACACATCGTCACCTTGGTCCTTATGCCCTGGTGCATAATGTCTAGTGCTATATCAAACATATGGTTGCTCACTTTCATTGTAGCATAACACATCATCCTTTCTTCTATCCGTTCCCTAATCTTTTTTGACCAATCCATTTCATTTTGAGAGCCTACCTGTGTTCGTCTAACCTGCCTATCCTCTCAAGGGGGCATCCTCATCCTATCGTTTTCCTCTACCCATACCTTAGCTTCTTTGAAATGATGTTACTCGACACAAATCTTATCATCTTGAACATCATATCAAAGAGGGGCAAAATGTAGACACCCAAAAATGTCCATCCCTTGATTTTGTAGCATTTTTGCCCTAGGCACCCCATATCGTCACTTAACCTAGCATGTTCCTCTAACAAATTAAATAAATCCAACATTTATTTAATTTATCTCATCCTCTTCACATTATTAAATAAATAAATTTTATTTATTTATTTAACCCTCCTTTCCTCTTTAATAAAATAAAATAAATCTTTTATTTTATTTCTATTTGTCAATTTATCTTCATTTTCCTCATGACTTAAATAATATTAAATTATTTAAATCATTAACTTACTTTCCATATCCATATCTTGAGATGACTCAACTCATCTCTTTCACCTTCCAATTACCTCTCAAGATGACTCAACTCATCTCCCAAGTTAACTTGATTCACCTTCTAAATCATCTCTCAAGTTAACTCTTCCACCTTCCATTTCTTTTCCCAAGTTGCACAAGCAACTTTCCAATTCAGTTATCACTTGCAAAAAGGAAATCTTATCCCTCCATTCTCTCACACTTGCCTATAAATTCACTCACAACCATGCCATTTGCATGTATGAACATTCAAGCACCATTACTCTGTCAGATTTCCTCTAGTCCTATCATCCATAAATCTTTCATTCATCATTAATCTACCTATCTTTCATCCATCAATCTCGATTCGTCGTTATGCTGCAGATCTGAGCAACCAACAATCCAATCGTTCGAGGAATCAAACATGCATGCATCGATCTTTCAAGGTATTTGAGGTATTCGGAGGGTTTGGACTAAGGTATCACATGTTGTTGATTTATCTTTCATTTGTCCAAATTTTACCGTTTACAAGTCTAAATAAAATAAATGGTGATTATGAATAAGTTGTATTCTTGTAGCTACTATATCTAGATTTACATTGTCAAGGATTAAATAGATTGATGTGTTTCATTATAGAACTATGTGCATGCTATGAGAATTCGCAGTCTCATAAGACACCTAATTCCCAATTGCATTAGTTATGGGGGGCATAAAATGAGAGATCTTGATGATGAGACAAAAGGTTGACTTGTTCGAGATCTTGGAATGAATTAGAGATGATGAGGGATTGGATGCCAAAAAGACTAGGGATAACGTGGAGGAAGATGATGAGCATTGAACTCCATTATTAACCAATAAATTGATGCAAAAAGGGCATGCACACAACTCAATGGACCAACGGATCCTATATCAAGCAATCTACTGGCTATAATGTGTCACATTTAAATTGTCAAACTAGGGAATCATATTCTTCTTAGATGATGACCGTACTATGTGTATAGTTAAGGATTCCTGAGTTTTAATCTAGAGGTTGTGCATAGGAATAAACTAATTGAAGAGTAAACAACTCTATTTTGTAAGGATTGACAAATACTCTAAGTAAGCAATGCTGGTAAGAATAACCAATGTTATTCAGTTGGCTATAATCAAATGGTCTTATATAATTCCAGATAAAAAAACAACTATAAGTTAGTTCGGTGATCACCTTGACTCAACAACACAAATTATCAAAATCTAACTAATTCATATAACATAACTCATTACAACATGCATTAATCACATACACATAAACATACAACATAAACTAAACACCTGAACATGTAGGAGAGACATAGTACCTCAAGTGGCCCTTGCTTGAGTGATTGTGATCCCACAAAATCTAACTAGATCTCTATTGTATCTTTGAAAACCATTGACTAAACTCAAAACATGTGTTCCTTTATTGAATGCTGAAGAGAAAAGTACAATAACAAATTTGATAACACAATCTTTGTCCAACCTCCTTGTCTAGTATACATAAATCTAATCTATCTATAGACAAGATTAGACTTGTCTATTTGAACAAAACTATTGAATAATAAATACCATAACTGTCCATTATCCAACAACGTAGGAAGAGGACTTTATTACAAAGAAAACTAGGAATAGGAACTAAACTGTCATGAAGGTAATATAGATGGCACAGTCCTACTATAACTCTATCTAGTATTTATGAAGAACAATCAAGACTAGAAATAGAACATGGAGCACGATCTAAGATTCCTTTGTTATTCATGATTGCATCAACTGTCGAAGGATAACCATCAAAGAGTGGAGAGTTATAGATAACTCATTCCAATGAATTTGGGGTCGTCTTCCTTTGGCTGCGGGTGCATGTACTATCTATTGTGGATATCAACACCTCTTTTGCTATGGGCTATCGAGTGGACTTCATGAAATGTAGCCACATTCTTGCTGCATGTGGGTTAGTCCATCACATGATATCTATACATTACAATTACTAAAATTAACATAAAGTACCATCATATTTCATGAGCAATCATCAATTCACACATAATTAATTAATAACATATTATATACCCATCTTCATGCTTTCAATGTCTTAAGAATCATTATAGACAGTTAATATATAAAAGTCTGGGAATGTCTTAGGAAACATGTACTTAAAGAAAGAGAAATAAGAAAAAATATGGCCTCATTGTTAGGGTTAGATGGCAGAAGATATCAATTAAATGCAAATAAAGATTAAACAAAGGAATGGAAATACACAAAATTAATAACAACGAGAGACAAGTTTTAATGTGGTTCACCCAAACTCGGGCTGCATCCACCAAACAAAGAGTCCAATATTATTATCCAGTAAATCAAACTGATTACAACCAACAATCCCTGCAACTCAATACCGTTGCAAATGCTATAATATAATATCAATTAAAAACCCTAACCCTTAGCCACTTTTATCAAGCCTTTTTGTCGGTTACAAAAATAGGGTTTTTTATGTCGGTCAATAGAAAAATAACACCTGACACCTTTATAAAATAATAGGCAAATTTTGCTTCAGGGGCGCTACCCCCAGTAGCCCCCGCTAGGGGCGTTGCCCCCAGACCCCCATTGTGGGCTCCGCCCCCAGGCCCCCACCGAGGGGATAAGCCCCCGGGCCCTGTAGGAGGGGCTCTGCCCCCCCTACACTCCCCCGTTAAATAATTTGGGGGGAAACCGCGTCGATAAAAGTGGGAAAAATTTAACCTCTGAGTCTGATTAGGCTCCATATAGAAACAATCTCCCACTTGGAGACTGATCAGACTCCACACCATATCATCTCCCACTTGGAGACTGGTCATAACACCACTGACCCTGTAGCTCCCACTAGAAATAAGCACCCTGGACTCTGCTGTTCTATTTTTGTTGTTTTCAGTCTAGAAGACCAACCAAACCTAAAGAGGAGCTCATCTTCTCCCTTGTCACTGCCTTTGTAAACATATCCACTGGATTGTCATCTGTATGTATCTTTTCCAGCTATAATTGTCCATCATCCAACACCGACTGAATGAAGTGATACCTCAACTATATGTGTTTGGTCTTTGAATGCAAGGCATAATTCTTTGCAAGATGTATGGCACTCTGGCTATCTGTAAACAAATAACTATTAACCTTTTGTGTGCCCAATTCTTTCATGAAAGATTGCAACCATATCATCTCCTTTCTTGCCTTTGTTGCAGCTACATATTTTGCCTCTGTGGTGGATAAAGCAACCACCTTTTGCAACCTAAAAATCCAACTCACTGCTGTCCCACCTACAGTAAATACATACCCTGTAGTACTTTGCCTAGTATCAATATCCCCTGCCAAATCTGAGTCTACATAACCAGGATAATTAGTATTAGAGCCCCCAAAACATAAGTGTTTATTAGATGTACCTCTCAAATATCTGAGAATCCATTTCATCGCATTCCAATGCTCCAATCCAGGATGACTCATATACCTGCTAACGACTCCTACAACATGTGCAATATCTGGTTTCATGCATACCATGGCATACATTAAACTTCCTACAGCTGAAGCATATGGTATCTTGGACATTTTTTTTCCTCCTCTTGTGTCTTAGGACACATCTCCTTAGTCAATTTCAAATGACTAGGCAAAGGTGTGCTGACAACTTTTGCATTCTCCATATGAAATCTCTACAACACCTTTTCAACATAATCAACCTGAGATAGAGTCAATTTCCTGTTCTTCCTATCTCTACAAATTTTCATACCAAGGATTTGTTTTGCTGCTCCCAAATCCTTCATAGCAAAGGACTGTGCTAATTGCTATTTTAACTCTCTTATGTGATCCATGTTAGACCCAGCTACAAGAATGTCATCAACATATAAACATAAAATAATGCAGCTGTCATTATCCAACCATTAAAATAAACACAATGGTTAGAATTACATCTACTGTAGCCTTGCTCAGCCATAAAACTATCAAATTTTAAATACCATTGCCGAGGTGCTTGTTTCAGGCCATACAAACTCTTCTTCAATTTGCACACCTGTTTCTCCTTACCTTGGACCTCAAGTCCTTGGGGTTGTTCCATATATATCTCCTCCTCCAAATCACCATGGAGAAAGGCAGTTTTCACATCTGGTTGTTCCAAATGCAAATCTTTAGCAGCCACAATACTTAAAACAATACGAATAGAAGTTATCTTGACAACCAGAGAAAATATCTCATCAAAATCAATGCCCTTTTTCTGTGCAAATCCTTTTACAACTAACCTGGCCTTAAATCTTTTCTTACCTCCATCTTCTTCTTTCAACCTATAAACCCATTTGTTTGGTAAAGCCTTTTTACCTACAGGTAACTTACATAATTCCCAAGTCTAATTTTTCAGCAAGGAGTCCATTTCTTCTTTCATTGCAAGCTCCCACTGAACCTGTGTATCCACCTACATAGCTTCATCATACCCTTCTGGTTCACCAGCATTTGTTAACAAAATAGATTACAAAGAGGGAGAAAACCTTTCAGGAGGTCTACTTATCCTTGTTGACCATCTAACATTCACTAGAGTTTGTGGTATTTCTGGTTGCTGTTGCAGAGCATGAGGAACCACTAGAACATCACTATTTGGAGTATCATCCATCACCACATAATCTTTTTCTTTCTTCTCATGTTGCTGCAATTGATCTTTGTACAACACCTTCTCATTGAATATAACATCCTTGCTTCTCACAATTTTCTAATTTTCAAAATCCTAAAGCCTATAACCAAATTCATCAATGCCATATCCAACAAAGGTACACTTTTTTGATTTTGCATCCATCTTGGTTCTATTTTCAGAATCTACATGTACAAATGCTTCGCATCCGAAGGTTTTGAGAAAAGAATAACTCACCTTCTTACTTGTCCATGCTTCCTCTAGAATACCACAACCCAAAGGAACTGAAGGACCTCCGTTAATTAAATATACAACAGTGTTGACAGCATTTGCCCACATGTTTAAAGGCAGCCCGACATGCAATCTCATGGTCCTTGCATGCTCCATTATTGTCCTATTCATGCGTTCAGCCACCCCATTCTCTTGTGGAGTCCCTGGAACTGTTTTCTGCCTACAAATTCCATTAAAGGAACAATAACCCTCAAATTCTTTGCTGCAATACTCACCACCATTATCAGATCTGAGACATTTTAATCTTTTACTCATCTCATTCTCAACCAAGCTTCTCCATTTCCTAAATGTTTCAAATACATCAGATTTCTGCCTAAGGAAATAAATCCATACCTTCCTAGTTGCATCATCTATGAATGTAACATAATATCGAGAGCCACCGAGAGAAGATACCTGAGCTGGTCCCCATACATCTATATGCACAAGCTCCAACTTTTCATTTTTCTTTTGCTTCCCATCTCTAAGAAAACTGACTCTCTTTTGTTTGCCATACACACAACTTTCACAGAAATCCATATTAATACATTTCAGACTTGGTAAAATTTTCTTAGAATGAAGTACCTTCATACCTTTTTCACTCATATGCCCAAGTCTGTTATGCCACAGTGTTGTCTCAGAACCTGCAACAACTGTTTCAGTCTCTTCCTGCGATCCTGCAGCAACTGTTCCTGAACCTATTTATTTTTTCTCTGCAACAGCTAAAGTAGAAGGAATAGTATGACCTGTACAAAGATATAAGGTGCCTACTTTCACACCTTTTGCTACTATTAAGGTACCTTTTGAAACCTTCCAATTGTTATCAGTAAATGTAACAATGCAACCTTCTTCAGCTAGCTGCCCTGCTGAAATTAAATTCCTACTGAGCCTTGGAACGTGCCTTACCTCTTGTAGTAGCCATTGATTCCCATTCTGCAACTTAATCTTAATTCTTCTCTTTCCAACAATCTGACAAGGTTCGTTATCTCCCAGATAAACCAGCCCAAAATCCCCTTGGACATAATCAAGAAAATAACTTCTATGGGGAGTAGCATGAAATGAGGCCCCTGAATCTAAAACCCATGAATCATCAGCATTATCTAGGGATAGAATCAAAGCATCATCTTTAGATTTATTACTTACCACATTTGCCTCCTTATTGCCTTCTTGTTTGTCTCCTTTATTTTTCTGAGACCAGCAATCTTTTTTCAGATGACCTGGTTTTCCACAGTACCAGGGATCCTTCTGTCCTCTGGTTTGGGACCTCTTATCCTTTGATTTTCCTCGTTACTTCCCATGACCTCCAAAACCTTTTCCTCTCTCCTTTGATCTGCCCCTGCTTTCTACATTCAAAACACTGCCTGATGTGGACCCACCTGAGCTTTTCCTACGAATTTCCTCACTCAGAATAACACCAACAACATCATCAAATTTCAAGGTATTTGAACTAGAAATAGAGTTACTAACTGCCATTACCAAACTATTCCAGCTTTCAGGCAATGAAAATAATATCAAGAGAGCTCTAACTTCATCAAATTTTACATTTACAGAAGATAATTGACTGACAATCGTATTAAATTCATTTAAATGATCTATCACAAATCCACCTTCAACCATTTTCAGATTAAACAAACACTTCATGAGAAATACCTTATTTGAGGCTGAGCTTTTTTCATATAATTTAGCCAAAGCTTTCATCAGACCATCTGTTATCTTTGCTTCCGTTGTATTGAATGCCACCGATGGTGCCAAGCACAACCAAATGGTTCCCAGTGCCTTTCTGTTAAGAAGATTCCAATCCTCATTAGACATTGTTGCCAGTTTCTTGGCTACTCCTTCCAACGACATCCATAAATCCTTTTGATAGAGGTAATCCTCCATCTGCATCTTCCATAACTGATAGTTCTGCCCATTGAATATATCGACCTTCAATTTACCCTCGTCCTCCATTTCTCCCACTCAACTGTGAGACCTTCCTGCAGACGATAATCGAACACAACCTGCTCTGATACCACTTGTTAGGGTTAGCCAACAGAAGATATCAATTAAATGCAAATAAAGATTAAACAGAGGAATGGAAATACACAGAATTAATAATAGCGAGAGACAAGTTTTAACGTGGTTCTCCCAAACTCGGGCTAGATCCACCAAACAGAGAGTCCAATATTATTATCCAGTAAATCAAACCAATTACAACTAGCAATCCCTGCAACTCAATACTGCTACAAATGCTACAATATAATATCAATTCAAAACCCTAACCCTTAGCTGCTTTTATCAAGCCTTTTTGTCAGTTACAAAAATAGGATTTTTTTTTATGTTGGTCAATAGAAAAATAACACTCAACGCCTTTATAAAATAATAGGAATTTTTGCTTCGGGGGCGCTACCCCCAGCAGCCCCCGTTGGGGGCATTGCTCCCAGACCCCCATCGTGGGCTCTGCCCCTGGGCCCCTGCCGGGGGGATAAGCCCGCCGGGCCCCGCAAGAGGGGTTCTGACCCCCTGCACTCCCCCGTTAAATAATTTGGGGGGGAACTGCGCTGATAAAAGTGGGAAAAATTTAACCTCTGAGTCTGATTAGGCTCCATATAGCAACACTCATCACACCCCCAACTAAACATGTTGATGGTCCTCCAGCAACCAAGGTCTTTGATTGTATTCAAGGGATATCTCCCTGTAATCTATAGGTTCTTCTACTCCTCTTTCCTGTTTGAGGTAGAATCCCTTCTGCTCTGCCAACCTGTTCCATCTAGCCCATTCCACTACCTGATTCATCCTTTGCCCCATCCAATGAGGAATGGGATAAAGAAGTAGGGGAGGATGGAATACTAATGGTAGCCAAGTTATTCCATGTTCATTGGCTGATCTTATATATTTTTGTGCCCTAGTGATTGCCGCTGAGAGGTTAAATACTAAATGAGGCTCTTTCCTTTGCAATGCTGGTGTCAAAATCTTTGCACCTACCCTATGAGAAACACAAAGATTCCTTACCAATCCGTTCGACCAATTCCCTAAATTTTCTGTAATCCATGGCTCTACATTCTAGGAGTTTGGTTTCTAACTTTGGATGCTCAATTAGATCAATCCATTCCTCCACTATATTTTTAGGATTTGGGGATTCTACCCTGAGTTTGAGAGCGAGTGATTTCTCTTTCTTATTATACTACTGCTGTAATGCTCATCTCCTATACTCATTTTGAATGCATGAGGTTAGGGCCTTCAATTGCACATCCCCAATAATAACTAGGGGATTCCAGTGAGTGCCAGATGGAATGGTAAGTTCATGTAGGTAGAATTCACATAGTTGATTTTACATTTTAGGGGTAGCTTTTTGGTAGACTGTTAGAAATAAGGTAGGTGTAAAAAGTAAAATAGGGGAATCATTGTAAAGTTGGCTAAATTGAAAGCTCATATAATGCTCCTGTAGATAGAGGGCATAAACCCATGCAGGTGGCCAACACCTCATCAATTGGATAGTCATGTCTGCCATTCTGTCTATTTTGAATTTCAGTCTTTTATTTCTGTGTTCTTCACCTCTATCTCCTTGCTATGCTTCTCCTTCAGTTCACCATGTTCTTTTACCAATTCATTTATCTTATTCCATAATTGCAAGGTAACTATAAATAAGGTTGATGGAACGAGTTCTTCTGGTTGTTCTTCTGATTGCATAGGCTCTAGATTCCTTCTATTGATTTCTATAATGGCTAGTTGGAACAAATGTTCTAGTCCTGACCCTTGTTTCTGGAAAACATGTAGCTGATCCTCCAACTTCTTAACCCATTCATTTAACCCTGTTTCTTTTTGTTGGTAATCCCTCAATCGCTTCTCCAATTCTACAATTTTCTGTAGGGCTATATATAATTCATCCTTCTCTCCCTCTAATATATCTTTAGAGTCCAACAACAATTCTTCTTCCTGAGTTTCATCTGGAGAGGCTGAGAAGTCTAGGTTTTCAATTTCAGGGGGAGGTTGATGCTTTTTCCTAGCTGTATATAAATCTTCCTCCTCAAACTCTGTATCAGTCTCTAGGATGAGTGTGTGGCCCACATTTTTCTATTCCCTATCAAGAAATAGATGTTCCCTTTCAGACTCTGTATCAGTGTGTATATCAACCACATTCTTCTTTTCAGGCTAGGTTTTTTCCCCTGAAAGTTCTTTCTCTTTTAGGCGATCTAAGCACCTATGTGTTTGAGTAGGGACCTTTTGTTTCTTCTTGGCTCTAGACAAAGAAGAGGATGATTTTCTCATCTTGGTGGGCATTGAGACATAAGGAGTTTCATGGGCAGTTTTAGGTACTGCTGGCGGTGAGCTAGTAGATCTAGGCTGCAGTTTTAGTTTTAACTTTTTCTTTGTGGGGCTAGAAGTCTATGAGGGTGCATGCTCTGGAAAGGGGCTTGAAACTGGTGAAGCTGCAGGTGTGGGAGACCTAGTAGGTTCACCTATAGGATTATTAGGGTTTGGAGTTGGATGTTCCTTAGCAGTTTCATGGAAGTGGGTAGGTGAAGCTTCTGAGTGAGAAGAGGTCGCAGGTGCTTCCTCTTCTTCCCCTATTTTTAAATTTTCTGCCTCTGCCTCTTCCTTCGGTTCAACCCTCAAAGGTCCCTCATCAACATGATTAATTTCAAGAAAACTTTCACAAGAAATATCAGGGTATTGAATAGATAGACTCCTTTTTACTAATAACATAACCAGACCATGATGAGATAATGAAGACTAGCAATTTTTCCTTCTATATTCAGTAGACAACATTGAAATGTAGATTCCATTCTTTCACCTAGTTGTATGACTCGACCCTTGCTGAAATGGCATCGACTCTTATAGGGAATTTTTCTCCAACTTCCCGAAGCCTCGTGACCTCAGCTATGGCAGCTATAGTAGCATAAACCCACAAGCCTTTCACTATGGCTTCCTCATTCTAGAATGATCCCGCAAACTGCTGGGTAATGTCTTCATTATACTTTGTTATCTTAAGAAAATATTTCAACTACCTTGCCCGCTGAAAGATAGGCATGCAATCCCTGAGACAATAATGTCAAGTGGACAGTGTTGGTGTGAACAGGGTTATCACCTAACTGGTTTACCCTAGTGTGGATAATTCATCTTATTTAACTATTTACTAGTTAAATAATATTCACACATCACACATAATTCACACATGTTAAGTTGACTTAGTGAGTCTTCTAGGTGTTTCTAGTTGAGTCTAGTTGTGTGTTGAGTTGTTGATAGTTGGAGTGAGTTGTCTTATCCTCCACATGTGCAATTAGTTATCATCCTCTAATTGACACATGTTGTAGGAATATCTCCACATTTCACTCCACCTTTCTAGCTCTCACCTTGTCTTTATAAGAAAGGCATATCATGTACATTGTAATAACAATCTTTTGCATTCATTGATAGAATAGCATTATTCTTTCATTTGATCTCTCTTGTGCTTTCATGAAGTCCTAGATCCTGGGTGGCTCCAATCATAGCCAACTCTAATAGACAGTAGGCTCTCTCCTGATCTATTCACCACCCATCATGATATCTCATGAAACTCTCCATTTCCACCCTACCAACTCAATTCCCTCAGCTTAATCCCCTGTTCTTCATCAAATTATTCTTTCCAGACTCTTCTTACCAGTTGCTATTCTGCTAGCTTGTATGTTATGCAACACAGATAGTCATATTATGAAGGAAGAGATTTAAGAGATTTGAATGTACGTAAAATAATTCCTACGTATGCAATATCCCCCAACTATGGTGTCATTTGTCCTCAAATGAGAAGACAGGGTAAGTGTACGAAAGAACAGGGTGAAAGCAAGTCAAATGGATATAATATATGAAAAATGATTTGTGAATTTTGAAAGTAATAAAATAAGAAGCAATGAGTGTTAATTAAAGTAATATCTAGATAAATACCTTTGAGGTGATGTCTAAATTAGAAATGTTACATGAAAAAATGATGACACAAGGACTAGAGTTGATGTGGTCGATGATTGAGGCAGAGCAAATCACATTGATGTGATGTTGAAGAAGTGTATGGACAGAGTGTGCAGTGGTTGTGCAACATGTAGTAGGAAGGTACAAGTTATAATGGAAGATGGCAACATGTGGATGCCATGAGAAAAGGTGTTGTAGGTAGTAGTGGCTGCATGCACGCAATCAAAATGTGAAATGAATAGGTCCCATGTGTGGTGGCTGTGGGTACAGTGACTACAGGTCCCATGTCAATGACAAGTAGTGTAGTTGCTACATGTGGAAATGTATAGGACTTGTGAAACAACAGAGAGTCTTTAGCTACAAGTCCCTTTAATGAAGTGGCTGGTGGCCAAAGGAAATCTCAACTGGATAATGGGAGCTACTTTTATGGAGCCTGAACTCTGATTGAATTATTTGGTGTAGCGTATCTCCTATTTTTTTTAATGTTTAATGTTTTATTTATATACAAAGTGCATAGAACTCAAACCTGATGCGGTAACTCAGTCAAGTTGGTAGCTTGAGTTGTTACTAGAATGTTGTGATAATCTATAACTTGGTTGTAGGCCTCATCTGAGGCAGGTTGTGGAACTTCTTTATCCATATCTAACCTTAATTGCTGTAGGAATGTAGCTTTATTCAAAGGCTTCTTATACAATTTCAATATGTGTCCATTAACCATTAGTGAGAATCTAATTCGGTCAATTACAGTTAATTGGACTCCACCATTGGGAAAAAATTCCTTGATTTCATAAGGGTCTAATCATCTAGTCTATAATTTTCCCTTATGATCTTTATACCTAGAGTCATAGAGGAGTGCCCAATCACCTGCCTGAAAGTCCTTGGTTTTGATATACTGATCATGCCATTTGATTATCTTATTTTATACTAATTCATTGTGATGAACTAATTCCATCCTTAATTCTTCCAAGGCATTACACTAGTGCAACCTTTCGTTTTGAGCTATTGATAGGTCCATCCCAAGTTGTACAGTGGTTCTCAATGTTTTGTATTCAAACTCAATAGGAAGGACAACTTTCTTTCCATAAACTATCTCATAAGGTGTGTACCCTGTTGTCGTCTTCCATGTAGTTCTATATGCCCAAACTGCTTCAAAGAGTCTTGCTACCCAATCTTTCTTGTGTAATGCATCTATCTTTGTCAATATTGCCTCAAGGTCCCTATTTGTGACCTCAACCTGGGCATTTGACTGTGGATGATAGGGAGTAGACTTTTTTGTCTAATTTCATATTCCTAAATAAGGCTAGTAATTAATGCTGATTTAAACTGTGGTCCCTGATTTGTTACTATTTCCTTTGGGACACCATACCTTGTAAATATTTCCTCATATTGGAATGTAGAAACCTTACTATCTTTGGCCATTGTCAAAGCTTTCACATCTACCCATTTTGTGAGATAATCAGTGCAAACAAGTATACATTCTTTGTTATTAGATGGAAGATCAATGGGTCCAATAAAATCAATGCCCCATTTTTCAAATGGTGTGACCACCAATTGTGGTTGTAGAGGCATTTCATCACTTCTTGTAGGTCTACCCATCCTTTGATAACAGTCACATCTTCTTGTATAGAGAGCTGTATCTTTGTGCAAGGTTGGCCAATAGTATATAGTATTCAAGATCTTGACTATTGTCCTCTTAGCTGCAAAGTGTCCACCACAGGGTTCATCATTACATGCCTTGAGAATGTCATATAATTCATCCTCCCTAATACATCTTCTCATGATATGATCAGGACCTGTGTAAAAGAGGTAACCAGCTACCCAAGAATAGGGAAAGCTGTGCTCCACTAGGTGGCACCTCTCCCTTGGTGAGAGGTGTGGAGTTGTTTTTCCCACAACTAGATAATTTGCTATATCTGCATACCAAGGAGTTTGGATAGTCAGTGCAAATAAGTGCTCATCTAGAAAAGAATCATCAATAACTAGGCCCTCATTGCAAGTAGGCTAGCCTGGAGAGGAAGTCAGCAACAACATTAACCTTCCCAAGCTTGTCCACAATGGTGATATCAAATTCCTAGAGTAGGAATAACCATATAACCATATTGCCACTTACCACTGGTTTGTTCATTAGGTATCTTATTGCTGCATGGTTGGTATGAATAAAAATAGGATACCCAGTGATATAATGCCTGAACTTATTGATTGCATAAATAACAACTAACATTTCTTTCTCAATGATAGTATAGTTAAGTTCAACACCTTGTAGATTCTTACTAATTTAGTAAATTTCATACTCCAAATTTCCTTCCTTCTGCCCTAACACAACCCCCACAACAAAGTCAGAAGCATCTGTATGTATATGGAAAGGAATTGGCCAATTAGGTCCTCTGAGTACAGGTGTCTTTGTCAATGACTCTTTGAGACTATCAAAGGATGTCTGAAAGTCAATTGTTTAATTAAATTCTGCATCTTTAGATAGTAAGACAAATAAAGGGGCAGCTATCTTACTGAAGTCCTTTATAAATCTTCTATAATACCCTGCATGACTGAGAAAGCTTCTAACATCCTTTTGTTTTTGAGGAACAAAAAATGTTGAAATGATTTCAATTTTGTGTGGATCCACTTGAATGCTTGCCTTGGACACAAAGTGGCCAAGTACTACTCCTTGCATCATCATGAAAAAATTTACATGACTAAGGGACATGTTATGATCTTGACATCTCTAGAGTACCTTTTCAAGGTTTTTTAGGGCCTCATCATAAGAATCTCCATAAGTGGTAAAATCGTCCATATATACTTCCATAGAGTCATGGGCAAGGTTAGCAAAGATGCTTACAACAACCCTCTCGAATGTGGCAGGTGCATTATAGAGTCCAAATGGAAGGACTAAATAGGCATATGTCCCCCATGAGCATGTGAATGTGGTATTATCCTAGTCCTCAGGGGCTATTTTGATCTGGTTATACCCACTAAATCCATCAAGGAAAGAAAAATACTTTTTCCCAGCCAAGGAGTCTAGTACCTAGTCAATGAAAGGAAGAGGGAAATGATCTTTCCTAGTGGCAGTATTTAATTTTTTGTAGTCTACACAAACTCGCCACTTACCTCCTTTCTTCGGTACTATGACTAGCGGGGATACCCATTGGCTATCTGATATTAGATATATGATATCTGCATCCAGTATTTTTTGCAATTCATTCTTCACTATGTCTCTTACTGTAGGGTTCATCCTTCTTTGAGGTTGCTTGACTAGCATGCACCCCTCATTAATGTATATCCTATGCATGCAGAGGTTAAGGTCAATGCCCTTCATATCATAATAGTCCCATGCAAATGCTATCTTGTGAGTTTGCAACATTTTTATTAGTTTAGTCTTCTGGACAAATGTCAATTCACTATTGATGTTTAGTGTCCTACCTGGTGTAATGTCAACTGGTGTTGCAAAGGTCATGACATAGGCAATATCTAATCCCGATAAATTAAGGCTACAACTATGAGGTAGAAAATGATGAAACATACTACTGGTGGATGCATAGGCAGGCATGTTGATTGTAGGCAAAATATTGTGTAGTGGGTAGGTTAGACATATTAGACATGGGTCTTGCTGTAGGTTCATTCCATAATTGTTTTGTATGACATTGGAAAGCACTTTGTCTTCATCCTAGATATCTAATAATGGTCCTCGTTCAATTATCATTAATGTCTAAAGAGAATATTGGTCAATATCCTCTAGGTTTGACCGAATAGTTTGCTCCATATCAACAAAAGGCTGTGTAGGTGGATAAAGGACCAATTTCTTTGTTGTATTCCCATTGGAAATTATCATATTCACTGACCTACATCCTATGAAGGCATCTACTTTTGCCAACCAGGGTCTCCCTAGGATGAGTGGATATCCTCCTAGGCTGGCCTTGGGCTGTAAGACCATAAAGTCTGCAGGGTATTCCCACGAATCCAATGTAATTACAAGATATGAATAACCCCCTCTAGTTTGACAGTGGACCTATTTGCTAATTGTAATATTGTTGGAGTAGGTCTTAGGTTATCCAGCTGAAGGTTATTAATTATTTCCTTTGTGATTACATTGATGGCTGCACCTAGGTCAATCAAGGTGTTTTTGATAAGAGTACCATTGATGTTTACATCAACCATAGGGCTTCTAGGATCTGCATATTATGGGACAACCAAGTTACCTAAAATGATATTAGCAAGTTGTCCTATAATATGTACCATCTGAGGATCTTTTACTTTCCTTCTTGGTTTCTTGAGGCACAATTCTCTTATATCCTTGGTATATATGGGTACATCCTTGATATCTTGGTGTTGCAAATATGTACCTAAGTGGTGTTGTCATTGCTGTCAACATATCCTTGTTGCCATTGGTGTCAATTGTATCCTATTTTGCTGTCTGCATAGAAGACCAGAGTGTTGAGGATATTGAGAAAATTAATAACAATCAATGCATGCAGACCATATAGCTGTGTAGAGGATAGTCATAGGTTGCTCCAATCAAGATTTGAGAAGTCCGCATGAAGATTTGAAGAAGTTATGGGCATCTGAGTAGAACCAGATTCTGCAGTACTCAGAAGAGACAGTGTGATAGTAAGTTGGTCCGGATTGCTCTGTAGTGAAATATTATGGTCTACGGATCTGAAGACATGTTTGGGAAGTTAGTGTGTATCATCAACTCCTGTAGTTTAGGGTTTGGAGGTCCGCAAGTGATCTTTCTAGTTTGACAGTCATGACAGATAATGTTCTTGAGGTTCCGCAGGAAGATATAGATGATTCTGGTAATTTGTTTTAGAATGAATGTTATTGATGATTTCAATGTGCTTGTGGAGGTCTCTGGATCGTGTGGCTACTATGTTAGAGGTCTGCATTGAAGTTTGATCTTGTTGATTGAAGGTTTCTTCTTTGAGGCTAATGTTCTTTTCAGTCTTGGCCGACCGGATGTTCCTGGCTAGTTGCAGATGATCTAAAGAGCATTTTATGAAGCATGGCATGGTTGGTGAGGATGATCCAAGTCTCAGTAATGTTTGGCTGACAGTGTAATGATCCGCATCAAGTTTAGCCGACCTTGTTGATCATTCCAAGGTTGATGAAGTGTATAAATACTTGTTGAAGAGTTGCGAAAAAATATCCTTTAACAAATGAGTTAAATCTAAAGAAAGGATCAAAAAGCAGAGCAGAGAAGAAGAAGAGTGAAGGGAGTCTAGAATGAAGAGTCAGTGAAGAAGAATTTGAAGATAGGAGCAGAAGTCTTTGAGCCATCAAAGGGACTGATTTAGGCATGAATATAGATGTTAATTCTTAGTTCATTATCTCTGTGTAAATCATAATTTCTTATAGGTAGTGAGCCTTTTCTTGAACAGTGAGCTTGAAGGCATGTGCCTTCTATTTTCTTAAGTAAATTTAATAGGGTACACAATTCTTATGGGTTAACCCCCACCGTGGCTTTTTCCTTAACTAGGTTTTCCACGTCAAAATTCTAGTGTTGTGTGTTCATATTGTTTTTGCTCTTTTGTTGATTCATGCTTAAATGTTTTCATCATTAATCTGATTATAAAGAAGACTTAAAAGTTTAGAAAAGATTAAAAGTTTAGGGACAATTGAATCACCCCGCCCCCTCTCAGTTGTCTAGACTATTTCTAACACCTGGATGAGGGGAATTTTAACACAAACATTTTTCTGCTGCCCCATAAAATCAAGGTTAGGTTTAGATGAAGTTGGTGAGAGGTACATTTTTAATCTCTCTTGAAATGGAGGGCTCTTGGTGATGGTTTCCTCCTGCGGAGAGATTTTCTCAGAAGGCCATTGCTAGTTATTCATATGGTTGTCAGTGATGGAGGGTTGCTCCTCATCAAGAAGTTCTGTGATGACTAGAGATGAAGGTCCGACAAGCATTTTCCTCAGTGCAGGTGCACAGCACTAACCTCAACCGTATAGGTTGGGTATTGAATGACCTCATTAGTATAAGCCTATTGAACATGCTTGTTGTTAGGGTTAGGTACATGTTGGGTTGGCAATTGAGCGGCTCTAGGTAGAACATGAGTAAGTGAGGCTGTATTTGGCATAAGGGGAGGTTGTTGAGGCAGGGCTTGCTATGGCTGCTGGTAGTTCATATTTGGATTTTGCCAAAGTTGGTTCCCACACCACTATTGTGGCCAGGGGTTTTGATTGGCCTGCCATTGTGGATTAGAATTTGAGGGTTGGAATGGTTTGTTGTGGCCATACCCCCTGCTACTGGTTCCAGCTAGGTGGCATGGCTGCCCATTGTTGCTATGGTAGGTTATACCAAGGTGCATTGTTCCAATTATGTATATTTGAAGCAGATGATGCAAATGTCATAGTATTGGATAGGGGGTCCTAAGGCATACCTTGTCTTTGTTGCCATGTCCTTTGTTGTGCAATGTAAAACACCTGACCTTCTTCATCTTCTATAGCTCAAAAATATGCTTTCTCATTCTTTCCCTCAGAAATACTAGCATTACCCTTGCATCGACAATTGGCCTTCTTCTATCGACAGTGTGGGCAGTATTCACCCAAAGCTACATCTGCTACCTCTTGCTTTTTCTTTGTGTAGAGTGTCTAGTTGTGTTTCCAGATGGCTTATGACATCTTCTTTCATGTTTGATAGTAGATTGCTAAGCTCTACTCTGGAGACTCCAGTAGATGATTTACTTGAAGTTAGGGTTCTCAAACCTCTATTTTTATTCAAGGTAGAGCGTGAATGATTTCTACAGATTTGAAAATTTTCATCAAACCTGAGTTGAGAGATGTCCCCTGCTCCAATTAAATTTAGTGCATCCATGCATTCTTCACTCACACCTCTTAGGAAGACCAACTTGAGTGACTCTGGGGAGAGCATGTTCTGTCTTGACTTCTTGAGGCAAAACTAAAATCTCTCAACATAATCTTCTAGAGGTTCATCTTCCTTTTGTGACATCCTAAATATGTCATCTCCTTTCATATCTCTACCATGATAATAATCATTATATTTTTGTAGAAAATTCTCCTTCATGGTAGCCCAAATTGTTACTAAATTCTCACCCAATCCCATAAACCATCGCAATGCAACATCCTTAAGGGTCGCTGGAAAGAGCTTGAGTTTGTATGCATCTGTACTGTAGTTACAACTCCTACATAGTACATCAAACTCAAAGAGAAAGGTATGTGGGTCTTTAGTGATTAGCCCATGAAAGTTTGGTAGGGCTGAAGGAGGAATGTTCTTCAAGGTGTCAGCTCTCTCCTAGTTTGTAATAGGAAAGGCAAAGGTAACCGGCTCAACTAGGTTTTCTATTGCTTCTTCTGCCATTGTGTATTGATTCCAACTCACAATATCCTCAAAATCTTCAGTATTCTTTAGTCCAAGGGATAGTTCAAAGTGTTCTTCTTCTTCTGAATTGGTTGGAAGAAATCTCCCTCTATGGTCTCTTGGCCGCCACATACAATGATGTATAAGCTAATAACTTTGTTCCTACACCATGTCAGCGGATAGTTTGGAGATAGATTGAATGTCTAAGTAATTCTAAATGCTGAAAAATATTATATCCTATGAAAGCCAATACAAGCACAAATAAAAAAGAACTCAGAAACTCTAAACCTTAGCATGATCCTTGGCAACAACACCAAAAATGTCAAACTCCATTATTAACCAATACATTGATGTAGAAACAGGCATGCACACAACTCAATGGACCAACAGATTCTATATCAAGCAACCTACTCGCTATAATGTGTTACATTTAAATTGTCAAATGAGGGAATCATATTCTTCTTGGATGATGCCTGTACTATGTGTATAGTTAAGGATTCTTGAGTTTTAATCTAGAGGTTATGAATAGGAATAAACTAATTTAAAAGTAAACAAATATATCTTCCAGGATTGACAAATACTCTAAGTAAGCAATGGTGGTAAGAAATAACCAATGCTGTTCAGTTGGTTTTAATCAAATGGTCTTATATAATTCCAGATAAAAGAACAACTAATAGTTAGTTCAGTGATTACCTTGACTCAACAACATAGATTATCAAAATCTAACTAATTCATATAACATAATGCATTACAACATACATTAATCACATACACATAAACATACAACATAAACTAAACACATGAACATGTAGGAGAGACACAATACCTCAAGTGGCCCTTTATTGAGTGACTGTGATCCCACAAAATCTAACTAGATCTCTATTGTATCTTTGAAAACCATTGACTAAACTTAAAATAGGTGTTCCTTTATTGAATGTTGAAGAGAAAAGTATAACAACAAATCTGATAACACAATCTCTGTCTAACCTCTTTGTGTCATATACAGAAATCTAATCTATCTATAGACAAGATCATACTTTTCTATTTGAACAAAACTACTTAACAATAAATACCATAACTATCCATTATCCAACAACGTAGGAAGAAGACTTTATTACAAAGCAAACTAGGAATAGGAAACTAAACTGTCATGAAGGTAATATAGACGGGTCAGTCCTATTATAACTCTCTCTAGTCTTTATGAAGAATAGTCAAGACTAGAAACAGAACATGGAGAACGATCTAAAATTTCTTCATTATTCATGATTGCATCAACCATCGAAGGATAACTGTCAAAGAGTGGAGAGTTATGGATAACTCATTCCAATCAATTCGGGGTCTTCTTCCTTTGGTTGTGGGTGCCTATACTGTCTACTATGGATATCAACACCTCTTTTGCTGCGGGGTGCCTAATGGTGTTCGTGAAATGTAGCCATGTTCTTGCTGCATGGGGGTTTAGCCCATCACATGATATCTATACATCACAATTACTAAAATTAACATAAAGTACCATAATATTTCATGGGAAATCATCAATTCACACATAATTAATTAACAACATATTATATACCCATCTTCATGCTTTCAATGTCTTAAGGATGATTATAGACATAGTTAATATATAAAAGTCTGGGAATGTCTTAGGAAACATGTACTTAAAGCAAGAGAAATAAGACAAAACATTGGCTTGACAATGAGACTAGAAGAATGAAAATGACTTAGACAAGATTTGGGATAAAAATCAAGATACAAAACCCTATTAGATTCAATGGGTGGATCAAGAATGGTGTTGTGGGAATAATATATCCTAAGAACAACACAGATTGATTAGGATTAAATGATTAGATGATGGATTAAAAGATGAGGGTCTTGATCAAGAGCTAAATGTCACTTCAAAGTGTAAGACAAGCTTGATGTGGATGGAAGATAAGGTAAGTGAAATGGATGGAAGCAATGCAGGTTATGGATGTGGATCTCAAGGAATCAACCTTAGGCAAAGGATCAACGTGACAAGGATTCTCTCAAGATTTTGAACTATGGACCCTAAGATGTTGGAAATGTTTGGAAAAGGTTTAGATGCTCGACTTCAGGTAATTTTGCAAATGAAATATTTTCACACATACATGCATAGATTTGCAAAATATTTGGATTTGGATTTGGATTGGGAATGTAAATGAACAAACATGCAAAACACAACACCCTAGATTATTCAAGTGGGTTTATCTCTTAGTGTAGTCCCACACTCAATACCTCTGCGATATTCCTACCTAACTAGGAATATATTTTCAACAATGAATAGCTAGGGATCAAGTGGCCCAAGGCTCACCCTTTTCCTTTCCTTGGAGGCCTTGACACCTTACCCAAGTAACTTCTATTTCTACTCAAGGAGGTGTTGGGATTCCTATTTTCAAGACAAGTATTTGCAAAATCTTGCCAAATTCATTAAGTTTTCCTAAAGGGGTCCCTATGTTTTTACCCTTATATGACTTTATCAACCCTTGATTTTGGCTAAGTTTGAAACACTAAAAACCCTAAAAATTTGGCTATCTAAAATTTGATGGATCCTCTAACTTCTATATTATGCATTTCAACTCCTATGGATCCAAAACCACTCTCAAACATCCTGAGAGTATATACATAAAATAAAAATAATGTATAATAAATCTATTATAACCACTTATACTTATATTTCATATTTTATGTATATATTATCCTCAACCTCTTTCTCGGGACCCATCGAGATTTTTGGACTCTTTACAAAAAGTCCAAAATACCTCTGTGACCCCATGCCCCTCATCCCTCTATGACCTCAGGGCCCACCAACAAAAGAGGACCTTCAAAGACAAAAATCTTTTTGGATCCCCTAAAATTTCAAGTCAATTTTGAAGGTGCAAAATTTCAAAATTTCAAATATTTTTTTGAGGAAATGGCTACGTTTTTCATGCAATTTCAGATCAATCTTCCATTTTTGAATTTCACCACTTTTGGTCCTTTCAGGATTTCAGGACCCACTGATACTTTTGGAATTTTACAAAAGTTCCAAAAGTGCAAAGTCCTCCCATGAACCCAATCCCCACATCCTCTTGGCCCCTGTTTTCCCAGACTCCCACAGTAAAATGAAAAGGTTTCATCGGGACTCTAGGACCCAATGGGATTTTTGGTCTTGGTCCAAAATCCAAATGTCCTCCCATGGACCAAAGTCTCAGCAAGGTCCAAAAAATCCTAGAAACATGCCAACAACTTTCAGGATCACCATTAATGCGAAATGGGTAGTTGAAATTTATGTTTTTAATGCAGTTGGTTGAGTTGGTGGGGTTTTCCCTCCCATTTTTCCATCCAATCTGAGTTGTGAAGGATATAAAGAGAAGATGGAAACTCATTTCAAGGGGAGGTAGGTTTTTTGTGTGTGGTCTCCAGAAGACAGCTATAGGTGTAGATAGTTGTAGGACAGCCATTGAAATTCTAGTTCAGCTCATTGAGGAGTGCATACCCTTGAAGTCAAAAGGGTTGATATTGTATATGGGTTTTGTTGCAGAATGTCTCCAGGTCATTAGGTATGTATCCAGGAGGATTTCTTAGTCGCAGTTAGGTATTCTCCTTTTCCATGTTTGATGGCACAAATGTAGTACTGGGTCAGACGAATGTGACAACATTATGAAAATATTGTAATCTTTTGTTAGTGTAGGTTTTTTATTCTTTTTTATAAGGTTTTTCCTACACATTTATTTAAGCTTGCTTAGGTTAATAAAACATGTTTTAGGTGAGAGGTTTATGAGGTGTCACCTTCCTACATATGAGCATCCATTAACTATCTTGGGAAGATACTTTGCTATCTTTAGTTCGATAGATGGTTGCTCCTCATTAGTCGGTGTTGCCACATCCTCCCTCTCCTTGATCTATATAAGCATGCTACCTAGCTTGTATTTTCATTCGATATTGGAGATATTTATCTGATGTTATTTTTCCATTTGAGCATTTCACATCAATCTTTTGTCATCATTGTTATGCTATTTCAATTGCTTTTGCATTTATAGTTTATGTTTCTAACTCTTTCAATTGATTTTGGGTTATAATCTATTTTATGGATTCTAACATGGTATCAGAGAAAGTTTTGTAAGGTTAGATTCTTTGTAGAGATCTTGAAAAATCCCATATGCTCTTCTCTTGCATTTTTGAAGGATCTAGAGAATCAGAAAGGATTTATGAAGATTCAGTAATCTTATTTTTGCATGTATGAGATCTGGGTGATTGTAGCATCTTTAGGTAGTCTGGTAGCACTTTTTACTGTTTCGTTGCATCTGGGAGGCTCTTGAAAGTCATTTTTTAGCTTTCGTTTCAGTCATTTTGGAGATTGTTGGCCATACCTGCAAACAAGGGTTTTGAAGCTCAAATCTAGCAATCGACTTGCATACTTTGTGTTTTGATCATATTGCAGGTTGTAGCATACCTTTTCTTATCTTAGGTAACTGATTCAGCCTTTGCATGCCATTTTTTGGTTGTTGGGGTCATTTTTTATTGCTAAAGGCATTTTTTAACATTAGATCTACATCTTCTATACATCACAAAGAAAAATGCCTTTTGGGTTTTGTTTGCAGCATCGAAAAACCATTTGGGTATCTTTTAGTTTTTTCATGTAGCTTATATATTTTGTAGAAACGAACTCATAAAGCTACAACAGAGCCCCTCTCTATTGGCAGTTGCAGATTTGAAGGCAGTTTTCAAATGCTCTGTTCTTGCTCATATAGACTTCATTTCTTGAGATTTTTTTTTTGATTTTGGTTATTATTTTGTGCTCTATGCACTAGTGTAGACATTTTTTTGATTTTTATGTAGAAATTTTTTAGAAATTATAGATTCTCAATCGTGACAATGCACAGTTCTCATTTTGGGAACTTTGAAGAAGCATAACTTTTGCATAAAATGTAGGATTGAGGTGATTCTTTTTTTGAAAGTGCTTGTTTTTTCATGTACTTTGTAGTGGTTCTATTTATTTCACCTGGTATTGTGCCAAAGTTGTATTTTCAACAAATAATCTTTTTGAGGATTTGTAACAACATTGAGATCAGGTCCACTTAGTATTTCTTCTTGGTGGAAATTGTAATTACACTAAATATAAAGTGCCAAATCATATTTTATTGGGGGGTTCTTTGATTGAGTTAAAAGGGGAGTGTTTTATGTGCTCTATTTGAGTCACATCTTTTATGGGGTTATTGTAATCATTTTGGGGGTTCGTCATGAATTTTGATTATTTCCATCCTTATGTTGTTAAGTTAACCTTAGAGAACTATTTGTCTTAGAAATAAGGGATAAAGAATCACTGCCTTGAGCAGGATCTATTTCCCCATCTCTATGGACTCGTTCCTGAGCCAAGTGACTATGAACAAAAGAATGCATGGTTTAACAATAATGACATGGTCTATGGACTAATATGTATTACTATTTCTGAGGATATTCTACATCACATAGAGCACACTGAGTGCCCTTTCACTGCTTGGACCATCATCCAGTAGTTGTATGGAGCCTTTGGTTCTTCATTTGATAGTGATGTTTCCTTGGATGCCCAGACTCTTGTGGATGATACTAAGACTTCTATTGTCCCTTCTTGTGTGGACACATCCTCATGGGATGCTCAGTCCATTTGGTTGACATAAATTGATGCCCCATATGTAGTTGAGGACATTCCTACTGTACCTATTGCTACTTTAGAGTTTAGAGTTGCTTCTTCAAGGGCTTCTAGTGATTCTTTGTAGTAGGATTATATTTGTCTTCTGGATTCACTTCATTGGGATAAATTTCTACCAGACATCTCTTGTTTGTTTGTGGAGTCTCACATTTCAGATCTGGATGACACTCTTGAGGACATTCAACTCCTCTTTGATGACAGTCATTTCATCACTATTATACTATCTTCCTTGTCTTTGGATCTTGTACCTCCTGGTTCTACACATGGGATTGAATTGCTTCTGCCTTCATGCATTGAGGTATCTTCTGATATTCACATGGAGACACTTGAGCAGAGTTCTAAGATAGGATACATCATGAGGCTTCCTTCCTCACCTTGCTTCTTTAAGTGGCAGTTACTTCGGCATTCACCATTGGAGTTGTTTCTTCCTAAGGGGAAAAATGTTATTTGCCACAAATGGATCATCTTCAACATTCATATATGGGCATCCTCCTTCGACATTGGAGCTACTTCATTTAGGGGGATTCTTAACCCCTTATTTCCTTCTCTCTATTCTAGGGAGTGTACTCTTTTTTGTGGGGGGGGGCTACTTCTCTTTTGGGGGGGAATTCATTGTACATGGGTACCTCATCAGGCTTCATTTGCCAAGAACCATCTCTTTACCCACCTAAGCTACGCCTAAGGGGGGTGTTAGTGTAGGGTTTTTATTCCTTTTTATAAGGTTTTTCCTACACATTTATTTAATCTTACTTAGGTTAATAAAGCATGTTTTAGGTGAGAGGGTTATGAGGTGTTACCTTCCTACATGTGAGTATCCATTAGCTATCTTGGGAAGATACTTTACTATCTTTAGTCTGATAGATGGTTGCTCCTCATTGGTCAGTGTTACCACATCCTCCCTCTCCCTGATCTATATAAGCATGCTACCTAACTTGTATTTTCATTCAATATTGGAGATAGTTATCTGATGCTATTTTTCCATTCGAGCATTTCACATCAATCTCTTGGTATCATTGCTATGCTGTTTCAATAGCTTTTGCATTTACAGCTTATGTTTCTAACTCTTTCAATTGATTCTAGTTTATAATCTGTTTTACAAATTCTAATAGTAATAATCTCTCTCATGTTATATATGGATATATGCAGTTCTTTTCTGAATTACTATGTATGTTCTGTTTCAAGATCTCGTATTCTATGGTGTATGCAAATACATAGCTCATTGTCCTTTTGGTTTTAGTTTGTCATTTTCTTAATGAACTATGACTCTGTTTCCCATAGAATAAACACCAGTCTGAAGCCATTCCTATCATCCTCACATAATTTAAACAAACAAAAACATTGACCAATGGTTTAGGGGAAGAACCATCATTCTTGTGCATGCATACTTGCACAATTTGTATTGGCTATATGGGGGTTTTGTGACAACTAGTGATTCTTGGTTCAGTGATAGTTTTGGGATCAAGATAACTAGTTGAGTTTGGTTGTTCATCTAGTTTGAACTCAATATCTATTAAGGTATACCCCTTGGAATATCCCTCTAGAGTTTAGCTGAACTCGAAGTGTAGGGGATGAAACCCACTCCTGTAGAGTTGACCTTCAACCTTCCACATTCTATTGATGGACCGATTATGGTTTCATGATGACAACCTTGGCCTTGTGAGTGTGATTCTATCCTAGGAAGTGGAGCCGTGGTTTTGGGACCCAACATATTGGCATCGTTTCTGGGGATAAAAGTAACTTTATCTATTGTCGAGCTTTAGGCAGTTGGAGCATTTTTCGTGCCTCTATAATAGTGATCTACATTTGTGCATTGTGTTTGGGTAAGCTTGGCCTCCCATCAACTTACACCAACATATTGGTGCCATTATTGGGGACAAATTATTGCTAGGTTGAGAAGAATTTGATGACTTTGCTAGTTGGAGAACCCAAAATTGTTTTGTGGCCTTGAGGATTAGTCACACTTCAAGGAATTTCCTCTTTTGGAAGAGGTGGCAACTCTACTATCAAAGAGAACAATTTTTTTTTCGTTGTGTGTACATGTTCATGTGCATGAATCAAAGAGACTATAACTAGTTAAAGTACATATTCTTTCTTCCAATTTTGAAACATGTTTTTTTTCTCAGTAAAGAAACAAGTATCATTTGTTCTCCTTTCTCCTTGCACAAGTGAATTGTAATCAGCTATGGATGAGTAGAATTGACTTATATACCCTAGGGAAGTCTTTTCAAATGTATCATATGACCAAAACCCTAGGTATTATGATAGCTCAAGTGTCCATGAGTATTATGAGGATAAAGGTCCATGCTATTTATATAACCCAAAACCAAATGAAAACTCACATTCAAGCATTCAGGCATCAATACATAAAAACATGTTAAGGATAGATGCCCTTAGTGAGATTGAAAGACAATGTGAAGAAAGGGTCAAGGCCCTACAATCAAGTAAACACCCTATTGCTACTAGTAGCTCTTATTTTTTCCTCCATCCTATCGCCAATGAAACCACATACAAATAGTTGGATCTCTCATGGTTCAATTATAAAACACACTCCATGCCCAACAAGATCTATTATTAGATGCTAATTTTTGATGGGTGTGAAGTCTATGTAGGGGAGACACTTGTTGCTACATTTTCAGATTTCATGGAAAAGTTCCAATTTGAGAATGAGGACATGTGGATGAGATTTTTTTGTTAGATCTCTATGTGGAATGGCATGGAAGTGGTTGGTTGGTTTCCTTGCACAACATTTTACCTCTTGGAATGACTTGGTGGTTGCATTTGAGGGGTTTGTAAATGGTTTAAACCTTGCAATTCTTATCCAAGAATTAGAAGATATCAGATGGAAAGAGGGAGAGTCTAACATGGTGTTTAATCATAGGTTTGCAGTTGCCTTGTCCAAGATACTAGAAACCTTCAAACTTGACTTACCTGCCTATATTGACATGTTAATCACAACCTATGATGATAGTTTAGGTTCAATACAGGAGGAGTTTAATCTAATGAACATGCAACAAACATACAAATGTCTTGATTTCATTGATGGTTTGAAGTACGACATGATTGCAAAATCATCATCCTCAGATGCAAAGGTGGCTAGTAATGAACATGCTGTTGTAGGCAGTGAGGACATGGATGCTTCATCAAGTTCAAGCACAATGTTAAGTGATGATTATGTGTGTAGGAGGGTAGATGTATGTGCTGGTGCAATGTATGATGACACAGATGAAAATAGTAGTGTCTACACCTACCTTTAACTGGATCAGTCATTATTGGATGATGACAATCAGAAAATCAATGATGATTCCCAGTTTAGTGAAGAAAAGTACGACCCTGTTGTTGTATTATTGTGGATAGTGAGGAAGGTGTGTATGTAAGAGAGTTATTAGATGAATCAACTTAGGTAGTTGATTATGCAGTGCATGCATAGGTTGATGTAAATAATGAATAGGAAAATGTTTTCTTGTTTGATCTCTTACCCTCTTTTGTCCCATTTTCTAATTTTGAAGTTGATAGTGTAGTGGATGCTTGTGTGGAAGTCGAGGTGTTTCATTCTTCAAGTGATATTTATCATGCCCGTTCTTTCTTTACTGATGACTTTGGTACCAATTGGTTCTAGTTGAATGATCCCATAACTGTTGATATCGGTAAGAGTGACCTCCATGATGAAAATTTTGTTGCTAATTTAGTTATGCAGTCTCCAAATAAAAATCTGTGTGATGATGTGGAGGAGGATAGTCTTGTACCTATTTGTAGTGGCAGTTGTAATGCAACGAGTTGCTCTATTGAGATTGAAATAGAGAGGTTGTGGGATGGATGTAGTCCATCATTTGAAATGCCTCATTATGATTCTTATGTTGATGATGATGATGAAGATTTGGATCAGGTCTGTGATCTGAGTTTGGAGCAAGATATCTGCAATTCTAAAACTTTTATATGCTGGCCACCTATTATCTAAGAGTTTGACACTTGTGAATATGAAATTTTTGTAACAAGTCAACTCTTATTACCCAAAATTAATCAACTTAATTACCATTAAGTACAAGGTCATGATTAACATAATCACAATTAGGCAATGTAATAATCAATATCATAAACAATAATCAATATGCATATCTTTTTGGATAATTTCAAAACTAAAATTTACAACAAATTCCAAATATAACATACTAGTGAATCCTTTCACTATACATTTACAATGTTTTGATTATAGCATCAATGATAAGTTTACACATAATGTTTGACTATCAAGTCATATAAAAGAATGTATTACATCTGGAGTTTTTGACATCTATCTTCATAAGTCTCAGCTTGTCATCTGCTTGGGAAGGAGAGAATCAACTAAGTGTGTTTCCTCCAACCACAGACTGGTGGTCCCCTACACAACTTCCTTCCTAGAAGTGGCCCTACCCTTCACGAAGGGAATAAATATAATGAAACATTAGGTTTTCCATCTGAGCATCTAGTGTTGTGTCCTTCATAACTCATCACGGTCATACAATTATAGATCCTATCTAACTATGTATGACACTACTGGATGGTTATGCCATCTAGAGAATAGTGAATTGACTAATGCATGCAAAGATGAATGCATTTCTTTGGCCAAAGATTTATATACATAAACATTTCACAATGAACGTAGTCAATGTTCACACATCTCGACTCGACTTAGAAGCTGTCTCATCCTACAATGTTTATAATTTGACCCCTTTAGGTCACAATAAAGGTAGATCCTATACACCCTTTGTTCACTTGTCTTTGATTTTTTACTCCATTTCCAAGATTGTGTTCTCAAAAATTATTTTGTCACTTAAGAAACAAGGAATCTGTGACCTCCATGTCACTCTATTCCCGTTCTTTCTTAAAAAGATTTATTTAAAAGTTCATGGTTTCATGTCTTAAGACATTTTCTAGTCTAAGGCTCTATGACCATCTTATACCAAAGATTCCTAAAAAATCAACATTGAATATAACATATTTCCATTATATTCGACAACATATTTTTGAACTATACAAAATAGACTTAAAGTCTAAATGTTCAGGAAGGGTTATATCACCCTATATTTCTTTTCCAATACATTACCACTGTAATAAAAGAAATTTTCAAATAGTATACAATTAGTTGACTTATTAACTCTTTAACCATTCATGGGTTTAATGACCATTCAGGCTTTACCTTCCCGCTGTTCAAAGCTTATTATGCATTTCATGCAATAAAATAACAAAGGTTATTGTTTTCCTATCTTGTCTTTCATAGTCGTATCAAGAAGTATCTCATAGAGATTAGTTTCCTCTAAAACCATATTTTAATATAGGTCTACTATACGTGTCTCAAATATTATTATCTTGTCATCACATGATTGCAGACCTGAGATAAATACACAAAGACTTATGGGTTGAACACAAGTATTAACCATTTCAATATCATGCTACAACATAATCATTGAACACAGGTATTAACCATTTCAATATTGTGCTACAACACAATCATAATCAATCTATAATAATATATTGTATACGTTTGTGATGCTAAGCTTGTCATTCCCATGACTACTTTTCTTTGCTAGAAATCACAATTGTCTACTGACAACATATTCCAGTGTATTAAATAGTTTAACCTCTAGCACATTGGCCAACATCGTGGCCTCTAAGAATATCTCCACAACATTCAATAAATACCCTCGGCCTTATGGCTCAATGGGTTGTTTTTATACTACTACAACAATGTATGGTATGCTTTTAACCTTACGGCCCAACAGAGGTTTATCATTTAGCTCAATAATGTCTTAAGAAACCTTCACAACTATCAATACTTCAAGGTATCATTCTATATCAGTAATAGTTTAAATAACTATTATTTCACTACCAAATGTCAACAACAATAGTATAACATAGATACCTATTTGATCTTCAAGTTTGACTTAGAACTCTATCTATGCCATCGTCTAGTCTTTCCTTAGATTTTATTATGAGTGTTGTGCTAAGATTACCATCCTTCAATCTTGGTTTTTCTATCCCTCTTTTCAAACTAGACTTTTCCGTATGTCAAAATACGATGCTACTCTCTCTCATTAGAGGTTGAGAAAATAGTTAGACCCTCTTATTTGCCAACATGGATAACAGTCCACTCTTCTATAACTGCTTTCGAGGGCTTCTCGTAAGGCATAATACATTATGTATTATCATTATGGAACCACCCACTCATTTCACTCTTCATGGAATATGGGTGCACGTTCCACATGAATGAGAAACACTTACCAACTAATAGTGTTCAATTCCACTATAAGTGGATATTTGTTTATAACTTAAAAGATATCATAGATATATAAGAGTATTAAAATATTCAAGATATCATCAAGATGACATTACCAATCATATTGGTGATGATATCAATATGTGACTTGGGGTTGAGACTCACTCCCCCACGTCGTTATTTCAGACTTAAAGGAAAAAATAATTAACGTTAATTACAAAAGTTCATGTAATATTAAGTAATAACATAGGAAATCTCCAACACTGACAATGTTTTCACTAGGTTATACTAATGTTCTAAGAACATAAAGTCAATCGACTTAAGTGGTGTCAAGAAATTATAAAATGACATGACTACTATAGTCAAATTGAGTTCGACTTAATCAAGGAAATAAGATCAATACTTACCCTGATTGGCATCGGTTCATGAAGAATAATTTTGATACTCAAATGGCAATTTGACCTTTCCGACAACATCTATTTCCTTCTCCTAGGTGATACTCTCCTTCCACTCTTGAAGGAAGATTCTTTTCTTGGTTACACTCACAACCATATAACCATGATCAGTGTATCATCATTAAATCATAAAACATTATAAGAAGATAATCTTAACAACATGTAATATCATGTCTATCTAAGCATTAATCATAATCCATATAATCAATGATTCAACTTGATATTTTCCACAAACATAAAATCTTTAATCTAAGATTATTTATCCTTTTTACCACATGAAAGTAAGATTAAGCTTAATCAAAAGTTGGGGATGTAACAATTTTCCTTTGTGATGAATGTTAGGTGTCTATTGTTGTGGATGATGGTGTTGCACCTGAATTTGAGTCTTTTGTTTGGTCCCAATGTACATATAATAATGAAATCAAGCTACAACATGAGTTCCAAGTTGAAGATCAACATGTTGCTGCCCAATTTGAAGATATGATAGAGCTGGATTTTTTCTAGTTTGATTTGCAAGAAGATGTGTTTGTTGTTGTGGATCAGCAATTCTCTTTTCGATGTGAATTGGAGCTGTTCTCCTTTTCCCTCGATTTGCATAATGAGGTCAATAGGTATAGTGAAGTTACAGTTAATGATGGATGTTTTTCCCATCTACTTGTTGTGATCTTGATCTACGTTTTAGTATTTCATCCCCTATTGTTATGAAAATGCATGACATGGATTGGAATAGGTCAATCACCTATTTCTTATGGTTGTCCTACAACAGTGATTTCATTGGTAGAACTGGCCTTGGATTTATAAGCATTTGTTGTAGGTTGGTAGTTGTTGTAGCTAGGTAGTGAAAGTAGATTTGGTTTGAGGGAGATTAGCTCCTTCATTAAACTCATTTTTAACAGATGCAATTAGTTGCAACAGTCTTGTGGAGGTTTGACCTACAAGTGCCTGTAAATTTTGATTACAATAAACTTTCCTATTGTTTCCTCATGCCTATGACTATATGTTGTCTTGTATATACGCCCTTTTTGTAAGTACATTGTTCCAACTTTTCATTTTTGCCTTTTGGTCTACCCAGAGATATTTTGGATTCTCGCTATGCCACTATTTGGCACATGTCCCCAACTAGAGCTACTGCTAGGATTCCTATTTTCAAGCTAAGTATTTGCAAAATCTTGCCAAATTCATCAAATTTTCCTAAGGGGTCCTTGTTCTTTTACCCTGATGCATGTTGTTGAACCCCTAATTTTGGCTAAGTCTGAAGCCCTTAAAACCTTGAAAATTTGGCTAAGTCTGAAATCTGATGGATCCTCCAAATTCTATATTTTGCATTTCAACTCCTATGGATCCAAAACCACTCTCAAACATCCTGACAGTATATACATAAAATATAAATAAAGTATAAGAAATTCAATATTACCACTTATATTTATATTTCATATTTTATGTATATACTGTCCTCAACCTCTTTCTATTTTGGGCTCTTTTGTTCATGTGGGACTTTGGGACCCACTAGGATTTTTGGACATTTTCCAAAAAGTCCAAAATCCCTCTGCGACCCCACATTCCTCATCCCTCCATGACCTTGAGACCCGCCAACAAAAGAGGACCTTTAAAGAGAGAAATCTTCTCGGACCCACTGGATTTTCAAGTCAATTTTGAAGGTTCAAAATTTTGAATTTTCAAATATTTTTTTGAGGAAGTGGCTAAGTTTTTCATACAGTTTTAGATCAATCTTCCATTTTCAAATTTTGCCACTTTTGGTCCTTTCAGGATTTTGGGACTCATTGGCACTTTTGGACTTTTTCCAAAAGTTCCAAAAGTGCCAAGTCTTCTCACGAACCCGGTCCCCCATCCTCTTAGGCCTCACTTTCCCGGATTCCTGTAGTATAATGAAAAGGTTCCATCGGCTCTGAGACCCAATGGGATTTTTGGTCTTGGTCCAACATCCAAATGTCCTCCCATGGCCCAAAGTCCCACCAAGGTCGAGAAAATCCTAGAAACACACCAACTTTCAGGATCACGATTAATGCGAAAAGTGTAGTCGAAATTTATGTTTTTAATGCAGTTGATGGAGTTGGTGGGGTTTTCCCTCCCATTTTTCCATCGAATTTAATTTTTGAAGGATATAAAGAGAAGATGGAGACTCATTTCAAGGGGAGGTTGGTTTTTTGTTTGTGGTCTCTAGAAGACAACTACATGTGTAGATAGTTGCAGGGTAGCCATTGAAACGCTAGTTTGGCTCATTAAGGAGTGCAGACACGTGGAGTGAAAAGAGTTGATATTGTAAATGGGTTTTTTTTCAAAATGTCTCTAGGTCATTAGTGAAGGGAAAATACAGTTCATCTTAGAATGAGCATCTGAGATTAGTAAGTGTTTGTAGTAATAATCATTCTCTCTGATTGCCTCAAAATATATACTACTATGCCATAAAGAGGAATCATACATAGTTCATTTCCCACTTTAACCCTTAGAGGAAAGTGATTGTAATTTAAACCAGTTTCAACAACATATATTAAATAGATTCAATAAACAAAATCACTAAACATGAAAGATAGAGTAGAACACAAGAACACAAAGACTTACGTGGGGAAAACCCTTTCAGGTAAAATATCCCACACTCCAAAACAGAGAGCCATTGTATTATTCAGCAACAAGCGTACAAGTTACAATACAATATCAGGCTAATAGCCTTTACTGGAGATTTACATCTTATTCCTGTTGATAACTAAGAGGGGGGGTGAATCAGTTATCTTAATTACTTTAACTTTCTGTTCTTCTTTAACAACTAATGCAACATCAAATCACATAAGTATGCATAACCATGAAAGCATAAATAAAATCAATACACATAACATAATGATTTTGACGTGGAAAACCCTGTTAAGGGAAAAACCACGGGGTGGCTAACCCAAGATTGTATTCTCTGTTAAAAGAATAGAAGTACAAAATGGCACTTGCCAATTAGGGCTCATTGCTCGAGCACACTGCTCACAAGAGGCTCATTGCCTACAAGAGACTCACTGTCTACAAGGTATAAAGAAAGTAACCAGGTGATTGAACTGATGAGAAGCATCCACATATGCTGAGGTTCAGTTCCGATTAGGCTCAATACACTGATATACTGCACTTCATTCTTCCTCTTCTTTGGTGCTGCTGTCCTGTCACATACCGGACCTATATAGCTGCTTTCACACTACTCTTTGCTTTTCTTCACACAACACAACACACCACACACACCTTCATACCAAAATCAATCTGGTATATATATCCGCATCAATGATTTCAATCATCTTTCTAGTTAGTATCCAGAAAACTCAAGATATTTCCAAACTCTGGTATGTCAGCTAAATCCATGCTTGCTAAGTGATGCGTATCAATAAGATAGTTATAGAAGTCATCAGTCATGTTGGCCAATCATGAATGATGCCTCAAGAAACTTGATCACCATCAATATTTCATCCGGATTAAGGTCTGATGCTCTTCTGGTCAGTTCTTCCTCAGTCTTCTCTGTCAAACAGGAACCCAACACTTAGGTGTTCATATCTTTTCACTCTTTCATCACCGGAGGCTCAATCTCTGGAATTTATTAGTCATGGTACTCCTCTTGACTTCCCCAAGTCCGCACTTTACTGAGATACTTCCTCTGAGAGATCCGAACCTGATTGTCAGACCTTGCTGCATGCTCTGTTCTTGCTCACCGGACCAAAATACTCTTCAATCTGACTTCCAGTATAGACATACCATGTCTTGAGGATGTGTGGGATGGACTTTGTAGCCATCAATGACAACACTTATGAAGCCACACAGTGTCTCTTGCCAACAATCTCCCCCTTTGGCATTGATGGCAACACTTAGTGAAAAATGACTAAGTGTTATATCATACTCCCCCTTGACTGATGCTCTGTTCTTATGTACACTTTTTCGGAGCCCCCCCTTAGCTAGATTCCACATTTTTCACTGCTCCTCACTCCCCCTTTGACATCAATGGCAAAGGGTAGGATCTGCAAACCAAAATTTCCAAAAACAATCTATACTTGGCTGCATAAATATATACACATGTTATACTTACATATACTGAAGTATATCTACAAAAGTTGTCTTCAATTAGACAAATTCTGTTGCCCAACTCTGCTTCATCCTGTCCAAAATTGAGATGTGACCACTCAACAGGAATGCAAAATCTTCTGCCCTCTTTAGATCTGTCAGATCACTGGTTTGGGCTGTGGTCTGAGCATCAGTTAGGGCCTCGTGCATGGCCTCTAACTTAGGGATAATTATCCAAGTTCACCCATCCTACTTATTATATATCTTCCTTTCCTTTTCAAGTTTCTTTAGTTCGTTTAGAATGGCAATAGTCTGACATTCTTGGTTTATTATGGATGTGGTGAGAGGATCAAAATTCTGAGATAAACTTGACAATTTATCCTCTTGTTCTTTCACTTCTTCTCAATATCCTTTGTCATTTTAGACCAAGATAAACAAAATTTATATATTTCTCTGCCATCTTTAAAAGCATTTTCTAAGCTCTTTATTCCAATATCCATATTTCTCCTATCATTTGTTATTAGCCCTTGTACTTTGGAGAATCTCTTACCCAAAAACTCTTTCCGGACATTCTCTTTTGCTGCTTTCTCTAAAGAATCAAAATGTGTATTAACAGAATTAACAAGAGATTTTAGATTACCAGATGAGGAGGCCGAAAGATCCTTTTGGAAGGATGGCATGATATTCTCCAATACACTAGATGCAATCTCTATCAGCTCACAATCTTCCATGTGAGACTTCAGAAGTTTTTCTTTTGCCTTTGCTTGAGCAAAGGATGCTATCTTCATTGTTTGAACCGAGGAGAGGGAATCAAAATTGAATGGTCCTTGAAGCAGTTCCAGTTCATCTAATTCCATCGTTTCTTTTGTCAGGAAGTCTTTGACTGCTTCTGCAGTGTCTCTTGTTGGAGACAGAGTTTTCTTCCCTTATGTGGCCTCAGAGCTGTCATCTAGGGTTTTCTCTGTTTGATCTTTTTCTCTTCCCTTGACTTCTTCTTCTTGACAACTTTTCTCATCTTTTCTTTCTTCTCCTTCAGTTCCAGAGTCAGCAGGGGGATCCAAAAGAGAGATGTTTACTTCTTCAGGGACTTCCTCTTCCAGAGCAGAGGAATCTAGATCCTTAGTTTTCTCCTCACCTATCTCCTTTGATTCTTCTGCAGTTTTCTCTGTAGGATCTAACTTTGATGTACTTAGTCCTTCATCATCCATGACAGAAGGTTCATCACCTAAGTCCTCTATAACAGGGAGATTGAATTTCATGAAGGCATTCTGGAGGATGTCTTCAGTTTCTTTTGCCACTTTGTCATTCTCTCCAAGCATAAGTTGATTCATTCTTGCTTTGCTCTAGAACTCATCCTTGCAATCTTTGAAGATCATGTTCATTTGCTTTGGAGTGATGGAGGGATAGAGCTGAATAGCTATTTGTTCTCGGATCTCCATATCCTTTTGCTTGGCATTATCTTTTCTGAGTTCAAGTACTTTCTCTAAACTCTTGGGGATTAGAGAAATGATTTCAATGAATGCTTTATTATATATGTTTAGGTACTTAACTGTGGCTTCTTCCAATATCCTTTTATCTGCATCATTATACTCATCATAGAATTTTGTCATTGGTTGCAGATTCCCATCCACAGTAACTGCCTTGACTACATCATCAATGGACAGAGTAGGCCTTTCAATAAACTCTTCTGCCTCTTCTTCCTTGCTATGACTGGTATAGAGTTCACCGGATGTTTTCTTCTTCTTCTTCTTCATTTTCTTGACTTCCTCATCGGTCTTAGTTTCTTCATCATACTTTTGACTTGTATAGGACCTTGTTGCCTTTTTCTTTGTTCTCTTCTCTCCCTTTCCAGATGTTTGGGCTTTCGGTTTTGATGCCTTTTGGCTCTTAGAGGTGGCAGGTGCAGAGCTTTTGGAAGATTTGGTCTGGGAGGGGGCTTGCACCGGAGCACTTTCTTTTACTGTTTCTTGCCTTTCTTTCTCTACCCTTTCCATCTTCTCTCTATTGGCATCAACTTCCTCCTTTGATATTCCATACCTCTTGGCAAGTTCTTCTACTTCCCTTCTCACTTTTCTCTTGATCTCAGGTTGTCTTAGTTCAACATGAACTTTTACACTCATCTCTTGGAAGGTTCCAGACCTTTCTACCTCAGGGTCCTTGGGCTGACTCAGCAGGAGTTGGATATGCAGCTCTAGGATTTTCTCATCAACCTCATACCCCATTGGCATGATCCATACTATTCTCAGTTCCACTGCATCCATTAGGCATTGATCAGTGTCTACCATAAAGCACACTGTATCCTTGTATTTCACAACCAATGATTGGGGGATTCTTTCTCTAGCTTGCATCATACTTTGAAAGTTCTTGAAGTATCCCCAGAGAGCTATATTTTGAGCCTTGGCATCACCAAGCCCATGCATGTACTCTCTGATTTGAATGGCAACTGGTCTGTCATTTTGCCATACCCAACCATTGGATCCAAGTAGCTCATTCATAAAGTAAAAGAACAAACATAGTATTACCCCACCATACTTGAATGAGTTCTTCTTGTCCTTCTTGATCTTTTGTAGGTTTTCCAACTGTTGGCTCAGAAGAAGCTCACAAAGATCATAATCTGCATTCTCCCTTAACATCTGATAAGGAGTATAGATTACAGTTCCAGATACAGAATTCTCCCTACTAAAATGGTATATCTTATAGCCAATTATCATAGATGCAAACTTGATATCCAGATCAGTGATATCTTCTATAGTCATTGCTCTCTTGTCAAATTTTAATCTGATAGCCTGACTTACAGTTTGATTTTTGACTGATTTGAGAGCAGACAACCCACCAGATGAGTGCAATTCGGTTACCATCCTAATTGCATCCTTGGTTATCTTGAATGGCCTCATCAACCACATATAGTTGTCATGCATTCTGCTCAGGACATACCGGACCCAATCATCTTCAGCAAAATAGGGGAAATGAATGTAATGTCCAAAATGCTTATCCCGGATGGCCTTGTACTAAGGTTTGAGTTCAAATGATTCATCTATCAATTCTTTGTGTTAGATATCTATCAGCTTGGATTCCCCAAATTCTTCAATGTTTGTGTGTATGTAAACCCTAACATCTTCTACATGCAGAACTCCATGCGGAATGCTAGAAAATGCGCCTAGGGCATCAACTTCTAGGGATTTATAGGGATGTTTTTTGAATTTAGGGCACGACCTATTAGTGATCTTCACAACATTCAGAGTAGCCATCTTTCAAAGATCCAGAGAGAGATATTAAGAGTAGAAAATACCTTTTACGCTTCTAGGGTTCACGATATGAGCCAGATCAAATTGCTGGATGAATCGACTTCTGCGGTTGATCTTTGAGAGGTTTGAGACAATTTTGTTGCAGAGCTCCTTCTCTCTTCTTCTAGAATGAAAATGTCCAAATGATGAATCAAAGAACCCTTTTATTTCTGTGCAAACCCTAATTCCATTTTGCAATAAATGCACAACCTAAGTTATTCTGGTTGCCTTGTTTTCCTTGTTCTGAGAGAGATCTTTCCGGATCACTGAGATGCACCTAGAATGATAACTTACAATGTATCTCCCTTTCTCCAATCATTTCATCTAACGACAAATCTAAATATTTCAATTTTGAATTATATCAGATCTAACTGTGAAAGTCCTACTTTTGTCGGATGGCTGTCAAACTGGATTAATCTTGGATGATTAACCTTTTCAAACTCCTTGCGGATCTTTCAAATCTTTACCAAGGGTTATTTAGATGTTTCTTGGAGGGCCCTTTTAATCTGCAACCTTCCATGTGCCAATTTTAGGCACCAATTGACTGGCTGGGGGAACTTGTTTTCTTTTGTGACTCCCCCTGAGCTAGAGCTCATCTATTTAGTTTCTGGAAGGAATATCAACACCAGATTTTGGTGCGGATCCATCCCCAACATTTCTGTACTTCTCTTCACCCAAATCTTGTTCATCTCCCTTTAAATTTCATCCACATTTACTTTTCCTTTTCCTTTGTCTTGGTTTTGATTATGATGTACTGGACCCTTTTTGTCCCGAATCTTACTTCTGCAAAATTTAGCAATATGACCGGATCTATTACAATTGTAGCAAATAACATTTCTTTGCATATTTGAATGGTATCCTCTTGATCTACATTGATTAGCCATATGTCCCATTCTATTGCATGCAAAACATCTACCATTGAATGAATTGTTCATTTGCATATTTCTACACTCATGAGATTTGTGACCATACCTTTTGCAGTTAAAACACTGACTGAAGAAGGATGAATTAGTCTGATTCATTCTTCTTCTACATTGATTTGCTTTATGACTAAAGTTATTACAGTTGTGGCAGTATCCATTGAAGGATGGATATCTTTGAGCATTTGGTTGCCTTACCAGAGGTCTTTTAGGCCTGTTCCTTGGATTTCTTGATCCATAGTTCTTCTGACCAGATCTGGAGCTTTCCCCTTTCTCATACCCCAAGCCTTGCTTGTCATCTACCCTCTTTTGGCTTTCAAGAAGGACTTCAAGTTGAGAAGAGCTTATCTTAAATTTATCTTTGTATTCATTTACTATTTGAAGATCCCTTTTAAGAGTGTCTATTTGATTCTCAAGTTGTTCTTCATTGTCTCTAGCTTCTTCAAGATCAGATTCCAGATGCCTGATTATTCTATCCATTTTGTGGCAGTCTTCTGACTTCTCCTTGAGAGATTTTTTTAGATTATCTTCACTTTTTCTTTTCTCTTCAATTTCTTGGGTGAATTTCATAACTCCTGATTCCATTTCATGTCTTACCATAATTACCTCTTTTGATAACTTCTCACATAACTTGGTTTTCTCATTCAGATCTTCATTAGTATCATTGGCTTCACTTTGACTTGCTAATTTTTGAAGCAGTTCCTTTCTTTTCTTCATTGAGATACTTAGTTTTTCTTTGAGTTCATTTATGAAATCATCAGCTTGTTGGAGTCTTTCCCTCAGGTTATTAACTTCAGAGTGAGATTGCTCAAGATCATCTAGGGCAGGCTGAAGTTGTTCCCTCATACCATACATATCCATTGAGATTCCTAGATCTTCCTCAAGCTGTTAGGCTCTATTAGGAGGAACTTGGCTCTGATACCAATTGTTGATAACTAAGAGGGGGGGTGAATCAGTTATCTTAATTAATTTAACTTTCTGTTCTTCTTTAACAACTAATGCAACATCAAATCACATAAGCATGCATAACCATGAAAGCATAAATAAAATCAATACACATGATACAATGATTTTGATGTGGAAAACCCTATTAAGGGAAAAACCACGAGGTGACTAACCCAAGATTGTATTCTCTGTTAAAAGAATAGAAGTACAAAATGACACTTGCCAATTAGGGCTCACTGCCCGAGCACACTACTCACAAGAGGCTCACTGCCTATAAGAGACTCACTATCTACAAGGTATAAAGAAAGTAACCAGGTGATTGAACTAATGAGAAGCATCCACATATGCTGAGGTTCAGTTTTGGTTAGGCTCAATACACTGATCTACTGCACTTCATTCTTCCTCTTCTTTGGTGCTGCTGTCTTGTCACATACCAGACCTGTATAGCTGCTTTCACGCTACTCTCTACTTTTATTTGCACAACACAACACACCACACACACCTTCATACCAAAATCAATCTGGTATATATATCCGCATCAATGATTTCAATCATCTTTCTAGTCGGCATCTGAAAAACTCAAGATATTTCCAAACTCTGGTCTGTTAGCTGAATCCATGCTTGCTAAGTGATGCGTATCAACAAGATAGTTATAGAAGTCATCAATCATGTCGGCAAATCATGAATCATACCTCAAGAAACTTGATCACCATCAATATCTCATCCGGATTAAGGTCTGATGCTCTGCCGGTCAGTTCTTCCTCAGTCTTCCCTGCCAAACAGGAACCCAACACGTAGGTGTTCATATCTTTTCACTCTTTCATCACCGAAGGCTCAATCTCTAGAATTTATTAGTCATGGTACTCCTCTTGAATTCCCCAAATCCGCACTTTACTAAGATACTTCCTCTGAGAGATCTGGACCTGATTGTCGGACCTTGCTGCATGCTCTGTTCTTGCTCACCGGACCAAAATACTCTTCAATCTAACTTTCGGTATAGACATACCATGTCCTTTGAATGTGTGGGATGGACTTTGTTGCCATAAATGACAACACTCATGAATCCACACAGTGTCTCTTGCCAACAGTTCCATTTCTGGAGAAAATCTGGCAGCATTTCCTTACATCCAGTCACACCTCTCTCAATTTGGTCACAATGCATTGTCGCATTAATACAGATTTCACAAATGTTTGAGGAAGCCTATCACTTCAACTTCCACACTAGAAAAACCATCACAAATAGTTTAACCATCTTTACCCACTGTTTCCAGTCTTTACCGCCATACCACAGGACCCTTGTTGACTAGCCGCAGGACTATGGTTTACTTCACTAACCACTTCTATATTGCACAACCTTTCCACTATTCTTCGCAGGACCGCGGGACGTATACCACAACATCAAAGACAACATGTTAGATCGTTGCGGGGTGGTGGTAACACTGCATTACCATAAGCTTATACTCAGACCATCGCGAGACTGCGGTATGTATACCGCATTGCAGTAGGCAATCTTACAGACTATCGCGGGGTGGCAGTAACACCACACACCCACCAACCTCTCTAGTCATCATTGTGGGATACACGGTAGCACCGTACTACCACAGGTCAACTTCCAAACTCCCGTGGGACGACAGTAAACACCACCAACCTGCACCTCTCTTGGCTGCACCCTGTGGTATTGTGGTAAAAGGCCAAATGCAACACTTAGGTTAAAGGCAATAGAGATAGGGTTTTAGAGTGAGTTTGAGACACACATTCTCAATAATTAGGTATGTATCCAAGAGGATTTCTCAGTTACAATTGGGTATTCTCCTTTACCATGTTTGATGGCAAGAATGTAATACTAGGTCAAATGAATGTGAAAACATTCAAAAAATATTGCAAGCTTTGTAATATTCTTTCTCATGTTATATATTGATATATATAGTTATTTTCTGGATTACAAAGTATGTTTTGTTTCAAGATCTCATATTCTATGGTGTATGCAAATACATAACTCATTGTCCTTTTGGTTTCAGTTTGTTGTTTTCTTAATGAACTATGACTCTGTTGCCCATAGAATAGGTACTGGTCTGGAGTTATTCCTATCAGCCTCACATTATTTAAATAAACAAAAAAATTACCAGTGGTTTAGGGGAAGAACCATCATTCTTGTGCATACATTCTTGCACAATTTGTATCAACTATATAGGGGCTTCATGACAACTAGTTGTTCTTGGTTCAATGACAGTTTTGGGATCAAGATAACAAGTTGGGTTTGGTTGTTCATTGGTTTTTAGTTGTTCATATGGTTTAAACTCAATACTTGTTAAGGTATACCCATTGGAATATCACTCCAAAGTTTAGTTGAACTCGAAATGCAAGGGATGAAACCCACTCCCGTAGAGTTGACCTTCAACCCTCCATGTTTTGTTGATGAATTGATTATGCTTGCATGATGGCAACCTTAGCCTTGTGAGTGTGATTCCATCCTAGGAAGTGTAGCCATGGTTTTGGGACCCAACATGAGACACATGGTATCTTCAGGCGTGTTGCTGAACCTTGCACCACACTAAAAGACGGCCAAAAGGTCTTAAGCTAGGATGTACAAGCTCTCTAGGGGTGTCCTTGATATATGCAAGGGATGTGGGGCTCAAATCTGTGAAAACTAATCCATTGAAGGCATGCAACATAAGTGCAAGTGAATGTCACTTCACCTTGTTTCTTAAATTACTAGGGGCCCCAAGGTTGTGCCAATGACTACATGACTAGATTGAGGTACAACTTTCATTCTCCCCCCTTTATATATACCTTGCTAGAATGCGTGGTTGAGATCACCCCTTGGAGTGGGTGTGTCTCCAAGGAAGGAATCCTAAGAAAGCATGACAAAAGTGAATCAAATGGTGTTTCTGATCTCCAAGATCACCTTATGGCATGAGGAGAGAGCATACACACACTTGACCCACACAAGTAATGTTAATTAACCCTTTGAAATTGAAATGTGTGATGTGAATATAAAGTGCTCAAATGGTGTTTTTGATTCCTAAGATCATTTTTCAACATGAGGGGAGAGCATACACACACCTTTAGAAACAATCAAGCTCACCAAACAAAGCAAACACAAATTCTTTTTATGCCCAAATCCAAATGTGATGTCACAAACAAGTACTTGTTCAAAATGATAGATCTACTAAAACTTAGAAATAGATGAATGTGTACATAAGATTAAATGTTTTTGATAATATAAGGCGGCTAACAAGGGGCCGAACCCTTACAAAAAATAGAGAGGCCCGAAGGCAACAAGCATCAACAGTGCCTTACCCTAACAAATAGAGAGGCCCGAAGGTAGCAAGTATCAATAGTGCCTTAATCCCGAAACAACATATACAACCATAACAAAATACCAGCAAAACCAGCAAAACTAGCCGCTAAGATGAAAGTCAAAAAACTGAGAAACAGAGTATCAACAGTAAAACAACAAAGACTAAGGAGACAACAGCTCTCCTTTCTAGACCATAGATTTAATAATCTCATCCAATTTTGTAGCCAGATCATCACTGTCAGTATTAATAGTAACCCCCAGATTCTTCAGCACAGAGAGGTTGAGGAGTATAGAGGTCCTAAGCACAATGGAGAAATTCTACTCCAGCGACGCAATGCGATCGCGCAGACCTGCAAGATCAGCCCCCAGACCATCATCAGTCTCCATAGCATCCTCAGCCTCTTCCACAAACATGGCACCCGCTGTGTCAGCATTGCCAGCAGAGTCAGCAGCATCCTCTGTGGTAGCCCCTGTATCATGCGTCTCCTGCTTGTCATCATCATCACCAGAAATGTCTTGAACCTCCACATCCCTATCGTCCTCCCCCTGGGTGGATTCATCCGAGCCACTCTCAGAATAGTCAATGAGCTTTGCTGAAGGAGCCGGTTTGCCTGCAATATGCCCCGACCGTCGAACACCAGGAAAGCCCCTCCCTACAAATCTTCATCGAAGAATCCTTTCTCTGTCCCACCGGGGTCCTACTAAGGGTTTTGGGGGTCCCAACCACTACCTTCCCAGTGCTCATATCACTAGCAACCTTCCACTTTTTACCCTTCTTAGAGGCAGTAGGGCCCGGGATATCAACAGGATTTTTCGCAGGAGTGCAAGAGGAGACTTCAATAGTTTTGATAGGAACAGGGGAGGGCCCGGGTTCAGCAACATCAGGAATATTCTTAGGGTTTGAGGAGGGCTCCTCGTCCCCACTATTAGCGGGAAGGGTTTTGGAGGGTTTGAGGGCAAGATGATGATTATACAAACAGAGAATGAGGCCCTGGTGAGGAGGGATAGGCTTCATAGCAATGTTTTTAGCCAATTTCGCCCGAACCCTAAGGACAGAATGTTCCAAGGAGGAAAGCAAATAAAACAGAAAACTAATTTTAGCATTGTGACGGAAATGATTTAACAGGGGGAGATGGTAGTTATAAAACCTGGTAAAACGCCCCTCGAGGGTGAAATACTTCATGAGGATAAAACACATAGCGTCCCACGGCTCCGGCAACTTGGCTCTGTCAAAACTGCCCTAGTAAGGGACTAATTCTTCTCCAACCCCAAGGAAAAGCTGCTGACTGGAGAGGTCCACGATTTTAGTTTTCCGTTGCAGCTTCAGGCCCTGAGTAGGCATACCAGTGGCCAAAGCGATCACGTGTTCAAAAACTTCAAATCTAATTCCACCCACCGAAACCCATCTGTTCTGCCAAGACCGCACAAATTGTTCAGACAGAGCTTCATTGTACCCATTAAGCCTCTCCAGATAGGGGCTAATCCTGCCCTCTTTGCAGTAATGCCAAGCTACCAGATTGTCTTTGAATTCACAGCACGAGACGGGCTCAGTTCGAATACATAAAATTAAATGTTATCAATAGATTCTTTATGATTTTCTAAGCAATTTCAAAAAAAATTCTAGATATCGATTTAAAATGCAAAAGTTATGCTCAATTGAAGATTTCAAACAAAAGTCAACTTTAAACAAGTGCACCTAGAAATCCATGTCAGATATGATGATGAGGCCTAGACCAATTTGAATTACATCAAATCAACTTTCCAACGACTATGATTTTTTGAAATTTTGATATGATTTTCCTAAGTTGCACCAAAATGAAAAAAACCAACCTCTTTTAGGAGATTGTAGGAGGGGGTCACTACCCAGGCAGTTAGCTTAACTATTAATGGTTAAGTCAAAGGGTGCTCACATGGGGTAGTTATCTCCTACATTTTTTGTTACTATGACCGTTGATGGTTTTGGTGGACTTGTTCACATATAGAAACTTGAGACAATCATTAAATGTTACATTAGATGATAGAAAAACTGCAACAAAGAAAATTAAATGTTAGTGTTTTCGTAACCACTAGAAGCCAAAATGAAAGTGAAATTAAATATTTCTTGCAGACTGGAGGGTTAACCCTATGCAGTTAGTGCTATGCCGTAGTCAGGGACCCTTAGCGAATGAATAATTGTGACCCCCTATTTTTTAATAGTGACCACTTTATTTAAACAATGACCACTCAACCTATGTCATATTTAACTTGCAACCTCTTTGTAAAGTCTATCAGCGATCCATGGATCCATACCATATGGATCGTATGGATCCATATTGTATGGATCTGTATAGTATGGATCTAAAAGAAAAAATTTCAAAAAAAAATCAATTTTTTTTAGTGGCTACATTTGACAAATTTTATATGTATAGTAGGTTTTTTTGGCCTTCTGGACACAATGATGAGGTCAATTTTGGCGTAGGATGTTCCCTATGATAGGTGACCTTTGGATCTACAACAAAAGGCTACCAAAAAACTCACAAAACCAAGATTAGATTCAGGGATGTGGGTCCCATCGGGCATTCCAAAATGTGTATGTAAAAAGTGGAATTAAAATAAAGGAACAATATGCATCAAAGTACCTATTCCATATTCTACATCACATCAAGAGCAAGTAACTAATGAAAGGAAATGAAACAATATTACCAAAGCAATCCTTGTTGCCTTTGGTATTTGATAATGATCTTTGAATTGATAATGTTGATTACTCACACTAATAGTATAACAGTACTTGAAAGCAAGATGGATCTCAAAATGCTCTAGGATAGATCTCGATAGGTGCTCTAGTGGAAAATGACTTAAAGGATGCTCTAATTTATATAATCTAGGACAAATGGATGAATGGCCAAGATTAAATTAGGCATCAATGGATAAGATCAAATGATACATGGATCAAGACATGGATCAAGGATGGATGGAAAAGATTAAAAGGTGATGGATGAAGAAGATTAAATGAGACAACTTAAGGGAAGGATAAGGCCTATCCGCATAAGGTTGGCTTAGGATTTTTAGATTTTGTGCCAAGATGAGGATAAGTGGGAAAAGGTAATTAATTAACTAAAAAAATTATTTAATTAATTATGGGAGAAGGTAGGACTTAGTAATTAATTAAATAATAAAATTATTTAGTTAATTATAAGACAAGATAGGGGAAATAATTAATTAAATAACTAAGATTATTTAATTAATTATTGGACAAAGGGAAAACTTAATCAAATAATTAATAAAAAAATATTTAGTTAATTCTGGCTAAGGAAAATGGAAAAAATGAAGTAAATAAATAAATAAAATTTATTTATTTAATTAATTAGCTAAAGAGAAAGACAAGGCGACATGAGACAACTAAGATGGATGACAAGGTCAAATTTAGGTTTCTACAATTTCAATTCTCTTAAGGGAATTAATCTTATTTGTTGTGCTTGTGAGGCCTACTTAAGAGTATGCTCTCTAATCGCACCTTCAGGTGATCTTGGAGATCAAAATCCTAAGTTGGTCTCTTTTTATCATTTCATGCCAAGAGCTTTTATATGTATGCTCTTCTCTTGCCCCACAAGGTAATCTTGATAATGAAAAGCACCTAAGTCATTTCTCTTAGTGGGCTTGCCTAAGGATTTCAATACCTTAGGGGATGAACCAAACCACACATTCTGATAGGGTATACAAAGGGGGGAGAGTGAGAGTTGTACCTCAAATGAGTCATCATCATGTCTAGCACAGTCTTGGTGTCCCTTTTCATGAGTCAAGGTCAAGTGGGATTGGATTTTCCCATGAAAACATGCTTGTAGATCGGCTCCCATTCATGGATATCAACCTCACATACCTAGTGTATATCGAGGACAACCCTAGAAGCCTTATTTAGCCTAGCTTAAGACCATTGGTTGTATATGTGTGTAGTAAGCAGTTAGCCCCAAGAAGTCACTCAGTCGATGCCCCTAAAAATGAATTTACATGCTATGTATGATCTCCCCTCATTCCTTTTGAGTGATCTTGGGTGATAAAAAATGGTTAGTTTTCTCATCATGGAACTTGCACATTATGCTTAGATAAGGCATATTAGTGGGCCCACATGTATATACACTCCCACTTGAATAATATAGTCATGTTCATGTTCTTGAAGTGTTTTCTTGTCTAAAGCTATGAACTCCTTCTAAACCCCAAAATCCAAGTCTTTTACAAACCTTTGAATATTGATTGAAATTTATTGTTTGTAAACATTAAAACATTGCCAAAGGTCAAGCATCCTATTCATCCAAAATCTCCTAAATCCACCTCATCCTACTTATCCATTAATCATCCACATCATCCTTCAACCTTGCTTAAGGTATTGAAATCCATTATCCAATCAATCACTTAATCCAAGTTCTTGTGCCTAATCCTTAAGTTAATCCTCAATCCAAATCCATCCATCAAGGACCCTAATCCAAACTGAATCAAGTTTGCAAGTCCAATCCAAGGTCTTTGATCCAATCTACCTAAAAATTTCCCTAATCTTTCAATCGAATCCACATATATATGTGGATAATACTTTTCGAGTGGAAGGTTTTCACTCGATACATTATCGAGTGATACTGTTTCACTTAAAACTTTTAAAATAAAAGAAAAAACATAAAACAAATCATTTCACCTGAATCAAAGCCAAGAGAAAGACTTTTGCCTACATCCACATGACCCCACATAACTCTTGGATGATCGCCCTTCCTCCACACCCAACAGGTAAGTTTTTTTCTTTATTTTACCTTCTTTATGTTTTTAAATTTTATTTCTTAATGAAAATTTAAAATTTGATTTTTTTGGTAAAAATTGTTATTTTTTACTATTTTAAATTTGTAGATCTGTTTGAATTTTAAACCCTAAATTTGAAAACTAAAATCTCAATAAACTTCAAATTTGAAAAAAAAATAAAAACCGTAAATGAAAAACATAAACAAAACAAAAACTTTCAATTTCAACAAAAACAAAAAACCCTAGAAATGACTAATAAAAATGAAAACCCTAGAAATGACAAATAGAAATGAACAACTCTAGACTTGAAATAAAATAAAAAACCATCAATTTGAAACTTTAAAATTCATGTGAACATAAAACATAAATTTGAAATGGAAAAAAGCAATATAAACCCTAAATTTGAAATCGAAATAAAAACACTTATACAGAAATTAAAATTAATGTATATGATTTTTTTTTAAATAATAAATTTAAAATATGTATGAAATTTAAAATTGATATTCAAATCGATATTGAAATTATACATCAAATTTAAAATAATCATCAAATTTGAAATATCAAGAAATATTGAAATTTCAACAAATTGATAGAGATGATCTAGATCAAATTTACTAGATCAATCTAGATCAATAAATTGAAATTTCAATATATCAAATTTTAATAAGCAAGTTATATCTATCATGTCAAAATTGATTTAATGATATCAATTTAGATTAAAAGTTTGATCATCAATATTGAAATTGATATAAATTGAAACTATAGGTTTTTTAAATTGATACATTAAAATTTTGAAATTGATGATATTTAAATTGAAATCCTAAATTTCAATATAAATTTTGAAACCTTTAAAAATTGATATCTTGAAAATTGAAATTGAATCTATAAAATTGAAACCCTAAATTGATATTGAAATCAAAATTATGTGAATATTCTATCAAAATTTAGATTGATATATATCACATATAAATCAAGATTTAATATCAACATTTAACACATTCAATTTTGATATCTTGAACATATATGTATTATATTTTATTAAATTTTAAATATATGATGAAATTGATATCAAAATTGATCAATTTATTGAATCTAGATCTCAAAATTTGATAATACTAATAATCAAATTTGTTATATCAAGAAATATTGAAATTTCAACAAATTGATCTATATCAAATTTGATAGATCAATAGATCAATTAATTGATATATCAATATATCAAATTTTAAAAATCAAGATCTCTATCATGTTTGATAGATCAATAGATCAATTAATTGATATATCAATATATCAAATTTTAAAAATCAAGATCTCTATTATGTTTGGTAGATCAATATTTCAATTTAACCAAAATTAATTTAATGATATCAATTTAGATTGAAAGTTTGATCATCAAATTAAAACTAGGTATTTTAAATTGATATCTTAAAATTTTAAAATTGAAAATATTTAAATTGAAACCCTAAATTTCAATATAAAAGTTGAAACAAGTTTAAAAATTAACATCTTGAAAATTGGAATTGAATTTATAAATTTGAAAGTTCCCTAAACCTTTAAAAATTGATATGTTTCAAAAATTGAAATTGAATTTATAGATTTGAAACCCTTAATTGAAATATTGAAATAAAAATGTAATATTCTATCAAATTTAGATTGATATATCACATAAATCAAGATAATATCAAAATTTAATATATTCAATTTTGATATATTGAATATACATGCACTAACTTTTGTTAATTTTTATATATGATGAAATTGATATCAAAATTGATCAATTTAATTGAATCTAGATCTCAAAATTTGATGTGACCAATAATCAAATTTGATATATCAAGAAATATTGAAATTTCAACAAATTGATAGATCAATCTAAATCAAATTTAATAGATTAAAAATCAAGATCTCTAGATCATTTGATAAATCAATATTTCAACTTATATCAAAATTGATTTAATGATCTCTAATCAATTTAGATTGAAAGTTTGATCATTAATAAATTGAAATTGATATAAAATAAATTGATATAAATTAAAGTAGGTATTTTATTTATTGATATCTTAAAAATTGAAATTAATTCAATATTTAAAATAAAACCCTAAATTTCAATATAAATAAATTGAAACCTTTACAATTTGATATCTTGAATTGAAAACAGAATCCATAAATTTGACACCCCAAATTAAAATATTGAAATCAAAATGTAATATTCTATCAAATTTTAAATTAATATATCAATAAATCAAGATAATATCAAAGTTTAATTATTTGAAACCTTGATATCTTGACGATACATACATAAATTAACCTTTGTTAATTTCTATATATACCAATTTCTTTTGGATGAATTTCTATATATACCAATTTATTATATATGTTCTCATATATATATATATATATATATATAATTTTGTACACAAATTTAAATTAATAAATGGTTATATATAATTAAATTTAAATGTATATCTTATAAGATCTTTAATTAAATTAATTCAAGAGTTTAATTATATGTTGCATATCAATCTTAATCTTAATTTATAGACTTTGTGCATGCATGTACATTATTTAGTAAGTTTTATTAATTTAAATGTCTAGATTGAATGTACATAATTTATAAATTTTAAATGTTTTTAAATTAAATTAAATTTTTTATTTTGAAAATTAAATGTATGCAATTTTTTTAAAATGCAGATTTGTGTACACATTTTTTATATCATGGCTAATTAGACTTCTTGTCAGTCTAATCCCAAGTCTGATCATAGTCATAGTGTTAGGAGTGAACTGTATTCGTCAACTATTAATAGATTGAACAATGAATTGACACATTTAGAGCAAACCATTCATAACACACCAAACCTATCAAATAGAGACAAGTTGGTGGCTATTAAAGATGAGTTTAGACATATGATCGATACTTTTTCGATTATATGGCCCTTATGATGATATGAGTATTGAGCATTTCTATGTCACTCTCCAAGAGTGTTACTGGAGACGTGAAATGACAAGCGATTAATAGGGTTGTTTCATTGGATATGGTTCATAGCATGTTTCCACACTATATAAGACCGGATAAAGTGCGGGGCTATCTTGTCACTAGGTGCACAAATATTGTTATGGGTCCACTTATTTACCCTAAGTGGTTGGCAACCCATCAACGATGGCCTCTTAATGATGAGTTTATTTATCTAGATAAAATATATCTATTTTAGATGGTCTACAATTAACTATCAATTTTCTATTTAACTAGGATTAAATTATTAGATAAGAGTTGTAGGTTAAGTTTGAAGTTTAAGAATTATAGGGTTATATATTTCTTTTCTTTTTACTTAAGTTATAAGCAAACTTATGTAGGACATTTAATATAACTTGAATTATGCAAATAACTAGAATCGAGATTAGACCTTTAGATATGGTAATTTCATATTACAAATGCAACATATGAGCATCATCTAGGAAAAAGAATTGTATGTATTTAATATTATTTTCGATTTCTTGTAGTCTTATTTTATTAAGGTTTAGTTATAAAGTGTTGTAGTATTTTAGTGTAATAACTAGAATGTCAATTGAATGTTTAATTGATTATTGAGATATAAATGCTTTCTCATTTTATTTGTAATTATGTCATTTACTCTCGGTTTTTTGATCATTTTCTCTAGTAGATATTAGAACTAATTTAATGAGAGTTGTTAGCTTTGTTGGCTCTAGAGGTGTAAATAGTGTGTTTCGGGGTTGTCTTGTGATTGTGAAGAGTCCTTGTTACAGCTGTTAGTATGAGGTTAAAGTTGCTCCCATGAAAGATAGTTGTTTTGAATCTTGGACTTGGTATAGTAATTTTGAGTTGATATTGGTATGCAAGAGGAGCAGATGCCTTGCTTTATCAGTGTATGTATGTCAATGGGGGAAAATTTTCTGTCGAGTTGTAGGGTTACTAGTTGCATGTAGGAAGGTGGCTTTCATAGAGGAGCCGGTGCCCAAAGTGGCTGCCTAGATAACCCTATGGAAGTTGTAATTAAGTGAAAACATAATAATTTATTTAGGAGGGATTGGGTAGTTAAATCAATAATTTGAGTGCCTCACCCATGCCTGTAGCACTCTCTTAGGCTAAGGATGGGATGAGAAGGCCTGGTTGGCATGATCGGCTTCCTTGTCTTCATGAAAGGAAAGTTGATTTCGCATGGGTCACCCTATGGGGCCGATGCTTAGAGAGAGGCTGTCGGGATAACTATAGATGGGGGCCAACATCTAGTGAAAGACAACTAGGATAACCCATGTTAGGACCATGCGATGACACTCTTCCTACTGTAGCATAGTAATCCCTCTTTCTTTTTACTTGTTGGTCAAGTTGCCTCTAGGAGTATTTTCGAGTCATTGTTTAATTCTTGTGTCAGTGTGTACATTGTTGGTCATTGTATCTGTATATTAGTGCCATCTTGACCTTTGTCTTGAGGGACCTCATTGTTGTCTCCTAGCTTGGGGGTGGACCTCAGGGTTCCACATGGTCAAGTGGATGAGCTTTAATCCATTGGTCTTTTAGCATCATGGTTCAAGTTTTGGGCATATGTGCCTCTCCAGTTTCCAGTACTGTATCTGCATCTAAAGACATATACTGTACCTTATGGATCCAATTTTGTGTATCTATGATATTCATTATGTAATTTTGATGTAATCAGACATGAAATCCTTGTATCTATATAATCATGTATCATAATCTCCTCTTTACTTGTAATCATTATTGTAAATGAATGATGTAAGATTTTTGTAATGTAACAAATGTTGTTCGTGGATTCTATGACCATTCAAGATGAATTATGTATGTTATTGATTTATATTTAATTTCCTTAATGCAGTTGTGTTTCCCTAGAGATGTTAGTTTGTTAGATACTTAATTTGTTGTAACTAGCTGATATTATGTTTGGTGATCATTACTTTTTCTTGTTAATTTTTTTTTTTTGCATTTTATTGTATAGTTTATCCTAACTCTCTAGGGTTGCATGATGGGAGCATTACTGTTACAAGTATAGGCCTAACCGGTGTTGTCATTGATGTCAACATACTCATGTTGCATTAATGAGAAAGATTAGATGAGCTATGTGCTGAGGATATTAAAAAAATAAGTCTCAATCAGGAATAGTGAAGATCAATGATGACGAGAAAGTAAAAGTCCTCAATAGGTTAAGGATCAGAGGATGCAGTTTAAAGGGTTTGTAGATATAAGTCTTGAGATGCTCCAGTCAAGATTTCAGAGGTCTACATGAAGATCTGAAGAAGTTATGGTCGCTCAAGTAGAACCGGTTCCAGCAGGTGTTTAGAGGTGACAGAGGGCCACAGAAAGGTCCAGTGAGATCTGGTATTTCATTATCCCGTTCTACGGATCTGAGGGAGTGTTGAGGACATCCTTGTGAAGTATCACTAGATTAGTTCATGGGTTGAAGGTCTGGAAGTGCCTATTCATTTGTGACAGTGATGACAAACTATGTTCTTGTAGCTCCGGATGAAGGAAAGAAGAATTCCAGTAGGATGATGAAGTGCAGATGTTTTTGGTGATTTAGGGAAGGTTATGATGATCATTGGATCATGTCCAGTTAATGTTGGTGGTCTGCATTGAAGTTAGAGTTTGCATTTGAAGAATAACCACGGATATTGGTGTTCTTCTTGAGACTGGCTAACCGGATGTATTACACGTCTTGCGGATGATCTTGTAGGTGTTTGCCGACATAGATGATTGTTCCTAAGTCGATGCCTTGTATAAATAAGGGATTGTGAATTCATTTTGAAGTGTGTCTTGTGGTGATGAGTGTGTGGTAGCGAAGAGAAGTGCGAAAGGCAGAGCAGAAGTATTGGGCTTAAATGGAACTGATTCAAGCATGCTGAAGATGCTATTCTCCAGTTCATAAAGGTGATACTTATTCCTTTGTAGACAGTGTGTCTCTTATAGGTAGTGAGCCTCTTGTGAGTAGTGTGCTCAGGCAGTGAGCCCTAATTGGCATGTGCCATTTTGTTCTTTCTATTCTTCTAACAGAGAATACTTTCTTGGGTTAATCACCCCGTGGTTTTTCCCTTAACTGGGTTTTCGATGTCAAAATCTTGGTGTCATGTGTGTTGATATGTTTCTGCTTTTGATTTGAATGCATTATGGTTCATGATTAATATTATGCTAATCACTAAAGAAGATTCAAGTGTTTAAAAAGGGAAAGTTTCACACAACTGATTCACCCCCCCTCAGTTGTATGCCCTAAGTCTAACAATTGGTATCAGAGCTAAGTTCCTCTAAAAGGAGCTTAACCGCTTGAGGAGATCCAGGATGTCGTCATACAAGAAGGATAGTCCGAAGTTTGATGGAACCAACTTTTCTCTTTGGAAAGGTCGCATGAAATGTCACTTGCAGTGTATGGGAAAGGCATACTGGTCCATGGTCACAAAAGCATATGCACCTCCACAGGGTGGTCCGACAACCCTAAATAAAATCACAGATGCTGAAAATAATCTGCAGACCAAAGAAGCTATTCTAAGCACATTAACTGACTCAGAGCTCTCAAATGTTATTGACCTACCAACTACCTATGAGATTTGGATTAAACTGGAACTTCTGCATGAAGGAGATGAGTATGTTAAATGTGCAAGGTTACAGAGTCTAAAAGGGAAATTTGAAAAACTGAAGATGAGAGATGATGAAAATATTACCACTTTTATGCCAAGAGTGAATGAGCTAGTTTGTGGAATTAGAAATTTTGGTAGAGTCTTGGATGAAAATGAGATTGTTGGTAAGATTCTCAGATCCCTTCGTACCTCTTACAAAATCAAGGTTGCTGCCATTGATGAATTCAGAGCCCATACAACTGTCACAAGAGACCAATTGGCTGGCAAACTGGCTGCTTTTGAAATGACTGAATTTGGAGATGATCCCCCCAAAACTAAATTTGCATTCAAAGCCAGTGCCTCTGTGAAAGGTAAACAAGGATTTGATCCGGGAGAGAACTCATCAAGGAATTTGTCATGGTATGGAAAAGCAAGAAAAGACTTGGAAGAAGAAGAAGTAGAAACTGTTCAACTGGAAGCCCTCATTGCCAAGAGACTGCTAAGAGGATCCGGTAAGTATGAAGGAAAATTACCTTTTAAGTGTTTTAACTGTAATAAGATTGTTCATTTTGCCTCAAAATGTCTGGAAAGATTTTCAAAGCCAAATCCTAACAGATCAAGGTTCCAAAAGAATTGTTACTATGTTCATGAAGAAGATGATAATGAAGGAGTAACAGATGATGAATCAGAGACAGGAAACAAATCTAGAAGTGAATGGGTGTTTATTGCCATCAAGGAAGAAGAACCAATATCCTCTGTATCTATCAATCATAAAGTTGTAGAAAGAGCTCTGGCTGCCCAAGTTGAAGAAAAGAATGATTGGGTCATTGATAGTGGTTGCTCTCACCACATGACAGGTGACAAGAATAAGTTCATAGATTTGGAAAGGTATGAAGGAGGAGTGGTGAAGTTTGGTGATAATTCTGCCGGTAGAATCAGAGGAAGAGGAACTATTTCTTTTAATGGAAGAAACAAAACTGGTAATGTACTGTATGTTGAAGGTTTGAAGCACAATCTTCTCAGTGTTGGACAGTTGGTGGACAAAGGCTACGATCTCTGATTCAAGGATGGAAAATGCAAAATCTTTGAAAGATCCGGAATAGAGATTGCATCCGGTACTCAAACTAAAGGTAATATCTTCCACTTGGTTAGTACTGGTAAAAGCTGCTTACTTATTCAAGTTGATCAGAGTTGGTTATGGCATAGAAGGATGTGTCATGTGAATTTTGATAATATCATCAAGATAAGCAATACTCAGGCTGTAAGAGATCTTCCAAAATTGGTGAAACCTACTAACAACTTATGCAAGGAATGTCAGTTGGGTAAGATGAGTAGAGTCACATTCAAAAGCAAGGAACTATCTTCTACCAGACTATTGGACTTAGTTCACACTGATCTTTGTGGTCCGGCAAGAACTAGAAGTATTCAAGGTGATAGATACTTCATGCTGCTAATAGATGACTATTCCCGGATGATGTGGGTAACCTTTCTAAAGGAGAAATTAGAAGCTCTTGAGAAATTCAAAATATTCAAGGCTATGGTAGAGAATGAAACATGAATAAAGTTGAAATGTCTGAGGTCTGATAGAGGTGGAGAATTCACATCCGGTGAGTTCATAGAATTCTGTGAGAAACATGGAATTAAGAGACAGTTGTTTGCTCCAAGGACTCCACAGCAGAATGGAGTAGTGGAGAGAAAGAACCAAACCATCCAGGAAGCATCTAGGACTATGATGACGGAAGCAAATGTTCCTTAGATCTATTGGAGAGAAGCTGTCAGCACTTCTGTCTATACTCTTAATCGAGTTCAAATCAGAAGCAATATCGGTAAGACCCCTTATGAACTCTGGTTTGGCATTACTCCTATTGTAAGATATTTCAGAGTCTTTGGTAGCAAATGTTACATCAAAAGAGATGAAGATTTAGGTAAGTTTGATGCTAGAAGTGATGAAGGAATATTCTTGGGTTACTCTACTCAAAGCAAAGCATACCAGTGTTATAACAAGAGACTAAGAAAGATGATAGAAAGTACAAATGTGAAGGTTGATGAGGGAATAGAGAAACCCTCAAGGTTTTATTAGTATGATGAAGATGTTCAGAATGGTGTTCTGGTTCAAGGAGCTCAATCCTCTCCTGAAAGTCAGATTCAGACTAATCCGGTAAATCAGGAAGAAGAGATAGGTTTGAATGAGCCTGATCAAGAAGCAGAAGTGCAAGAAACCCCCAAAGTTCTAAGGTATATAAGACTGAACCACTCTGAAGATCAGATCATAGGTGACAAAAGCAAATGTGTGCAAACTAGAAGGAAAATTGCTCAAAATTCAGATAAATATTGTCTGATTTCAAAGATTGAACCTAAGACAATAAATGAAGCCTGCAATGATGAAAATTGGACCAAAGCAATGGAGGAAGAGTTGATGCAAATTGAGAAAAATCACACTTGGGATCTTGTTCCTAGACCTAGAAACAAGAATGTGATTGGAACCAAATGGGTCTTCTGGAACAAACTAAATGAAGTTGGTGAAGTAATCAGAAATAAAGCCAGATTAGTCTGCAAAGGCTACTCTCAAATAGAAGGGATTGATTTTGAAGAAACCTTTGCTCCGGTGGCAAGAATTGAAGCAGTCAGACTATTTCTTGCATTTGTTGCCTTCAAGGATTTCAAAGTGTATCAGATAGATGTCAAATCTTCTTTCCTGAATGGTGACTTAGAAGAAGAAGTGTACATTGAACAACTGGATGGATTTCAGTTATCTGAGCATGGTGATATGGTCTGCAAATTAAAGAAGGCACTGTATGGTCTAAAGCAAGCCCCAAGAGCATGGTATGAAAGGCTAGACAAACATCTTTTGAAGATTGGTTTCAACAAAGGTACTGCTGATAGTAACCTATATTTCAAAATTGATCATGAAAACATCTTGATTGTTGAAATATTTGTTGATGATATCATCTTTGGAGGAAGAGACAGTATGTGTAAAACCTTTGCAAATCAAATGAAAAGTGAGTTTGAAATGTCAATGCTCGGTGAAATGAATTTCTTCTTAGGTCTGCAAATTACTCAGACAAAGAAAGGAATCTTTATCTCTCAGACCAAATATGTGAAAGAATTGTTGAGGAAATTTGGAATGGAAGATTCAAAGCCAATGAACACTCCCATGGCAACTAGATGTAAGCTGAGCAAAGATGATGACTCTGTTGGCAAGAGACACTATATGGATTCATGATTATTGTCATTGATGGCAACAAAGTTCATCCCACACATCCGCAGGACATGGTGTGTCTCTACCAGAAGTCAGAATGAAGAATGTTGTGGTCCGGTAAACAAGAACAGAGCATGTGGCAAGGTCCGACAGATAGGTCCAGATCTCTCAGAGGAAGTAGCTTGGTGAAGTGCAGATTTGGGGAAGTTAAGAGGACTACCTTAAGTGATAGATTCCAAGGATTTAGCCTCCGGTGATAGATGGAGAAAAAGATATGAATACTTGAGTACCGGGTTCCTGAGTGACAGTGTGAACAGAGGAAGAACTGACTGACAGAACATCAGACTATTTTCTGGATGTGTTACTGATGGTGGTAAAGGTTATGAAGGCATGAATTATGTTTGGCCAACATGATTAATGATTTCTACATGTATATGCTTGATCCACATTACTTGATGTGCAAGGATTCAGCTGACAGATCAGAGTTTGTGAAAAGATTGACTATTCCGGGTGCCGACTAGAAAAGTGATGAAATCACTTGTGCAGATATATATACATGATGGATTTAGTTGTGAGGTGTGTCGTGGTTGTTAGTTATGTGCGAATAAAAGTAGAAGAGCAGAGCATAAGCAGTAAGGAAGGTTCGGTATGTGAAAGGAAAGCAACATTAGAGAAGAGGAAAGATGAAGTGCAGTAGATCAGTGTACTAAGCCTAACCGGAACTGAACTCCAGCATTTGTAGATGCTCCCAATCAGTTCAAGTATTGTATAAAACTCTTTTTGTAGACAGTGAGTCTCTTGTAGGTAGTGTGCCTCTTGTGAGTAGTGTGCTCGGGCAGTGAGCCCTAATTGACAAGTGCCATTTTGTTTTTCCTTATTCTTCTAACAGAGAATAATCTTTGGGTTAATCACCCCGTGGTTTTCTCCCTTAACAGAGTTTCCATGTCAAAAATATTGTGTCATGTGTATCTCCATTTCATGGTTATGTTTGCTTGTTTGAATTAATGCTGCATTGATTAATAAGAAAGTTCAGAAAGAAGAAATAATTAGGATAACTGATTCACCCCCCCTCTCAGTTATCAACAGACTCTCCTAAGACAGATCAGACAAAGTACAGATCAATGATTAGAGGATTATTGTATCTCACTCAAACTAGACCAGATATAATGCAGGCTATTGGTCTTGTGGCGAGATTCCAGGTTGATCCCAGAGAATCTCATGTCATGGCAATCAAAAGAATTTTTAGGTACTTAAAAGGAACAGTTGAGTATGGTCTGTGGTATCCTAGAGATCATAATTTTTCTCTTCATGCATATACAGATGCAGATTGGGCAGGAGATGTGGATGATAGGAAGAGCACAAGTGGAGGAGCATTCTTTTTGGGAAAAATGTTGGTTTCTTAGCTAAGCAAGAAACAAGAGGCAATATCCCTTTCTACAACTGAAGCAGAATACATTGCAGTAGCAGGAAGTTGCACTCAAGCTTTGTGGATGAAGCAGATGCTAAGAGATATTCAAGTAGAATTTGAGGAGCCTATCACAATTTTCTATGATAATTCAAGTGCAATAAATATTTCTAAGAATTCGGTGTTGCATTCTAAGACTAAGCATATATCTGTCAAGTTTCACTTTCTGAGAGAGCAAGTGAATAAGGGTGAAGTCAAATTGGAGTATGTGCCCTCCAAGGATCAGCTTGCAGATATTTTTACTAAACCTCTTCCCAAGGACTCTTTTGAGTATCTCAGGGAGAAGTTAGGGGTTATTGCCCCTCCGGTGATGAACTAGGATGCACTGATGTGCATCAATCTGGTGGATATCACAGTCATATCTTGTGATCCGGATTAATGATAAGGGAGCTGCTACTCAAGGGGAGCAGCTGGTATGTTATGAAGTAGTAAAGTTACAAGTATGAGCCCTTTGTCATTGATGTCAAAAGGGGAGAGAAGACATGTGAAAAACAAGTGGTTGTTGATCAAAGGGGGAGCAACAAAGGAAGAGAAGACATGTGAATAGTTGTTGCTATTAGGGGGAGTTGTAACAACAAGGAGAAGTTCTTGTCTTGATGGTTTTTCACATCATATGTTGCCATCAATGACAAAGGGGGAGATTGTTGCAAGTATGAGCCTAACCACTGTTGTCATTGATGTCAACATACTCATGTTGCATTAATGAGAAGGATTAGATGAGCTGTGTGCTGAGGATATTGAGAAAATAAGTCTCAATCAGGACCAACGAAGAACAGTGATGACAAGAAGGTAAAAGTCCTCAATAGGTTGAGGATCAGAGGATGCGGTTTAAAGGATTTGTAGATATAAGTCTTGAGATGCTCCAATCAAGATTTCAGAGGTCTACATGAAGATCTGAAAAAGTTATGGTCGCTCAAGTAGAACCAGTTTTGGCAGGTGTTCATAGGTGACAGAGGGCCACAAAAAGGTCCGGTGAGATCTGGTATTTCATTATCCTGTTTTGCAGATCTAAGGGAGTGTTGAGGATATCCCTGTGAAATATCAACTAGATTAGTTCATGGGTTGAAGGTCTGGAAGTGCCTATTCATTTGTGACAGTGATGACAGACTGTGTTCTTGTAGCTCCGGATGAAGGAAAGAAGAATTCTAGTAGGATGATGAAGTGCAGATGTTTTTGGTGATTCAGGGAAGGTTATGATGATTGTTGGATCATGTCCAGTTAATGTTGGTGGTCCACATTGAATTTAGAGTTTGCATTTGAAGAATAACCACGGATATTGGTGTTCTTCTTGAGACTGGCTAACCGGATGTATTACACGTCTTGCAGATGATCTTGTAGGTGTTTCTTGACTTAGATGATTGTTCCTAAGTCGATGCCTTGTATAAATAAGGGATTGTGAATTCATTTTGAAGTGTGTCTTGTGGTGATGAGTGTGTGGTAGCAAAGAGAAGTGCGAAAGGTAGAGCAGAAGTATTGGGCTTAAATGGAACTGATTCAAGCATGCTGAAGATGCTATTCTCTAGTTCATAAAGGTGATACTTATTCCTTTGTAGACAGTGTGTCTCTTGTAGGCAGTGAGCCTCTTGTGAGCAGTGTGCTCAGGCAGTGAGCCCTAATTGGCATGTGCCATTTTGTTCTTTCTATTCTTCTAATAGAGAATACATTCTTGGGTTAATCACCCGGTGGTTTTTCCCTTAACCGGGTTTTCGACATCAAAATCTTGGTGTCATGTGTGTTGATATGTTTTTGCTTTTGATTTGAATGCATTATGGTTCATGATTAATATTATGCTAATCACTAAAGAAGATTCAAGTGTTTAAAAAGGGAAAGTTTCACACAATTGATTCACCCCCCCTCTCAGTTGTATGCCCTAAGTCTAACAATTACAAGTTTCCATTGTATTTTTGCAAACAATTATATGCACATGTACATTTGCATTTATCAGTTGATAACACATCCATCCCTAGACATGCTGGATAGGAGAGAGGTAGGTTTGCCAACAAACCTCAATACAAATGTCCAAAACTACCACTGCCCATAAATAAGAGTGCATTAGTTGGTCCAAACCTTTTGGCACTTCCAAAAAGGTTGGACCTAGGAGTAGCTGCAAATCCCTCACTTGCATGATCAAGACATCACATTTATCAAAGTTTAGCTACTATTGTTGATGAGGTTGATCACTTGGAATCTGATTGTGTCAGTAGATACATCTTATGCCCACATAATAACATTCCTTCTATTGATGCCACATCCACCACTTATAATCCTTTCATCTGCACTGACATAGTTTCACCACATGATGTAGCATAGAATCTTACTAGAGAGGATGAGTTTCATAGACTGAGCACATACCTGACCCTTGATCTATTAGATGCATACTAGTTTATCAGCTCAAAGTATGAGATCCTTCTCGATGTTGTGGCTACATATGTCAGGCACCACATTGATCAGAAAGCCACCCATAGTCAGACAACTACACAGGGCTTAGGGGGACATCGAGTTGCTCATAGAGGTCATTCTACAACACCTTCATAGAAAATTCCTATGTAGGTTAATCCTGTTAGCCCAGGAGCATTTTGCAAACTTATTTTTGAGGATATTGCATTAGTTGCAGAGTTGGGACCGACTAGTATCACCATGACCCTTAATTCTTCTAGCCTTAGTAGGATTGGGAGGGTCATGGGTGCTGTAGTAGATTTGGCTTCACAGTTCACTGATGATAAGGTATATATTAATTTATTCATAATCTAGTGTGCAATTTGTTATTATATATAATTTAAATTATAAAATTTAGTTACTCTACAATGTACATGAAATGGATCATGTGTATTGACTCTTAAAATCAATCCTACATCAGGTCACTAGAATGGTGGCACTTGACACTTTGCAGTAGGCAAGGTTTGGTGATCTAGCGCATCAACCTAAGGTATAAATTACCTAGGTTAAAATAAAAGTATAAGTGTGTGTGTGTATATATATAACTTTACATATAAGTACATTAAAATATTTATAGACACATGTACATGCATTTTTACCAGTCTTTTAAAACATGTATGTGTATAGGTTTTGGTAACGACTCATGATTCTACTCATCTAAGTCATATTCAGCGTGATCCTTTACATGATGTAGCTAGATGTGAAGTAAACTTCTTTATATAAAATTTAAAAAAGTACTACATGTATATACATTGCATATGTGCATCTAGATTTCATATTTATTTTATTTAAAAAATATAGTCATACATATAATTTTTATGTGCATGTATCTACACATGCTTCATATATTCATAGATGGGTGGGATTGACCTTAGGATAGGGTTCAAGATAGGGTTCATGAAATGGATTAGGACAGGGCTCAACACATGATTTTAGTCTTGGGTTGAGTGAGGCTCAATCCACCCATAGGCGCACATGTTCTTAGACTACTTGACTCATGTGTTTGTTATTTATCACATCTATATACTTATGTTTCTGTACTTATTCATTATATAGCATGTGGTATTTCTTTATATATCATACATACATACATGCATGCATACATTTACATGTTTATGTAGTGCAATTGAGTTTTTATATTATATATATGATGTTTATAGATGATGTAGAACTAGACTAAACATTTTATGTAGATTATATAGAACTAAATTGAGTTGTTTATACATATATGTTTATATTATATGCACATATATTTGGTTAGATAAAATTTGTTATTTAATTTATAATTTATATATACCTGATCTAGACATGTGTTGTTCGAATTTACAATATAGATTTTAAATAATTTATGGAATTCAATACGCACATGTAATCTCTAGATTGTATGTTGTATTATAATTTATGATAAATCAAAAAATAGAATTTTATTTAATTAATTTGATGTACAATTTAAGAAGTTAAAATAGATATTGAAATTAATTTATCATTTAAAACATTATTTCTAATTTATAATTTAAAACAATATAGCTTTTTAATAACTTATGTAATTCAATACATACACAATCTCTAGACATTTTGTAAAATAATTTATGATATATCAAAATATACAATTTAATTTAATTAATTTGATGTACAATCTAAGAAATTAAAATAGTATATATATATATATATATATATATATATATATATATATATATTTTAAATCTAACAATGGTATTGATAGAAACAATTGTACAATTTATCTTATTTATATATTTTAATTTAAAAGATTATTTCTAATTTATGCAATTTAAATAGATATCTTTTAATTTGTTGAAATGAAATTTCAATATCATTTTCAATATATCAATATAAAATTCAATGATATCTTGAAATTAATTTGAATATCAAAATTAATATTATCAAAACTAATTTTATATCAAAATTGAAATTGATTTTATAATTAAGTGACTATAATGTAGAACCTTTTGTCTCGGCATATAATCAACAAATATAATACCACTTTTATCTATCTTGATTTGTTTATAATAAGTACCTTCAATAACAACTGATCTAGTGGGATACTCCTATCTATCCTCACCATCTACCATAGATTGTGTCAACTTATATTTTGGTTGTGTGCATCTAAGTAGATAGTGTTATACACCTTCGGTATTGTCAGGATTTGCTACCACAACAAAAATATCTCCTACAACAAATGCACAGGTTTCAAAGTCAATTTAAATACTTATCACTCAACTTAGCTAACACAAATACATTTCACTAAAATAATCTCTTGGTAATCAATATGTTTAACATTTACCTGCAACAACTAGATTAGATACAGGTTCAAAATTAGTTGAATATAAAGGATCATGGACATCTATATTGTCATTATCTTCATAAGGAGACATTGAAACTAATTGTTTCATTTCCAATTTTGCAACATATCCATCAGTAATATTCTGACATCATAGATAATTTACATTGTTCTCAATCCAATCAACACAAAAACATGATTTTTCTCACTTGGATTTCAAGTGGCTTTCCATGTCCTATAGTCATCACTTGATAAAGTCTTCTAATACTGATATTTTGTGACAATTATAAGGATTTGAGCGATCAATATCTACAATCATGGAAATTTAAATTTGTATGAAACATGTACATGTAGTAATCATAAATACATGCATGCAAAAATTACAAGATTCATGTGCTCTACAAATAAAGTTGAATATGTTAAATATCTTTGACTTCCCAAAAATAGCATTTGGTGCATATTGAGCCACGTTTTCCTTCACAGACACCAAAATGAGTGTTGCACCACTCAAAAATTTCATTTGCACTTTGTATGGTGTTACCAACAAGCTCATGTTGGTGAAGTGCATGCTTCACATATGCTCTAGCTCCATCATGCTTGTCTTTTCCATGTCCACTTTGAAAAAATTCCATAAAATTTTTATGGTACATCTGGCATGTTGTTGGCTTAACCAATTAAGTGCTTTTGCAGACTTGAATTATCCTATAAAGTAATCAAACTCATTAAAACTATTAGATTATAAATACTTCATCAATATATAAATTAAGTTGTTTAAAAGTTATAAATAATATAAAATTTGAAAGAAACTTAAATTCAACACTAACCAGCACATCCATCAGACCAAATCCAATGATTTGAAGCATTTACACCACGTTGTCTCAAATCATCAAAAACCATTCCAAAACAATGGGATACATAGCTTTTATCATGACTAGTATCATCACTGATATAAAAATGAACCTCTTTCGTGATATTTTGTTCATGCATGTTACTTTCTACACCATCCACATGAAACTCAACATGTCTATAACAAACATGTACAAAGATTGTGACCTCCTCTGGATGATAACATTGACTTTGAATCTCAGTTCAAGGGCTAAATGTATAGTTATCACCAAAATCCACAAAAAAAAGAATACAACTCTGTGGAAAGCAATTCTTTGACTCACGAAACTAATTAGTCTGCCATCTTGTACCATGACAATATTGGATATGTAGATATATGATACTATAAAATTTGTTCATAAATGCATTGCAAGGTAATTCACTTTCTTTGAGAATATATTTTTTGGATTCAACTCCTAACTTGGTTGTGTATTGTTCATATTCAAATCTCTTCCACACAATTTCCATTAAATGCTCAATATTTTCAATCAGAGCAAACTTCTTCAAATCTCCATAATTTACACACGTATTTTTGATAAACTCTACATTAAATTTGTCTAAACCTTCTAATTTTTTTACATAAAATGGACTTCAAAAAAATGTGTTGTACTTGCGGGGATGATTATATTTGGATAAACTATTGCCATAAATTTTTTTATATGAATGAAGGTATATATGAAATTTAACATGATTCCGACAACAAGTTTCATGTACTTTATTTATGCATACGAAACATGATCATAACTTTTCAAACACCCTTTGAGAAATCTTCACTTGTAAAAATTCTTGTTTGAATACTTAAAAAAATTCACTCTATGTTGTATGTACAAAATGTTTTGGATGAGGATATTTTGTACCATCTTCACCTGTTACTTGTATAGTGTCCCTCCTATTAGAGACAACATGGGAGTGGATGATCCAATATTCAATTACTTGTTTGTTCACATCTTTTGGAATTCTATCTTTTTGAGGAACCCTACAAATATTTACCCAATTATTTTCTATGCTTTCATCTAGCTTGTTTCTCTTCGCAATATATCTAAATGAACAATTCTCCTAGATACTTGCAATAAGTTTGCAATTGCTTTCACCTGTGTCATATGTGATAATTTTTTACTTGAAATTATATTCATCTGTGCCCTATGTGCAACACTTAAATTACTTGTTCGACTCATACTTTGAATAGAGTTGAATGCTTCTTGCAAGTTTTCAATTACTATATGTTTTACTAAATTTGTTTGTTTCTTCCTATTATCAACCCTTAGCAAGTCCAAAATAAGGGTCATTTCTTTTTACCCAAATAACTTAGCACATAATTGTGCTCTTCCAATTAAAGATTTGTCTTCAAAAAATTCATTCCAAATTTTTTTAGAATGCAATGTTATTGTACTTTCAATTAACAACTCCTCAGGTGAAATCTTACTGAAAAGAACATCTTCATGTCCAAATCCACTAGATTTTCCATATCATGAAAAAAACTTGTATCATCAATTTCCTCCTCAGTCACATTATTTTTTGCACATGTAACAATTTCTTCTTGAATTTGTTCAAACTCAACATGTTCTTGTTCATCAATAATTTCAGCTTGTTCTTCTTGACTATGTGCAACCAATCCTTCTAAAGTCAATTTTCTCTCATTGCTTCTTTTTACATTTTTCTCTTCATTAGACCTTCTTCGATCAAACAACCTTGACCTAGTCATTTTGTTCCCCATCACAAATTATGTTTTAATTGACATGCACACCTGGGTCAGTGCAAGATCATGGGGTCCAAACTAGGCCCCTAAGTGGCAATGAAAATTCAAAAAAACAAAGTTAGGCAACTTGACATAAAAACTTGAATAAGTTATTAACATAATTTGAAAAATATGTAAGAAAAAAATTTGTAGCAAATGGAATATAGTTTCTAGGCTACTAGTCCTTTTTTGGAAAAAAGTAAATCTATTTTGCGAAAATTTGAAATTTCAATGCAGTAGTACTAAATTTTCAGGAAAAAGAAAAAAAAACAGGTGTATGTCTGACCAACCTAAGTACAAGAAAAAAAAATTCTTTTTTCTGAAACTTTCAATATAAGTAGAGGACACATGCCCAGATGTGCCACATTTTTTATGTAATTTTTTTTCAAGTAAATAATTAGTTATGATTTTTTTATTAGAACATTTCAAAATTATTAAAACGTGTTTGTCTAACCACCATAACTTGGTCAAAAATTTATGAAATTCAATTTTTTTTATCTTATAGTAGATGAAGCATAAAATGTGATGCATCTTTTAGATTCAAAAAATGTGAAATAGTTTGAAAATTATAGAAGTTTTTCAATCAGTCTATCAATCAGGACTTTAGTGGTAATGTATGTAGAAAATCAATAATAATTATCTATTAAATTCAAAATAAGGCATATCTTATATTGGTGGAAAGATGACAATTTTTTCAATAAACCCTTTTTGTTTCATCAAATTCGGATTAAAAAAAGTCGTCAGCCACAAGGGCGAACTTTGGAAAACTAAGGAAATTTTGTAAACACGTTTTTCAGTTGACTTCCCAGGTATGGCAATCCCAAACCAAATCTTGAGCCAAATCCTGAGCCTACTGATTTTGTCAGAAAAAATGGATATCTGTTACTGTATTATTTATAATACATAATATATATAATATATTAATATATACTAATATACTAATATATTATATATTATGTATTATATATTATATATAATATATAATATATCATATTATATATAATATATAATATATCATATTATATAGTATATATTATATATTATTATATTACATATTATATACTATATACTACATATATTTTATATAGGATATTATTATTATATATTATATACTATATATAGTATATATTTTTTGATATATTAAACCCTTGTTAGGGAGTGGGGACCCATAAAAAATAGGGCCAAACCCTTGAGTCTGTAACAACTAACAAACACCAGTAACATAACTAGTCTATCGACAACATATAAACAAAATGGGAGAGGGGTAAATTACCATGACCCTAACTCCCCATAGACTAAACCAGAGATTGTCCAAACATAATCAATACTAGATAAAAGACAAAAAAAACCTCTAAACACTCCTACTAATTTGGTTCCTCTTCCACATCCACAATCCCTTCGAAATCACACACGCATGTGTACATAGGCTTGGCACGGGGTGGAACATAGACCTCTAATTTAGCTGTCACACCCTCCAGAATCTTCCTTGAATCTAAGACATTTTGCAAGATATCATGTAGATGACCCATCGAAGCTTTGTGGTTCTCCCCCATCTGCATATATGCTTCCACCAAATCCACGTGTGTTAACACCGACACTGTCGCCATCGAAAGCATGATCGCCACTGCTATGGACTGTGCTATCCCGAATATGTTCCAACAACCTCTGGATGTTCCTAGATTGAGCAGAAGATACGCCATAGCCTCCCAGACGTTAACCCCCTCCTACCCATCTACCTCCTTTTCCACCTTGAGAAGATGAAATAACCATTCCCTCAACAGTGGGTTTTTGATTTCCTTCTCAATGTATCCCATAAAACCCACCATCACATCTTCCACCGGTATCTACTTGGCCCTCCTCCGTGGGGTGTATTTCTTTTTCATCCTGCCTCTGATAGAGTTGTTGACGCCAATGCAAGGGATTTGTCTCCATCAGGATGAAGACCCCATCTCCTCCTTCCCTCTGGCATGCAAGCCATTCGCCGCACCAACGTCCATCACTTTGCCTACAAAATCCTTTCACTGATCATAGCACTTCTGAAACCCAATGTAGACTTGAAAGCATTCAACACAAAGAGACATGGTACTATGTATGAGGAAAAATCGATTTAAATTAAACTAATAAAACCAAAAACCAATCACATAAAGCAAACCAATCTAAGTAAAAGCCATTATCATAAAATCAAAGACAAAATGAAAGCTCTTACCAAAACCTGTATTGTTCCCTTTTGGAGAAGTGTGGATTGCTCAATGAAGTTGCAAAACCATAGCTGCAACAAGCAAGTGGTGTGCTCAATGTGCTCAAAGATCAATGTCAAAAGATCGTAAGGTTGCTCAATCGACGCGTTTGGGTATGCTCAAAGCTCTGTTAAGTATGCCTGAGAATACGATCGAAGAGAGATAATGAAGGAGATGAGGGGGGTTTATATAGATTTCAAGGAAGATCGATCAACGGTCCAGATAATTCAGAAGAATCAATGGAGGAGAACAGTTGAGGAACGTGCAACGAATGAGAAGAAGACATGTGTCTTGCTTTCTTTTGCATGAGGAGTTATCAAGAATAGAAGAATGAGTTAAAGCAATTAACAGAATGTAATAGTTAGTTAAGTGATTTAAAACAAGAAGAAGAGATTTGCATGAGAAGAGAAGATATTTTGCTTTATTAAATATAGAAAGCTTGAGTTATATTAGAGATAACTCAAATTAGAAGAAAAAAGCAATTTAAATAAATAATTGATTTATTTAAATTTAGAGAAGATATTTTGGAAGAAATAATTAAATAATTAGAATTATTTAATTTAGGAGATTTGAAATCAAATTAAATAAATAAATTTATTTAATTGTTGTGCATGATTTTGGAAGAATGATTTTGATTTAATTAAATAATTTAAGAATTATTTAATTTTAGGTAAGAGGGAATTTGTTGAATTAATTAAATAATTGGATTTATCTAATTAATGTGGACTTGAGATTTGAAAGGAGGATAATGAGCCAATTAAATAATTAAAATTATTTAATTGTGGAAGAATAATAGAGGAATTTGATTTAATTAATTAAATAAAGAGAATTTATTTAATTAATGTCGAATTTAGGAGATTTAGAAGAATTTGATGATTTTAATTAAATAATTAGATTATTTAATTAATGTTGAGTGCAGGTGATTAGGAAGAAATTACGAAATGCAAGTAGTGCGACGACTTGGTCATTTTAGGGTGTCTACAGGTACACACCACCTCTTGAAATGAGAGGTATCTTGCTTTCTATCTAGTCTCACGTGCTGTGAGACCTGCCACCTTCAATCATCATTATTATGAAAATGTCTAATTATTAAACCAACCCCTTATTGGGATATATATAGTATATATCAAATGTTATATATTATATTAATATTATGTAATATATTTAATACATAGCATATAGATAGAGAGAGGGGGAGTCAGAGAGAGACCAGAGAAACAGAGAGACTTGAGAGGGAGAGAGGGAGAGAGACTTGAGAGGAAGAGAGGGAGAGAGAGTGGGAGGGATAGAGAGAGTTATCTAGTTAGGGTGGGAGGGAGAGACTAGAGAGAAATAATATATAGTATATATAATATATAATATATTATTTATATACTATATAGTGTAAAATATATATTATATAATATATAATATATAGTATATATATTAATTATACTATATATAATATATTATATTATATATATCATAATATATAATATATAATATATTATGATATATTAATATATAATACATTTATTATATATTAATAGTACATAATATTGGTTTTATGTATTATTTGGTTTATAAAAATCTAAAGCAAATATTGTATAAGATTTGAAGCTTCCCTATGCATACATATTAATATATAATATAATTTATATACTATATAATATATGATATATAATATATAATATATACAATATCTAGTATATAATATAATAATATATTATATATAATATAATAATAATATATATAATAATATAATATGATATAATATAATATAATATATATATATATATATTATATTATAATTTAATATTATATAATATAAATATTATATTTTATTATAATTTAATATTATATAATATAAATATTATATTATATTATAATTTAATATTATATAATATAATATATAATATATTATATTATATAATATTATATATTAATTATATATATAGTGATATAATATAATATTAATATATTAATATATATAATATAATAATATTATAAAATGATATAATATAATATATAAAATGACTCTCCAAAGCGTAGAGAATAAGGCAAGTGAAAACGACTCTCATTTGGTACACAGGAAACATATATCCATTCCTAAACAGATATCCATTTTAGAGTGGATGTCTATTTGGAATGGATATTTGTTTTGGAACAGATATTTGTTTTGTAGTGGATTATCCGTTTTGAACGGATATTCATTTTAAATGGATATCTGTTTCACTTTGGTGCTTGCTATAGCAACATGTACTTTCTACCCAAGCCTAGAAAAAGTCAAAGCAGAATTTCACGTTTTTGGGCAAGTAAAAAATGCCTTTTTTTCACATCGCCACTTTTTGGACCCCCATGATCTTGCATAGACCCACCTACATGTACACACAACTAAATGTCAAAATCTTATAATGTTTCCAAATTTGTGAGTTTATTTAAGAATGGGGTCGACTAGAGATCTTTTATTTGTGTATATTGGACCTCTAAAATGCCTGTACATATTAATTAGAGAAATAATTTCCACCTAGAAGAACTTCTTTTGATTTGATGAATCTTGCCATGGACCTAATTTGGAAATGGGAGATGAATACTTTAAAAATTGTGATGCCCCATCATGCAACCCTAGAGTGTTAGACTAACAAGTGCCAAATTTATAGAATTTTTTTTTTTGAAGCAAGTAAATGCATTAATCATTAAATATAATTACACTATTAACCACATTAAATGAAATGAACAGCTAACACCTCTAGGGAACATAACTGCATCAGATAAAATTATAACATTACAAGTGATATGTATCATAATACAACATAAGAGTATTACATTATACATTTGTAGAGATGAATAATTACAAAGGTTCAATACAAGATTACAAGATTGATTACATCAGCTTACAAAATAGTACAATTACGAATGTATACTACAACTCTGAAGGTGTAGAACAAATTTGGAACTGGAACACTTCTGCACTGATCTTGAACCCTAACATCCAAGAAGACCAATGGATAGCTCTACCACCCAACCATGTGGAACCCTGAGGTCCACCACTCTGAGCTAGGAGATAACATGTAATGCCCCGCCATGCAACCTTAGAGATAAGTAACTAAAGCAACAAAAAAAAAGTAGAATTTTTTTTTGAATAGAATTAACAGTACAAATTATAACATAGTCTGTTACAACAAGTTAACTAACATCTCTAGGGATAACATGACTGCATTATTGAAATTAAACAATATTCATCCATGTACAAAACTCATTTAAATTATATTTAATTACATGACTACATTACAGTTTACTACAAATCTAACCAACAGCCATGGTTGTTCTAAATTCAAATGCACCAAATGAAGACACACATCCGCACAATAATGAACTCAACAGGATGATAGGATATCAACTTTCAAAGTTTATCATAGTAACCAACATTCAAAAAAATGACATTTAAGATACAAACGTTTCAATGAGTTAATATACATTTATACACTTTTACCACTATTGTCAGATAGTCATCCATTCGCCAAGTGGAACAGTACCTCCTTAGCTCCAAGGTCCTGCATGGGTTATAATCTCAAACTGCACATCTAAAAAGACATTAGTCCTGCATGATTATTAAATTTCAAAATAAACATCTATTGAATAAAAGACAAGCCTAAGGCCCTAAGGGGCTGACCTAATGTCTCAGGGGCTCATAATGGCCTTGCCTACGTACGCGTAGCGCAGAGACATCGTAGTTCGGGACTTGGGCTTCATTATCAAGATTGTAACATGCAATTAATAACTTAGATTTACATATATCATAGAAGCTTTAATATCTCTAATTCTTATAAGGAAAATCACATCCAACGATACACACTTTAACCAAATCATGCTGATTACAAGAAATTCAACACTACCAATATAGTGAATATGAATAATTGTTGGAAGACAAGTCTATTCAAGTAACAAGATCTATCAACAATAGTTCTACCTTGCCCAAACACTTTGATTAGTGAAATAGATTCATTACAAAACACATAACAAATTCCTATTGAGATTATAGCATCTATATAAAATGATGTATCAACTATCTTACTGTTATGTAATCAATATGTTCTCTATAAGCATTACCACTTACTTCTACCTCAAAGACTTCTTCTATTGAAATAATGTCGACAAGATTTTCTCATAATATAAATTGCCTAAAGTTTATGTATTTGCTAACAATTTTCTATACTTTTGCTTATATACAATTATCTATATATCTTATCTATTCACCCATTTATCTGTACTACGAGTTAGTAATATTCCTTACTAGATTCCTCAAATAATAGATAGATATCTAATCAAAATCATATCAACAATACCACACATACTGGGGAACTTGTACTAAAACATTATATTAAAAAAGGATGTGGTATTGCTTCATATAATAAATCATGAAATTGGCATAACTCTCATCTATGCTTAAAGATTTAAACTACATCTTTCATTAACAACAATCATAAGCATAAATAAGGAGGTATTAACTTAGCACATTAAAAAGGTACACTATATTTTGCACTAGACTTATAGGCTTAATCCTAAATCTCATTTCCATCTATCAAATCAACTTGATATCGTGTAACAAATAAATAAGAGAGGCTTCACATATCACAATGAATCTAAGTGACTTCTATTATTAAATAGGTAAGAATAGATCTCTATTGGATTCCATACAGTCACATTTGAGTAAATAAAGAAATAATTTAAACTTGAAAAATAAACTTCCTACACACAGATTCAATCTTAGTCATAAGAATGTTATTCATGAAAAAAATAGTTATAGCATATAAATCATCACCCTCAAAAAAAAAAAGAAAATCTAGATGCCACTAATTGACAACGTCTAATAAAGATTTTCATGTAGATTATATTGCTATCAATATGGCAATTTCTGACACAAGACTTCAGAGAGATATTGATACCACGGAATGGTAATTAAGACATAAGATACTGACCAGATTTCCACGCTGCATCTCCAAGCTCAATGCAGCAGCGACAAGATTTGGTAAGATAAGCACAATGTGGATTAAAGGCAGTATGAAATCAGTTGGATAACTATATAAAAAGACCATCATGACAAACATCGATTGCGTACATGCCCCTAGAGGACAGGTGTATATGCTAAGCACGTAAGAATTACCATAATTTCTAAGTCATCAAATGCTTACTGGTTCAAAATTTTAGTTACTCCATGCAACATAACCCTAAGGGTCAAAACTCTTCACGCCTATGATAGAGGATTTGAGTATTGAGATGGGTGATACGGTTTGTTTGAAGTGAACTAGCCAGCGGATATGTTTCAGATGGAATATCCAAACCTACCTCTAGCTCAAGCACAAATCGCATATATTTACCAACGGTGTCTGGGTGGAACAAACATAATTTACAAAGGAAAGAATACCAACCGCTCATACCTAGAAGTGATCACATATCATAAACATGAAGAGAACCCCAAAGTATGCCTCATGACATTCTATAACACAAGCATATAGATTAGGAAATGTTCCTCTCAACTCAAGCAAAAGACATATCTTGAGAGAAGAATCGCTTCACAACAACCTTAAAGGAATGCCATGCCATTAGAATCTTCTGTAACTGTTATGGTAAAGTGACCTCATCATGATCTAATGAAATCATTTATAACTGTCTATTATCACGATGCTTAGTAATGCAAACCTATTATTGGGAATACACATAAATGCCCCGTGGTGAAAGAACGCGGCCCAATCTTCATCCAAGGCGCCCACTCAGGCACTTCACCGGTCCCTGAATCACTAAGGAGGAGACCATAGAATGCGCAAGAACCAGTGCTCCTACTTTCTTTCCCATCTAAAATTAACATTTCACAACAATTCTATCTATAACCCGTTCACATAATTCTACACTAAGAAATAAAATATCAACAACCATTAGAATGCTTTGCATACGAGATAAGGTAACGGATAGGTCATGGATCACTAGATAACATTTTCCATGTATGATACAGCCATAATCACACAGTGTGCTCACATAGTTAATATAGATACCATATGGAGGACATCTCTGAGAGGTTATGGTGTACTCAAAATGTGATTAAGTGAGGTTGTGAAAGATTTAAACAAGATAAGCGATGTTGCATAGGATTAAAAAAACATAGTGGATTCACTATACACCATAGGCATTACGAATTCCTTTCTAAACCATTGTGATTACTATACGATGGAGACTAGAAGTTTTAGAATGTCACAGATAGAAAGTGTAAAACCAGACTCCACAACCTTTGTGAGCATCCATCGAACCTACGCCCAAACCAGAGCTTTAGAACAGGGTATGCGCATCCATAGCAAGGTGGAGGATAAACTAGTTTAGACAGATGATGAAGTTTCTACTGCCCTGGTAGATATGCATGCAAAATGCAGTAACATAGACAAGGCACGCGAACTATTGAGAGAGTGCCTCAAAGAGAGAGATGTCATCTCAAGGAATGCAAAGATCACATGCTATGCACCAAAGAATCTTTTAAAATATATTAGGAACGCTCAGGCAAATGATAAGGTGGAGGCACAACAAGGCTCAAAAGCCATTTGACAAAATATCATGATGACCTATGGACCCAAATAATGAAATGATTGCAGGAATTGCACAAACTAGATTTGTAGAGAAGTCTGGCACTGCACAACATAAATTTCCAGCGAAGAACATTTTTAAGAAACCTTATCAAGAACATTTGAAGCCTATATGCGACCTGTTGATGTCAATATAGTGAAGGGACAATAGAATTGCAGTGGTCGATGTGAAATAATAGACACAACATGAACAGTATATCCAAATCTCACAAATGAGGGTAGTCTCAAGACTGGAGCAATATGCACAGAATGGATTTGTCTGATCTACCAGACATAATGTTTCAATGAATCTCGATCCGAGGATATAACAAGATGCATCTTGCATCTATTTTGCACAGGAAATTACTTATTTGACAAAACATACATGCAGTAAAGACATCAAACTATTAACCAAATGGTTTAGGGTATCATTTCAGATTATTGCAGAAATGGAGGGATAGTCACAACTATAGTCATAGGTATCATTGCCTTTTCTTGCATGCAAACAATTATGAAAAGGCACAAATTGGTTATCATAATACTCATCGAATATCCTGTAGACAACCTTTCCTATACTTAATCCTTTGTCTTTCTATGTCAAGTAAAATTTTAGGCTACTATAAACTAACAAAGTATAGTTGCAAGTGTTTCAGTTTTCAACATGTACCTGAACACCATGCCTTAAAATCCAGAGGAAGCCCAAATCTGTGAATTCCACCCAACCCCAGTCTCCATTTTTTTTTTGTTTAAACCTGTAGGGTGCCTTTTGAAGAGTAAAATGTTTCAAACTCAAATAGGAAAGAGCCATTAATGCCCATCAATTAGTTGCCCCTATAAAACTGTCGCTTCCCTCATGAGACCTGAATTAGATAAAAATGATGCATTCCAAGAATCTTTCCAGAAGATATTCAAATATCTATCTACTAAATTAAGCAATTATTATTATTCCCCACTAACTATTTATAATCTATATTGCTCAACTAATGCAATTAATAATTCACCATGACTAATAACAATTAGATAAAAGATTGTTCTGAATACGTTAAAATGTAAAAATGCAATTTATTTTATTTCTATGTAAATGAATAACCCACATCAATTAAACAATCCAAATAAATAACCCAAATGTCAAACATACCTGACTCAGCCAGAGCGAATACAGAGGGGCTCTACATAACAAGGAGGTACTCCAGAGGCAACACATAAGATAAAGAGGGAAGTAACTAAGCTACAATAGGGAGAGTGCCATCGCATGGTCCTAGCATGGGTTACCTAGGCTATCTCTCACTAGAAACTGCCCCCCATCTATAGTTACCTTGGCAGCCTCTCTCTAGGCACCGGTCCCTTAGGGTGACACATGCAGAGCCGACACATCCTCTCATGGAGACAAGGAGGTCGACCTTGCCAAATAAGCCTTCTCATCCCATCCTTAGCTTGTGAGAGCACTCAAGGCATGGGTGAGGCATCTTACTTATCTTGTTATGTAAATTACTACCCCAACCCTCATGGGGTTACCTAGGCAGCCACTTTGGGCACTGGCCCCACCATGAAAGCTACTCTCCTACCTACAACTAGCAACCTCTAACCAACCATCCAAAACCAATAGCATGCAAGGACAAGGGTCTACAAGACACTCCGATCCATTACATAAGCCATTCGAACTTTGACCAGAACAATAAAAGTTCCCTTATCCACTTTAAAAATCAAAACAATACATCATTGGAACAAAATGACACAAATAACAAGTTGAAATCCAAGAAGTCAAGCCTCTGGAGTCGGTAATTTGAACTCTTTACCATGTTACAAAAGTACCTTTCTTGATATGGAAACTAGGTTTAAACGACTATGACTTTCCTTTAGACCAAAATAATTTAAGGCCAACAAGGATTAAAGAAAAAGAAAAATAACTCAATACCATCATTATTACAAGTTGATAATAATATACAATTTTGTTCCAAGGGCGACCTTACACTATGATAACAATGACTCAACATACCATTTCTAGACAAGGTTTGTAAAAATGAGACACTTCAACGAAAAGGTTGATACAACATTACAACCTATAACCAAAACATTCTTACTTCCTTCCAAAGACACACATTAATGACAATAAAGAGCTCCAAACCTTACAAGACACTAAACCTACTCAAGAAAGAATAATAGTTACACATCATTAGATTAAACGATGACAAATTTCATTAATACGACAACAATTTTAAGGAACTATTTGAACTCCTTATTTGAATCTAGATTTTACTTAATTTCAATCGTTATGAAAAGAGGTAACTTATATCTAGTCAACCAACTTCTTCATACAGACATTAGTATAAATCAACTTTCGAAACCAAACATAAGATTTTAAAGCTCTAATACTATCCTACTCTACATTTTACTTAACACACCCATACCAATTTTGATCATTTAAAGTACCATAACCATAGTTTTGACTAATACAAGACAAAATTCAATTATATGTTTAATTATAATTTTCTATATATGCAAGCTTAACCTCTCTATTATAATGTACCGTAACCCCAATAAGCATGATAAATATATCTATATTAGTCTTGTCATTTAAATGTAATTGAAAACCTACTTACCAAAATAATTGAGACATAAAAACAAAACAAGGGTAAATTTTTATTAAATTAAATTCTATTCTAATACCTTCTTGCAAACCCCATAATTAATTTTGTTACAAAAGCTTATAAAAACATTAAACTAATCGCAAGGCATACAAGGATCAAAGAATCTGGTTCTACTATGGAAACACTCTAAGTTAATCACTAGTGTTACCAATTAATAATTTCCTCAAGTCTAAATCGACTAGATAGAGCCCTTAGGAAAAATTGCTATCAACCACAGTCTATCGGGAGTAAAGGAGTACTAGATCCTATGAGTTCAACTAGATAGCCAAATGATGCCAAAGTTTGTTAAGGTAACTTAACATTCAACCACCTAAATCTTAGGTTTGACAACGATTAAGAAGATAAGTAAATACTGCCTAAAAGAGGCTCAACGTCCAACCTACTCTGGCAGAACGAAGACATTGGGCAACAAACACGTCGACAATAAGATTGGTATCTACCATCGATACTACTGATGACTCCTCAGTTCGAGAAGAAAGAAACCGCTGGTCTAAAAACAAAATAAGGAAAGTTTCTAAGACTACAAATCTGCCATCAACCGATTCATATAACCCACCACTGGCAACGACCAAAAGAAATCAAATTTATAGAGATTAGAGAGTTTGAACAAAATCGGCATGGGGAAATCCTATGGGCACAAACAGGGTGAGGGCTTCAAGGATCTAGATGCCACCACCATTAAGCTATCAAGAGGAGTCATCATTCGCTTTCAAACTTCAACTGACGGACTGGGTGGGTGCTCAACATCTACAGAGAGAGGCATGACGAACTAGGGTGATAACAAGATGCCACCAGGAATGAATGTTGTCGCACATAACAGAGAGAACATTACGTAGTTTGGCAGCGACATTAAGCAGAATGATGCAACAGGTCGACAATCCCTGTGGTCGACGGTGAGGGGCAACTAGCCATAAGGATTCTATTGAAGCCGCAGAGGGCCATAAGGATTCTATCGAAGATGTAGATTCTTCCTCGCAAGAGTTTTTAAATGGATCACATAGGGACTCGATTGCAACCTTCAAGGAGAACGGCAGGGTTGCCCAAGGGACCATGGTTCATACAAGTTCTACATCAGAAAAACTGACACGCAAGTGACACAATGAATCGGTGGGAAAACAATAGGGAAATGAGATTTCAAAAACAAGATAATCTTAATACGACAAGAACCCACATGCTCGAATTGAACTACATGGCAAAAATTACAGTCGATCCCATCTAAGGGAAAAGGTTTAGTATTGTAGTGAGATGGTTTTGTAGGCTTAAATGTTTTTGCCAAATCTTTTTGTGAGAGCATCCAACAAGTAGCAAAATGATTACAAAGTTGAAAAGGATGAATTACATATTGATTTCATTTAAGGAGCTAGAACGATCAGGGAGATGACTCAGACTCAGAGTTTTCAACACTCAGAGAACAAACTAGGCAACAAAAATAATCTAATTACTCAAAGCACAACATAGGCAAGAAAAAAAAGAAATTCACATGATTTAACTATACATCAATATTGACATACCCGTACTTTTCATGCTCCAAGAATCAAATCCTCCTCTAGAACTTCTCTTTTTCCCCTTTCTCAGAATGATTCCTTCCCAAAATCCCCCTAGAAAATAAAATAGCCCCAAGTCATAAATGCCCACTAACACCAAATCCGTTCCCAAGAATCCTCTGCACCAGAAGAATTTTAAATTTTTACTAATAACAGAGATTCCCCACTCTAGAATCATAAATGACAACTAACCACATTAAATTATTCCCCATAATGATTCTATACATAACTATATAATAATCAATTAAAACAAAGCTTTTAACCCACATATATGTTTTTACAAACATTATAATAGTTACTTGATTCTGCATTAAAATTTACTTAAATAGTATTCTACAAAAAGTATTCCAATTTTACGACTAAGTAAAAATACTATAATGTTTGACAATAATAACATTATAATATTATTGATCATTTATTCATACTAGAATACACATAGGCTAACTAAACAAGGACTCAACAATAAACCTACAAACCACATGACGACCAACAAACTGGAGATTGAACTGACCTAGGGAGTAAACCTCATGTTATCTCCTTCAACGTTATCCATTGGGGCAAGGGCCATCTTAGACCTGCTAAGTCAGGTGGAGTCGAGGCTCGATACCTGCAACCTGTAACAAAACAATATGTTGCATACATACATATATATATATATATATATATATATATATATATATATATATATATATATATATATATATATATATATATATATATATGCCTACATAACACATACATAGAGTTAGGGATTCGCAGCATAGTAGGGTGCTCGGAGTGAGCAATACCACACTGTCCCTTCTCTGAGATCATGACAATAACATATGCATCCTTAACTAGAAGTTTGATAACATTAAACTACATAATCAAGATTATATCAATATGCATAATCCATCTAGCCATCAACTAAACATGTCGAAACACATCATGAGCTGAAATATCAATAATGTCATCATGATCATGATAAGCATCAAACGTAAGTCTAACATCTCAAATATCCCAACTGTCAAAGTGCAATATAAAACTACAAACTGTATCAAAACTATCTAAAACCATAGAAAACTAATATCTATCTCAAACCAAAATTGAGGGGCATTACAAAAATCATGTAAATCAAATGTACTGACAAAGATATGTGATGTACATAAGGTTTATGTATATTCAAATTCTAAATACATGTTCTTTAAACAATCGTTGGAATAATTTGTATAAAATATGATCAAAAATTTAATACACATATAAGATTCACTTGGGAAAAGGAGTAAAATGTGCATATGTCAGTGGTAGGGTCTCTTTTTTTTCCACATGTAAGGGAAGAGAATGTGCCTTGAATTTGGGCACGATTCAATTGATATAAATCAATTAAATGTCATAAAGTAATAGATAATATGATAAATCCTTAGAATTTGCATTGACCTATGGTGGACCAAATTTATTTTCATACATGACTGTTGTGTATAGTTGGTGTAGAACATGACATAGAAAAATCATGGGTGGATGATAATTTAGAGGCAAAGTGGGGTATGTTCTAGAGAATGATAAAATACATGTCTAATATGGTGGTTATTGGTAAGGAGTGGTAAATGGTGGAAAGAATAGTGGAAATGTACAGTCATTAGAAGAGAGGGAGATGGGATGATAGGAATGGTAGGGGAGACAAGGAAATTTTTAAGCAAGTTCAAGAGTGTATGAAGGAATAAATGTGTAGGATGTGAAGTTATAGAGGGATATAGATGAAGTGGAAGATGAATTAAAGCAAATAATGTCCAATATGTTATTTAGGTTTTGGTTTTTCAGTTTTGTATACAACTTTTACACAAAGGGTCAGACAAGGAAAACACAAAACCAACCTATATTAATTAGGTGGGAGTGTTTGGCCTGTGAACTCACCAATATAATATTCATGTTCGTAAATAGTATCAACCCAATGCTTTAGAGCACTAACTATGAAGGATTTGGGATGTACTCATAGCCCATTATCTTATTTCCAAGATTGTATAGAGTGAGTAACTTCTCATGGATAACCACTTACCGATGCATCACATGTTACAAATAGCCGATGGATTCCTAATCTAGGTTTAAACAAGGCTCAACTAGGGGAATACTTAATATACCTTGTAGTACATGAGTCCCAAATCCAAGATACAAAGGTGCTGTCTAAGGCCTCGGTATTGGTGAGATGAAACCAACTCACTTCATGGTGTGCTTAAAACACACAACCTCTTAGCCAAAGGAACGACAACTCCTTGGAATTTATATAGCTTGTTAGAACATGGCCTTTGGTCAATGCTTGATGATGAATCCAAGTCACTAAATCCCTAAAAAAAATCCACACCATTTATGATTTCCAAGCATCATCTTACGATGCGAGGAAAGAGCATACACAGATATGGACTTGGAAAATAAATATACATAAATAAACAAAATAAAAACCAATAAATAAGTAATAAATTAATAAATTAATTAATAAATTAATAAATTAATTAATTAATAAAAACACAGATATAGACTTGAAAATCACCTCCTACTTATCAATTAATAAAAAAATAATTCATTAATAAACTATTTAATTAATAATTTTTTTAATTAAATAATAATAATAAATTAATAAAAATTAATTAATTACACAATATGAAAAATTAAAAATCAATTATAAATTAATAAAAAATAAATTATACAACTATTGAAAAATTCCTGATAATGATAATGCTGCTGTTTTCCTATTTTTTTTTACTTTTTTGTAAAAAGTAAATTCTTTTATTGAGATTGGGAAGGACAGGTGAGTTTTTTTATATATATTGTGTCATGCCCACATTTTTCATGCGGTCACGACACACAACACACATGTCATGTCCACATTTGTCATGTGGTCATGACAAGAATTACCAAAAACTTTTCCGCATGTCCCTAGGAACCCCCTCGCACGTGTCTGCGTGCTCGGTGACAATACACATGAGGCATAAATATGTCAAACAAATTCAAGGAAGTGTGTCTTCCTATGCCATCCCCTGCGTGATGAAGCCATCTAGGGAGGTATGTGATGCGATGTGCGTTGCTTCTAGGGTTAGAACAGTTTTTATCCGAACCCTAAGTTTCCTAGGTGAAGAGATGATTTCATCAGCTTCGAAACCAAACCCTAATTCTAATGCATAAATGAATTTGAATAAATAAATATGCAAATCAATGGCATGATAGTCACAAGATAAGATGGAGTGATTAAATGATAGTCGCCAAAAGGTCATAAAAATAAAACTCTAGAATCTAGGAAAAATTTGACAGCATAACGTGTTTTCAACATTAGAAATAAATATTTTAAAAATAATCTCCCCTAAGATAGTTAAGATAAAAAAATTAAATAAATAGCATATAAGATTAAATTAAATAATTCAGAAGATCAAAATACAGTCTATCACTCATCCAAATATAAAATTTGAAATTTAATGAACGACCAAAATAAAATTTAATAATTAAGTCCTTTAATAAATATAATTGCAACGATTATATTTATTAAATAACTTGAGTTAAAAGGATTAAAAGAGAAGAAAATTAAAATATCCCTTCGAAATAAAATCGATTTAAATTAAAAATAAATTCAATCACAAGTTTGCCCTAGTAAAAATTAAAGCCCACTAGAAAGCTACTAAGAATGACCAAAATAATTAAAGGCAAAGGGATAAATAATATCAATAAATCAAAACCCCATTCCCTTAAAGAAAAAATAAAACCCACATGGATGATAATTAAACCCATCCCTAAAGAATAATTAAAATAAAATAACTTAAACACTAATGGAGACCAAATAAATCTAAAAAGTCAAAGAAGCTAAAAGAGAGGGAATTTTGAATTCCCGTGCACAATGGAAGGAAAATAATGAAATAAATAAAATAAAACTTCTAATTTCCCCCTCACTCCATCTAAACCCTATTTCCAATATTCTATTTGTTTTCTCAATGAAATGCCCTAACCCTAAAGTTTCATCTATTCTATTGTTTGCTCTTTGGTTTTCTTCCTCATTTGTTTTCTCCACTCATTTGTTTTTCTCATTTTTGTTTTGTCACAGGTAGGGTTTGAAGATGGAGGGCTGTAATGCCCCGTTATGCAACCCTAGAGTGCTAGACAAAAGTGCAGAAAATAGAACTATTTTTTTTTGAAAACATTAACTTACATTAAAGAACCAAAGTTATCAATACACAACATAGCGAGAATAGCACTTCTAACAACCCTAGGGCAACACAACTGCATTAGAATTACAAAGTAATACCATAAGAGTGATAATCATTAAACTACTGAATTAAATACACAAATAACTTTTACAACAAAAAGATAGTTTGATTACAAGATTACAAGATTATAAGATCGATCATGTCAGTTTACAAAGAGTACATAAGAAGGTATACAACACCACTGGAGATAGAAAGCAAACTGGAACAGGAACAGCTTCGCACAAGGCTCGATCCGAACCTCCAAGAAGGACCAATGGATAGCTCTGCCTCCCAACCATGTGGAACCCTGAGGTCCACCCTCCGAGCTAGGAGATACACAACGAGGATCCACTAGGTCGAAGTTACAATAATGAGACCACAGTAAGGTACAGACTCCTCACAAGTATACAAAATAACAAGACTACGTAGGTACGACCGTACTCCACCAGACAACACATACATCCAACCAAGATCAATCAAGAAGGCAAAACTATACTCCAGAGGTAATAAAATCAAGAGAACAAAATTGAGTTGCGTAAGGAGAGTGTCATCGCATGGTCCTGGCATGGGTTACCCAGGCTATCCATCACCAGAAGCTGGGCCCCATCTATGGTTACCCTGGCAGCTCCTCTCTAGGCACCGGCCCCATAGGGTGACACATGCAGAATCGACGGGTCCTCTCATGGAGACGAGGAGGTCAGCCTTGCCAACCAGGCCTTCTCATCCCATCCTTAGCCTGCAAGAGCACTCAAGGCATGGGTGTGGTATCTTGCTTAGCTTGTTAAATGTTTACTACCCCAACCCTCATAAAAGTTATAAGTTTTCTACCAGCTCATAACTTCCATGGGGTTACCTAGGCGGCCTCTCACTAGGCATCGCCCCCACCATAGAAGCCACTCCCTTAGCAAACTCCAAACAACAACAAACCACCAAGAGCAAGATAAAGTACAACACGGCATCAAACCAATACACCTACCATTCACTTGCCCTGGCAATATAAATCCCATGCATTGATATATCATAGAAGAATCAGAATCTAACATAACACACCTCTGGAGACAAGTACACAATCAAGGTCAAAGAATCCATTATCTGACGGGAAAAAAGATTCCGCATTTATGACACCAAGAGGTTAAGACATCCTACTTGATTTCCCACTTCACAACTAACCAAAAATAAAGACATAACACAACCCAAAACGAACACAAGGATTCCCTACTAGAACACCGGTGCGATAAGATTGTAGACAGGAAAAGAGACTCACATACTTCGCTTATGAAGCAAGAACCCACCATACAATGTGATACCAAGAAAAGTTCAAGTTAATGACATAGATAATTTCTAATGAAGCACTATAACATAAACGAGTATGCTCCTAGAGTTTCACCATTTACTCACATCCTTAAGAAAAAATAAACTTTCCCATATTAAATTCTAAATCTACCAATAGTACAAAACACACATCAATAACTATCAAATTCTACTTATAACATATTATTTTTTCAACATTATGGACCTAATTAGTTTTACTTACCAACCAATATTTAACGCTTACCAATTCTAATAAAATGACCAAAAGTATTTATCTCTCTATCACCATAACTAACTTACAAAATAATTCAAGCAATTAAAAAAAACATAATCCTATGCACATATCATATTATTGTCATAAAACACAATGATATCTCTATCCCGTAACAACCTTTCATCTAAAACACAACTCTTACTATAACAACAAGCATGATACCAACTAGGGCAATAACACTACCCTAATCAAATACCGATCACAACTAAAACCTTCGCACACAAAATTCTAATTCTAATCCCATAAGAGTCTAACTATCTAATAAGTTAAGTTTATCCAACCAATTACTACAATTCCTTCTACACAACTAAGAACACAATAATTGATAGTAATAGCACCAACCTCGTTACACAATACAATTTATACAAAACTACAACCAACAAAAATCTCCATTTAATGTCTTACGTAACAAATCCGAAGGGAACACGGTAAGATACTAATAATTTCCCTACCCTCTTACATTATACAAACAAACTACATCCTCCCAAAAACCCATCCTACTATCTACACTTACCAAGACAAACATCCACAATATGAAAGATTCCAACTTAAAAAAAAACACCTAGCAACCACATTAGCCCCTAAAATATGGTTTCACTATAACACATGCGATAATCTACCACACCTGCTGAAACAAAAACGACTTCTAAAAACAAAATATAGGAGCTTTCCTAAGGCTAGGGTCTAACCGACCAGCTACCACGAACTGCTAAAGCCAAGCCACTAAACTTCACCCGAACCCGTTGACTTCGGCGTTCGAAGCACACTAAAGACCAAGGCTAGGGTCGACGACTGCCACCGATGACCACTCGCCACAAAAGGGATAACAGAAAACTAGAACCACAAAAGAAGAGACGGGATCTACTCGACCACCAACTTCGGCCCTGCCACAGAGATTGAAACAACACCTATACGATCGTCGACCAACCTGGTCCACTCGACCGCTACGACCCAAATGGGTGACCAGGGACAAAAGATATGCCAAACTCTCACAGCAATGACTTTCCCCACAACCCGCGATCATTTAGAAAGATACAGAGAGTGTTTCCCGTGACACACAGTCTTACAACGTACTAACATAGCATTACAACAGACTGCCCCTCATCGACGACTCCACTATTAGTTTGCTGAGCTAAAGAAGAGGGAACTAAGGACAGTGGAAGCGAAGGAATGACTATCTACCAGCTATCAAAAAAAAGAATGGATGTTTCTAAAAAGATCTCTAGTCCAAAAGTCTAAGACAAGGTGAGCTTTGATATAAATGTCTATTTCGTGGCTCAAGCTAAGTTAAATCCTTAAACAAATGATGAATAATTAGCTGACTCTCAGCCATAAGGATTGTTCTTTTGTAGAGATTGAGAAAATTTGAAGAAATCATTAAAAGATTTGGTCGGATGCTTGTAGGGTGAAATCCCACTGGGGCAGGGTTGAAAACATAAGGGCATCATCAGAACTGCAGAGGAACTTAAAACAAGGAATCCAAGGCAGATGGAGGTACGAATAAAATGAAGATCAATTGCAAAGTTGCAACATTGCAAGAAGCATGGAAACTGGTAGGTAAGAACCAAAACTCTTCTGACTAGGTGAAGGTAGAAAAGTGAGATAAAGACAGGATCGACAAAAACAAGGGTTTGATAAAAACATGCAACACTAAGCCTTTTATCCCACAGGATTAAGATCACAATGCAATTTTATAGGGTATGGCACAAGAATTCAGAGGTATAAAAACAAAGGTTCAACCAGAAGAATCATTAGAGAAAATCTACAAGGTTTGAAGCAGCATTCCACCATACAAGACTCACACAAGGTAATTAAATTTCAAGATACATGCGAGTATCACGAACAGGGCAACTAGATCACATATAGTGCATACAAAAATCCAATATAACTTTCAAGCTGCAATTAACTGCAATTTTCACAGATAGAGATAAATAACATACCCGGATTACAAACCCCCTTCGAAAATCCTTCCAATCCAACAACCAATTCTCCTTCGTCCTCCCAATTCTCTGTTCTTCTTCCAATTTCTCTGTTCCCCTCTTTTAAGGAAATTCAACCCATAACTTAAATGCAGAAGACATGCATCCGTTCCCAACAACCCACTCCCCGTGAGTTTCAAAAAAAATTGCTATATCAAGAGATTCCCAAATCTTCCCACTTGAAATTGACAACCCAGGCATTAATTTCGCATAACCAAAATATTCTATACGAGATAGCCATAACTCCATTAATGAACATAAAGATTTTTTCGTAGAAGATAATATAATTCCCAACTATAATAAAATTTAACCAAGGTGTCATCCAAAGCTTAAAGCTAATTTAATAAGTATCTAACAAACAAAATAGGAGCATTATAAATAACCACTAACTCATTAAAGAATCTTCCACCCACACAAGAGAATAATTTAACATTACAAAATATGACTAGACTAAACATCACGACACAAAATAACCAATCATAACAGGACAAAGACCAAGTGTCCCAACACGACTCAAACCACATGATGTTCGTATTTGGAGCACCAGGCCACAAAACTCAAATAAATTATGAATTTTGGGACACTCATGTACTCTTAGTAAGTAATATAGAAGAAAGAGTGATGACAAGATGGATATGTTGATTAAGGGATAGAAGAATGAGAGAATGTTGTTTATGTATTTGTTTTCAAAAATAAAGAAAAATATTTAAGTGTTGTTTTGATTTCTAAACTACACATAATATATGCAATATAAGTGTCTAATCAATTCATAAACTAATCAAACACTATTATAGATCTAAGCAATGAAATCAGTAATTAAGTAATTAGATCAATCTCTCCTCATATAACATTGGAACACAAGACACCAAGGGCTATAGGCTTGGCTAATATCTCTAGGGAAGAGCCAAGATATAGGTTGGTGGGGACTTTGTTCCTTTGTTTCTCTAATTAGGGACTGATGCTACCTGTATTAACTAAACTATGCAAATGAGAAGACCTAATGAGTAAAGTAATTAACAGTATAGATTGTAATAACAAGAAACAGGAGCAAGAACATAATAAGCATATAGAGAGGAACCTATCACCAGAAGCATAGCTTGTAGAGGAAGGACATGGGTGATGGGTACCCTAGTCATATGATTTTAGGGTAGATCAAATTTTGTGTGAAGATTTTTGTTTGTAACTTTTGTTTGTCTGTCATTCTTCGATATTAGAAAGCCTCGCTCTAGATCTACACACACAAGAGAAGGAAAAATGTTTGGGGTTGTATAGAGGCTTTCCTTGATCAAACCTCATGTAAGTGTTCCCACTTTCCTAATAATAGAGATAAGTGTGATAGAAAGTGTGTGCTCTTGGTGAGAAGAGGTAAATAACTAATAAAGATAACAATAATCAAATATAATGGAACAAACTGGTGCAGTCACGGTTATGAGGGTCCATGAGGTGAATAGTCCAGACCATGTAGCAAGAGTAAACACAATTAAAGCAACTCAATTATAGAACACAAATGTAGATTCAGTCTTTCAATATATCATAGATTCAAAATACAAACATGCCGGTAACATGCAAGATTATAGACTAGGTCTCACAGGCTTGTTTCTCGAGTTACAACACATGTGCAAGATATAGCTTTGAAGCGCCTAATACCAAAATAATTCAAACTATCTAACTTATCTCTATCTTGAACTACTTTCCTATGCATCTATTAAATGATTATATATCATCTCCAGATCACAATAATCCTTCGTGTCAGCTAGAAAGATTACAAACTCCAATGAAAGAGATGTAATGTGTGTACATGGATAGGTTGGACCTAAACATATGGAATTTCTCCACAAGTGAATGAATCAATGTGCAGATCTCAGGGAAGGTCGGCCATAATCAAAGTTCCTTGAATGATGTGTCTTTTAGCTCTGTAGGTCATGGAAGTGCTCCGCAAGTCTTCTTCTTTAGTTGTCTGTCTGAGACTGTCTGGGTGCTCTATTATGAGAAAACAATTGATCTTCTGATAGAGATATCTTTCCATAAACTAATCCAAATGATCTAAAATTTGGATATGATGTGCATGAAGATGTCTAGATGCTAATTCCAGCTCCTCAAGGTCTAAATTGATACTGTGGTAGAATGTGAGCAAAATACAGAAACTACTTTTGATTGAACTGACTATATTGAACTGCAAAATGAAAGAAACAAAGAAAGAATACAAATTTTTTTGGTTGATGCAAGATTGCTTTGCAACCTAGGATGCTCCTACATCAAACACTTAGGGTTGTTAAGAAAGTGAGTCCATCACTTTGCTGGGGCTATAGGAAAAACCAAATCAGTCCACATCAGCCTGGGAAATCCAAGATGAATCTTTTTTCAGTCTTCCTTTCCACTTAACCAAGTATTCCTTGTATTGCTTTCCTTTGGTGCTAAGTCCAATTCTTCTGTCCAAGATGTCTTCAATTTACTCTGGTGCTTGCTATGGTAACTGCTTCTTCAAATCATCTTCAATGCTATCACTGAACTCTGCTTCATGATACTAATATAGATCTGCAATGTTGAATATAGGTGAAATACTCGATGTCTCCGGTAGCTCCACTTCATATGCATTTCCTGAATCAAACTTCTTGAGTATCCTACATGGTCCAAACTTCTTCATCTTCAACTTATTATATGTCCCTACTAGAAATCTCTCTTTTCTCAAATATACCATGACTTCATCTCCAACTGCAAACTCTTTATGTCTCCTTTTCTCATATGCTTTCTCTTTATACTTACCGTTCATCTCCTCTAAATGTTTCTTACCCTGATTATGTACTATTTCAATGTGATATGCAAATTCTTCTGCATTTGCACTTCTCTTATCCTCCATTCTAATATCTCTTAATTCTACTACTCCTCTAGGGTTAGTTCCTATCACAATCTCAAAATGTGTTCTTCTATTACTCATATTCACTGAATTATTGTATGCAAACTCTGCTTGTGCTAGAATCAAGTCCCAATTTCTTGCCTTCTCTCCAACCAAGCATCTCAACAAGTTACCCAAACTCCTATTTACTACCTCTTTCTGTCCATCAGTCTATGGATGAAATTGTAAATGGAACTTTAAGTCTATCTTCATCTTCTTCCATAGTGTCCTCCAAAACTATCCAATAAATCTTGTGTCTCTATCTGAAATTACACTCTTAGGTAATCCATGCAATCTCACAATCTCCTTGAAAAATAGGTTAGCTACATGCACTACATCAGTTGTCTTCTTACAAGGTATGAAATGTGCCATCTTTGAAAATCTATCCACCACTACAAATATTGAATCATTTCCTCCCCGTGTCTTTGGTAATCCCAATATGAAATCCATACTTATGTCTTCCCAAGGTCTCTCCATTATTGTCAAAGGTTTATACAATCCAATATTATGACTACTCCCTTTTGCAACTTGACATACTCTACAACTCTGCACAAACTTCCTAACATCCTTATATATCTGAGGCTAGAAATAATTTTCACTTACCAAAGCCACTGTCTTATCAATTCCAAAATGTCATGTTAATCCACCATTGTGCTTCTTCTTGATCAAATTATCTCTCATTGAACTCCTAGGTATACACAATTGATTTCCTTTGAACAACACATCTTCTTGAATGAAATAATCTAACCAATTACCTCTATCTATCACAATAGGTTCCTTACATGCTTTCCAAGGTTTGACAAAATCAAGATCTTCCTCATACATGTTCTTCAATTCTTTAAATCCTAACACTTCAACTCTCATCTCTGTCAACAAGTTCCTTCTCCTACTCAATGCATCTGCAACTTTATTTGATTTTCTACTCCTATTCTTTAATACAAAAGTGTAACTCTGCATGAAATCTACCCATCTCATATGTCTCTGATTCAACTTACCTTGATTGTTCAAATACTATAAATCTTGATGATCTGTATACAACACAAACTCCTTAGGCAACAAGTAATGTCTCCAATTCTTCAGGTCTTGAATTATGGAATAGAACTCCTGATCATAAACTGGATATATTCTTCTTACATCATTCAACTTCTCACTGAAATATGCTATAGGTCTACCTTCTTGACTTAATATTGCTCCTATTTCATTTCCACTTGCATCACAATCAACTTGAAATACCTTATTGAAATCTAGTAATACCAACATAGGTTGTTTTGTCACTCTGTGCTTCAATAATTCAAAACTTTTATCTGCTCTTGATGTGCACTTAAAGTCTTTTCTATCACCACTCATTGTCTCTGTCATAGGGTTACATACTAAACTAAATTTTTTGATGAACTTCTGGTAGAAACTAGAAAATCCATGAAATGATCTGACTTCTCCAATACTCTCAGGTGTAGGCCATTCTGTTGCAAGTATGTGCTAACTAGCATTTTCATTGATGTCAACATATCTATGTTGTCATTGTTGTTAACTGTGCTCTTATTTTGATGCTTACTTATGGAGAGTTAGTTGCTTTATATTCTTGAAGATAATAAGAAAAGTGTTCCTGATATTGAGTTTCCAAGTGCTTTTGAGAAAATTTGCTCTCGAAGTTGAAATAGTATGTTGCAAAGTATTTTGGCTTGCAGAATAATTGTCTATGTTTTGCCCTGTACTTCCTCTGTATTGGTAACTGCATTATGAGATTTGGATATGATTTAAAGGAGTGTTTGAAGATACTAAATCTAGAATTTGGTGGTTCAAATCATTGTGTAGAAAAAGTTCTATTCACAAGTGTGAAGACTGTGTCTAACAGAGTTTGCAGTATAATAGGGAGGAAGTATTCTGCTCTGCATTTCTCTGTAGTATGTTCCTTGGTTTTGCAGTCCTTGACTTAATCTTACAAGGTCCTTAGCTATCTTCATTCCAAAGCATTTACAATTTGGTGCTCCAGAAAGCAAGTTTCTATCTAGTAGAATTTGACAGTGTCTTAGTGGGAGCAGTCTATAATCTATCTTCAAGTAAAGTGAGTTGAGATATGTTGTGGTTGGATTTGCTAGTTTTCAAATGATTCTATGATGTTCATGGATGTCCCCTAAATGCATTAAAGGAGTGTGCCTGGCCTGATCTGCATGATGAAATGAAGCCTTTGGAAGTGTGTGTTCAAAGTGTTCTTGATGATTGCACCAACTTGGCTAACTTGGATGTTAACACTCTTTGCAGATGAATTATAGAAGTGTGTGGTAACATGTAAAGATGTATTTGAGTCCAAGATAAGGCATAAAGTTTTTCTCCTTCATTTATTGAGTCCACAAGTTTGCTTAGGTCCATTCCTATTTTGATGTATATATGTATGCTGACCTTGGAGATTGTTCCAAAGGTTGATGATTGTAATGCCGACATTGATGTACATTCCAAGGTTGATGAATTGTATAAATTTATGTAATGAAGTCATGAATTGTGTGCAACTGAGAAAAGATGCAAAGATAAGTGTGTGTGAGAAGAAGGTAGAGAAGGGGAAGAATTAGTGTACTTCAACGGAATTGAACTCAGGCATGGTGTAGATGCTACTGTCTTAGTTCACCAACTTGGTGGTAAGCCAAACCTCAGTAGTGAGCCACCCCCAACAGTGAGCCACCCTCGATAGTGAGCACTTATTTGGGTAGTGAGCCTCTAGTTTTTAGTATTGTTATTACATATTATATTGTGAGCTAACACTCACCATGGTTTTTCCTTGTTTAGGGCTTTCCTCGTAAAAATTTGGTGTTCATGTGTATTGTGTTGATATGTTCATGTTTTGAATATGCTTTTCATGTTTAATATGCAATATAGTTTAAGGAGTTAAGGAAAGTAAATGTGAATGTGTTTTTGATTGAAGAGGTTAATGTTTTGATACAAGTGATTCACCCCCCTCTCAGTTGTGTTGTGCCATTCAATAATTGGTATCAGGGCCTGGTTCCTTGGAAGTAAGCCTAACAACTTAAGGAAGATCTGGGATGACACACAGGAAAGATATTCCTCAGTTCAATGGATCTGACTATGCCTACTAAAAGGTACGAATGCAAAGCTATCTCGTTTCTCTTGGTTATAATGTTTGGGAAATGGTTAAAAATAAATACACAGAACCTAAAGATGGTCCGGAGAGTGAAGATGAGATTAAAGATTGTGAGGCAAATCACAAAGTTAAAAATGCTCTACTAAATGCTCTGTCTAACACTGAAAAGGTGAAAGTTGTAAGTTGCCTTTCAAATGTTTCAGTTGTGGTAAAATAGGTCACTATGCATCAAGATGTCCTGACAGAGCATTGAAGTACAAAAACATTGAAATCAAAGGAAAGATGGTAAGAAAGAGTTATTGTGTTGGAGATGATGATGATGGATTAATTGATGATGAATCTAATTCTAATGATGGTAATGGTAGTGAATACTTGTTTATTGCTCTTAGAGAAGAATCAGTTTCTGCTAATCTTGCAAGATGTGTGAAGGAAGATAGTCCAAGAGAGTTGTTTGCATTTCATGCTGAAAAGGAAGGTGAGTGGATCATTGATAGTGGATGCTCAAATCACATGACATGAGACAAGAGTAAGTTTGTTAAGTTTGAAAAATATGATGGAGGGTTTGTTAGGTTTGGTGATGATGCAGCTGGTAAGATTTGTGGAAATCGATCTATTACTTTTGATGGAAAGCATAATACTGATGATGTTCTTTATGTCAAGGGCCTAAAGCATAACCTTCTAAGTGTTGGACAAATGTGCAACAAAAGGGTATAATCTTGTATTCAAGGACAATGTGTGGAAGATACAGAATAGCTCCGAAACCCTAATTGTAGCTGGTAAGAAGACTTATGGCAATGTTTATCATTTGAAAGGTACTAAAAATTGTTTCTTGCTGACAAAGATGAATTAAAGCTGGCTATGACATAGGAGAATGTGTCACATCAACTTTAATAATCTAGTAGGGATAAGCACTGTTCAAGCTATAAGAGATCTGCCTGAGATTGTGAAGCCTGCAAATGTTATATGTAAAGAATGTCAGCTTGCAAAGATGACAAAGACCACCTTCAAGAGTAAAGAAGAATCCTCTACTGGTTCGCTAGAGTTGGTACATATAGACCTGTGTGGGCCTACAAGAACAAGAAGTCTACAAGGTGAAAGGTATTTTATGCTTCTTATTGATGACTTTTCAAGGATGACTTGGGTAACTTTTCTTAGAGAAAAAGTAGAAGCATTAGATAAGTTCAAGGATTTCAAAGCTATGGTTGAAAATGAAGTAGATTTAAGAATAAAATGTCTAAGGTCTGATAGAGGTGGTGAGATTACATCAAATGAGTTCAATGCCTTTCGTGAAGAATATGGAATAAAGAGACATTTATCTACTCCCTGGACCCCACAACAAAATGGAGTAGTTGAAAGGAAGAACATAATTGTTCAAGAAGCTACTAGAGCTATGATCAAGGAAGCTGACCTACCAAAAGTACATTGGAAAGAGGTAATACATACTATTGTCTACATTTAGAATAGAATACAAGTCAGAGCGAAAGAGACAAAGACACCTTATGAACTATGGTATGGTAAAACTCCTACTGTCAAATACTTCAAGGTTTTTGGAGGCAAATATTACATTAGAAGAGATGAAGAACTAGGGAAGTTTGATGCTAGATGCAATGAAGGCATATTCCTTGGGTACTCCAATAAGATCAAGGCTTACCGGTGCTATAAAAAAAGATTGAGAAAGATTGTTGAGAGTGCAAATGTGAAGGTAGATGAAGACTTTCTGTTAAATGGATATGAGTCAGATGAGCTTGCTGATATAGAGGAGGTTAAAAGGGGCAAAGAAAAGGAAGTTCAGATTGAAGTACAAGCTGCTCCTGAAGAAAAAAGAAGAAGAAGAAGTTTAAGATGAAGATCCAGAAAATATTCCTAAACCCCCTAGGTATGTGAAAAGAGATCACTCTAAAAATTAGATTATTGGTGACAAAAGGAGAGGTGTGCTAACAAGAAGCAGAGCTGTAGAAGAACAAGTAAATTTCTATTTACTTTAAAAAATAGAACTTAAAATATTGAATGAAACATGGAGTGATGAGCATTGAGTCAAAGCAATGGAGGAAGAATTAATGTACATTGAAAAGAACAAGACTTGGGAACCTATGCCCAGACCTACAAACAAGAATGTAATTGGAACAAAGTGGGTCTTCCAGATCAAACTGAATGAAGGTGGAGAAGTTGTGAGGAACAAGGTAAGACTTGTCTGTAAAGGCTACTCACAAGTAGAAGGAATAGATTATGAAGAGACTTTTTCTTTGGTGGCAAGAATGGAAGCTATCAAACTATTTTTGGCATTTGCAACACATTAAGACTTCAAGTTATATCAGATGGATGTGAAATCTGCATTCCTAAATGGTGAGCTAGAAGAAGAAGTTTACATAGAGCAACTAGATGGGTTCCTGCTATCAGACAAACCATGCATGGTATGCAAGTTGAAGAAGGCTTTGTATGGATTGAAGCAAGCTCCCAGAGCTTGGTATGCAAGACTAGATAAGTATCTAGTGCAGTAGGGTTTTAGTAAAGGGTCCGCCAGTAGTAACTTGTATATCAGGGCAAGCAAGGATCAAATTCTAATTTTTGAAGTATATGTGGATGATATCATATTTGGTGGAGATGAAGAGATGTGCAAGAAGTTTGCAAATGAAATGCAGAAAGAGTTTAAGATGTCTATGTGTGGTGAGATGAACTTCTTTCTTGGACTACAAATCAATCAATCTGATAAAGGTATTTTCATTTCTCAATCAAAGTATATCAAGGAATTGTTAAAGAAGTTTGGAATGGAGGACTCTAAACTAGTGTGCACTTCTATGGTTACTTGTTGCAAATTGAACAAAGATGATGAATCTCCTAAGAAAGATCAGAGTAAGTACAAGTCAATGATTGGAGGACTACTTTACCTGACTGCCACCAGACCAGATATCATACATGCATTATTTCTTGTGGCTAGATTTCAGTCAGATCCTAGAGAATCACATGTGATGGTAGTAAAGAGGATATTCAGGTACTTGAAGGGCACTCGTGATCATGGATTGTGGTGCCCTAAGGACAATAACTTTTCCCTAAGTGCCTATACTAATGTAGATTGGGCCGGATGTACTAATGATAGGAAAAAAACAAGTGGATGTGCTTTCTTCCTTGGAGATAGGGTAGTGTCCTGGCATAGAAAGAAACAAGAATCAATCTGATAAGTAGGATAATGTGTTTGACTCAAAAATTACATAGTTAAACCCTGAAATAAATCATAAGAATCAATCTCCTTGTCTACTGCAGAAGTACAATATATTGTTGTAGTACCATGTTGTACTTAGGTGTTATGGATGAAACAAACCTTGAAGGATATCAACATGGAGTTTGATGGACCAATTCATATTCTCTATGATAACACAAGTGCCATAAAAATTTCAAAGAATCCTGTGATGCACTCAAAGATAAAGTACATTTCAATTAAGTATCATTTCTTGAGGGAGAAAGTTGCAAAAAATTAGGTGAAGTTTGAGTGTGCGCTTACAAAAGATCAAGTTGCTGACATTTTCACTAAAGCACTTCCAAAAGATACATTTGAATATTTTCAGGAGAAATTAGGGTTTATTGCCCCTCCATCTCTGAACTAGGTGCATAAGGAGTTGCATTAGTCCAGTATGCTTCAAAGAACATCCTTATTTGGACTGATGATGAAGGCTACGCTTCAGGGGGAGCAAGTTGTGATTTGAAAAGGTTGTTGCAGTTAGGGGGAGTAAAGATTGATATGTGAAAAACTCAGGGGGAGAAAGAATTTAGATGTGTAAAAAGAAAAGGGGAGAAGTTGATTAATGTAGTATATTATCTTGATGGTGTTATAGTTTTTCATATCAATGTTGCCATCAATGACAAAGGGGGAGATTGTTGCAAGTATGTGCTAACCAGTGTTGTCATTAATGTCAACATATCTATGTTGTTATTGGTGTCAACTGTGCTCTTGTTCTGATGCTTTCTTATGGAGAGTTAGTTGCTTTGTATTGTCTTGAAGATAATGATAAAGTATTCTTGATATTGAGTTTCCAAGTGCTTTTGAGAAAATTTGCTCTCCAAGTGGAAACAATATGTTGCAGAATATTTTGGCTTGCAAAATAACTATCTATTTTTTGCTCTACACTTCCTCTTTGTTGGTAACCAGAGTATGAGATTTGGATATGATTTAAAGGAGTGTTTGAAGATACTAAAGCCATAATTTGGTGGTTCGGATCACTGTGCAAAAAAAGTTCTATTCACTAGTGTGAAGACTGTGTCTGACAGAGTTTAAAGTATAATAGGGAGGAAGTATTTTGCTTTGCATTCCTCCATAGTATGTTCCTTAGTTTTGTGATCTTGGACTTAAGCTTACAAGGTCCTTAGCTATCTTCATTCCAAAGCATTTTTAATTTGGTGCTCTAGAAAGCAAGTTTCTGTCTAGCAGAATTTGACAGTGTCTGATTGAGAGCAGTCTGTAATCCATCTTCAAGTAAAGTGAGTTGAGATCTATTGCAGTTGGATTTGTTGGTTTTCAAATGATTCTATGATGTTCATGGATGTCTCTTGAATGCATTAAAGGAGTGTGCCTGATCCTCATGATGAAATGAAGCCCTTGGAAGCGTGTGTTCAAAGTGTTCTTGATGATTGCACCAACTTGGCTGACTTGGATGTTAACACTCTTTGTGGATGAAATATAGAAGTGTGTGGTAATGTGTAATGATGTATTTGAGTCCTAGCTAAGGCATAAAGTGTTCCTCCTTCATTCATTAAGTCTGCAAGTTTATTTAGGTCTAGTCCTATTTTGATGTATGTATGTATGCCGACCTTGGAGATTGTTCCAATGGTTGATGATTGTAATGCCGACCTTGATGCACATTCCAAGGGTGATGAATTGTATAAATATATGTAATGAATTCATGAATTGTACGCAATTGAGAAAAGATGCGAAGATAAGTATGTGTGAGAAGAAGGCAATGAAGGAGAAGAATTAGTGTGCTTTAATGGAACTTAACTCAGGCACAGTGTAGATGTTACTATCTCAATTCACCAACTCGGCATTGAGCCAAACCTCGGCAGTGAGCCAAACCTTAGCAGTGAGCCACCCTCGGTAGTGATCCACTCCTGACAGTGAGCCATCCCTTGTAGTGAGCACTTATTTAGGTAGTGAGCCCTAAGGCAGTGAGCCTCTGATTTTTGCTATTACTATTACATATTATATTGTGAGCTAACATTGACAATGGTTTTTCCTTGTTTAGGGTTTTCCATGTAAAAATCTAGTGTTCATGTGTGTATTGTGTTGATATGTTCATGTTTTGAATCTTCTTTTCATGTTTAATCTGCAATACAGTTTAAGGAGTTAAGGAAAGTAAATGTGAATGTGTTTTTGATTGAAGAGATTAAAGTTTTGATACAACTGATTCACCCCCCCTCTTAGTTGTGTTGTGCCATTCAACACATTCAACAATTGCTCTAACTTTCTCAGGGTCCATCTTCAATCCTTCCATAGAAATCACAAATCCCAAATATACCAACTCTTCCTTCATGAAACTACACTTCTTGATGTTTATCAACAAGTTCTCTTCTCTCAACCTCTGTAATACTTGTCTAAGGTGCTGCAAATGTTCTTCTTTTGTCTTACTAAAAATTAAAATATCATTCAAATATATAATAATAAAATTACCCAAGAATTTTTTCAGAACTTCATTCATTAATCTCATGAAAGTACTCGGTGCATCTGTTAATCCAAAAGGCATCACTAACCACTCATATAATCCTTCATTTGTCTTAAAAGTAGTCTTCCATTCATCTCCTTCTTTGATTCTAATCTAATGGTATCCACTCTTCAAATTGATCTTTGTAAAGTACTTTGCTCCACTCAAACAATCCATAATGTCATCCATTCTAGGAAAAGGGAATCTATACTTAACTGTGATCTTATTGATTTCTCTAAAGTCTATACACATTCTCAATTCTCCATCCTTCTTCAGTTCTAACACTATAGGTACTTCACAAGGACTTAATCTTTCTGTCATGTCTCAAATTTTAATACTATCTGAAATTTCTTTATATGGAAATATTTCATAAATAATTATGTGTGGTTAGATGATTAAGTTGTTATTTTGAAAGCTGAATGATTATTTTAATATAGAAAAGATGAAATGAAATGAATGTTACATTCATGATATTAATTTAGATGCTTCAACTATTGGGTTACAAACCTATTAATGAGAAATTTGAGTTTATCATGAGTTGCAGGTCATCGAAGACAAGGGTGTGGTTGAGGTAAAGGAGGTTAGCAGCTTGGCAGGGTTAAGATGGAGGGATATCTCTCACACACTTCACATAGAATCATATTAAATGATTTTATTTTATAGTTTAGTTTAATTGCATTTTAAATTAGATGATTTTATTATATAGTTTAGTTATTTATGTTTTAATTAGATTATTAATTGTTACTTAAATATTGTGTGTGCATAGAAAAATAGAATGAATGATTTAATTATTTATTTGATTTTATTTGAAGAAATATTTTATTTTATTTTTAGTTTTATAGAAAATTGTGATAATCATGTTGATTATTTTAATTATTTATTGATAAATTGGAGAATAGAAATAGAGATTAAAACATGATTTTAGAAACAAAAACAAAAAGGAAAGAAAACAAGAAAAACAATAGAAAAATTAGAAAAGAAACTTAATTTAGGAAATAAAAGCTAAAAAAAAGAAAGCAAAACTCAAGAGGGAAGAAAAATAATAAAAGAAGAATTAAAATTCAATCTCACACATAGAAAACTTATTCTTAGTTTTGCATTCTAAAAATTTATGATCTCATCTCTGAAAGGGAAAACTAAGCAAAGGAATTATTAAAAGGTTTTGGGCAAAAGGGAGAACAATTTGAAACAGAGGAGCTTCTGGTTATTTGTGGGTTTCAAGCATTTCAATGGGGTGGAAAGTGATCTATAGGCTCTTATTCAATCTTTGATTTCAAATTGTGTTTTGTGTGTGAACGTCTTGTGTGAATATTTTGAGAGAACAAATCTATGTTTCCTCTTCATGAAAGATATATATACATTACTGTATTTCCTAATTGAAAACATTTTTTTTATTTGAGGTAATATACTGCTGTGTAAATTATGGGAAAAGATCTTATATATATATATCATCAATGTCGAATCATATGAAACTATTGGATCAACACCAAATTTTATAAACTTAGAAACGTCTTTAGAAAACTAGTGTTAAGTATTTTGTTGCATCGACAAGTTAGAAGTTTTCATTTTGTATTAATGTATTGATGGTGCCATGACCAAAGGCCGGATACAAGACTAAAAGGGGAAGCAGGATGAGGACGGCACCATATGTGCCGCAATTCCCAAATGGGGACTGCGACCCATATGGAGCTGCCCCCATATTTATTTTTATTTACTTAGAGTTTTCTTTAAAACCTTGTGGTATTTGCTGTATACATCAGCTGTTATTGTGTAATATTCATTGTAGATTCTGAGATATAAACATTAACATTTCACTATGCATTACTGATGATACTCTCTTGTGGTTGTAATATATATATAGGTGTATAAGTATGAATGTGTCGGTTTATAGAAGAAGCTTGATTTACAATCATCTTTGATATGAGACTTTTATACTGAGAATTTTGTACTATGTGTAGTTAAATCTAGTGCTGTCAGTCTTTCAAAATGCTTGATTTATATGTAACTGATGATATATATATATATATATATATTGTAAATTATTTTGTTGCTGTAACATCACATTGGAAAATGGTAAAACTCATTGTTTATAATTCTATTGTGAAAGTTTCTTTGTTAATATATAAATATAAACTCTATTTCTGTATTAATGAAAGACAACAAAAGATATATTTGCTTTATTCTGAAGTGATTTGTATGAAAGCTTTATTATTAAAATTTACTTACTTGAATGGTGTATTGAGTTTTTCTTTTTATCAAATTGGCATCAAGATAATGAAACAATACAATAGAAAATCGATAGAAACATTTGATATCAAAACGGGTAAAACCATTATATTTAGAAAATAGTGTAACATGAAAATTAGAATTAAGCATTGGAAAGTTAAGACATAGACAATATCCAAATTGGATAAACTAAATGATGAAACCGTAAATGTATTTTGAATGGTTAAACTAGATTATGGACAAATGAACTTAGAAGACTATGCTTTGTATGTCTTTTGGTAAAGCAATGTACTTTTGGGATAGGATGCCGAATGTGGGCTCCTAGAGACGATAGTTTTACTTTTTCTAAAACTATAATTTTTCTTATTTTCTTGGCCAATCTACTATACGATTGAAACAAATGGATTATTTAAAAGCCTAGAATTATGTTATATTTGTCTCTGCCACATCCTTCTTGCAAGAGTTTATGTCATTATAGGTTAGGATGCATACATGTAATAGACACGTATCAAGAGATTTCCTCCTGCTTACATCGTTCCAAGTTGCTAGGCTCCTTGTGTAGGGTCAGTGCTTTCTTCGAGTTAGGAAGAAACCTGGGGAAGTCTAGTACTTCATGGTTGGGTGGAAAAAGTGCCTTAACCACACTCTTGGTCTCGGCTTGTGGGTGATCAGTGGATCAAGGCGGTCGAGTCAGAGATTAATATTGACATATAGATAATTGCTTCATATTATTCTTTTGTATGGCTAGTATAGCCAAGTTGTAATGTAATCTTACATTCATTGATATGTTGATGTATTATAATTTCTTGTAACATTGAAACAAATGTTTTGTAACACCAAGTTAGGTGTATGTAATTGGATTTGTAACACATTCTAGTGTATGGATATTTGGAAACTATTAATGTTTTATTTTCCATATTTTGAATATGCATTTCTTTTCGAGTACTATGTTTAGTTTGTAATTTTCCACACTTTACACTTTCTCTGATCAAACCTTTCCTCAACAATTCTTGTATTTGTCTATTGGATTATGCATTCTCTCTGGTGTCATTTTGTGTGCTGCTTTGTTAGGTAAACTAGCTCTAGGTATATGATCCATATGATGACTCATACTTCTCATTGGTTGAAATCCTTTAGGTACATTATCTAATATGTTGTCTTCATATTCTGTCAGTAATTCAAATATCTCCTTCGGCTGTGATTCTTCATTCTCTTTATTTAGGTTTCCAGGCTTATTAGGAATCAAAGCATAACACATATTCTCATGTCTCAAACCATCTAGAAAATTTCTTCCATCTACCAAACAAATTCTAGCATTCCCACATTCTTCACCCTTAGGTTCATCTTCCAAAGGAATCAATGTGATCTTATTTCCATTTGACACTAAAGTGTAAGTATTCTTTCTCCCATCATGTATATCTTTTTTATCATACTGCCATGGTCTACCCAACAATATATGACATACATCCATAGGCATAATATCACACAAGACTTTATCATGATAAGATCCAATATGAAATTTTACCAAACATTATTCACTCACCAGTACCTTATGACCATCCTAAATCTATGCCATCTAATATGGCTTAGGGTGTTTCAATCTCTCCAACTTCAACTTAGTCACCATCTCCTCTGAAACCAAATTATTTGAATTACCACTATCAATTACAACTTTACAACATTTACCTCCTGATTTGCATCTGGTCTAGAACAAACTTTTCCTTTGTAGTGGTTCTTCATTTGTATCTACTTGAAATAGTTCTCTCCTCATGAATAATGATTCTCCTTTCTAGGTTTACCAACCAAACTGGGTGATCCAATGAGTTCTTCTTCCACATAAGTTGCTCTTCCATTGTTTTTTGTCTTCTTACTTGTACAACCCTGATGAAATTCAAATGCTCTATGTCTTTATCCTCCACACTTAAAACAACTTCCTCTGAATGTTCTCCTTTTAGATCCTCTTTCTTCTCTTATGTATCCTTCACTCTGGTAAGAATTAGGGTTTCCTCTTCGGTAGAAAGTTCTTTCATCCCTTCGGTATGCATTGCTATCTCTATCCTCTTTCTTGAATGTGATATCTTGTCTGTTCTTCTTCGCATATGATGTTTCTCCTCTGGAATATGTTCTTCCTCTCTAAAATTTACCTCCTCTTCCTCTCTATCTCTGCTCATGCTTCTTATTCAACTTTTCTTCAACTTTCAGGGCAAACTGGTATGCTTCTTCTATTGTTGTCATCTTTACTAAACTTAGTTCGTCTTGAATGTTTAATCTCAGTCCATTTATGTATCTTGCCACTTTCTCCTTGCTTTCATAACTATGTCTTGTCCTTATGATCATCTTATGAAATTCTTCAGTATACTCCTTCATAGATTTTTCCTTTTGTCTCAGGTTCTACAATCTCTTCAATAGTTCTAACTCATAGTCAGCAGGTATAAATTGATTCTTCAACTTTGTCACCATCCTATCCCATTTTATGATCTTTTCTTTTCCTCTTTTGTTTCTATCCAACTAAACTTCTTTTCACCAAATAGAAACATGTCCTTTCAACTTAGTTTTTGCAAATCTCACCTTCTCTAGATCTTCAAATTCTTCATATTCAAAGTATTCTTCTAGGTCATTTATCCAATCAATCAACTCTTCAGGGTTCAAATTACCAGTGTAGTTTGGTACATAAACTCTAGCTCTCTTTCCAATCTTTAAAATAGCTTGCAACATCTTCACTTGATTTGATTCTTCTTCTTCTTCTAGGGTTTCTTCATTTTGATCAGTGGATTGAAATTCTTCATCATCACTTTCAATATTAGGTCGAGGTGTTATTCCTCTTCTTCGATCTTCCTCAAAATCATCCAATCAAACTGGAATAATACTCATCATCTCCATCATCTCATCCATTCTTCTGGCCATAGTACCAATAACATGTATTATCCTTGATGACATCTCTTCCTAGGATCAAGGGCAAACTACCTCAAATTTGGTGATCTAGCTACAAGGTGACAACTATGTCACAATTGGCAATCGGTTGACAACACAAGTAGGCTACCTTGGATTTGGAGATCTATCCACAATAGGATCTTATAAAATGCCTTCACCAACTTCACTCACTTCACTCCCAAAGGATTCAAAACTTTACTTTGATACCACTTGGTGCAGTCACAGTTAGGAGGGTCCATGAGGTGAATAGTCTAGACTGTGTAGCAAGAGTAAACACAATGGAAGCAACTCAATTATAGAACACAAATGTAGATTCATTCTTTTAGTTATCATAGATTCAAAATACAAACATGCTAGCAACATGCAGGCTTATAGATTAGGGCTCACAAACCTTGTAAAAACACTATCCATAATGCTCAAGATTTAGCATAAACATTTATCATAATCAAGAGATTTGTTAAACGTCTGTTTAACACAAGTCAAATTTAACCATAATGAATCATTTTCATTTCAACAATTAAGCATAATACTCTAAACAAAATAAAACCAAGCTTACAAAATAATGTTTATTTAAATATCCTTAGTGATGACCTATCACTATACATGATCAAGTTATGCCCATGGCATCATAATCCATATTATACATATCAAAGTTATACAATACAATTGACTATCAAGTCATGAAATAAGAAACACTATATATGGAACCATTGACCCATCTTCATAAGTCTCAGCTTGTCTCATGCTTGGGAAGGAGAGCATCATCCTGGTGCTTTTCCACCAACCATGGACCTGCGGTCCCCCGCTCAACTTCCAACTGGAAGTGGCCCTACCCTTCATGGAAAGGTTAGATATTAGGAACCTTTAGGTTAACCATCTGAGTATTTGGTGTTGTGTCCTTCCTAATGTCTCACGGTCACACAACTATAGATCCACTCTAACTATGTATGACACTACTAGAGACACTAGGCCATCTGGAGCACTGTGGATCGACAATGCATGCAGAGATAGATGCATTACTTTGGCCAAATATTTTACATACATGAATGTTACGCATTGAACATTGTCATATGTAAACCACCCTAACTCAACTCATAAGTTGTCAAGTCCTACAGTAAGTTCAAATTTACTTTTCTCTCTAGGTCTAGAATAAACGAGATCAATTTGATTCATTGCCCATATTAGGACACTCGATTCCCATCATCGTTTGGATATAAATAAATAAGTTTGTTTCAAACATGGAACTCATGACTCCTCACCACCTTGATCCATTAAACAAGTCATATCGTCATCGACTGTTCTTGGTCTAGTATAAGTAGAATTTAAGGCATTTAAGTCCAATCCTTGGACACTTGTATGTTAATTCAAACTCCATGCTTGGGTTCTTGATATCATAATGACAGAGATACTGATGAATCTACATCATATTATCTCATTTTCATGAATAATGAATATATTCTTGTTTTCTATATTCACCCTACTTGGTCAATGTTTCATATATGCCTAATTGCAGGATTATAACTTTTTCATAATAAAAGAAAAGACTCTTATCATAATGTCTTTCAAGGTTCATAAAGACTCAAGGAGTTGATCACCTCTTAATTCTCTTTTGGAATTCTTTTATAAAGTCAAATACTAAACATAACTGCCACTTGTATAATCGACATGTATCCTTTATTGAACTTCTAGTTTAAAATAGTGATAGGATAGATTCTTTATATCAAAAGATACATCAGATCTTACTTCAAAATAAAAACAAGATTGAAGTCTTGGCTGTCGTGACAACATAACAATGACAAAGTATGGTCATCATTCTGTAGCACCCCACGATGAGTTATCATGTTTATAAACAAGTGTATTACTGATTGCTAATCAATTTCCATAATCTTTTCTATTGAGTTGGGAGAGTAAAAGGTTGAGTGCAACAACACGACCCAGTTAATTTCAGGTTGACTGTGTGTAAATTTAACCATAGCTACGGTCATGGTTATGATGGTGTGGACTGCTCCATAGGCCGATACCATCGAGTAACTGCTCAATATAGTAAAGTGCCCTATCGGGCTCATATGAATATACAAGATTGTAAGAGTTCACAACTGAACAATATAAATATATAAAACATCATTAAGTTGTAAGGTGCATAGCACATGGTGCATGACACAAGTTATCTGACGGGTGTTCATGCATGCTACCCACGTGGGTCTTTTGGCCTCAAGATGGCCAAGTGCCTCATAGTACAGTGGTTCAAAATTTCATGAACTATACTCAGTTTGGGCTCTAAGAGCCATTAATTGCTCTTATCGTTGTCCATGGATAATATATAGTTTCAACATTATTCCAAAAAAGGAAATGTTTACTTAGTCTTTACAGCCGGTAGTACCGATGTTCTTTCAAAGAAAGAAAAGATATATTGCATAGTAGTTAATAAATGGTAGGAGCCGAGGGCTCTAAGCAGAGATACCTGCAACTATCTCACAAAGATAAGGTAGAAAGCCACAAAGACTCAAGTTTCCCTGCTACTCTCGTCAAATGGTTCAACTGAAGCTCTATGTAACTAGAGAATGCACTCCACAGTGTTCACCACCCGCACCCAAATTCTCTCCTTCAGACTTCTCTTCCTCTTTCTCTCGAATGAAAAAATAATTTCTTTCTCACAATTCCCTTACCAAGCCACCCAAGATGGTGTCCATAACCAACTCGAGCATTATCTTTGCATGCTCTCCAAACCTGCTAGCTAGCGGGATCTTTGATCCACGTTGCCCACTCAGCTGATCCTTCTTCCTTTCCCACTCCTCATGGGTATTAAGGATATCTAGGTGGCAAGAAGTAGATAAGATAGGATAATAGTAAATATAGTCACAACTATGACATTAACCTCTAAAGAGGTTAGAATATATAAATCTATATATATGAACACCCTTAACTAATAATATGGTTTAAAGAAGTTTTATATTATTAAAGTTCATCACAGTGATAGAAACAAAAGGTATCACATAAAAGCTTAGGATGTTCAGGGTCGAGTAATACTCCCCCAACATCGACAATAAACCTTAGTCGAAAGACTAGAAAAATAAGAGACAAGATCCCTATTTAAGAAGAGGATAATAAGAGATATCAAAGACTCATAATTTGACTATCATATGACTTGAGATGTTATTCCAAGAATGTCGTCTAGTCATTATAGCACTAACATCAAAACGAATCACAAGGATAGAATTACAAAAGAAGGTAGACATCACTCATGACAAGTTACTAGGGTTTCAGAAGGACATGGGAACCAGTACTCAGATGGTCATTCAACCTTGTTTCCCTGACATCTAACCATTCCTCCAGGATGATACCCTCCTTCCTTCTTCAAAGGTTGTTAACTTTTTCTTGTTCACACCCTGGACCACAATATCATGATAAGTGCATCATAATCATATCTCATAATATAAATAATTAATGTTCAAAGCTAATTAACATTAATCATTAACATCATCAAAATGATCAAATCAGATATTTCCAAAATATCAAATCAATTAACTATGACCAATCCTCCTGATTATCATGCAAAGCTAATGATTAAGTCTAAGTGTAAATTGGGGATGTAACATATCACCCCCCATAAGAATCATCATCCCTGATGATTAATTGTCTTAAAGTAAAGCAACATAATAAGAAACTATTTCAAAAGCATAATCAATATATGTTTTAGAAAAGATGAGGAAATCTAGCACGAAAGTCATCATAACTTTCCTAGGTGGCATTTTCATCTGCATACTGGTCCCACTGGACCTTGTATTGTGTAATTTCCTTGTTACATAAGTGTATCTTATGCATTTCAAGCACCTTGATGGGCTCAATCACCACCACTCCTTGGCCTTTAACTTGTAGAGTATTCCAATCAAGCATAGAAATTTGATTATCAACAAAATTAATCTTTTTCAAATATGAAACATGAAACACATTATGCATCATGGCTAGGGATGGTGGTAGAGTAATTCTGTATGCCACTGGGTTGACTTACTCAAGAACTTTGAAAGGGCCCACATATCTTGGTGCTAACTTAGACATCTTTCCAAATTTGATGGAACTTTTCTGAGGTTTTTACCCTTAGGAGAAGTTTATCTCCCACATTAAAATGCCTTTCAATACGCTTTGAATCCACATAACTCTTTTACCTATCATTGGCTTCTGCTAGCCTTCTTTTAATCAGATGGACTTGTTCTTCCATCTTTGATAGCATTTCTGGACCAAGGCTAACCCTACCTTATCCCAACTTATAGGAGTTTGACACTTCTGTCCATATAATGATTCAAATGTTTCCATCTTAATGGCTAAGTGATAGGAGTTATTGTAGGCAAATTCCAATAGAGGAAGATAATCCTCCCACTTGTATTACTGATCCATGCAATACATCCTCAACAAGTCCTCCACACACCTGGTTCACTCTTTCAGTTTGTCCATCCATTTTAGGATGATAAGAAAAGATTATGTTTAACTGAGTACCAAGTGAAGAGAACAAGGTTTGCCAAAACCTTGATGTCATCCATGCATCCCTATCTGAGATAATAAGCTTAGGAATGCCATGCAGTCTGAAAATCTCTTGAACAAATTTTTGAGCAATGATGGGTGCCCCATTCATCAAGTTTTTAGGTATAAAATGGGTAGCTTTGGTGAGCTATCCACCACAACCAAAATAGCATTGTGCCTGTTCCTTGACATAGAAAGCCCTTGCACAAAGTCCATGCTTATAATTTGCCATTTCCACTCAAGAATTTCATGAGGGTATAATAATCAACTTTGGCTCTATGTCTCCATAGCCAATTTATCCCTAGGATAACATCATACGAGCCAAGTGGGGCTACATAAAGATTTACTTCCATGGAAAAGATTGGAAGTTCAACCTGAGCCTTAAACAGGCATTTCTCTACCCAAGCCTTGGTGTTATTTGCATATTCTATAGACCAAGTGTTTTCCATGAATCCTACTTTTCTAGGTATTTTATTTACAATTTTGAGAGAAATAAAACATTTCGTAGCACCTGTATCAATCAAAACTAAAATAATAACTCCAAATAAAATACCTGTTGTCTGTACGAGAGTTATTTGGTACTTGGATTGTCGGTTGTCCAAGGCCTCATGGATAGGTTGCTGGAATGCCACTTGCTGGGAGGGTAGGGGATTTCCTCTTGGTTGTACTCCCTATGATTTTTTGGGACACTGGTTGGCGTAGTGATCTCTACCCCTAGTGTAGCATCCACCAACTGGTCCTTGCCTCTCTTGAGGTTTGCCAGAATTGTTTCCATTCTTCCTAGAATGGTTGTTCCCCTTTTTGTCTCCCCTAGACTCAGTTTGTTTATTTTTGGCCCCTTTGTTATTCTTCTCAGTATATTCCTATTTCATCCCCTTTTTCCTTAAGGATTGAGAAGATTGAGACTAGTTATATCTCTTGTGATGTCTTTCCCTATAGGCCGACATAGCCTTCAGGTTATGTTATTGTTTAATGGCCTTCTCGTAGACCTGGTCCATAGTAGTAGGATTGTGAACATCAACCTCCCCTCCAATTTGGGTTTTCAACCCCATTATAAACTTCCAAACATAGAATTTCTCATCTTGCTGATACTGTGACACATATTTCAACAGTCGGGTGAATTTTTCCTAATATTCATTTACTGTCATATCAGCTTGTTTCAGGTTTTGAAAGTCTATAAGTTTTTGATCATAGAATAGTTGAGGCAACCATCTTTGCCTAAAACATTCTATGAACCTGTCCTAGGTAAGACTTGTAGACCTCAAGCCTAATTCCATCCTTTTGTTCATCCACCATGTGGATGCTTCACCCGCTAGCTGAAATGCTCCCCACACAACTTTGGTAACCTCATTATAATTTCTAATTTCAAAATACTTCTCCATCTCTGTAAGGCATGCCTCCACAAAATCTCTGCTTATGGATACATCAAATTTAGGTGGCATGACCTTTTTCATGTCATGAGATAGTTCCATAGCCATAAGGTTCCTCTTATCCCCTTCTTTCCTAGTTGTAGGGTTATTTTCACCATGCTCACTTTTGGTGGTGTCATTATGTCATTCCTTTCCATCACCCCCATCATAAATATTCCACTTGTCTTCTGACTGGCCTTCCACTTTATGTTCGAGAGTTTCTACCACCGCCCTTGTTTCTTTTAACAAAGTCAAAATCTGGTCTAATTTAGACTCAGATTGCCCTGAAGGTGCTCCTTTATCTCGGCTATCCTCCATTCTGGTTCAAATCTAAACCCTTGCTACAATCTACTTCTTCCTGATGTTTGCAGATTAATCACGGATTAGTTTCCATGTTATTCAATTCATTCATTTTACAAATCTATTCACATTCATGTAATCTTTAACAAGAAAGGAAAGATTGTCAAAATTGCCATTGCATTGTAGTTTCACTGGATTACATATAATCCACCAAAATTACAAAATTGTATTTACACCTTGCTACTGCAAGTCATTTATAATTTGGGATAGCTTCCCATATTCATAGTTTGTTCTCAATCTTAGGAGGTGAGGATACACACTGTTACTCCTTCACATTCTCCTTAAGTACATCACAATATTTAGGGTTATTTCCCTTAGCAAGTGGTTGAGGGGTAGAGGGTGTCTCTGATGCATCAGTAGAGTTAGGGGCATCCATCCTTTTAGCTTTCCTTAACTCTTGCTTGATGTATTTCACGACATCAAAAAAAGTTTCCTCATCAGATAACCACGCTCTTACCAAGCATCCAGTTTGTTCAAGTTTTTCCTTCATTGAGGCTTGTGCCTTCAAGATATTTTGTTGACGTGGGTAACGTCCATGTTTTGTTACCTTCTTTTGAGGTGTGGTTCTAATTTTTACCATTCTGGCATAGAACTTCCAATCATTAGCATACTTAATGTTGGGTACAATAATCATCAAGTAGTGAGCTCATTAGGTCCATGTATTGAACATGGTAGCTCTAATACCATATGTAACATCACTTTCCATAATGCTCAAGATTTAGTATAAACATTTATCATAATCAAGAGATTTGTTAAACATCTATTTAACACAAGTCAAATTTTACCATAATGAATCATTTTCATTTCAAAAATTAAGCATAATATTCTAAACATAACAAAACCAAGCTTACAAAATAATGTTCATTTACATATCCTTAGTGATCAACTATCACTATACATGATCAAGTTATGCCCATGGCATCATAATCCATCTTACACATATCAAAGTTATACAATAAAAATGACTATCAAGTCATGAAATAAGAAACACTATATCTAGAACCACTGACATCCATCTTCATAAGTCTCAGCTTGTCTCATGCTTGGGACGGAGAGCATGATCCTGGTGCTTTTCCACCAACCACGAACCTACGGTCCCCCTCTCAACTTCTGATTGGAAGTGGCCCTACCCTTCACGAAAAGGTTAGATATTAGGAACCTTTAGGTTAGCCATCTAAGTATTTGGTGTTGTGTCCTTCCTAATGTCTCATGGTCACACAACTATAGATCCACTCTAACTATGTATGACACTAATGGAGACACTAAGCCATTTGGAGCACTGTGGACCAACAATTCATGCAGAGACGGATGCATTACTTTGGCCAAAGATTTTACATACATAAACATTACGCATTGAATGTTGTCATATGTCCACCACCCTAACTCGACTCATAAGTTGTCATGTCCTATAGTAAGTTCATATTTACCTCTCTCTAGGTCTAGAATAAATGAGATCAATTCGATTCATTGCCCATATCAAGACACTCGACTCCCATCATGGTTTGTATATAAATAAATAAGTTTGTTTCAAACATGGAACTCATGACTCCTCGCCACCTTGATCCATTAAACAAGTCATATCGTCATCGACCATTATTGGTCTGGTATAAGTAGAATTTAAGGCATTTAAGTCCAATCCTTGGACACTTGTATGTTAATTCAAACTCCATGCTTGGGTTCTTGATATCATATTGACAAAGATACTAATGACTCCACATCATATTATCTCATTTTCATGAATAATGAATACATTCTTATTTTCTACATTCACCCTACTCGGTCAATGTTTCATATATGCCTAATGGCAAGATTATAACCATTTCATAATAAAAGAAAAGACTCTTATCATAATGTCTTTCAAGGTTCATAAACACTTAAGGAGTCAGTCACCTCTTAATTCTCTTTTGGAATTCTTTTATAAAGTCAAATACTAAACATAACTACCACTTGTATAGTTGGCATGCATCCTGTATAGAACTTCTAGTTTAAAACAGTGATAGGATAGATTCTTTATGTCAAAAGATACATCAGATCTTACTTCAAAATAAAAACAAGATTGAAGTCTCAGCTGTTGTGATAGAAAAACTATGACAAAGTATGGTCATCATTCTGTAGCACCCCATGATGCGTTATCATGTTTATAAACAAGTGTATTACTGATTGCCAATCGATTTCCATAATCTTTCATATCGAGTTGGTAGAGTAAAAGGTTGATTGCAACAACATGAACTGGTTAATTTTAGGTTGACTGTGTTTAAATTTAACCATAGCTACGGTCATGGTTATGATGGTGTGGACTACTCCACAGGATGATACCATTGAGTAACTATTCAATACAGTAAAGTGCCCTACTGGGCTCATATGAATACACAAGATTGTAAGAGTTCATAGCTGAACAATATAAAGATATAAAACATCATTAAGTTGTAAGGTGCATAGCGCATGGTGCATGGAAGAAGTTATCTTGCGGGTGTTCATGCATTCTACCTACGTGGGTCTTTTGGCCTCAAGCTGGCTGAGTGCCTCACAGTGTAGTGGTTCAAAATTTCATGAACTATACATAGTTTAGGCTCTAAGAGTTATCAACTGCTCTTATCGTTATGCATGGATAGTATACAATTTCAACATTATTCCAAAAAGCAAAGGTTTACTTAGTCTTTACAGTTGGTAGTGCTGACAATCTTTGAAAGAAAAAAAAGATATACTACATAACAATCAATAAATGGTAGGAGTCGAGGGCTCTAAGCAGAGATACCTACAACTATCTCACAGAGATAAGGTAGAAACCTACAAAGACTCAAGCTTCCTTGCTAGTCTCATCGAATGGTTTGACTAAAGTTCTCTGTAACTAGAGAATGCACTCCATAGTGTTTGCCACCTGCACTCCAATTCTCTGCTTTAGACTTCTCTTCCTCTTTCTCTCAAATGACAAAAGACTCTTTCTTTATCACAATTCCCTTACCAAGACACCCAAGACGACGTCCATAACCAATTTGAGCATTATCTTTGCATGCTCTCCAAACCTACCAGCTAGCGGGATCTTTGATCCATGCTACCCACTTAGTCAATCCTTCCTACTTTCCCACTCCTCATGGGTATTAAGGATATCGGGGTGGAAAGAACTAGATAAGATAGGATAATAGTAAATATAGTCACAACTATGACATCGACCTCTAAAGAGGTTCGAATATATAAATCTATATATATGAATGCCCTTAACTAATAATATGGTTTAAAGAAGTTTTATATTATTAAAGTTCATCATAGTAATGGAAACAAAAGGTATCACATAAAACCTTAGGATGTTTGGGGTCGAGTAATATTCCCCCAACATTGACGATAAACCTTAGTCGAAAGACTAGAAAAATAAGAGACAAGATCCCTATTTAAGAAGAAGATTATAAGGGATCTCAAAGACTCATAATTTGACTATCATACGACTTGAGACATTATTCCAAGATGTCATCTAGTTGTTATAGCACCAACGTCAAAACAACTCACAAGGATAGAATTACAAAAGAAGGTAGACGTGACTTATGACAAGTTACTAGGGTTTCAGAAGGACATGGGAACTAGTACTCAGATGGCCATTCAACCTTGTCTCCCCAACATCTAACCATTCCTCCAGGATGATACCCTCCTTCCTTCTTCAAAGGTCATTAACTTTTTTTGTTCACACTCAGGAGCACAATATCATGATGATTACATCATAATCATATCTCATAATATAAATAATTAATGTTCAAAGCTAATTAACATCAATCATTAACATCATCAAAATGATCAAATAAGATATTTCCACAATATCAAATCAATTAACTATGACTAATCCTCCCGATTATCATGCAAAGTTAATGATTAAGTCTAATTGTAAATTCTGGATGTAACATACCTGATTCTCTAGTTACAACACATGCACAAGATATATATTTAAAGCACCTAATACCAAAAGAATTTGAACTATCTAACTTATCTCTATCTTGAACTACCTTCCTATGCATCTATTACATGATTATATATCATCTCCAGATCACAAGGATCGTCCGTGTTAGCCATAAAGATTACAAACTCCAATGAAAGAGGTGTAACATGTGTACACGGATATGTCATACCTAAACATATGGAATTTCTCTGCAACTGAATGAATCAATGTGCAGACCTTAGGGAAGGTCGACCATAATCCAAAGTTCCTTGAATGATGTGTCTTTTAGCACCGTTGATCATGGAAGTGCTCCATAAGTCTTCTCCTTTAGTTGTCTATCTAAGACTGTCTGGATGCTCTGTTTGAGAAAACAACCGATCTTCTGATAGTGATATCTTTCTGGAAACTAATCTAAATGATTTGAAATTTGGATATGATGTGCATGAAGATGTCTAGATGCTAATTCCAGCTTTGTAAGATCTGAAATGATACTGTGGTAAAATGTGGACCAAAATACAGAAATTGATTCTGACTGAACTGATTGTACTAAACTAAAAAATGAAAGAAACAAAGAAAGAATGCAAATATTTTTGGTTGATGCAAGGTCACTCTGCAACCTGGGATGCTTCTGCATTAGACACCCAGGGTTGTTAAGAAAGTGAGTCCCTCACTTTGTTGGGGCTATAGGAAAAACCAAAACGGTCTACCTCAGCTTGGGAAATCCAAGATAAATCTTCTTCCGATCTACCTTTCTACTTAACCAAATATTCCTTTTATTGCTTTCCTCTGGTTCCGCATCCAATTCTATTATTCAAGATGTCTTCAATTTTCTCTAGTGCTTGCTGTGGTAACTACTTCTTCAAATCATCTTCAATGTTGTCACTGAACTCTGCTTCATGATACTAATATGGATCTACAATGTTGAATATAGGTGAAATATCCAAAGTCTCTGATAGCTCCACTTCATATGCATTTCCTAAATCAAACTTCCTGAGTATCCTACATGGTCCAAACGTCTTCATCTTCAACATATTATATATCCCTATTGGAAATCTCTCTTTTCTCAAATATACCATGGCTTCATCTCCAACTGCAAACTCTTTATGTCTCCTTTTCTCATTTGCTTGCTCTTTATACTTACTGTTCATCTCCGCCAAATGTTTCTTAACCTGATTATGTTTTGTTTCCCTCTATAGTTATCTTATCCTCCATGCTGATATTTCTTAATTCTGCTACTCCTGTAGGGTTAGGTCCTGTCACAATCTACAATGGTATTCTTCTAGTACTCCTATTCATTGAATTATTGTATACAAACTCTGCTTGTGCTAGAATCAAGTCCCAATTTCTCGCCTTCTCTCCAACCAAGCATCTCAACAAGTTACCCAAACTCCTATTTACTACCCCTATTTGTCCATCAGTTTGTGGATGAAATATTGAACCAAACTTCAAGTTTGTCTTCATTTTCTTCCAAAGTGTCCTCCAAAAGTATCCAATGATTCTTGTGTCTCTATCTAAAATTATGCTCTTAGGTAATCCATGCAATCTCACAATCTCCTTGAAAAATAGGTCAACTACATGTACTACATTCGTTGTCTTCTTACAAGGGATGAAATGTGCCATCTTTGAAAATCTATCCACCACTACAAATATTGAATCATGTCCTCTCTGTGTCTTCGATAATCCCAATATGAAATCCATACTTATGTCTTCCCAAGGTCTCTCTGGTATTGTCAAAGGTTTATACAATCCAATATTCTGATTACTCCCTTTTGCAACTTGACATATTCTGCAACTATGCACAAACTTCCTTACATCCTTATATATTTGAGGCCAAAAATAAGGTTCACTTAGCAATTAAGACATTGATTGTTAATTATTAATTAGGTCCTTAATCAAGCACTTCATGAATAGAGATACACATACACACTAAAAGGAGTGCTAAACCTAGTGTGAAATTGTAAGTAGTCAAATTTTTGATGCTATAGTTTACAACTACCAAGAAACCAAACACAACCCTTGAAAATTTGAGCTAGTGGTTGACATACTCCCAAAACATTGATAGAATGGATTTATGTTTGAATGATTAAATAATAACTACATTGGAGCTAAATACCATTGATTTTGTTGTTTTCTATATAATTCATAATACTGTAGAATCTCATAGGACACTCAACCATACATCAAGATTATAAGTGTTTAATATATCCTACTTCATAACATATCTTAATTATAAAATGAGTTAGAAATTCAAAGCAAAAAGCTTATCATACCTAATTTGCCTTATAAATCACCACCATCATCCAATGCAATTAAATGTTACTCATGAGGAGACTGAATGCCCGTTAAATGCAACCCAACTAAGGTGGTGAAGAGAAAATTCAACACACACCATTCCTTGTGCTCTTCACCTCCCTCAAGCTATGTTACCTTAGTAAGCTTAGAAAAACTTGTTCATTCCTTCAACTCATTTCTCATGCATTTTCTCATCATGTTTTGTATTAATGCTATTTTAATTTCCTAATTTATGGTAATGAGAGATCCCTAGGACAGTTGAAGATCCTACAGGACATTTACATCAAGGAACAAAATAGGGGCTGCAACCATTAATACCTACACCTGATGACTAGAGAAGTGCAAATATCTAGAAATCAGATCAGTGGTACCTACCCGGTCTTGATTAACTGGTAACAACCAATAGATTTTTGTTAGATTTAGGAGTGGATAGGAATGGTTCAAAATTGATTAGATTATTCCTATGACCCAATATTCAATCTTGGTATGGGGGAATGTTCGAGAAATGAGGATAGTGATTTTCTTGGGATATGTTTGAAATCAGATTTTGGCTTTAAAGGCTTTCTATGTATTGTGATCGCTCATACTTGGTGAAGGGTTAGAAATTTTCTTGCAATTCTATGTCATTGTTATCAAGGTTTTCATCATTTGTTTTTATAGCTACAACAGATAGATTTTAGTTTTTTTGATGCCATCTACCTCTATAGGAATTAGGGCTATAAAATTTGATGTTGGTTCACATTTACATCTTGAATTGTTTAGGTTTAGTCTTAGATACTCCAAAATAATTTGAGTGCAATAAAAATTTCTTCATGTATTGTTCATTAGTAGAACTATACCATTACTTTTCTACTAGTAATCAATTTAACACAAAATCTATAACACTCCCATTATAATTGGAAAATTTAATTCTTCAAAGTTAGAATGATGGTTTTCATTGCTTTATCATCTAGTCTCTTTCAATATACATTTTACAAATTGACCTTAACCTCTTTCTTTGTGGAATCTTCTATGCTCCATATTTTAACTATCTGGCGACCAAAAAAATAAACAAATGACAGGTTTTTCTGGTGGAAGCAGGCAGACAACCTATGAGATATTTTTTGGTGTCAGAAAATTTTGGCGAGTGAAGCTCCCACTAAAGAAGCCTATCAACTAAATATAATATAAAATATTATTAATATATAATAATAATATTTCATAAAAATGTATAAAACTTCGTAATGATTTATAATGCTTAATGTAATATGAAGTATAGTATTTTATAGAATGGTGATAACTTTAAATTATAGAATATTCTATACTTTATATTATTTTATTAAAAATAAATAATGATTTATATTATATAATAATAAATATTTTTAAGCTCAATATAGAAACAAAAGATTATATATTTATAGATAAAATTAGGGCTAAAGAATATAAACTTATATTATATTTTTATATTATTGTTAAATATAATATATTATTATATTTAATAAAAATAATATAAATATATGTAATAGATTAAATTAAATCCAAGGAACATTAGCTATATATATAAAATAAAATATATTATATTACATATTATATAATGTTACATATAATATGTATTGTATTATATATGCAATATATCCTATTTATATAAATTAAATAATGAAAATATATTTATAATCCTAATCCAAAAGATCCTTTTTTTATTTTTATTTTTGATTGTAGTGATGTAGCAAGTAGGAGTGATGAAAAGCATTTTGTATGCAGATAGGCAAAAATAACCAGGGTACAAGGTAAGTTGAAAGTACCAAATGGAAAGGGCCAAGCCAACCTAAATGGGGGTCATGGCCCCTATGGATGGGTCATGCCCTTTATATGGTTTGTAACCTCAATAATGCCTTCATTTTTAACCCTTTTATACAATAATAGAGCAATCCCTAATCATTTCTATAATTTTTTAATGTATTATTCTCTATTTTTTGACATACATACATATGCTAGTGTCTGGATTACACACAAACTCTATCACACACATATGCTCTTAGGGGTTTGGAAAAAAACTAAATAATTATTTTATTATCATTATTTTTTTGATAGATTAATGTAAGTTTTATTGGGGCACACAACCTTAAGGGAATACAAAACATCATCCAAGTTGTTAAAAGAAATTAAAATAAAACAAAGACAACTAACTAAACATTTATTATAGCCTCTTTTTCTTCTAAGATCTTAAAATCATTTTTGAAGAGGATTTCTTTTACAATAAAACTTTTCTATTAATGACAGTTGTCCAACCCCCCTTTTTGGAAATACTTCCTCTAGATCTAAATCCCCTTAACCCTTATTAGAAGGGAAGTCCTCTTCCAAATATTCTAAAAGAGAATCTATTACGATAAATTTAGGAAGATTTGAAAACTCTTTTAGAAAGCTATCTTGAAATAACATGAATTTTTTGTTGTCTTCTAAACTAATTTACAAAAGCTCTTTATGATTAATGATAGGAAAATGTAATTTCTACTATTGTACTAATGGTAAAGAAAGCAAAACATCCATGCCCATGCCCAAATTCTTCACTAAAACTACATTTGTGGATAAAGAAGCTTCTTCTAATAGGCTTTTCAAAATATGATGATGTGGTTTAGTATTCTACCTGTTGAAGGCACAAGACAACTGAGAGGGGGGTGAATCAGTTGTATCAAAACCTTAACTTATTTAAAAAAAATCACATTCACATTCACTTGATTTAACTCCTTAATCTATTATGAAGATTAAACATGAAGTGCAGAATCAAAACATAAACACATCAACACCATACACACATGAACACTAGATTTTTACGTAGAAAAACCTAAAAGGGAAAAACCATGGTGAGTGTTAGTTCACAATATAATGTAGTAACAACACCGAATAATAAAGAGGCTCACTGCCTTAGGGATCAATGCCCAAATGAATGCTCACTACCATGGGGGTGGCTCACTACCAAGGGGTGGCTCACTGCCAAAGGGTGGCTCACTGCCATGGACTGATATAGTAGCATCTACAACATTTTTGAGTTTAGTTCCATTGAAGTTCAATATATCTCCCCTTTGCTACCTTTACAACACACACACTTTATCTTCACATCTTTGTACACTCTCATCACTCACGACTTCATTACATATATTTATACCAATCATCAACCTTGGAATGTACATCAAGGTCGACATTACAATCTACAACCATTGTAACTATCTCCAAGGTTCTGTACATACATAAATCAAATTAGGACTAGACCTAAACAAACTTGCAGAGGAGATGAATGAAAGAGGAACACTTCACATCTTAGCTTAGACCAAAATACATCTTCACACACTATAACATGCTTCTTAAATCCAGGAAACTCATCCACAAAGAATGTTAACACCAAAGTCGGCCAAACTGGTGCAATCATAAAGAATACTTAGACACACACTTCCAAGAGCTTCATTACAAATTACAGATGAAGCACACACCTTCAATACATTCTAGAGACATCCATGAACAACATAGAATCATTTGGAAGCCAACAAATCCAACCGCAACAAATCTCACTTGAAGACAACAAATATCACTTGAAGATAGATCATAGATTGCTCACAACAAATACTATCGAACTCTACTAATCAATAACTTGCTTTCCAGAGCACCAAATCACAAATACTTTAGCATGAAGATAGATAAGGACCTTATAAGAATATGTCCAAGACTGCAAGACTAAGAACCAAACTGCATAGAAATATGGAGCAAAATACTTTCTCCCTATCGTATTGCAAACACTGCCAGGCACATTCTTCAAACTGGTGAATAGAACTTTTGCTGCACAATGATCCAGACCACCAAATTATAGATTTAGTATCTTCAAACACTTCTTTAAAACATATCGAAATATCATACTCTAGTCTTCAACATAGAGGAAATGCGGAGCACAAACTCAGACAGTGTCCTTAACATGACAACTCAATCTCTCAACAAACAACAATATCAGAAGACACAATTGACACCAATGACAACACCAGTTATCACATACTTACAACACTACCACATGAATCCCTATGTGTGGATTTCTTGATCTTTACTAGACATAAATTTGACGTTTGCCCAAGACCAAAATAATTTATGCATCTAAAAGTTTGCTTCTCATAAGCAAGTTTTTACTTTTAGATATACCCATTCACTTTTAGCCAAATTTATGCTAGAAGACACTAGAATAAATCCATTTCTACCAAAATTCATGCATAAATATAATTAAAAAGCCTTAAAATTTTAGAAGAAACATAAACAAACTTAGCCAAAGCATCACCCATTCTCTCCAATGTAGAACATATTTAGAAATGTAGAGGAAGATTAAGTATCCTTACCAAAATCTCTATCTACCTTTGATTCATAATCAATGATGAAAAATCCTTTACAGAAGGGAGGATCACCATGGTCTTTTGAAGAAATAGTTTCTAGGTTTCAAATATTCACTTGCGTAGTTTTAGTAGACTAGGCCATTGATTATTAAACCTACTAATCAAATCCATTTCTTCATAGCAATCTTCTTCCTCAACCACATCAGATCATATTTACACAAGTAGAACCTTCTCTACAACTTTTTCCTATCACCTTGATACTCCCACTTGCCTAAGAGACGGACTCCTACCTTTTACTATTTCATTTTGAGCCCCTCCTCTCAAATCAATAGTATATATAGAACCCTTATTTTTATCTCCTTCAACAACTTCCAAAAAAATGAGCACCCTTTTCTAGGATTACTATCTTTCTCTCAGTTTTGTGATTTGTTATTACCATGGGTAGCTAGAGCCACCACTTCAACTCCCTTGTGTAGAAACAAAAGTAAAGAAGGATATACATGGAGGCTTACCTCCATTTATAACTTTACAAAGCTTTAAAAAACCTCTCTTCCCCTTCTCAAGATTTCCAAAAGCTATAAAATCTCAAGTGCTCCAAACTCTCCCACCAAAATATAAAAATGACGAAAGTTTCTTTCAAGCCCAAAGGGAAGGGTATAAAAAGAAGTACCATGTCACTCCTTCCCAAAAGAGAAAGGCATACAAGGAGTGTTGTGTCATTCCTTCCCATCCAATGGGATGGATCCACATGGCATACCAAAACCCAAAGCACTCAAGATCCTTAGAATATTTGATGAAGCCTCACACACCGCATGTGAATCTACATGGGTTCACCTTCCCAAGAGAAAGAGGATTGGAGTGCACTCCACTTCACAAACACTTTGGGAAGGCAAATGAGTTGACTTGGGTACTTACGCTCAAGTCACACATCCTTTCAATTAATTCTCTTTTCAAAACCTTGAAAAGATACACAAACACACTTTCACACTCTAAACGTGTCCCCAAAACACCCTATCCCTATGCACCACCCATAGGAGCATAAACACACTAAAACATAAAAAATAAATATTTTACATCATTTTAAAACTTCTTTCAATCCCAAATCTAAATTCTCACTTTCAAGATGAAAATAAATCATAATGGATACTAATATGCATTCCCCACTAAAATAAATAACATAATGTGGAGATAAATTAAACTACCTTCTTCTATGTATTGTTTAACTTAACATGTTTTATTCCAAACAAACAATAACAGAGTTTAGTTTTAAACAAATAAGAAATTAGTTATAAAAATGACAAAGAAGGAGAGAGAAGTGTCCCTAATTTGAAGTTTAAAGTTGACCAAGGTTGAATGAAGAAACATGAGACTAGAATGATGAAACATGGTGGATCTAGAATATATTTTGAATAGAAATTAGGTAAATTATAGTGGAGACTATCAAAACATTATCTCAATTATACCAATTTAATATCAAACCTAGTACAAACTAATTAAAGGTAGGAAAATAGGAATTTCAGCCTCTAGACTCAAATTTTAGAAATCATAGTAATGACCATTTATCATAGTCTTGATAGTACCATGACACTTGGATAGGGTTTTGGACTATTATATAGTTGATTTTTGTTAGTCTATTGGTTGCCATTGTGTTTGTAAATTTTTCATCTGATGCACTCATGAAGATATATTAGGTTTGAGCCTATAGAATGGGCAAGAAAAATTGTTTGGTTTACTTGGGAGTTTGCCTCAAGCATGCCCCTATTTAGTTCATTTCAACCTCCATGTACAAGGAAATATCAAATTGTATGATCCCTAAGTGTGGGTGATTGTGGTGTGTACAAAGTATTGAAACTATAAATAAAACTTTATGGGATGTCTAACAATGTTGTGGTGTGTGCTTGTGTAATGGAGGAAATTTGAGATATGGAAGATGGACAAGATTCCAAGGGTTTTTGGAAATGGAGAGAAGTGAGGGTACATGTTTTTGGATGATGGACACATGTAATAGAAATTACATAAGATTGAGGAAGATACAAGAGATTAGGAATGGAAGCAAAGAGCTTCACAAAACTCATAGGAGAGAGAATAGCCAAAAATTAAAATTTAAATGTTGGAGAAGGAATTATAAAATTTATATGAAAGAGAGAAGTGAGAGAGATGCAACAAGAAGATCTATAATGAAGATTAAAATATATATATTTTTAAATTGTCACACACAATAGGCATTCAAAAAGTAAAAATACCACCAAGAGTGGCTTTTAAATATTTTAAAATGTTTCATTGCACACAAATGATTATCGTGATTGTGGTCATGATCAGGTCATTATTGTGATCATGTTAGCATCAAGGTGGGTGTAGGTTTTTATAAAGTTTGGATGAAGCTAAAAAATGGATATTGGATAAGGTTGGGCAATATGGCATCTTGACAATTAGTTTTAAGGTTGGGAGATCAACTAAATGCAACCTAAAACATGTTAAGGGAATGGAATTTAAAAAGAGTACATAATATAGAGTGGAAATTGTAAAGCAGGCAATTTCCAACTCTACATCTTTCCCCACTTTAGTGGGCTTATGACACTAGGTGATATAGTATGCTAACATAAATTACATAAATATTAACTTTGAAATTTTAGTGAATACAAAAAGGATATACCAGGGTTATTCCCCTCATCTTCTTTGCTCTTCTTTCTAATATGCACTCCTAATCTCCAAGGAAAATACATGAGAAAAAGCAATTCTTGTTTATCATGATAAAATCAAAGTATGTAAAAAATATATAACATTAATGTATACTATCTATCATCTACATTATTAGTGAACTTGACTACATGTACAAGGAAAGTGAAATAGGAATATAGAAAAGGAAACTTGGCATGATTCTAATTGGATTTTAGAACATGAACATAGGAAAGAGAAATTGACACATGTGAAATTAGAGTAGGTAAATGGAATTAGGAACATTTGCCAGCCATGACCAAAAAATAAACTAGGATAACATGGTTTAAGGACCAAAATAATTGGTTGTAGGGAGCATAAAATAGTTTAGGAACTAAAAGGATATGATTTGTGATCATGATCATGAGAATAAGAGTATATATACTCCCCTTAGATTAACTATATGTTGGAGGATGCGATCAATTTAAGGATAATTTATGTAAAAGGAACATGTGCTAATGAATAATACAAAGGGTATAGTGGTAGAAGAGGGTAGCAAGAAACATTGGTGTTGCCCCCAAGAATGTGAATAAAAATATGTAGGAATTAGGGAACATTCCAAGAAAGAATGTGATAGGAATAACATGGAATGACAAAATAGAGAAAGATAGTATATGGTAAAGAGATGCCCTTGAAAAGAATGTAAATATTTCCCCCATAGATAAGAATAGGGAAAGCCATAGAAAAAGAACTACTAGGTAGATATTAGCATAATCATGTCATAATGACATAACAATATAAGTAAAGCAAGGAAAACATGACCAATGAACATAGAATCTATAAATTAGGTGAGAAGTAGGAGGCATATAAAATATTAAAAACCATGTATGCCAAATAAGAAGTAGAATAAGTCTATTATGGAGAAATGAAAGAAAAAAAGAAAGGTGCATAAATAAAGAACATGCTTAACTATAAATTAGATAAGGATATTACAAAGAGGCATGACATAAATAATGATGGACAACATAAGGAATAAGGCACATGATATAGTATAGACATATAGAGAAACTAAAACATAAAACTACATAAAACTTTTGGGTGTGAAACAGAGGTAGTGGTGTTGATGGCTATTTTGGCACATCAACCCTAAGTAGAATGATGATCACTCTACTTCTCTTGAAAAGGTGACTAATCTAAAGGATCAATTACCTTCAAGGTCCCTATTGGCTAGGTCATAACAATGTTGGAGCATCTGATGATTGTTTATTCAAGGGGCTTGTGTTGGTAAAGTTAATCTTGGACCAATGTGGTTAAGTCTCTCTAAAATAAAAGTATTTCTTTGAGCTAAAAAAGTCTTAAATCTAACCCTAAACTAATTTACTTGTAAAGAAAATGCAAAAAGGTAAAGGTTAGAGAATAACAAAAAATCAAAATGGACAGCCTCTTAATTTGATTCACACTTCACTTAATAGATTTAGCAAGATTTAATATAACCTATAAATGTAATGATTAGTATTCCACACAATCATACACACTTCAGATGTAAGATTCTAAGGGATTGTTGAGAAATTGGAATGACAAGTATGAAATCACCATATTACATGCACAGAGATCAAACCCTATCCCTCAATCTCATATTAAAGATGAACAATTAAGCACTTATCTTACCAAGATATATCAAATGAAAATGAAAATGCAAACAAATTACCACCAAATGGCAAGAAAATAGAGAAATTAAAGCATCTTCTATTAATTGGAAGCCAAATCTAGTAGATTACATATGACAATAGGATTCCCCACATTGCAAATGTGTTATAATTTTCCCTTACATGCCTTAGCAAACATGCAAAAAGTGTAGCTTCTAGAAAAATCTCTATATTCCACCCTTTCAAAATGTCTTTTAGCGTGTTATTATATACCCTTCTTGGGCACTCAAAAATTGAAAATATACTCCAAGTCGGCCTAAACCTTATGCTAATGCTTGGGCCCAAAATTATGAATATCATAAGTTACATGTTTATTCGGCCCCTTGGGACCCATATGAAACTTCAATTCACTTGTCAAATTGATTTATTACATCTTTCAAAAGAATAATGAATGGATAAAATTGAAAGTTCATACAACTAAAATGAAAATAAGTTAAGCACCGCCAAGAAAATGACTGTGGAAGGATAGATTGGCCTCATTTAAGTCATTTTGATTGGGCCCTTGGTGGTACTTGAGGCACATCTTTTGGGAGAAGACTGTTTGCTTGATTTTACTATGCAACTCTCTGAACTTAGTCAAACCCTCTTGGAAGACTTGGAATGTAGTCTTCATCCTCATTAGGTTACCAATTGTTTTCTCTAACAATGGCTAGTGGAGGAAGTAAATGAATTCCTTAATAATCCTGGCTATAGGGTGAACCAAGGAGGAGTCCTCCCAAAAGGTGCAATGGATAGCCTCAAATTTTTCAATTCTCACCATACCAGTGTCTACTGTAGCCCTTCAAGCATTGAGTTTGGCCTTGCATCCCTTCAGTACCTTTACTCTTAGTTTACTGGCCTACAACCATTCTACTACCAAGTCTTGATCATCCTTGTCAAAAACTTTGAGTCTAAACAATTCACCTGAAGAAACCACCTTCATTGTCTACAAAACTAGGAGGTATTCCTCCCATACCAATAGTTCTTCATCAATCTTGTCCTCAACTTCTTGCAATATACTTGTCTCATCATTGATATTGTGATAGGCTCCGATTGCTTCTTTGATTATCATGTTACCAAGGGCCTTCATGTATCTCTCCATGTAGTGGTAACATGAATGACTCCTTTTGAGTCCATTTTCTATGTATCTTTCTGTTGGCAAGAGACTCTGTGTGGCTTCATGATTGTTGTCATTAATGGCAACAAAGTTCATCCCACACATCTGTAGGACATAGTGCGCCTATACCGGAAGTCAGATTGAAGAGTGTTGTGATCCGGTATGCAAGAACATAGCATGTGGCAAGGTCCGACAGTTAGGTCCGGATCTCTTAGAGGATGTATCTTTGGAAAGTACGGACTTGGGGAAGTCAAAAGGAGTATCTTGTTTGATAGATTCTAGGAATTGAGCCTCCGGTGATGAAGGAGTGAAGAGATATGAGCATTCAAGTATTGGGGTCCTGTTTGGCAGAACAGACAGAGGAAGAATTGATCGACAGAGGATCAGACATTATTTTGGATAAGATATTGATGATGATCAAGGTTCCTAAGGTATCATTCATGATTGGCCGACATGTTAGATGACTTCTATAAGTATATTTTTGATCTGCATCACTTGGTAAGAAAGGATTCAGCCGACAAACTAAAGTTTGGGAAATACTGACTATTCCGGATGCCGACTAGAAAGAGGATGAAATCCTTTGTACGAATATATATACCAAATGGATTTTGATGAGAGTTGTTGTTGTTGTTGTGTGTGCAAAGAAAAGTAGAAGTACAGTGTGAAAGCAGAAAGATAGGTTCGGTATGTGACAGGTCAATAGCATGAAAGAAGAGGAAGGATGAAGTGCAGCAGATCAGTGTATTGAGCCTAACCGGAACTGAACCTCAGCATATGTGGATGCTTCTCATCAGTTCAAGTATCTAATTCTCTTGTATAAACTATTGTAGGTAGTGAGCCTCTTGTGAGCAGTGTGCTTGGGCAGTGAGCCCTAATTGGCAAGTGCCATTTTGTATTTCTATTCTTCTAATAGAGAATACAATCTTGGGTTAATCACCCCATGGTTTTCTCCCTTAACAGGGTTTCCATGTCAAAAATATTGTGTCATGTGTATTTCCATTTCATGGTTATGTTTGCTTATTTGAATTAATGCTGCATTCATAGTTAAGAAAGTTCAAATAATTAAGATAACTGATTCACCCCCCCTCTCAGTTATCAACACTTTCTATAGGGTTGCCAGTATGGTTGGTGCAGGGGCACTTGAATCTGTTGGCAAGAGACACTACTTTGGTGAAGGATTGTATGTTGTCATTGATGGTAACAATGCAAAAGGATTCCACTGGCATAACAAAGAGATTTCACTCTGGAAGATAGATTTGGTTTGGCAACAAGGCAAAAAGTATTAAGGTCTAAAAGGCCAAAATGACTAAGTATGAGTAGTACATAGAGTAAGTGACAGAGATTGGGTTAGTATTCCTCTGCAGTAGAAGATCATTATATGCAGTTAAAATATTATTCATAGCTATTTGATGATTATATGTTCCAGTGCTCAAGACTTGACCTTCTCTGGAAGTCATACTATGAAATGTCTAAGTCCGGGTGAATAGAACTAAGACAGGAACAATGCACAGTGCCAGAGTAAAAGGGTTTGCATTCCTCCGCAATTGTATATTCTATCTTGTAGATATGAAGGTATAATAAGAAGTCCAAAATGAATATTGGTTATGAATCTTTGAGTCTCATATGGTCTGCAGTGAGAGTTTTGATGTGTCAGATGAATTGGTCAAGCATGTTCTTAAGTGACAAGCTGGCAGGCATGTTAGATCTTTATGCGAAGAAGATATATTGTTTAAACTATCAATCTAAGTGGTTGAATGATTGGTGCCAACTTATATGAATATTATTAAATGGATGTTTGGGTTCGCATTACTATTTTTACACATGATTAAGCTGACAAGGTAAAATACATTGTATACATGCTTCATGTCTGGCTTGCCGACCTAATTATGAGATGAATCTTGTTGTGGATATAAATACTCAATGGATTATGATGTTGAGTGGGATCTAGGTGGGATGTGTGCAAATTCAAAGTGAAAAGGATTATGAGCAGAGTATAGAGCAGAAAAAGAAAACAAGGACATAAGGCAAAGTTTATGTAGTAGAGTTGAGAAGCAGGGCAAAATAAATGAAGACCCTTGAATTTGTGTATTGAGCCTTCAATGGAACTGTGATCCAGCATATGGTAGATGCATTTATAGTAGTTTATTACTGGCAGTGAGCCAATTTTATTCTATCTTCCATCTTTCTTTCTTAAGCAGAGAGTGAGTCCACTTAGATAGTGAGTCCACTTGCAGTGAGCATTTCTTTGGGAAATGAGCCCTATGGCAGTGAGCCTTATGTAATCTGATATTGTTATCTTAATATATTGTGAGCTAACACTCACTATGTTTTTTCCCTTTCTGGGTTTTCCACGTAAAAATCCTGGTGTCCATGTGTTATGTCTTTATGGTTACTATTCTTATGCTTATTCTGCTTTCCTATTATTAATTTTAGAAATTTGATTAATGAACATGCTAAGAAGTGGTTTTGCAGAATACTAATTCACCCCCTCTTAGTATTCCTTATATTCAACAATTAGTATCAGAGCAAGGTCCCTTGGAAGAAGTCTAACAACTTGAGGAAGATCTGGGAGAGTTCACTCATGGATGCCAGGAGATTTGGAATTTTCTCAAACAATGTTGAACTGGAAGCAACTCTTATTGATCTTGAAAAAATCTGAAGTAGAAATCAAGGATCTGAAGGATAACATACAAGAAGCTGATGAATGCATTTTAAAGATAAAAGAACAAGTCAAGAAATTCAAAGAAAAATACAAATAGGTTAGTGAACAATTGATATTAGCAAACGAAACCCTAGATGATTTGAAAGTGGAAATTATAGAAAGAGCTAAAGTAGAAGAAGATCTAAATTTGTCAGTAAAAAGCAAGTTAGAAGAATGTGCCAAACTTGAAAAAGAAGTTGTTAGCTTGAAATCAGACTTGAAAAAAGCCAAAAGCTATGAAGAAAAGTTCAAGATAAGTTATACAAAACTTGATGAGATGATTGCTAGTCAAAAGAGTTCTGATGACAAGCAAGGCTTGGGATTTGAGAAAGGAGAAAGGTCAAAATCAGGTCAAGCAAACACTAAGTTGAAGCAAAACAAAGGCAACTAGTTTAGGAATCAAAGAAGAAGACCTAGATGACCTTTGGTCAGATAACCAAATGCTCAAAGGTACCCATCTTTCAATGGCCATTATTTTAATTGCAATAAGTTTGGTCATAAATCTACTCAGTGTAGGAGTAGAATAAATTAGAATGTTCCATCATTCACTGGTCAATGTTTCAATTGCAAGAAAATTGGTCATAGATCAAATGAATGCAGAAGTCTCGTAAGGAATGACTTTTACAATACAAGGAATACTCAACCATTCAATGGAAAGTGTTTTGCATGCAATAGATTTGGACATATGGCTAATCAATGCAAATCAAATCCAATCAAAAGAAGGAATCAAGGAGAAAGGAATGTGGTATGCTACAATTGCAATAAGTTTGGACATGTTGGAAGATTCTGCAAAAGAAAAATTATTAAAGGAGATTATCCTATATAGAAGGAGAAAACAGAGTAGAGAAAGGACAAAGGCAAGAACAAAGTTGATCAGGTTGAAATCAAGAAAGATATGCAGAAGATCTGGATCAAGCAAGATGTTAATGAGGACAAGGATGGATCCACACCACTTTCTGGTGTAGATACTTCCTCTAGGAAGTGAATTGGTGAGATCTGGCTCAGGGGGAGCTGTAATGAAAATCTTAATCCCCTAGCCAAATTGTCAGTGCTGGACTCCGACACGAAGATATGTTGAAAACATGCATATGACATATCCTTTGAAAGAAATTTTGGTGAAAAAGGTTCAAGTACGGTGCATTACAGAGCAATCCTAATAGACTGTATTCTACAGAGATGTGTTTGACAACTTTTTCATTAGAGGTATTTATGACAACTAGGTCATCCTTGTGGAGGATAAAAAGGAGCTCATTTGACAGCTAATTCACTTTGCATTCAACCTATCAAGCGTCTAGGAGAATTAAAGCAGGAATCCAAGTGCATGCAGAGATTTCCAAAGCAATTCAAATCAAGTCAATCTCAAGTGAAGAAAAGCCCTAATTCGGTGGGAAAGGTATTTATAGCTTGAAAACCCTTCTATGAAGTCTAAATTATTCCATAAAATGTTTACTCAAATAATCGAGATAACAGAAAAGCCTCACCCCAAGTTCAAGAAACATTTCTTCAAATCACCAGAAAATGATCCTGTAGGGGCATTCTCAATTACTCCTCATGGAATTATGCACATGGAAGATGTTAGGACATATATTCATACCCATTTAGAGGAATGCAATCACATGAATATTAGCAAATTATACTTGGATTAACTGACTACTCTTGATGTTGAGTTGAAAGATGAATATAAAGTTCTAGGAGAAAAGAAATTGGACACCTAGTTGGATTTTCCTGCGATCCAGAATGATACATTGGTTAAGTTTATTCTAAGAAGGATTCATGATGTGTTCTTGTGGCTTGATGAACCATATATGATAAATAAAGAAGCTATCAAAGCTATAACTAGTATAAGTTCCTCCAGGAGAATCCCAGGTGAAAAGAAAATAAAGAACAATTTAGTAATGTAACTAATAGGAGCCAAATTTGATAAGAAATCTCTCATGGTAAATTATATTAAGGATCCAGTTGTCAAATTTGCATCAATGATTATTGGATACAAAGTATACTTTTCCCACTCAGAAAATTCTATGTCTGCACTAGCTATATACACAACATATGACATGGTCAAAAATAAAACGGATTATAACCTATGTGAATTGCTCTGAAGTGAATTAATGGAGAAATTGAAAAGAACAAAAGAGACAAATTATCCCTTCAAATATGGAACTTTGATCACCTGTCTACTCTTCTACTTCCTGAGAGAGCTACCCAGCTTGGAAAGCATTGTCTGGCTTGATCACACACTAGTAGCAACTCAAATAAGAAATCACCTGCAGAGTTTGGGAAATGCAAATAGACAGAATGAAATCTTATGGGGATACTTCATGAACTTTCAAAATAAAATGATATGTATGGTTTGGATACTTGAAAAAGTAGTGATGAAATATGAAAAAGGACATTGTATTCATGATGAACAAAGACAAAATGTGTCCCTACATTAGGGTATGAAGTTGAAGAAGATATCGTGATTGAATTAGCTGATGAACTACTGATTAAACCAAAAGATCTCAAAGAAGACAGGTTTGAGACATTCAAAGAATTACCTATGGAATATGAGCATTCAGAGAAAATGTTAGATGAACAAATAAGTGAGGCAAAAACCAAAGCAGAAGGATCAAGACCCTTAAATGCTCTGGTGGAATGGAAGTCAAACACTCCAGAAAGAAAATATGAGAAAGCTAAAATGGAAAAACATATATCTAACCCCAAGAAAAGAACAAGGATATCATCCATTATAGAAGCCACTACCGAAGTAAAGAAAGAAAAACCAACAGAAGAAAATAAAAGAAAGTTACACTTAGTGAAGAACAAGCGGCAAGAGACACTGCTGTAGACCAAATTTCAATTGACTATGCTAGAAAGTTTTTTGAAAAACAACAAAGAGTATAGATCCTAGATTCACCCAAAACTCTACAAGGACCAATAAATTTGGCTTCTATGTCTCCTATTGAGAAAATCAAACTAGCATCAATTGTGCAAGCTAAGGCTCAGGAAGAAATGCTAAAAACATATATATAGGACAATGAACTCGTTGATGAGACATCTGGTATTCTAGAGAAGCTGATGCCCTCATACCAGAAAGATACATCAGTATCATCAACTACTCATCTCAAAGGTCTAATAAATTCTATAAGTACTCATTTTGAATCTTTTGAAAAGTTTGCTGAAATTAAGGTTAAAAAGGAATATGAAGACAAAAGACTAGTAGTATTAAAAACCAAGTTAGACAGTGACAAAATTCTGTTAGAAAGCAACATCAAGAATATGAAAAATGCAATCAAGGAAGCCTGTGATACATACAAATTTTGTTTGTCATGGCTTGAAACCACTACAGAAATAGATGAGAAAGTCAAAAGCATGGAGCTTTAACTCACAAATATTTCTAAGACCTTTGATCCAACAGTTGACTGAATCAACAACATAGAAACACAAGTTGAAAATATTCAGAACAACATAAATAATCTGCTCAGCAAACATGAAGAAATTAAAAACAAAATCTGTGTGCTAAGAAGGATATTAAGATTAAAAGTTGAGATCATGACAAATATTACAACAGAAGCACATGTAGCTTCACGAATTGACACACCTTATGATGTGCAAAAGGTAGAAAAGTTAGTCTTTTTGATAAATGGTCACATTCAAATTTTGAAAAGAACTAAGAAATGATGGGATGAAGAGATTACACAATTAAATATTGTGTATAAGGATATTCTTTCACCTACAACTAATTAAGTTAAAGTTTGTATGTGTACATATGCGGCAGAGCATGAAATTTTTTTGTAGTTTTGACACAAGTTTGACTCTTGTACATACACCTTTGCCATTGATGTCAAAGGGGGAGAAGAAGACTAGTGAAATGAAAACATCTAAGGGGGAGAAGAAAAATAGAGTATATTTAGAAAGGGGGAGCATACAAGCATTTTTCACTAAGTGATGCCATCAATGCCAAAGGGGGAGATTGTTGGTAAGAGACACTGCTCTAGTGAAGGATTGCATGTTGTCATTGATGGAAACAAGGCAAAAAGATTCCATTGGCATAACAAAGAGATTTCACTCCAAAAGATAGATTTGGTTTGGCAACAAGGCACAAAAGGATTAAGGTCTGAAAGGCCAAAATGACTAAGTATGAGAAGTACACAGAGTAAGTGACATAGATTGGGTCAGTATGCCTCTGTAGTAGATGATCATTATATGCAGTTTAGATATGTTGTTCATAACTATTTGATGATGATATGTTCCAGTGCTCTCAAGATCTAACCTTCTTCAGAAGTCATACTATGAAATGTCTAAGTCCAGGTGAATATAACTAAGACAGGAACAGTGCACAGTGCTAGAGTAAAAGGGTCCGCATCATTCCATAGTTGCATATTTTGTCTTGTGGATTTGAAGGTATAATAAGAAGTCCAAAATGAATGTTGGTTACAAATCTTTGAGTCTCATATGGTCTGCAGTGAGATTTTTGATGTGATAAATGAATTGGTCAAGCATGTTCTTAAGTGACAAGTCGACAGGCATGTTAGATCTTTATGCGGAGAAGATATATTGTTTAAACTATCAATCTAAGTGGTTGAATGACTGGTGCTGACTTGTATTAAGATTATTAAATGATTGTTTGGGTCTGCATTACTATTTTTACACATGATCAAGTGGACAAGGTAAAATACATTATATACACGCTTCATGTCTGGCTTGCTGACCCGATTATGAGATGAATCTTGTTGTGGATATAAATACTTGATGGATTACGATGTTGAGTGGGATATAGGTGGGATGTGTATGAATTCAAAGTTAAAAGTATTATGAGCAGAGCATAGAGAAGAAAAAGAAAACAAGGGCAGAAGACAAAGTTTATGTAGTAGAGTTGAGAAGCAGGGAAGAATAAATGAAGACCTTTGAATCTGTGTATTGAGCCTTCAATGGAATTGTGATCCAACATATGGTAGATGCATTTACATTGGTTCATTATTGGCAGTGAGCCAATTTTCTTCTATCTTCTAAATTTCTTTCTTAAGTGGATAGTGAGTCCACTTGAACAGTGAGTCCACCTGCAGTGAGCATTTCTTTGGGTAGTGAGCCCCATGGAAGTGAGCCTTATGTAATCTAGTATTGTTATCTTAATATATTGTGAGCTACCACTCATTGTGGTTTTTCCCTTTTTGGGTTTTCTACATAAAAATCTTGGTGTCCATGTGTTATGTATTTATGGTTGCTATTCTTATGCTTATTCTTCTTTCCTCTTATTAATTTTGGAAATTTGATTAATGAACATGTTAAGAAGCAGTTTTGCAGAATACTAATTCACCCCCTCTTAGTATTCCTTATATTCAACAGAATCAACTATGCCAACCAGCTAATTGATGTAGGCAGTGAGCTATCCCACCTATTTATTTAGTTCTTCTTTAGTTACTTCATCTTTCTTCATCCTATCAAGTATGGTAGAAACAACTCCCTGTAGTGCCTACTTCTCTTCTTCCTTGGTTTGATGGCTCAAATGGACTTGTTGTATCTAATTGTCTTCAGGTGCCATTAGAGCTTCTTTGTCCACTATTGGAGTGGCCACTTGAGTTGCCTCACTCCCTGTGCATCAACAATGATGGTGGAGAGTGTTCTTGCCCTTTTTGGCTTCAGTTGGGACTTGAACATCTCCACCACCATTGAGAAGTTATCTTCCTCTTCAATATAAGTCATCTACCTCTTCTCAATGGCACAGTTCAACCATATTAGAAATCATGAGGCTTCAACAACTATCCTTGGAGGAGGAGGAGGTGAGGTCTGAGCCTTCCTAGAAGTGGAGTTAGGTGAAGGATGAGGGGAAGGGGTGAAAACAATAGTTTCAATAGAGTCTTGTGACCCTTCACCCTATTCATTTTGTGGAGAAGTAATGTCTTGAATTAGTTGATCTAGATTTTCAATATTCACTTTAGGGGCAACCAAGTTGTTTTTCTGATTCAATGGCTTGTGAGGATGGTGGTTCTTCTACATGTGGGGGAGAGGGTGGATAAGCTAGAGAGGTCATTGGTGGTTAAGGAGTGGCTGAATGTGGTTTTGAGGTGGTGGAATTGGAACTTGAGGAGAAGGTTGTGGAGCTTGTGATTGTGGGACTTATGGTGGTGGCTGATGGGTTTATGGAGGTGGTTGACTGGTTTGATGAATGGTTTGAGGGGGAGTTGAGGAGGATGGTGTGGGTGTGAGGGAAGATCTAGGAGTAGCCTCCCCAGAGGTAGGTTGTAAAGGGGCTTGAGTAGCAGGAGGAGCTTGGACAATCACTTTCTTCCTCTTGATCAAAGGCACATTGTCCTTCTCCCTTCACTAGAGCTGATCTCCATGACCTTCTTCTTCTCCTTCCTCTTTGTAGTGGCTCTAGTCTTTCTTGGCTCTTCTTCTTCAACCTTTTCAAACATAGACTTTGCCTTAAGAAGAGCAAATGACTTACCCTACTCTACCTTCTTCTTCTTCTGATCCTTAGGTACAAAATTTGGATGTGGATCCAACATAGGATATGGCTTTTTCATCCATCTCAAGGATCTATCCACCACAACCAGAGCCTATATCTTCATTTAAGAATCTTCCACTTCATCCCAATTGATGTCACCAATAGGTTCCTTGAATACCTTGTATGTGTTTAGGGTGTAAAACCCTACCAATTTCCTTCATTACGTTTGAGACCTTGGCCACATGGCATGGCTTGATCATGTCTAGGGAGAGCCTACATTAATCCCTAATTCTAACTTCATGCTCATCAAGGTAATTGAACCAATGATCCTCAATTTTTTTATCATGCTTGTAGTAAGGCCCAATTAGTGGGCTAATCTTTTTGATTGGATCATATTAGTTCTTGATGTTATCATACAAATCTATGGATAGAGGGGCCATCTCTAATTCTGTAGTTTTAGCATTTTTCATATTAAGGAAGGATTATACTCCAACCTTAATTGGGAAGGGGAAACTAACCTTGTGTTTTTCTCCCATCAACTTCTGAATCTCAGCTACCTATTTGCATAATTCTTACAAGATGATCCTATCACTAGGATACCTTGGTAGTTTGTATGGTGCCTTATGGAAGCCAACCACTATGATATACGTAAATGTCTTAAACTAGATGAACCAATTACCCCAGCTGGTCAACTCTCTATGTGCTTTTATAGACAACCTTTTAGCATAATCATTCTCATTGCCTCTAATGAATGCATAGACAAAAGCATCATTGACTATGTAGTAATTCTTTTGGCTCTCCTTGAGTTCCAATTGAGGGAAACAATCATAAACTTTGGTCTCTCCTAACTGGAGAGAGCCAACCTACTGCAATCCTCAAAATATAGCCTAATAGGCTAAGAGGTACACTAAATAAGAAGCCATATAGAATTCATGTACTCTAATACATCCACCAGCTGCTCATGAAGGTTGTTGTTGATAATAGTACCCCAATTAATTTTCTTCCCATCAATTATTTTCATGTAAAAAGAGCACATCCAAGGGTGCAATTCCTTGGCAGTGGGGTACCCATACACCCTACTAAGGAGTGTGATAACATCATTATCATCTTATCTAAATTTACTTCTATGCTAAATTTTGCCCATCTATTGTGGCTGCTTCCTTGATGTTATAAGAAGGCGTTGGTTTATGAAGTCTATTGCTGTCTTAGTTTTGACCTCATAGAAGTCAAGAGTTGTCTTCATGTTAATTTTGTTATATTTAGAATAGGTGGGGAGTCCACAGGCTTTCTATCATATCTACATTGATGTCCAATACCAACTAATCAGAGGGGCCAAATACCTTCTATTCCTTCTGATCATATCTTTGTGCACATGCCAAAACTAGCTCTGGAGATTGGAGAGACATAGGGAAATCAATAGCTAGAGTAAGACCTTAGTTACCCATACACTGAGCTTGGAAGGTCCTATCTCCTTCCTTGTTTACCCTTTGCAAGAACTCTTGGATATTCACATGCCCCAAATCAATATCTTAGATGTTATTGTATGGGGAGAACATCTTAGATGGTGGGTGATACCCTTTGAATTTATACTTCATCTCTCTTTGTGGGGAGTCACCCTGTATTTCATTGTAGTAGTACATACAAGCCAATCATTAGGAAGTATTAAAATAATCAAACCTAGTAAATTCTCTCATTAGGTTCATTAAGATTAGCACATAATTTAGCTTAGAACCTATTCTTGGAGAGAGTTTAATTTAAAGCACACATAAGAGAAAATAAACAGAACTTGGGGACCAATCATAATTCACCTCTGGGCATCAGAGACCTAAGAAGTTTGATACACACCCAAATGATAACACTTATTGTGGAAATATCAGATATTGGGAGTCAGGAGAAATTTATAACTTATGCCCAAAAGTCATAATAAACCAAGATACTTTGGCATGCCGAACCTGCTAAAGGTATAAAGTGAAGTTTGTCAAAGGTCGGGGGTTAGACATATCCCCAAACTTATTCCTAAATGGTAAACAAACACTAAACACTCTAACACCACAAAGTTGTAAAGGATATGAAGTAAATTCTATCAGGAGTTAGGGATAGGAAGTATCACCTAACCTCTACAAAAATGACAAACAACTGAGAAAGTTTGATCCAATGATTAGAAAGACATAAAGAGTACAAAATGTTACAGATCATGGATTAGTGATGATACGTAACCTATACCCAAAGGGTAGTCAAAACAAGGGAGGTCTGATCTAGCAATCTTGAAAGACTTAATCAATGTAAAATATTAAGGATCAGGTATTGCAGCTACCTCCGGCCTCATGCCAAAATGACATAAAAATAAAAAAAATGACAACCTGATAAGGAAATGATGAGAATATAACATCATTCTAAAATAACATTGAAAGGCATACCATGAATATGTTGCAAGTATGGGCCTAATCGGTGTTGTCCTTGATGTCAACATAGTCATGTTGCATTGATGAGAAGGATTGGATGAGGAGAGAGGAGCAATGGAGACAATGAAGTGGAGATCCCAGCTAAGATGCAGATCATAGCTTACGGTTCAAAGGGTTTGTAGATATGAGTCTTGAGATGATCCAGTCATGTTTTTAGAGGTCCGCATGAAGATCTGAAGAAGTTATGGCTGCTCAAGTAGAACCAGCTCCGGTAGGTGTTTAGAGGTGACAGAGTGACACAGATAGGTCCGATGAGATCTGGAAATGCATTATCCTATTTTGTAGATTTGAGGAAGTGTTGAGAATGTCCTTGTGAAGTGTCATGTTGATTGGTTTGTGGTTTGAAGGTCTGGAAGAACCTATTCCTTTGTGACAGTGATGACATACTGTGTTCTTGAGGTTTCAGATGAAGGAGAGAAGGATTCCAGTAAGCAGATGAAGTGCAGATGTTCTTGGTGATTTAGAGAAGCTTGTGGTGATCTATGGATCGTGTCCAGTTCATATTGATGGTCCGCATTGAAGTTAAAGCTCGCATTTGAAGACTAACCACCGGATGTTGGTGTTCTTCCTGAGACTAGCCGACCAGATGTATTACACATCTTGTGGATGTTCTTGTAGGTGTTTGCCGACTTAGATGATTGTTCCTAAGTCGATGCCTTATATAAGTAAGGGATTGTGAAGTCATTTCAAAGGGTGTCTTGTGGAGATGAGAGTGTGGTAGAAAGAGGAGAGCGAAAGGTAGAGTAGAAGTATTTAGCTTAATGGAACTGATTCAAGCATGGTGAAGATGCTATTCTCCAGTTCATGTATGTGATACTTATTTCTTTGTAGATAGTGTGTCTCTTATAGGTAGTGAGCCTCTTGTGAGCAGTGTGCTCGAGCAGTGAGCCCTAATTGGCATGTGCCATTTTGTTCTTTCTATTCTTCTAACAGAGAATACAATCTTGGATTAATCACCCCATGGTTTTTCCCTTAACCGGGTTTTGCACATCAAAATCTTGGTGTCTTATGTGTTGATATGTTTCTGCTCTTGATTTGAATGCATTATGGTTTATGATTAATATACAGCTAATCACCAAAAAGACTTAAGTGTTTAAATTGAAGAAAGTTTTGAACAATTGATTCACCCCCCCTCTCAGTTGTGTGCCCTAAGTCTAACAATTGGTATCAGAGCTAAGTTCCTCTAAAAGGAGCTTAACCACTTGAGGAGATCCAGGATGTCGTCTTACAAGGATAGTCCGAAGTTTGATGTAACCAACTTTGCTCTTTGGAAAGGTCGCATGAAATGTCACTTGCAGTGTATGGGAATGGCATACTGGTCCATGGTTACAAAATAATATGTACCTCCACAGGGTGGTCTGACAACCCTAAATGAAATCACATATGCTGAAAACAATCTGCGAACCAAAGAGGCTCTTCTAAGTGCATTATCTGACTCAGAGCTCTCAAATTTTATTGACCTACCAACTGCCTTTGAGATTTGGAATAAACTAGAACTTCTGCATGAAGGAGACCAGTATGTTAAATGTGGAAGGTTACAGAGTCTAAAAGGGAAATTTGAAAAACTGAAGATGAGAGATGATGAAAATATTGCTACTTTTATGCCAAGAGTAAATGAGCTGGTTTGTGGAATTAGAAATGCTGGTGGAGTCTTGGATGAAAATGAGATTGTTGGCAAAATTCTCAGATCCCTTTCTGCCTCTTACAAAATCAAGGTTGCTGCCATTGATGAATTCAGAGCCCATACAACTGTCACAAGAGACCAATTGGCTGGCAAATTGGCTGCATTTGAAATGACGGAGTTTGGAAATGATACCCCCAAGACTAAATCTGCATTCAAAGCCAGTGCCTTTGTGAAAGGTAAACAAAGATTTGATCTGGGAGAGAACTCGTCAAGGAAACTGTCATGGTATGAAAAAGCAAGAAAAGACCTGGAAGAAGAAGAAGTAGAAACTGCTCAACTTAAAGCCCTCATTGCAAAGAGACTGCCAAGAGGATCCGGTAAGTATGAAGGAAAATTGCCTTTTAAGTGTTTTAAATACAATAAGATTGGTCATTTTGCCTCAAGATGTCCAGAAAGATTTTCAAAGCCAAATCCTAACAAATCAAGGTTCCAAAAGAATTGTTACTATGTTCATGAAGAAGATGATAATGAAGGAGTAACAGATGATGAATCAAAGACTGGAAACAAATCAGGAAATGAATGGGTGTTTATTGCCATCAAGGAAGAAGAACCAATATCCTTTGTATCTGTCAATCATAAAGTTGTAGAAAGAGCCCTGGTTGCCCAAGTTGAAGAAAAGGATGTTTGGGTCATTGACAGTGGTTGCTCTCACCATATGACAGGTGACAAAAATAAGTTCATAGATTTGGAAAGGTATGAAGGAGTGGTGAAGTTTGGTGATAATTCTATTGGTAGAATCAGAGGAAGAGGTACTATTTCTTTTAATGGAAGAAACAAAACTGGTAATGTACTATATGTTGAAGGTTTGAAGCACAATCTTCTCAGTGTTGGACAGTTGGTGGACAAAGGCTATGATCTCCAATTCAAGGATGGAAAATGTAAAATCTTTGAAAGTTCTGAAACAGAGATTGCATCCGGTGCTCAAACTAAAGGTAATATCTTCCACTTGGTTGGTACTGGTAAAAGCTGCTTATTTGTTCAAGTTGATCAGAGTTGGTTATGGCATAGAAGGATGTGTCATGTGAATTTTGATAATATCATCAATATAAGCAATACTCAGGCTATAAGAGATCTTCCAAAATTGGTGAAACCTACTAACAACTTGTGCAAGGAATGTCAGTTGGGTAAGCTGAGTAGAGTCACATTCAAAAGCAAGGAATTGTCTTCTACTGGATTATTGGACTTAGTTCACACTGATCTTTGTGGTCTGGCAAGAACCAGGAGTATTCAAGGTGATAGACACTTCATGCTACTAATTGATGACTATTCCCGGATGATGTGGGTAACTTTTTTGAAAGAGAAATCAGAAGCTTTTGAGAATTTCAAAATGTTCAAGGCTATGGTAGAGAATGAAACTGGATTGAAGTTGAAATCTCTGAGGTCTAATAGAGGTGGAGAATTCACATCTGGTGAGTTCATAGAGTTCTGTGAGAAATATGGAATAAAGAGACAGTTGTCTGCTCCTAGGACTCGACAGCAGAATGGAGTAGTGGAAAGAAAGAACCAGACCATACAAGAAGCTTCTAGGACCATGTTGACGGAAGCTAATGTTCCTCATATCTATTGGAGAGAAGCTGTCAGCACTGTAGTCTATACTCTTAATCGAGTTCAAATCAAAAGCAATATTGGTAAGACTCCTTATGAACTTTGGTTGGCATCACTCCTACTGTAAGGTATTTCAGAGTTTTTGGTAGAAAATGTTACATTAAAAGAGATGAAGATCTAGGAAAGTTTGATGCTAGAAGTGATGAAGGAATATTCTTGGGTTACTTTACTCAAAGCAAAACATACCGGTGTTATAATAAAAGACTGAGAAAGATGATAGAAAGTACAAATGTGAAGGTTGATGAGGGAATTGAGATACCCTCAAGGCTTTATGAATATGATGAAGATGATCAGAATGGTGTTCTGACTCAAGGAGCCCAATCCTCATCTGTCAGTCAGATTCAAGCTTATCCGGTAAACCAGGAAGAAGAAATGAGTCTCAATGAGCCTGATCAAGAATCAGAAGTGCAAGAAATTCCTAAAGTTCCCAGGTATGTAAGAATGAACCCCTCTGAAGATCAGATCATAGGTGATAAAAGCAAAGGAGTACTAACAAGAAGGAGAATTGCTCAAGATTCAGAAGAGTATTGTTTGATTTCAAAGATTGAACCTAAGATAGTAAATGAAGCTTGCAATGATGAAAACTAGACTAAAGCAATGGAGGAAGAGTTGGTGCAAATAGAGAAAAATCACACTTGGGATCTTGTTCCTAGACCCAGAAACAAGAATGTGATTGGAACCAAATGGGTTTTCTAGAAAAAACTAAATGAAGTTGGTGAAATAATTAGAAATAAAGCTAGATTGGTCTGCAAGGGCTACTCTGAAATAGAAGGAATTGATTTTGAAGAAACTTTTGCTCCGGTGGCAAGAATTGAAGCAGTCAAATTATTTCTTGCCTTTGCTTCCTTCAAGGATTTTAAAGTATATCAGATGGATGTCAAGTCTGCCTTTCTAAATGGTGACTTGGAAGAAGAAGTGTATATAGAGCAACCAGATGGATTTCAGTTGTCTGATCATGGTGATATGGTCTGCAAATTGAAGAAGGCACTTTATGGACTAAAGCAGGCCCCAAGAGCCTGGTATGAAAGATTGGATAAGCATCTTTTGAAGATTGGTTTCAACAAAGGTACTGCTAACAGTAACTTATATTTCAAAATTGATCATGAAAACATCTTGATTGTTGAAGTATTTGTTGATGATATCATCTTTGGAGGAAGAGATAGTATGTGTAAAACTTTTGCAAATCAATTAAAAAGTGAGTTTGAGATGTCTATGCTTGGTGAAATAAATTTTTTCTTGGGTCTACAAATTACTCAAACAAAGAAAGGAATATTCATTTCTCAGACCAAATATGTGAAAGAATTGTTGAAGAAATTTGGGATGGAAGATCCAAAGCCAATGAATACTCCCATGGCAACTGGATGTAAGTTGAGCAAAGATGATGACTCTCCTAAGGTAGACTAGACAAAGTACAGATCAATGATTGGAGGATTGTTGTATCTTAGTCAAACTAGAGCAGATATTATGCAAACTGTTGGTCTCATTGCTAGATTCTAGGCTGATCCTAGAGAATCCCATGTCATGGCATTCAAGAGGATTTTTAGATAGCTAAAAGGGACGGTTGAGTATTGTCTGTGGTATCCTAGAGATCATGATTTCTCTCTTCATGCATATACAGATGCTGATTGGGCAGGAGATGTGGATGACCGGAAGAGTACCAGTGGTGGAGCATTCTTTTTGGGGAAGAGATTGGTTTCTTGGCTAAGCAAGAAACAAGAGGCAATATCTCTATCTACAACTGAAGTAGAATATATTGCAGCAGTAGGTAGTTGTACTCAAGTTTTGTGGATGAAGCAGATGCTAAGAGATATCAAAGTGGAGTATGAGGAACCTATCACAATCTTCTGTGATAATTCAAGTGCTATAAGTATATCTAAGAATCCGGTGTTGTATTCAAAGACTAAACACATATCCATCAAGTTTCACTTTTTGAGAGAGCAATTGAACAAGAATGAAGTCAGATTGGAGTTTGTGCCCTCTAAGGATCAGATTGCAGATATCTTTACTAAATCTCTACCTAAGGACTCTTTTGAGTATCTCAGGGAGAAGTTAGGGGTTATTGCCCCTTTGGTGATGAACTAAGGTGCACTGAGGTGCATCAGTCCGGTGGATATCATAGTCATATCTTGTGATTCAGATTGATGGGAGCTGCTACTCAAGGGGAGCAACATGTATGATTCTGTAGTATTGGAGCTGCAAGTATAAGCCCTTTTCCATTGATGTCAAAGGGGGAGAAAAGACATGTGAAAAACAAGTGGTTGATGATCAAAGGGGGAGTAGTAAAGGAAGAGAAGACATGTGAATGGTTGTTACTGATAGGGGGAGTTGTAACAATTAAGAGAAGTTCTTGTCTTGATGGTTTTTCACATCATATGTTGCAATCAATCACAAAAGGGGAGATTGTTGCAAGTGTGGGACTAACCGGTGTTGTTATTGATGTCAACATACTCATGTTGCATTGATGAGAAGGATTGGATGAGCAGAGAGGAGCAATGGAGACAGTGAAGTGGAGATCCCAGCTAAGATGTAGATCATAGGTTGCGGTTCAAAGGGTTTGTAGATATGAGTCTTGAGATGATCCAGTCAAGTTTTTAGAGGTCTGCATGAAGATCTAAAGAAGTTATGGCCGCTCAAGCAGAATCGGCTCTAGCAGGTGTTCAGAGGTGACAGAGTGACACAGATAGGTCCGGTGAGATCCAGAAATGCATTATCCCATTTTACAGATTTGAGGAAGTGTTGAGAATGTCCTTGTGAAGTGTCAAGTCGATTGGTTCATGGTTTGAAGGTCCGGAAGAACCTATTCCTTTGTGACAGTGATGACAAACTGTGTTCTTGAGGTTCCAGATGAAGGAGAGAAGGATTCCAGTAAGCAGATGAAGTGCGGATGTTCTTGGTGATTTAGAGAAGCTTGTGGTGATCTATGGATCGTGTCCAGTTCATATTGATGGTCCACATTAAAGTTAAATCTCGCATTTGAAGAATAACCACCGGATGTTAGTGTTCTTCCTGAGACTGGCCGACCAGATGTATTACACATCTTGTGGATGTTCTTGTAAGTGTTTGCTGACTTAGATGATTGTTCCTAAGTCGATGCCTTATATAAGTAAGGGACTGTGAAGTCATTTCAAAGGGTGACTTGTGGAGATGAGAGTGTGGTAGCGAAGAGGAGAGTGAAAGGAAGAGCAGGAGTATTGAGCTTAATGGAACTGATTCAAGCATGGTGAAGATGCTATTCTCCAGTTCATGTATGTGATTCTTATTTCTTTGTAGATAGTGTGTCTCTTGTAGGTAGTGAGCCTCTTGTGAGCAGTGTGCTCGGGCAGTGAGCCCTAATTGGCATGTGCCATTTTGTTCTTTCTATTCTTCTAACATAGAATACAATCTTGGGTTAATCACCCCATAGTTTTTCCCTTAACCAAGTTTTCCACGTCAAAATCTTGGTGTCTTATGTGTTGATATGTTTCTGCTCTTGATTTGAATGCATTATGGTTTATGATTAATATACAGCTAATCACCAAGACTTAAGTGTTTAAATTGAAGAAAGTTTTGAACAACTGATTCACCCCCCCTCTTAGTTGTGTGCCCTAAGTCTAACAAAATAAAAATGGATTCAACCACTCAAAACGAATGAAAATAAAAGGGGAAAATGTAAGAAAACAAATGAGAGAAAATGGTTGAAAATCATAATGAAAATAAACACAAAAAGAAAATCAAGCAAAACAAATGCAAATGAGACAAAAGTAAGCATACACATTCACAAAAAATGCCATTAAAGTATAGTAGAGGCTCATGAAATGCCTACCTGGTAAAACATGCAAAAGGAAGACCAAATGAACACATAGAAACAACACACTTGTGCCCACATAGATTGCCTAGCTCTGGACACACCAACAACTTCAATCTCACAATAAGGGTTTGTAGCAAGACCAAATCACCAGAATACCAAGAAATGAGATCACAAAAGCAAAAGTAAAAAGAAAATGGGGAAAATGGAAATAAAACCAACCTTGTACGCATGCGGAAAAAATGTAATAAATGCAAAGTTGAGGGTAGGTTAGGTCTAGGTCATATCCCTTGTTGGGCATTGAGATATTATAGATTCATTTATAGTCATGCCAAGATGACCAACTCTGAAAGTTTAAAAAAGGTGACACACAAGCCAACCACTAACCTGTGGACATCAGGATGTTAGGGATTTGTTTACAGTTATTCCAGGATGACTAAATTTGACAAACTGACAAGCACCTAGGCAAGCAAACAAAAGTGCTAAGGGACTATGCTAGAGTTTTGGGGATGCTTCTATTGTCATGCCAAAATGATAAACCCTTATATTATGACAAAGCAATAAAACCATGGATAAAATAGGAAATACAAAGATTCAAGTCAAATCCACATCAAGCAAACGCAAGAGAAAATGAAGGGGGTCCTCATTTTGCCAAGTCGAAATGGGCCATGTCTGTGAGGCACATCAAGTGGTGACCCAACCTGAGAAATGCTCTTCCAAGCATTTCAAGAAAGGGAAAAATTACTTAACCTACCAAGAACCCTCAAAGCTAGGTGATCCCACAATAATGTGTTCCACTTTTTGGCCAAAGTAGGACATTGAAATCAACATTTTAAACCAAATTTTCACTTTCTGACGCCTATAGCAACTAAAATCTTAAGAATTTCAAGATGATATGAACTAGTGATTTTTGAGATTTTTTGTGTAGATTCTAAATTTATTTTTAAAAAAATTTAAGAAATAATTTGTGAATTTTTTTACGTAACTTTTAATTTAACTTATTTTTTATAGTTAACAATATTTTTAAAAAGTGACGTTTATACCATACATCATAACTTTTTTATATGAAGGATCAAATTATAAAATTTTAAACATTGATTTGTAAGATCGATATCTAGTATGCAAATATTTTTTCATAATTTTTTGTTGCATATATTTTTTATTAATTTTTGAAGTGAGATTCATTATAATTTAGACATAGGTTTATACCATACAACATAGCGTTTTTTGTATGCATCCAAATTAAATTATTTTCTTTGTTGAAACAAGGACATCAATACCTAGTGTGCAGACATTTTTCAGAATTTTTTTTCTCTATTTTTTAATTTTTCCGCGTGTGTGGAATAGAGACCTTGATGTTCGGTGAAAAACCTATGTTTGCTAGAAAATAGAAAATAAATATAATAATCAAATAAATATATTCAAACTCATACTTTTTGGAAATATTATACTAAGGGCTACATGCTTACAAAATACAATTTCTAAATGACTTCATTTGATACCCAAAAGGTGAAGCAAAATTAGTTTTTTGTCAGCATTTTGATAAGCGTGGAGGAGACTCCATCGACGTTTTGATTTAAGACTACGAGGGTTATTTCCAAGGGGGTTTGATCTAAGTGATTTTTATTTAACTGATGTAGAGGAGGGGTATGTATTAAGTAGACACAACCAGTCAATCATTTACCAAAACCCTAGATCACTATCCATAGGGCATTCCTTCACAACTAACCCCTTTCCCTTGTAGCCTTTTAAAAAGGCATTTTTGGACATAACTCTTGTTGTAGACTTGACATTCAAAAAGTGTGAACTATTTAGGATACCCTTTTAGGCCTTACAACACATACCAAGAAATGGGGTGGGGTTGTTTTGTACGTTCTATCCCAAAATTTGACTATCCCCTATGCAATTAGACCTAATTAGGCCTCCTAGGCTTGATCCACTCTTGTTCACTATGACACCAAGACAAAATGGAGGCAATGATCTTCAAAAAAAAGTTAAAGACATTAATGACCCTCCATCAAATACAATTTGAAGGATTTTTTTGTACTTGTTCAAGTTAGGAGACTTTAACTTGGACTATACACAGTCTTGTCTAACATTGTCCAACTTTGCCAAGATAGGATAGTCTGCAAAATGGACACAAACCTTTAACAATTGATCAAACTCTGACTTGGTATACTATTTTAGGACTTTTGACACCTTTCCCAAGCACTTCTAACCATGAAGGGGTCTGAATCCAACATCAAAATACTCAAATCCCTCTCTTTGTTCACTCTGTCAGCCTGATACATGAAAATATCAGGGCTTCATGACTCCATAGCACGTGCCAAATTGCATCTCTGGTCCTGCAAGTCTGAAGAATCAAAATTTATGCTATCACAAGCCATTCCATAAGGTTTCAGCATTATCTACCTGTGGAAGGCCCTGTTATGCATTTTATTTGTTCACTGTTTACCCTATCTAGGGTTTGGAGCAGTTTAAACAAAACTTAACACAACTCCCTCAAAACGAAGTGAAATCTGATGCAACAAAAAGGAAAAGAAAGTAGATTCAATACACTTTCATGCCCAGTCAGTTTCAGATCACAAAATTCCTGTACAAGTCTGTACTGAGCATCAAACAACAGAAAAATTTAGAAAGTGTAGAAAACAGAGATATTTTATTGTTTCAACTTCCAAACTCCTTCAACCAACCTTGTGCTCATACAATGGAGGCCTATTTATGCCTATACAATCAGTTGGGACCATTCAACTAACACCAACTATCCATTTTTTAACAATTTTGTGTTTAAAAGTTGACAACAATCATGACAACATTGGACAACTTTTGGTAAAACTAACCAAGTGACCCCAAACTTACACAATTGGGTCCAAATGGACAACAATGGCCCAAAATGGCCTTATTAACATGAAATAACACAAAACAAAACAAAACTTTATCCTTGAACAAGTTTGACCAAGGTGTGTTCTAGCTTTAAGGGTGCTCCTACACCATTAACCCCCTTCAATTAAACCCATTTAGATGGAACCCTCAAGGATTAAACCATTAATTTTTCCAAAAAAATGTGATTTTAGACAAAAATCAGGATGCGCCAATTTCGGGACTCAGTATGGTTGGATCACCTAGATTACATGAATGTGACCTAAGGTAGCATGATACTTATTGAGTAAGATTAGGATAGAACATAGCCTCCACTATTGAAGAATCCAAGTGTGTGCTAGTGTATTCATTTCCCTTCTTAAATCAAGCTAAGAGAATCATTGCAAACCAAACATTGAGCTACATAATTTGACTGCATCCAAAATAAATGATCAGAAGCCATGTTTTGATATAAGATATGCACATGGACTTTGATCATTGACCACCTAAACATTTCTCTACTGCCAATCAGACATCCATAGCCTTGCTAGGTTTGTCCCTATGATTCCACTCAGAGCACAACTCTACTACTAGCTAGGCATCTATAGCCCTGATAAAGGTTACCTAAGTCATCTAGACAACTAAGGTCTTTTGATATATCATTCTCATTTTTTTTTTGCATTTTGATCTTTCTTTTTATTCCTTCTTTTCTTTTGATTTTCTTTTGTCTCTTGATTTTATTTTTCTCTTTTCACTTTTCTTTTGATATTTCAATTTTAGCTTATCCTTTCTGGAAGCTATCTCAACTTGCAAGCAATGAATCTTGCTACTAGGTTGAGAATCATAGTGGGGCTTAGGATCCAAACCTTTAGATTTTTCACTCAATCCCTAAATGCAACCGTGAGTCTCAACTTCCCTCATAAAAATTATAGTGTAAAAGGTATAAGATCTCCAAATAGGCTCAGCCACGTCACTGGTTATCTAGACCCATGCAACAAACATATACTGGCAAGAACACAACCCATGCAACCTTAATAAATTCCCAAACAATTGACTAATAGTAAGTCTACACCACCATAGTTGGTGTTGTCTCCCAAAACCGCAAGTCCAAAATACTAGAGCATATCTGCACCTTCCAGGCTAGGGGTGTGTATAGGAATAAAATCGAGATCGAATGATAATCAAAATAATGAAATAATCACAACTCAATCCTAAAACATCAAGATAACAATATAAGAAAATAACCAAATAATTAATGAATAATACTAAAAACAATGGAATCTTTCAACTAGATTGTATTGTTATGTTGGTCGAATGTGGATTACTTCATAAATTGTGAAACCATGTTTGCAACAAGCGGATGTAGATTGTGTTTGTGCTCAAAATTCTCAAGGTGCTCAACGATGCGATGAATGCTCAATGCGCTATAGGGAGGCAAAAGCTTAAATGATCAAAGAGGATTGGTTATGGAGATGAGGGGGGTTTATATAGGTTTCAATAAAGATCGATCAATGGTCCAGATAATTCAATAGATTCAATGGATGAGATAAATCTAGAATTCATGATGAATGTGCACCTTACACGTGTCACACAAAAAGCTATTTTTGTTTGAGTTAATTGCTTGATTTAGCTAAAAGACATGGAACAGACATGATAAAGATAGATTTCATAAAAATAGAAATGCTTTTTTCTAATTTATGAGTTGGTGATAAAAACAATAATGATTAAGTCAATTAACTCAACTTATGATTTGCTTTTGGCATGATTTGAATAAAATTAAATAATAAATTATTTAATTTTGTGTGCATGATGAACAAGATTTATTTTTAGAAGATTTGGAATATATTTGAAGCAAATTAAATAAATAAATTTATTTAACTATTTGTGCAAGATAGAAGACATAGAATAGATTTGAAGATTTAAATAAATTAAACAAATAAATTGATTTAATTTATTTTGCATGATGAAGGATAAATAAAATCTTTGATTATATTTTATTTTTAGAGATTGAGATTCAATTTAAATAAATTTGAATGATTTATTTAAATTTGAAATAATAATTGATTTAATTAAATAATTTAGAATTATTTAATTATAGTAAGAGAATTTAAATGATAAATTAATTAAATATTTAATTTATTCAATTGGTGTGGATTTGAAAATTGGAAGACGATAATGATTTAATTAAAAACATTATTTAATTTTGGAACAATATAGAGAAATTTTATTGAAATTAATTAAATAAATAGAATTTATTCAATTAATATTGATTTAGGAGATTTGGAAGAATTTTGATGAATTTGATGAAATTAATTAAATAATTTGATTATTTAATTAACGTTGAATGTAGGTGATTTGATGAAATGCAAGTGATTCAAAGACATGGTCATTTTAGGGTGTCTACATTTTGCCCTTCTTTGATGCAATGCAGTTTATAGTGTTGCTTCAAAGAAACAATTGTTGAAGACACGATACAATTTTGATGCCCCAGTGTAGCTAGCTGCCCCTATGTAGTTGGCGTAGGATGCTCCCTTGAGAGGAAAGAAAGGGAAGCGACAAAAAAACTGGGTTGACGCTTGACTAGAAGATTGTGTTGGAGATAGATGGGGTTGGATAGATGAAGGCTGCCACGATGAAGAAGATAGCAGACATACGGATAAGATGGATTATGGGTGGGAAGAACTAGGGTGATAGATAGAAGAAGGTGGAGATAGAATAGAACGTGATAGAAAGATTATTGACCGATCTTTGCTTGAAAGACTATATGATGATTTGGATAAATGGATGGGTAAATGGATAAGCTTATTGCAATGGTTACACAAATGTTTATAAAAAGCAATCCTTATTTTTGATATAGCACATGGATAGTTTGCCACCAAGGTATAAAAGACCAAGGAGCTATGATATCCTAGTGCGAGGATGTTGACTCTGCAAGCAAGTGGTTTGAACTTAGATCCCTTAGACATAATATAATCTTATTGGATATGTTAATGAGCCATAGTCTTGAACATAAAATAAACTTCAATACATAAATGCAAGAAGAATATTAATATGTAAGATACTAGGTTGTAACACACACATGTGAATGGTCTTGAACATATAATAAACTTTAATACATAAATGCAAAACATGTATTAATATGTAAAATGCTAGGTTGTAACACACACACAAGATAGATATGATGCTAAGTAAGATAAAAGATCATTCCTCAAACACGACACACAAAAGCAATGACTATGCCCCCAATCCATACTGCATCACAACATACAAAGATATAGATAAATCAAGGTAGTCTTGAATAGGTAATGGGAAAGTAACAAAAAAATAAACCAAAAAGCAATTTAACTAACTTACAAAGTAAACATACAACCAACATATTCTCTTGCCAAAGAGCTTGCTTAGGATAGACTGGATAGATAGAATAGATAACAACCTTATTGTAGGAACGGTATATCTGTTAAAGGGTGTTGATCTGTTGATACGACACTGTCTGGTTTTAGGAAATGAAACATATTGTATATGATGCTTGGTTTGGTTTCAACAATGGAACATCCTGTATAAGACAATTGTTTGATGTAGCAGATGTTGCGAATCGATATGTAGGACAACATATGGCTCTGCAAGTAGGTTTCTTTGCTTTAGGTTGGTTAAGGACGTTTGCTTTGAAAGGGTGCGTAGTTTTTTTTGTTTTGCTGCTTGAGTTAGTCAAGTCAAGGTGGATGGAGTTTGATAAATGGAAGATAAGAAAGATGGAATGTCAATGGATTGAGATGGGTGAAGAATTATGAATTGTATGTGCCTGAGGACTAAATACGTCCTTCGTATTCCAGACTGCCTACATACCTTGTATCCACGAGATCAAGGCACATTACAATGAAAGATGAAAATGATAATATGTAGTTCATGAGTGGGTTCAGGTGCTTGAGCTTGGGAAGGTGAAATGATGATATCTTATGTACCTGAGTACTGGAAACGTCCTTCATATTCTAGACTGCCTACATACCCATATCCATTGGATCAAGGTACCTTGAGTTTGAGATGAGATAATATGTAGTTATGGGAGTTTGATGATGTAGGATAGGATGACAAAGCCCATGAATCCCCATTGATGTGTTTTTGTTTTTGTTTTTGTTTTGAAGTGTCATTGTTTTTTTGTTTGTGTTTTTCTTGAAGGATGAAGTGTTTTTTTTTTGTTTGAGATGGTTGATGTGTTTCACAAACAAGGATCCATTCCTATACCTAGGTTAAGGAAAGGGTTGCCCCCATTTTGGTAGAGGTGGACATAGATAATTGACATATGATAGATGGTGATTTGACATGGATAATTTGGTATAGGATAACGATAAGACATGGATAACTTGACATAGGATAAGTTGACAAGACATGGGTAACTTGACATAGGATAACTTGACATAGGATGACTTGACATAGGATAGTTGATGATTGACATGGGATAAGTGACATTGACAAATTTCCAAGCTATGCTAGATAGGGAAATGTAAAGGCACAAAGGTCAATGGTTTTATTATGGAATGAAGATTATTATGAAAATGGACATGGAATGAAGGTTTTTAAGAAATGGACATGAAATTGACAAAACTCGATAGATGATGGATGCTGACTCTACACAGCGCTTGTTTTCTAGGTTTTCACTATGGTACTTATCCAATGCTCCTGTTTACCAGGTTTTCACCAGAGGATGGATTATATTTTTTGGTTTTTGTTTTTTGCTACTTTTTTTTTACATGGATACTTTGAGGATCAAGCAAAGAATTTCTTGAGATGAACACTGTTGAGTGGTTCATCTAGAGGAATGCCTTCAGGTGTTGCTAATGTATAAGATCCTGATCAATATGTTACTATGATAACAAAGGGTCCTAACCAATTAGGCTCAAACTTTCCCTTCTCTTCTTGATCTACTTGATTTATCTGATTTCCTTGAAGATAAGATCACCAACTAAAATCATCTTTCTTTGATCTTCTTGTTATAGTTGCACTAGAGGTGGTCTTGATAGACATGGAGATGATTAAGTGCTACAATGCACCTCTCATCTAGTAGTTCTAGCTCAGCTAGTCTGGAAGTGCGATACTCCTCTCCATCAATCAGGTGCTGTATGGATACTCTGAGGGATGGGATCTTGACCTCTATAGGTAGAATGGCTTCAAAGCCATAGACCAAGACATAGGGTGTTGCACCAGTTGGTGTTCTAATACTAGTAGGATAGACCCATAGGGCGGGATTGAGTTGTAGGTGCCAATCACAACTAGCTTCATTGACCATTTTCTTAAAGCTTTTGAGAATGGTTTTGTTGCATGCCTCAGCTTGGCCATTACTCTGCGGATGGTAAGGAGTGGAAAAGCAATGTTTGATGTATTGGGTGCATAAGGCACAAACATCTTGATTCTTGAATGGTCTCCCATTATCAGTGACAATGACTTGGGGATACCATAATGAAAAATGAGGTAGTTAAGGATAAACTTGGCTATTTGTTTGCTAGTGATATAGTGTTGCAAGTATGGGCCTAACCGGTGTTGTCATTGATGTCAACATACTCATTTTGCATTGATGAGAAGGATTGGATGAGCAGAGAGGAGCAATGGAGATCCCAGCTAAGATGCAGATCATAGGTTGTGGTTCAAAGGGTTTGTAGATATGAGTCTTGAGATGATCCGGTCAAGTTTTTAGAGGTCCGCATGAAGATCTGAAGAAGTTATGGCTGCTCAAGTAGAACTGGCTCCAGTAGGTGTTCAGAGGTGACAGAGTGACACAAATAGGTCCAGTGAGATCCGAAAATGCATTATCCCATTCTACGGATTTGAAGAAGTGTTGAGGACATCTTTGTGAAGTGTCAAGTCGATTGGTTCGTGGTTTGAAGGTTCGGAAGAACCTATTCCTTTGTGACAGTGATGACAGACTGTGTTCTTGAGGTTCCAGATGGAGGAGAGAAGGATTCCAGTAAGCAGATGAAGTGCAGATGTTCTTGGTGATTCAAAAGAGCTTGTGGTGGTCTTTGGATTGTGTCCAGTTCATGTTGGTGGTCTGCATTGAAGTTGGAGCTCGCAATTGAAGAGCAACTTTTGTATGATGGTGTTCTTCTTGAGACAGGCTGACCGGATGAGTTATGCATATGTCAGATGATCTTATGAATGTTTTCTGACTTAGATGATCATTCCTAAGTTGATGCCTTGTATCAATAAGGGATTGCGAAGTCAGTTTCAACTCACCTTTTTGTGTGGAGATGAGTGTGGTAGAGAAGAGGAGAGTGAAAGGCAGAGCATAAGTATTGAGCTGAATGGAACTGATTCAAGCATGGTGAAGATGCTATTCTCCAGTTCATGTATGTGATACTTATTTCTTTGTAGATAGTGTATCTCTTGTAGGCAGTGAGCCTCTTGTGAGCAGTGTGCTCAGGCAGTGAGCCCTAATTGGCATGTGCCATTTTGTTCTTTGTATTCTTCTAATAGAGAATACATTCTTGGGTTAATCACCCCATGGTTTTTCCCTTAACCAGGTTTTCTACGTCAAAATCTTGGTGTCTTATGTGTTGATAAGTTTCTGCTTTTTGATTTGAATGCATTATGTTTCATGTTTAATATATTGCTAATCACTAAGAGGATTCAAGTGTGTAAATTAGAGAAAGTTTTGCACAACTGATTCACCCCCCCTCTCAGTTGTGTGCCCTAAGTCTAACAATTGGTATCAGAGCCAAGTCCCTCTAAAAGGAGCTTAACTGCTTGAGGAGATCCAGGATGTCATCTTACAAGAAGGATAGTCTAAAGTTTGATAGAACCAACTTTGCTCTTTGGAAAGGTCGCATGAAATGTCACTTGCAGTGTATGGGAATGGCGTACTGGTCCATGGTTACAAAATAGTATGTACCTCCATAGGGTGGTCCGACAACCCTAAATGAAATCACAGATGCTGAAAACAATCTGCGGACCAAAGAGGCTCTTCTAAGCGCATTATCTAACTCAGATCTTTCAATTGTTATTGACCTACCAACTGCCTTTGAGATTTGGAATAAACTAGAACTTTTGCATGAAGGAGACCAGTATGTTAAATGTGCAAGGTTACAGAGTCAAAGGGAAATTTGAAACACTGAAGATGAGAGATGATGAAAATATTGCTACTTTTATGCCAAGAGTAAATGAGCTGGTTTGTGGAATTAGAAATGCTGGTGGAGTCTTGGATGAAAATGAGATTGTTGGCAAAATTCTCAGATCCCTTCCTGCCTCTTACAAAATCAAGGTTGTTGCCATTGATGAATTCAGAGCCCATACAACTATCACAAGAGACCAATTGGCTAGCAAATTGGCTGCATTTGAAATGACCGAGTTTGGAGATGATCTCCCCAAGACTGAATCTGCATTCAAAGCCAGTGCCTCTGTGAAAGGTAAACAAAGGTTTGATCCGGGAGAGAAATCGTCAAGGAAACTGTCATGGTATGAAAAAGCAAGAAAAGACCTGGAAGAAGAAGAAGTAGAAACTGCTCAACTTGAAGCCCTCATTGCAAAGAGATTGCCAAGAGGATCTGGTAAGTATGAAGGAAAATTACCTTTCAAGTGTTTTAACTGCAATAAGATTGGTCATTTTGCCTCAAGATGTCCAGAAAGATTTTCAAAGCCAAATCCTAACAGATCAAGGTTCCAAAAGAATTGTTACTATGTTCATGAAGAAGATGATAATGAAGGAGTAACAGATGATGAATCAGAGACTGGAAACAAATCAGAAAAGGAATGGGTGTTTATTGCCATCAAGGAAGAAGAACCAATATCCTTTGTATCTGTCAATCATAAAGTTGTAGAAAGAGCCTTGGCTGCCCAAGTTGAAGAAAAGGATGATTGGGTCATTGACAATGGTTGCTCTCACCATATGACAGGTGACAAAAATAAGTTCATAGATTTGGAAAGGTATGAAGGAGTGGTGAAGTTTGGTGATAATTCTGCTGGTAGAATCAGAGGAAGAGGAACTATTTCTTTTAATGGAAGAAACAAAACTGGTAATGTACTGTATGTTGAAGGTTTGAAGCACAATCTTCTCAGTGTTGGACAGTTGGTGGATGAAGGCTATGATCTTTGATTCAAGGATGGAAAATGCAAAATCCTTGAAAGTTTCGAAACAGAGATTGCATCCAGTACTCAAACTAAAGGTAATATCTTCCACTTGGTTGGTACTGGTAAAAATTGCTTATTTGTTCAAGTTGATCAGAGTTGGTTATGGCATAGAAGGATGTGTCATGTGAATTTTGATAATATCATCAAGATAAGCAATACTCAGGCTATAAGAGATCTTCCAAAATTGGTGAAACCTACTAACAACTTGTGTAAGGAATGTCAATTGGGTAAGCTAAGCAGAGTCACATATCTCTACCAGATTATTGGACTTAGTTCACACTAACCTTTGTGGTCCGGCAAGAACCAGGAGTATTCAAGGTGATAGATACTTCATGCCGCTAATTGATGACTATTCCTAGATGATGTGGGTAACTTTTCTGAAAGAGAAATCAGAAGCTTTTGAGAATTTCAAAATATTCAAGGCTATGGTAGAGAATGAAACCAGATTGAAGTTGAAATGTCTAAGGTCTGATAGAGGTGGAGAATTCATATCCGGTGAGTTCATAGAGTTCTGTGAGAAACATGGAATAAAGAGATAGTTGTCTGCTCCTAGGACTCCACAGCAGAATGGAGTAGTGGAAAGAAAGAATCAAACCATACAGGAAGCTTCTAGGACCATGATGATGGAAGCTAATGTTCCTCATATCTATTGGAGAGAAGCTGTCAGCACTGCAGTCTATACTCTCAATCGAGTTCAAAACAAAAGCAATACTGGTAAGACTCCTTATGAACTTTGGTTTGGCATCACTCCTACTGTAAGGTATTTCAGAGTTTTTGGTAGCAAATGCTACATTAAAAGAGATGAAGATCTAGGAAATTTTGATGCTAGAAGTGATGAAGGAATATTTTTGGGTTACTCTACTCAAAGCAAAGGATACCGGTGTTATAACAAAAGACTGAGAAAGATGATAGAAAGTACAAATGTGAAGGTTGATGAGGGAATTTAGAAACCCTCAAGGTTTTATGAATTTGATGAAGATGATCAGAATGGTGTTCTGACTCAAGGAGCCCAAGCCTCATCTATCAGTCAGATTCAAACTGATCCAGTAAATCAGGAAGAAGAGATAGGTCTGAATGAGCCTGATCAAGAATCAGAAGTGCAAGAAACTCCCAAAGTTCCAAGGTATGTAAGACTAAACCACTCTGAAGATCAGATCATAGGTGATAAAATCAAATGTGTGCAAACTAGAAGAAAAATTGCTCAAAATTCAGATGAATATTGTCTGATTTCAAAGATTGAACCTAAGACAATAAATGAAGCCTGCAATGATGAAAAATGGACCAAAGTAATGGAGGAAGAGCTGATCCAAATTGAGAAAAATCACACTTGGGATCTTGTTCCTAGGCTTAGAAACAAGAATGTGATTGGAACCAAATGGGTCTTCCGAAACAAACTAAATGAAGTTGGTGAAGTAATCAGAAATAAAGCCAGACTGGTCTACAAGGGCTATTCTCAAATAGAAGGAGTTGATTTTGAAGAAACTTTTGCTCCGGTAGCAAGAATTGAAGCAGTCAGACTATTTCTTGCATTTGCTGCCTTTAAGGATTTAAAGATGTATCAGATGGATGTCAAGTCTGCTTTCTTGAATGGTGACTTAGAAGAAGAAGTGTACATTGAACAACCAGATGGATTTCAATTGTCTGAGCCTGGTGATATCGTCTGCAAGTTGAAGAAGGCACTGTATGGACTAAAGCAAGCCCTAGGAGGCTGGTATGAAAGATTGGACAAACATATTTTGAAGATTGGTTTCAACAAAGGTACTGTTGACAGTAACTTATATTTCAAAATTGATCATGAAAACATCTTGATTGTTGAAGTATTTGTTGATGATATCATCTTTGGAGGAAGATATAGTATGTGTAAAACTTTTGTAAATCAAATGAAAAGTGAGTTTGAGATATCTATGCTTGGTGAAATGAATTTCTTCTTGTGTCTGCAAATTACTCAAACAAAGAAAGGAATCTTTATTTCTTAGACAAAATATGTGAATGAATTGTTGAGGAAATTTGGAATGGAATTTCAAAGCCAATGAATACTCCCATGGCAACCGGATGTAAGTTGAGCAAAGATGATGACTCACCTAAGGCAGACCAGACAAAGTACATATCAATGATTGGAGGATTGTTGTATCTCACTCAAACTAGACCAGATATAATGCAGGCTGTTGGTCTTGTTGCGAGATTCCAGGCTGATCCCAGAGAATCTCATGTCATGGCAATCAAGAGGATTTTTAGATATCTAAAAGGAACAATTGAGTATGGTTTGTGGTATCCTAGAAATCATGATTTCTCTCTTCATGCATACACAGATGTAGATTCAGCAAGAGATGTGGATGACCGAAAGAGTACCAGTGGTGGAGTATTCTTTTTAGGAAAAAGATTGGTTTCTTGGCTAAGCAAGAAACAAGAGGCAATATCTCTGTCCACAACTGAAGCAGAATACATTGCAGCAGCAGGTAGTTGCACTCAAGTCTTGTGGATGAAGCAGATGCTAAGAGATATCAAAGTAGAGTATGAGGAGCCTATCACAATCTTCTGTGAAATTCAAGTGCAATAAATATATCTAAGAATCTGGTGTTGCATTCTAAGAAGCATATATCTATCAAGTTTCACTTTTTGAGAGAGCAAGTGAACAAGAATAAAGTCAGATTGGAGTTTGTGCCCTCCAAGGATTAGATTGCAGATATCTTTACTAAACCTCTACCTAAGGACTCTTTTGAGTATCTCAGGGAGAAGTTAGGGGTTATTGCCCCTCTGGTGATGAACTAAGGTGCACTAAGGTGCATCAGTCCGGTGGATGTCACAGTCATATCTTGTGATCCAGATTGATGAGAGCTGCTACTCAGGGGGAGCAGCAGGTGTGATTATGAAGTATTGGAGTTGCAAGCATAAGCCCTTTGCCATTGATGTCAAAGGGGGACAAAAGACATGTGAAAAACAAGTGGTTGATGATCAAAGGGGGAGCAGTAAAGGAAGGAAGCCATGTGAATGGTTGTTACTGATAGGGGGAGTTGTGACAGTAAGGAGAAGTTCTTGTCTTGATGGTTTTTCACATCATATGTTGCCATAAATGACAAAGGGGGAGATTGTTGCAAGTATGGGCCTAATCGGTGTTGTCATTGATGTCAACATACTCATGTTGCATTGATGAGAAGGATTGGATGAGCAGAGAGGAACAATCGAGACAGTGAAGTGGAGATCCCAGCTAAGATGCAGATCATAGGTTGCAGTTCAAAGGGTTTGTAGATATGAGCCTTGAGATGATCCAGTCAAGTTTCAGAGGTCCGCATGAAGGTCTGAAGAAGTTATGGCTGCTCAAGTAGAACTGGCTCTGGTAGTTGTTCAGAGGTGATAGAGTGACATAGATAGGTCTGGTGAGATCTAGAAATACATTATCCCATTCTGCGAATTTGAGGAAGTGTTGAGGATGTCTTTGCGAAGTGTCAAGTCGATTGGTTCATGGTTTGAAGGTCCAGAAGAACCTATTCCTTTGTGACAGTGATGGCAGACTGTGTTCTTGAGGTTCTAGATGGAGGAGAGAAGGATTCCAGTAAGCAGATGAAGTACGGATGTTCTTGGTGATTCGGAAGAGCTTGTAATGGTCTTTGGATCATGTCCAGTTCATGTTGGTGGTCTACATTGAAGTTGGAGCTCGCAATTGAAGAGTAACTTCTGTATGATGATGTTCTTCTTGAGACAGGCCAACCGGATGAGTTATGCATTTATCGGATGATCTTATGAATGTTTGTCGACTTAGATGATCATTCTGAAGTTGATGCCTTGTATAAATAAGGGATTGCGAAGTCAGTTTGAACTTGCCTTTTTGTGTGGAGATGAGAGTGTGGTAGCGAAGAGGAGAGCAAAAGGCAGAGCATAAGTATTGAGCTTAATGGAACTGATTCAAGCATGGTGAAGATGCTATTCTCTAGTTCATGTATGTGATACGTATTTCTTTGTAGACAGTGTATCTCTTGTAGGCAGTGAGCCTCTTGTGAGCAGTGTGCTCGGGCAGTGAGCCCTAATTGGCATGTGCCATTTTGTTCTTTCTATTCTTCTAACAGAGAATACATTCTTGGGTTAATCACCCTATGGTTTTTCCCTTAACCGGGTTTTCTACGTCAAAATCTTGGTGTCTTATGTGTTGATAAGTTTCTACTTTTTGATTTGAATGCATTATGTTTCATGTTTAATATACTGCTAATCACTAAGAGGATTCAAGTGTGTAAATTGGAGAAAGTTTTGCACAACTGATTCACCCCCTCTCTTAGTTGTGTGCCCCAAGTCTAACATATAGGTCATAGGAATGGCTTCGACCCACTTCGTGAAGTACTCAGTGGCAGTAATGATAAATTTATGGCCATTGGATGATGATGGGTGGATTTGTACTATGAGGTTGAGACCCCATTGTGAAAAAGGCCATGGAGTTGTCACAGGTTGTAGTTCATGAGTTGGTGCGTGAATCAAATCTCCATGTTGCTGGCATTGTAGACACTTCTTAGCAAACGATAAAGCATCTTGTTCTATTGTAGGCCAATAATACGTTGTTTGGAGTATCTTCTTAGCAAGATTAGGACTGGTAGAATGTGCACCACAGATACCTTCGTGCATGTATCATAAGGTAGCATCGACTTCTTCCGCGTTACAACATTGTAAGAGGATACCATCGAGAGTCCGGCGATATAGTGTATCACCTAGAATGGTGTAATGGGAGGATCGACAGATAAAGGTTTTGCATTGGGTTGTAGATAGCTCAAAGGGAAAGGTATTGTGTTTAAGGTATTCATAGATATCTTCGTACCATGGGGAATTGGGACCAACAAGTTTGCAAATGATTTTAGTAGTTGGAACATCGATGGCTGGTATCAACAATTGCTCGATCAAGAATTCACATTTCTGTGTGTTTGCAGGCATGTCTATTGTTAAGAGAAAATTGGATCTAAATGAATAATCAATATAATATATCAATAATACCCAAAACTCAATGAAATATAGAAATGAAGAGATCAATCAAACAAAGAACTTTAAACCTTTTGTAAACCTCAATACTTCATGGCTTCCATTGGTCACCTATCTCAATTGATCTTGTGTATGAAGAGGGCCCTCAGAAGGTGCAATTCCTTGCTATTTTCCAAGAATGTCAATTGGGAATCGCTGTGATAGTTTATTTTAATGAAGATGAGCTTCACAACAATGGTAACGATATGGTAACAAGTTGATTGCAAGCAAATGGAACTGGTGCCAAAGGCGCGCTGGAATTCCTGCAAAGTAACAATACTAAAAGCTTGGATGAATGAAATGGAGGAACAGGGTTCAATTTATAGACTTGAGAGAGAGAGAGAGGATCAAGGGTATAGAAAGAATGAGAAGATCAACAGTTGAGGAATGTGCACGAATAGGAAGAAGACATGTGTCCTACTCTATTTTGCATGAGAGGAATTTATAAAATAGAAGAATGAGTTAACTGAAGAGATTAATCAATTAAAATAATAGATTAATCAGTTAAGAGAATAGAACTAGAGGATGGAATTTGCATGAGGATGAGAAGATACTTTAGCTCAATTAAATATTTAGAATATTCAATTGCATGTGCACAAATATTGAATTATATTTAGAGATAACTCAATTTAGAAGAAATGGACAACTTAAATAAATATTTGATTTTTTTAAATTTAGAGAAGATATTATTGGAAGAAACAATTAAATAATTCGTATTATTTAATTTAGAATGATTTTGGAAGAACTAATTAAATAATTTAGATTATTTAATTTGTTTGGAGGAATTTGAAGAATTTAATTAAATAAATGATTTTATTTAATTATTTTTGATATAATAAGGTGGTAAAAACCAGGGGTCGAACCTTGGTTTTTTATTCTATTTAATTGTTGGAAGAATATGAATCAAATAAATAAATTTGTTTGTTTATTTATTGATAGAGGAATTAGACTTAAATAAATATTAAGAATATTTATTTAGACAAAGTCGTGTCATTTTTAGGTGTATACATCTATAAGTGAACCCATAGAAGCCATAGAATATGTAGTTTTGTTATGCTTTCTTGGAATTTGCTCAAAAGCGAAGCTAGAAAAGTGTGGTTTGTAGGCATCCACTAGCTGCTTGTAAGGGACCAACTTTTCATCTTTAGTTTGATACTCATCAATTACTTGCCAAATGACTAGTTGTGAGCCTCCATATACCTGTAGTTCTTTGATGTCCCATTGGATTGCTATATTGAGACCTATGAGGAGTGCTTCATACTTGGCTATGTTGTTAGTGAAAGGAAATGCAAGCTAATATGACTTTGGGATATAGTCATTTTGATGCATGTTAAAAAGGATACCAACCCCTAATCCATGCTGTGTGTAGGAACCATCAAAACACAACTTCCAAATTACTGTTATAGAAAGAGTGAAGAGATTCTCATCCAAAAAGTTAGATACCATAGGATGTACATCTGTCATGGGTGCTTCTACTAGGGCTTGTCCCTTGATTGCTTTATGATCCACATACTCAATGTCAAACTCACTAAGGATCATGACCCATTTAGCTAGCCTTCCTCTGAGGGCTGCTTTGCTAGTAGATATTTCAATGAATCAATTTTGGCTATTAGATTTGTGTTTTGGTTTAGCATGTAATGCCGCAACTTTAGGGAAGCGAACACTAAGGATAAACAAGCTCTTTCCATAGATGAATAATTGAGTTCATAACCCACCAAGGTTTGACTGATATAAAAGATTGCATGCTCTTTTCTTGACTCATCATGCTGTGCTAGAAGAGCCCCTAGGGTTGCAGGTCTAGTTGAGATGTACAAGATCAAAGGCCTATCAACAATTGGTGGTACCAAGACTTGAGGTGTAGCTAGATATTCTTTGAGATGATCAAATGCTTCTTGACACTTAGCATCCCATTGAAATGAGACATCCTTTTGGAGATAGTGTTGAAATGGTTGACATTTATCCGCTAGCTGTGAGATAAATTGCCTAATGGATTGTAACCTTCCTTGAAGGCTCCTTAATGCTTTTAGATTCTTTGGTGGAGGCATCTCTACTAAAGCCTTGACTTTCACTGGATCTACTTCCATGCCTTTGCGAGATATAATGTAACCCAATAGTTTTCATGAGGTTACCCCAAAGACACACTTCTTTGGATTGAGTCTTGATATTTTTGAGTCTATCAAAGATTTACCCTAGAACCTGTATGTGATCTGCCCTAGAAGATTTTGCTAGTATATCATCCACATAGTCCTCCATGATGTGATGAAAGAGATCATGGAATATCACTGTCATTTCTCTTTGATAGGTTGCTCCTACATTTTTAAGACCAAATGGCATGACACATCAACAATAGGTACCCCAAGGATAAGTAAAAGTTGTTTTATGTTGATCTTCTTCTCCTATCATTATCTAATTATAGCCAGAAAATCCATCCATGAGAGAAAGCATTTCATGACCAACGGTAAGGTCCACTATGAGATCAATGTTTGGCAATGGAAAGTCATCTTTGGGACATGATTTGTTAAGATCTTTGAAGTCAGAACACATGCAGATGCCCCCATTTAGTTTAGCCATAGGTACAATGTTTGAGACCCATTCTGAATAATCAATAGGCTTGATAAAGTTTACATCTAGCAACTTCTGTATTTCCACTTTCACCAAGAGAGAGATCTATGGGTGCATCTTTCTTAGTTTCTGTTTGACCAGTTTAGCTTTTGGATCAACTGTGAGATAGTGAACTACTAGCGAAGGATCTAACCCTGACATATCAGCATAGGTCCACACAAAGTTGATGGCTCACTGTGAGATGAAGTTGGTAAGATTCTTGTGCTCTTGTTCTGATAGTGATGCTGCAAGGAATGTGGTTCTAGGATTTTGCTCTGTGCCAAGATTTATCTCTGTAGAATCTTCCACTAGGAGATGTGATTTCTCTTGATACTTAGATGGTAGGGGAAAGTCAAATCCTCCATCCTCATGTGCCACAGTTGGGTTTTCACCTTTGGATACATCCTTTATTTTGGCTATTTTCTAATCAGGAGGTGCCACAACGTGGTTTTCACCTAGAGATCTTTCTTTATTTTTATTTTTGTGATTGGAGGATTTGGCATTCTCGCCAAAATAAGTAGTTTGATTTAGTTCCATTACAAAACTAGCTTTTTGATCACCAAGAGGGATACCATCCTAGAGTCCCATGAATTCTGCAATAGCTTCATAATTCTAAAAAACGTCTAGAACGGGGGACCCTTGTTGGTCTCAATCGATAAGTTCAGGGTAGACAAGTGTTACAATCTGGGTGTTGGTGATCGATGTGAAGGATATGGATGATAGCATGAATATGGAGGATTTAATGAATAGGTCAATCATATGGAGGTAGGATTCATCGATGCTATCCTCTTTAGATGTTGAATCTATGAGAGAAGTTTGTGTCACCTTGTCAAGAATACCCTCAATGTCCATGGAGCATGGTACCTTCCTACCATAACCTAACCCCTTTTTGTCTAGCTTCTTTTGCACAACAATGGGTCCTATTTCACTTTAATTATCTTTTCCAAGGCCACCTTTTCCTTTATAGCCCATGTTTTTGACAATTCTTAGGCCATTGCCATATTGTTTAACTAGTATGATGACTGATTCTCTCTCATTGTAGAGCCAAGATGAGATGTCTTCAATAGTTTCCTCTGCCAATAAATTTCCCTCATTGAACTAGGTTAGGGATGCTAGGGGAGGAATAGCCACTTTCTTAGTTACTTTGGCTATGGGCGGTTGGCCATAAGATTTAGGGGATAAGGGCATCTGCCCTACACAATAAGATTTAGAGATATCATATTCACCAAAACCTATATCATGGATGTCAGCTTTGATTTCTGGAATAGGATTAGGATTAGGTTCAACTTCAGAGGCTTTTTTTTTAGATTTTCAGAGTCGACATACAATGGGGATTCATGGGCTTTGTCATTATTTGGTACTTGGTTGGAATTCTTATAACTACCTTGCAAGACATGACATATTTCAAAGGGATGAGGGTCTCCTGGGATAGTGATCTCCATACCATTAAATGGGAATTTGAGAGATAGATGGTATGTGGAGGGAACAAATTTCATGGCATGGATCCATGGCCGTCCTAAGATAAAGTTATAAGGTAGCTCAATGTTGAGGACTTGGCACCTAGTTTCAAGCATGATGGGGCCTACTTGTATAGGCAAGTGGATAACACCTTCTAAATGGTGTTCATCATCATCATATCCCTTGATTGTAATGCTTTGATCAATGTTGACATGATCCTTAGAGTATCCCAATTATTTAACTAACTTGAGAGAACATATATTGAGACCAGCACCACCATCTATAAGTATGCGGTTGATCTTTCGTTTATGGATGAAAACTTCAATGTGAAGGGCATCATTGTGACATGGATCATGGGATGGGGGGTCCTTTTCAGAAAAGATCACATTGTAAGGTGAGACAATGTTACCTATTATAGATTGGAAATCTGTGACTGCTATGTCATTAGGAACCGAAGACTCTTGTAGGGCTTTTTCTAGCACAACTTTATGTGCGGGTGATGACTGTAGAAGGTCCAAAATAGAGATATGTGCAGGGCTTTCCCTAGATGTTCTACAAGATTGTAATTAGATTGGGTTGGGAGACTCAGTGTAGGCCCACAAAGGGTGACATGACCATGACGAGTTGTGATTGTGTAATCTATAGATTTGCCTTTGATAGTGAGGGTAGACACACGACTTTATTCAAAACATCCTACAATAGAGTCATAGGAAGTTGAAGCTTTGTTAATGGCTTTACCTTTATCAGGATGTTGACCTTCACTATGGTTAGGGAATGGCTCCTTGTACATGTTGAAATCTTTGTTGGTGTTTTGATTAGGAGGTGTATCAAAAGTGACTTCACCTCCATCGATAATGTTTTGGATCATGTGCTTGAGTTTCATGCATGATATGATTTTGTGTCCTTTGGTCCTATGGTATTCACAATATTCATTGTCTTTGTACCATGTGGGTTTGAAAGCAGGTTCGCCATATGGGGGAGCCTCTGGTAGGGTGACAAGTCCATTTTGCACAAGTTTCTTTAGAACTGACTCTATAGGCTCTCCCAAGGGAGTGAACTTATGCCTTGGAGGGTAATCTTGGGGAGGCCGCTCTTGTTGATGTTGTTGGTTTTGGTTTTGTCGTCGTCGTCGAAGCGGAGGTTGGGTTTGTTTAGATGAAAGATTAAGGGGTGTTTGTAGTGTTTGGACATGTTTGGAATCTACCACACCATCATTGACCACTTCTTTTTTTGTTCCAAAATTTGGACTTATCATTTGATTGTTGTTGGGGAGCATTATCTTTATTGTCTTTGAAGATTTTGACCATGCCTTTAGCGATGAGGGCCTTTTCAATGTTGATGCCTTTATAGGTAATCTCATCAAAGGTTGTAGCACTGAGTATTTGCAAATGGAAACCTAATTCTTGGTTAGGGTTATGCACAAACATGCTAACAAGCTGATTTTCAGGTATTTTGAATGGGAATTTACTAGCCATTTGTCTCCATCATTGAAGGAAGGAGATGAGAGTATCCCCATATTTCTATTTATTGTTGCATAGGTTGGTCATAGAGACCTCATGTTCTGTGTTGTATGAGAAATGGGTGGCAAATTTTTCTGTAAGCTTGTTAAAAGATTTGATACCCACAGGTAGATGCGAGAACCATTCTATAGCTTGACCTCCAAGATTACAAGGAAAGAGGTGCATGAGATATGTGTCATTATGTGCAACCTCTAAACAAATGAGATAGAATTCTCTAAGGTGGTTTTTTGGGTCTCCTCTTCCGTTTTATTTATCAAATTTGGGTATATTGAAGTTGGGAGGAAAAGGGATCATTTGCAATGAACGATCAAATGGATAAGGACAAATTTCTTCCAAGGAGAAGGTTTTCTTAGTGTGACTAAATGTTAGATTAGTTAGTTGTTGTTGTACTTCGGCAAGTTTGAGCTCCATAGTTGTTGGAGGTGTTGGAAAAATCTCCTATTGTACTAGAGGTAGTTGTTGTTGCCCATATGGAAGATTGTAGTGGAAGCCATAGGAATTAGTGTTATAAGGGTCATATGATTGGTTTGGGTTGTATGTGTTATATGATGGGTTTGGATTAGTTTGGGTTTGGTTGCTTTGATTTTGGGGAGGTGGGGGTGGAGTTAGGTAAGAATGTTGGGTTTGTGATTGTAGATAAGAGTTTGGTCGTTGGTTTTGTGGAGGTAGTGTGAAGAAAGAATTTTGTGGAGGAAAGCTAAAGTTTGTTGGGTTTGGTTGTGATGGTGGAACATAACCATAGGAAGTTTGGTTTTTAGAGTATTGAGGGTTGAGATAGTTGTTGGTGAGTGTGGAAGAACATTGTGGTGGAGGTACATAGGTTGTGTTTATGTTTTGTGATGGTTGGGGTTGATTAAGATAGGGATAGGTAAGATTGAGTGTGGAAGAACGTTGTGGTGGAGGGACATAGGTTATGTTGACATTTTGTGAATGTTGTGGTTGTATGACATTGTTTGGGTTAGTGATACAGAGGGTTGATGACGTTGGGGGAGGTGTCGGTTGAGACCCTTGTTGTATGGCTACATAAGTATTTCCCGGATTGTAATTTGGGGGAAAACCATCTCATGATGGGGTAGCCAATGTTCCATTTACGATTGATGTTGGTGTTTGGGATATGATAGGAGGTTGTTGTGTGTTTGATCTAGCTAGAGCAACTTCTTTCACTAATTCTGATTGATGTTGTAGAGTTTCTTGTTGGTGTGTATAGATCTCCATAGGAGTCATGAGTGGTGATATTGGTCTTTCTGTTGTTGGATTTTGATAAAGAGGATTCTCATATTGAGTGGCAAAAGGTTTAGTTGTTCTCCCTTGTGAGCTTTGTTTGGGTATGGGAGTGGTCATGGTTGACATAGTTTGGATAGCCATTATAGCGTCATGGGTTTTGTTTGGCTCTTTAAGATTGGATAAATCAAAATCTTGGGGTAATTTGGCTCCTTTTTCTGCTAGTAAGCGAAAGAAATGATCTTGGTTCTCACTAAGGAGTTTGTCAAATGCGGCTATGGCTCAAGGATCTTACATGATTTTATCTAGGTCTTGTCTATCATCTTGAGAGGATTGAACTTCTTCAAAGTGTCACTCTTCTTGAGATGGGACTTGAACCGTTGTATAATTGGGTGTAGAAAAATCATGAGGCATTCCGGTAGTGAATTGAGTTACATATACTAAAGGGACATTATTCTCTTGAGGTGTGGTTGGTTGGTCATGTTCCAGCCTATTTTGAAAGTTGGTTGGTCTTTCCATTGGTGTTTTGGGAGTACCCTTTTGAGACATGCTGGATTGGTTTGGTTGAGGTGTATGAGGAGGCAATTTGTGCTTCTTTGTGGCAATTTGTTAAGCCTTCATAGATTGCTAGAGTCTAGTGGTTACCATCGGATGCACTAAGACAATTTATTTGAGATTTTTTCTAAGATTTTGCTAAGGTAGTTGGAAAAAATAGTTTACTGGACCAAAGGCACTAGACTGTATTACGAAGGCACTGGACTATTATACCAAATGCATGGGATTGTGTTTTTGAAGCGCTTGACTACTATTTCAGAGGCACGGGACTGTGTTGAAAAGGTGTTGGACTATGCTACAAAAGGTGTTGGGCTGTGTTTCAAAAGCGTTGAGATGGTATCAGTGATGTTTAAAAGGCAAATTTTGATAGTTTTGGATTGGATTTTGATTGGATTTGCTTTGATAAGAGAAAACACATCAAACAAAGTACCAAAGAGGGATGACACAATAGATAGTGTATGTTCAAGGCTCACAAAAAAAATCCAATGTTTCCACGGGTATAAGACAATTTTCAAACAATTCAAGCACTTTTTATCCCTAGAGACATAGGTTCATTACGGTAGTTCAGCTCACAACTTGAAATCTCTGTTGACTAAATGTCATTCCATATAGGTGTCATACATTTGAGTCTTTGTGAGAGATGATAGGTAGGGATATCTCACCCTCCCCTTTAAAAGCTACAAGTAGGTCACAAGAGCTTTATGGCTGAGGGAATACTATCTCTTCTCAAGGGAGGCAATTGTGAGTACCTTGAGGGCTTGTAACGATTCCCCTTGTACTGATGATTACCGCAATGTTTGGAGGTGAAACAGGTAGTCACTATCTAGATTGGTTCGTAGTATCTTTGAGGGACCAATGCCTTACGAGCATGTGATAAGCTACTAAAAGCTTTGACCAATCCTACTAAGAGTATCAAACACTTCACATAATGTGAAAAATTGTTTTCAAAAAATGTTAGTACACCTCTTTTCAATTTGGCACCACAAGGTAAGGTTGACGTCAGTTAAGACTTGACTTTCGGCTTATCCCTCTTATATAGTGGTTCAAAGGAAAAATCCACTTAGGTTCATCCCTTTTGGATGAATCACAATCCAAAACTATGTCCTTCTAAAGGAATAACTAAAATTTAAGATCAAGCACATCGATCAAAGGTTCAATTGTCCTATTATAAGAAAAATAAGGTGTAACTAGATTAGGCACACACACGATTGTAGTTGTCAATTGTCCCTTACAAATTTGAAGTGTTTTGCATTCATGTCAATTATCCCTTAAGAAATTGAAGTGTTTTTGCGTGCATGTCCATTATCCCTTAAGAAAGCAATATGTTCCTAAGACTTAGATTGCAAAAAAAGATAATCTGTCCTTTAAGAAAGCAATATGTTCCTAAGACTTAGATTGCAAAAGATGATTGTTCAATTGTTTCTTAAGAAAGCAATTTGTTCCTAAGATTGTAAAGATGATTGGTTCAATTGTCCCTTAAGAAAGCAATATGTTCCTAAGACTTAGATTGATAGATTTGGCAATTCTTCAAAGCTTATCCTGCATGAACAAGTTAAAAAAAACCTATTTTCTCTGTTTGAGTGATAAAAAGCTGTAAAAAGTTGATTAGTTCCACACAAACTCAATAGTTAGCAAAAATAAATCAATTGGCCAAAAGTGCCTTATTGTTAGTCAAAGGCGATGTACTGCTTAGTAGAGGCATTGTATTGTTCTACCAAAGGTGCACTGCTTCTGACCAAAGGAGCTGGAATGTAATACCAAAGGCATTGTACTACGTTGCAAAAGTGCCCTCCTATGACACAAAGGCGCGCTACTGCTCTAGATCAAAAAACTCAATATTTTGTCAAAAAGTGAGATTGAAAAGATGATGTCATGATTATTATATGCTCTAGAATGATTGATAAAGCTGAGATCAAAAGGCAATGATGAAAAATATGATAAGTTAGACGCTACAAATTAGAAAACCAGTTAGAAACCCTAAGTATCCAAAGGTGTTGTACTGCATTGCCAAAAGTGCTGGACTATAGACCAGAGGCGCTGGATTGTGCCACCAAAGGTGTTTTGCTGTCACCTGAAGGCACTTTGTTGCAAACCAAAGGCTCTTTACTATGTTGTAAAGGCACTTTTCTGTGTTCATCTGCGTGTTTCCGTACTGTACTTTAAAAAACTAATTTTTCTAAAAGAAAATAGCGATTAGTGGGTCCCACTGGGTGTGCCAGAATGTGTATAGGAATAAAATCGAGATCGAATGATAATCAAAACAATAAAATAATCACAACTCAATCCTATAACATCAAGATAACAATCTAAGCAAATAACCAAATAATTAATGAATAATAACAAAAACAATGATAGCTTTCACCTAGATTGTATTGTTATCTTGGTCAAATATGGATTGCTTCATAAATTGTGAAACCATGTTTGCAACAAGAGGATGTAGATTGTGTTTGTGTTCAAAGTGCTCAAGGTGCTCAATGATGTGATGAATGCTCAATGCGATATAGGGAGGCAAACACTTAAATGATTGAAGAGGAATTATTATGGAGATGAGGGTGGTTTATATAGGTTTCAATAAAGATCGATCAATGGTCTAGATAATTCAATAGAATCAATGGATGAGATAAATCTAGAATTCATGATGAATGTGCACCTGACACATGTCACACAAAAAGCTATTTTTGTTTGAGTTAATTGCTTGATTTAGATAAAAGACATGGAACAAACATGATAAAGATAGATTTCATAAAAATAGAAATTATTTTTTCTAATTTACGAGTTGGTGATAAAAACAATAATGATTAAGTCAATTAACTCAACTTATGATTTGCTTTTTGCATAATTTGAGTAAAATTAAATAATAAATTATTTAATTTTGTGTGCATGATGAACAAGATTTATTTTAGAAGGTTTGGAAGATATTTGAAGCAAATTAAATAAATAAATTTATTTAATTGTTTTAGAATGTGTATAGGAATAAAATTGAGATCGAATGATAATTAAGACAAATAAAATAATCACAACTCAATCCTATAACATCAAGATAACGATCTAAGCAAATAACCAAATAATCAATGAATAATAACAAAAACAATGAAAGCTTTCACCTAGATTGTATTCTTATCTTGGTTGAATGTGGATTGCTTCATAAATTGTGAAACCATGTTTGCAACAAGTGGATGTAGATTGTGTTTGTGCTCAAAGTGCTCAAGGTGCTCAACAATGCGATGAATGCTCAATGCGCTTTAGGGAGGCAAAAAATTAAATGATCAAAGAGGACTGGTTATGGAGATGAGGGGGGTTTATATAGATTTCAATAAAGATCGATCAATGATCCAGATAATTCAATAGAATCAATGGATGAGATAAATCTAGAATTCATGATGAATGTGCACCTGACATGTGTCACACAAAAATCTATTTTTGTTTGAGTTAATTGCTTGATTTAGTTAAAAGACATGGAACATACTTGATAAAGATAGATTTCATAAAAAATAGAAATGCTTTTTTCTAATTTATGACTTGGTGATAAAAAGATAATGATTAAGTCAATTAACTCAACTTATGATTTGCTTTTTGCATGATTTGAGTAAAATTAAATAATAAGTTATTTAATTTTGTGTGCATGATGAACAAGATTTATTTTAGAAGGTTTGGAAGATATTTGAAGCAAATTAAATAAATAAATTTATTTGATTGTTTTAGAATGTGTATAGGAATAAAATTGAGATTGAATGATGATTAAGACAAATGAAATAATCACAACTCAATCCTATAACATCAAGATAACGATCTAAGCAAATAACTAAATAATCAATGAATAATAACAAAAAAAATGAAAGCTTTCACCTAGATTGTATTGTTATCTTGGTTGAATGTGGATTGCTTCATAAATTACGAAACCCTGTTTGCAACAACCGGATGTAGATTGTGTTTGTGCTCAAAGTGCTCAAGGTGCTCAATGATGCGATGAATGCTCAACGCGCTGTAGGGAGGCAAAAACTTAAATAATCAAAGAGGATTGGTTATGGAGATGAGGGGGTTTATATAGGTTTCCATAAAGATTGATCAACGGTCTAGATAATTCAATAGAATCAATGGATGAGATAAATCTAGGATTCATGATGAATGTATATTTGACACGTGTCACACAAAAAACTATTTTTGTTTGAGTTAATTGCTTGATTTAGCTAAAAGACATGGAACATACATGATAAATATAGATTTCATAAAAATAGAAATACTTTTTTCTAATTTATGAGTTGGTGATAAAAAACAATAATGATTAAGTCAATTAACTCAACTTATGATTTGCTTTTTGCATGATTTGAGTAAAATTAAACAATAAATTATTTAATTTTGTGTGCATGATGAACAAGATTTATTTTTAGAAGATTTAGAAGATATTTGAAGCAAATTAAATAAATAAATTTATTTAATTATTTGTGCAAGATAGAAGACATAGAATAGATTTGAAGATTTAAATAAATTAAACAACTAAATTGATTTAATTTATTTTGCATGATGAAGGATAAATATAATATTTGATTATATTTTATTTTTAGAGATTGAGATTCAATTTAAATAAATTTGAATGATTTATTTAAATTTGGAAGAATAATTGATTTAAATAAATAATTTAGAATTATTTAATTATAGATAAGAGTATTTAGATGAATTAATTTATTCAATTGATGTGGATTTGAAAATTGGAAGACGATAATGATTTAATTAAAAAAATTATTTAATTTTTGGAGAATATAGAGGAATTTAATTGAAATTAATTAAATAAATAGATTTTATTCAATTAATATTGATTTTAGGAGAATTGGAAGAATTTTGATGAATTTGATGAAATTAATTAAATAATTTGATTATTTAATTAACGTTGAATGTAGGTGATTTGATGAAATGCAAGTGATTCGAAGACATGGTCATTTTAGGATGTCTACAAGGGGTGTCGTTAGGAAGGTGAGGAAGAGTCTCATCCATATATTGAGGATGGTTAAGGCCAACTAACAAGAGTTGGTATGTTCTCTTACAGTTTAGGCTCAGCTAGACCTAGGAGGGATATTCATAGAGGCATGCAATGGAACACAAATAAACACTCATAGCCATACCTAATGTGCACTTTAGCCCCATAACTATCACTAGGCCAAGACAAATTGGCTGCATAAACCTCTAATCAATCTAATTACTGCACCTTGCACATGCACCCAAAGATGATATCATTTATATCTCCAAGATGAATCCACTTAGCTTTCCATACACAAGTTACAAGGTTCAGGCATGGATGACATGATTCACACAAGATTTAAAACTATTTGGATTGGTTGGGATTTTTCCTTGGGTGTAATACAAATTTATGAACATGTGAAACCTAATCTATTTCTACTCCTACAACTACCCAGGACAGAGGAATGCATTGAAATAAAGTGTTGGAACTTCACCAAACTGGACCAATGCATACTCCATTGGGCAACAAAGTCATGAACAACAAAGAGGGAAGAGATGCATCCAATGAAACCTCAACAAAACTAGAAATTTATTCACACAAAAATCTCAAACTAAATCCCATGTGATAAACATACTTAATAATCTAGAAAATAAATGCAACGATCCATTTGCAACAAAGGAATGACCTATACAAAAGAGTTTGTATTGATTTAAATGCTATCATACATTGTCAAATATCTGTTACAATCATACCAAAAAGTGTGGAAAGAGAGGATGAGCAATTGGGTTCAAACACCCCTTAATCAATTACATTCTTCCATGGAGACATGCTATCACATGAAGATTTACCATAATAAATCCTTCATATGTTGTATCAGGTGCATTCTTCCATTTGCAACCTAGACATTTGCTTTGCTTGATGCCCTAGTTTTACCTTGAAGTACCTACAGATCCAAATTGGCTTAGAGACCAACAACACCTCTTTTTTTCATGTATATATAGCATTACATTTTCACTTGTTATTTGTCAAGGGATTTTGAGTGGGAAAATCATTTAGGGAACCCATCTACAACAATAAATCTCACCTACCCACCTTCGTACTTACTGTATTCAATCTCCATCTACCTTTGATCTACATATATTAGGCATTATTGACATTTTCTAGGAGTTAGGAACATGTTTAAATAGTGGACCTATAAATGCATGTTTAAAATACTTTAAAAACTTTAACTCTCACCTTGTCAGTGATTTCCTGCCAACTAAGAACTTGCCACATTTCTTTATCTTTCTCTTTTGCCTTGTCGACAATTCCCTACCAACCAGGAACTCGTCGAAATGCTCTTTCCTCCTGATATGGCAGTTAGACACTATCAACTCAAAAGGCAATATATGGTAGAAGTGAACTGACTATACATAGTTGTAAGACGTATCACATAGAAAGTGTAATATAGGGTTGATCATGGGTACTCTGATATATATAAGAATGTGAAGCATTTGAATCTTCTCATGAGCTTGTGACCAAGTTTCACTAAGGAGAAATTTGTGTAAGTCTACATAAGAAGTAGGCTTGAGAAGATGATGGAGGTTGGAGAATATGGTTATCCAATCATAATGTATTTATATTTAGGAGGCTTTATGAAATACATCATGGGTTAGCAAATACAAGTTCACAAGTCTCACTAAGAATAATTATTAATCTAGGGAAGACAAAGATTTAGCAATTGACTAGGTCCAAGTAATTCCAATTTGTCTATATTTGTGGCTTGATAAATATATGTTTGAAAACATCATAGAAATATGTAGTGTAAAAAATTGTGTACACTTACAATTTCACACTAGGTTTGGCACCCATTTTAGCTTGTATGTTCATCTTTTCTTAATATATGCATATTCCACCACTTTTCTGAGATACATGGCTAAGTCCTCTCACATTTGACTTTTGAAGAGCCCAATTCACTAGGACTAGGGAACCTAGTGCTTGGGTCCTACCAATTTGGCCCTGAAATACTTTATTTAAATGTCGACCTTTTGTCTCAAGTGATGCACCTTATCAGCCTCAACTCAATTAGGCCCTCAGAAAGTAATTGGGATTCATATATAAACAAGTCTCTCTCACTCATTTACACACATGATCTCTCTATGAACAAGCTCTCTCTCTCTCTAACAAGCTCTTTATCTTTCTATAAGCTCTCTATTTCTGTAGATTACTATTGTATGCATTAACCCTTCTTTGCAAGTCTTCAAGGAAGCTTCTTCCTCCTTCAACTCCTTTTGGATTGTGACATCCATCCAACTAGGGTTTCATGCTTATGGTATCTCTATTTCATTATTACAGTATTTATTATATGTTTTGCCTCTGCTCATCATGAGCATGCACTCTCTATCATCATATATCATTGATGTTGTGGAGGTGGGAACACCAACATGGGGTTTGACTGAGGTAAGCCCCTATATAACACAACCATTTTCCTTCTTTGTATGTGCAGATCTAAATTGGGAGTTTTCGGCATTGACAGGTGACAGGAAGATGGAAGAATAAAAGATTGTCACACACAGGATTCATTAGGGTAGAAACCCTAGGAATAGGGTGCCTAGTGCCCAAGTCCTCCTAGATCTGCCCTTGTTTTCAGCTATAGGCTTCATCTTCCTTGGTCATTCCTGATATGCTTTTAGTTTCTACACAATCAATCTATAACACCTGTAAGTTGTTCATTTTGTCAATTAGATCACTTAAAAACCTAGATATTTCTATTATCAAATCAATCTCCACTATTACAACAAAAGAACAAAGCCCCGAAAGGTTGGCTCTCACTTGAGGACTATAGCCAAGCATACAAGTCTTCGTCGACTTGTTTTCTAATGTTTGATAGAAAAGATTGATCTAGTTAGTGCATAATTCATTAGGCTCCTCTTTTTCTATCTTATATTTTGGTGAACCCAAATCTTACACTTATATAGCCTTTTAGTCTTTGTTGTGTTTGATCAATTGACAAACAGATTAAACACTTCTCTTTGCATATACATAGTTAAATTACATATTTTACCATTTTAGAAAATAGTACATTTAAACATATCACTCTTCCCCGCTTATCTCACATCATTGTCCATGTTTGCTCAAAATGTTGTTGATAGTAATGGTCCATTTCAAGCATGTGATGGTGACTTAGCTCTTCCTATGCCACTCTCTTTTCTTCTCCCTTCTCCTAAAATTCCCTCTACTTGTGAGGATATTTTGGTGCAAGAGGATGAAATCATTAACACATTTCTTAACATGAATTTACCTTATATTTACTTTGATGATATCTCTTCTAGTGATGAGGTATTAGTAGATGAAGAGTATCACCTCACATCAGATCCCCCACTCATAGATGTTGAGCATATCACTTCTACTTCTACCACATCTTCCATAGTCCATGATGATCTTCCTCCTTTAGGTGCATATTCAAGCCCCTTGGATATCACTAAAGATGTGAAGACAAATTTTATTCCTCCTTGGGTTGCATGTTAAAGTCCCTTGGATATCACTAAGGATGAGAATGCCTCTTTTCTTCCTCCTTTAGTTTTATATTCAAGTACCTTAGATATCAATAAGGATGAGACGACCTCTTTTCTTCCTCCTTTGGTTGCATATTCATGTTCGTTGGATATCACTAAGGATGTGAAGACCTCTTTTCTTCCTCCTTTGGTTGCATGTTCAAGTCCCTTGGATATCACTAAGGATGTGAAGACCCATTTTCTTCCTCCTTTGGTTGCATGTTCAAGTTCCTTAGATATCACTAAGGATGTAAAGACCAATTTTCTTCCTCCTTTGGTTGCATTTTCAAGTCCCTTGGATATCACTAAGGATGTGAAGACCTCTTCATCTTTTTTCCCTCCTTTAGTTGCATGTTCAAGCCCATTGGACATCATTAAGGATATAATCATTGATACTTTCTCAACATTACTTTACCGAATCTTTTATTCTAATGTTATCCATTGTAGCGATGAAGCATTCATGAATGAAGAAAGAATGCTCACATTGGATCCGACACGCATTGATAACTATAAAAACTAAATCAATGCAATTTATGTTTCTAACCCAAAAAGAAATTGCAAAACCTAAAATTGTTGTGCATCTCCATTTTGATGTTCCTAAACCACAATCTAATCCTTTTCTAACTATTTGAGGTGTTTGAAACCCACATCAACCCCTTGATTATGCTCTAAACTTTCCAAAGCAACCTACTCAAAACAACAAACTTGTTCAAAATGTGTTGTAACAACCTCATTACCATGAGATTGCTCACATGTACAATACTCACAGCAACAATCAAAGTAAACAAACCCTGATCATTATCACTTCTCTTCCCCATCCTACTTATAAGAAATCCTCTAAACATATATTTAAAGGCACCTCTCCTAATGGATTGATGTTTCAATCCCTTGTTGATGTTCCTCCTTTATCTTCCATATTCACTAAAATCACATCATTATCTTCACAAAATGTCCTTTCTACTTCTGTTGGCTATGTGTACTTGCTCATTTACCTCTATCTAGCTCACCTAGATCTTTGTGCTTCTTTATAACAGTAGTCACCTGAATTGTGATGGTACACTTCTCCCTTCTAGTGATGAGAAGTTGTTTTTGTCCATTAATGGTATTCCTACTATAACATTCATATTCATTCATGTTACAACTCTACCCTTGGAGATCTCTCTTCATTATCCTTGCGATGTAGATTTCATTAATCACTTCATTCTATTGTGTTTTTACCCACTGCATGTCACTTTTAGATTTCCTTTATTAGCTCATTTTTATGCATGGCGATACACTCTCACTTGCTTCTCAGTTTATGGTTGTCCTCACTCGTACTCTAGGGGGTAGGGGATAACTTGTTCAAGTCCTAGGCATTCTCTCTGGTGCAGGAGCACCAAGGAGACCAAAAGACTCATGTCTTGTTTTTGTTGTTCATTTTGTTTTGTTGATTTCATAAGGTCTTGGAGACCATTCTCATGTTGTAATAAGGACTATGATGCCATGTTTGTAATAGGCAATCATACACTCATACATTGTATAGGAGGCAGTCATAAAGTCATAGGGGCAGTCATATGTTTTCTCACATTTGTAAGCCTTTCCAAGGCAAGTAGGAGGTAGTCATGAGTTCTATGCCTTGTCAAAGGCTAGTTATTCTTGAAAGAATAGTATACACTTCTTAAAAAAAGATAATACTTTGTAATCATAATAACAAATAACTAATGGGGAGCGATGGTGGAAGGACAGTTGTTAAAACTTCCCCATTATTCCAAAAAATTGCCTCCAAGTAGTTGTCAAAAGATGTGCAGGCTTAAAAAGCCTTGGACATTGATCCTTGAACTATGGAAGAGGAACTTGAAGTGGTGTAAGAAGTTTCAAAGCAATAACATACCAATTCTCTATTGTTTTTGTTGTTTTTCTATATTTTTTGAAGAAACAATCCGTACCATTCTTTTGTACGGAGCTGTCATGAATCCTAGGTTATTGGGATGTGAAGGATGGTGAAGTAAATCTCACTTAGAACTAGTTTGAGACTATGACATTGAATAGGAGGCAACTTATAAGCATTTGATCTTGGACTGTCTATTGAGATCTCTGTTTTCTTTGAAGAATTACACTACCACAGGCCGTACTATGTGAAGGTACAGAATTATCTTCACTTCCTCACATTTTGATTGGTTAGTATAGGGAGTTACCTTTCATTTGAAGGTAGTTTGGTGTCTTGATAGTTGCATTGTAGGGAGATATAAGGTTTTCTTCCAAAATAGTCTCATTAAAACCTAAATAAGGGTTTGTTCCAAACAATGGAAGATTGACCATCCCACTGTCTTTCAAGGCCATAAGACTAGTGGGATGGGTGTGTTCATTTTCATTTTAAGTGTTTGGGATGTTTGTAGGAGAGAGAGAGAGTTGGTGTTTGCAAAGTTTGATGGAGTAGGCTTGATATGACCATGTATTAAGCTAAATTGGGAAACCATAGAGGTATTTTTGGGAACAGCTAATTGTAGGAGTACAAAACCCACAAAATCCATAGTTTTGACATGTATTATAAATTCTCAAATCATTGGTTGAGTTTTGTGCATGAATTTTAGGGGGGTCTCTTTGTATTTTAGGCCTAATTGGGGCTCTAGGTCATTGAGAGGAGTTATAGGTTGGGGTATACCGTCTAAAACAACCTATACCTAGTTTTGGATACGTGATAGGGAGTCCAAATGGGTATCTCCTGATTGTCCAAGATCTATGTTTGAAGATCTGTATCAAAAGTTATTGAGGACTGTTCTCTTTTTTAGGGCTACAAGCAAAATCTTGGGTTTGTGAAGGAAGTACTAGTTCTGAGTTTGACCCGCCTTTACCAATGATTGGAATGGGTCCCAATGCATGTCTAATCAACCTTTCCATGAAGAATTTAGAGCCCCTAACTTCTATTCCCACTTTTGCAAACTGATCTTTGAATTTGGGCTTTTGGGTGTAGTGAAAACCTTGTCTAGTTTGTTATCCTCCAACTATTGCATTGCCTCTACATCACTCTCTAAGGATCTCCCCTCTTACATTTTCCCCTCTTCTTTACGTTACAACATTTTCATATTGTACATGAAAATATTTTAAGGGGGGCATATATTCGTTATTCACATGTGCATCCATACATGCACCCTTATTCATTCATTCCTTCTGAACTTTGGCTTACTGATGTGCCCCCTATAGTGGTGTTTCCATCGCACCCCCTAAGGCATGGTTATCAATACGCTCCCTGAGGCATTGCTTATTTTGCACTTCCTGAGGTGTTGTTCATTTAAGCTCCCTAAGGCATTGTTTATTTTACGCCCCCTTGAGGCATGGTTATCAATATGCTTCTTGAGGCATTTATTTTACGCTCCCTAAGGCATTGTTTATTTTCTAATCCCTGAGGTGTTTATTTTATTCTTCTTGGGGTGTTGTTTATTTTTATGCTTCCTGAGACATTGGGAGTACATGGTCACCTAGCATAACACCACTTGCTAGCCTGTGATCCATATAGTCTATGAGCCAGCTAGAATAACATGAATTGCTAGCCTATGTGTTTCATATGACCTAATCTTGTTACACTCATGGTCACCTAGTATAACACATCTTGCAAGCCCTTGATCCATTAAGGTACCTTGGTTTACATGACCCCTAGCAACAAAGCAAGCTAGTGCCAGAATCATGTACTCTTCCTCATTCGTATCAACTCAAAAGGCAATATATGGCAGAAGTGAATTAACTATACACAGTTGTAAGATGCATCACATGGAAAGTGTAATATAGGGTTGATCATGGGTACTTTGATATATATATTTTAAGCCTTTCAATCTTCTCATGAGCTTGTGACCAAGTTTCGATAAGGATAAGTTTGTGTAAGTCTACATAAGAATTAGGCTTGGGAATATGATGAAGGTTGGAGAATATGGTTATCCAATCATAATGGATTTATATTTAGGAGGCATTATGAAAGACATCTAATGGGTTAGCAAATATAGGTTCACAAGTCTCATGAAGAATAACTATTGGTCTAAGGAAGATAAAGATTAAGTAATTGACTAGGACCAAGTAATTCCAAATTGTCTATCTTTGTGGCCTAATTAAGATATGTTTGACAACATCATAGAAATATGCAGTGTCAAAAATTGTGTACACTTACTGTAATGCCCCGTCATGCAACCTTAGAGATGAGTTAAACAAAAGGCAGATTTTTTTTTTTTTAGAAGTAAAGATATAATATAATCTGATACATCCAGTTAACCATCATCTCTAGGGATAACATGACTGCATTATTGAAGTTAAACAATTTTCGACCACATGCAAAACTTATTCAAATTATACTTAAATACATGACTACATTACTAACATGATCTACTAAAATCCATGGTTTGTTCTACAATCAATTGCACCAATTAAATACACACACACTTTTAGTAAAATATCAATAATGAGATTAACAGGGTGACAGAAGATAATTTACAAAATTTAACTTAGTAAATATCAGATTACATATCAAAGCATATCAACATCCATCATAAGTGAAATGTAAGATACATATGTTTCAATTAAATTTACACACAACTACCAATACGGCTGGATAGTCATTTATTCGCCAAGTGGAAAGGGTAGCTCCTTAGCTCCAGAGTTTTGCATGGCTTATAGATCTTAAACTGCACATCTAAGTAAACATTAGTCTTGCATAGTTATAGATTACACATTTCAAATATTAATTGTATAAAATGACAAGCCTAAGGCCCTAAGGGGCCGACCTAATGTCTCGGGGGCTCATCCATGATGGCCTTGCCTACGTACGCATAGCGCAGAGACTTCATAGTTCATAATAACAGAATTGGCAGGTCATAAGGCTGACTTTTATACATAGTTCCATGCAAGTAACAAGGAATTTCTATAGTTTTTTTTCTATTCTATTTAATTCTCCAACAGTCACTCCATCGAGTAAACATATTATCTCATCCACTACTATACTTTTGGCATAAGATAATATCACAGGTCTCCTATTGAACTAATCACATATTTTACAAATGGTAATTTGAGCTAAGGACTATCTCATTCATTGGTTAAAGTTTCATTATATTTTCCACTATACTAGGAGAAGGCAAAAATCCTAGAGGTAGAAGCTTAGTTTTTTAGACACGTGAAATTTAGAATGTGTTGGTAAACAGATTTGTCACCGTGAAATAACCTCTGAAAATCACTCGTTGCCCTTAGAGCAGTGACTAAATTGTCCCAACAGTTGGAGAAGTTGTAGTTTTGCTATCAGCTTTCCTCTGCGTTTGAGAGGGGCAGCTCCCTCATATGATAGGGTTATTTGTGGGTTTTTGCGTACTTTTAACCTTAAAGTACAAAAAGGAGAAAAAGAAAAACTAACAATAAAGATGATTAACAGAAACCCTAGTAGTAGACATACGAATACTGGTTCAGATTTTATAAAGTTGAAACAAGATATGAGGGGACTTCACCACATAAGCTAGAAACTACATTCCTGAACAAATATGATGAACTTCACAGCTAATATCTTAACATGCAACAATGATGAGAGAAGGATAACACATAGGTCTCGACATACGAAGAGATAGGTTACCTGAACACATTCATATCAAGATACCAAGAAACGAGTGTGCTTCACTACATCAATTTCATAGTAAGAATGTTTCAATGAACGACCTATGATCAACACAATGATACAGAAATATTACTAATCTAACATACAAAAAATTACTAACAATAATGCAGAAGTAACATTGGAACACATGAACCAAATGCATTCTTTATTATTCTTTCATGAAATTATACAACTTCAGAAAGCCTTCATGTACAAAGTATTGCATCAAAAGTCTCTGAAAAACTTCTCCAAAAGTTCCCCCCTGCAAAAGTTCTCTCTAAAGAGACCCCCCCTTTTACATTTCAAATAGCCTTATATTTATAGGCTTTTTCAATAACCACCTGGTAACCAACTTGTAACTAAATTGTAACTACCTAATAACTACCTTCTTTGAAAAATAGAAATATAATGAACCTTATCACTTTTCTGAAGATTAAGTTCATTTTCTAACTTTACATTACAAGAGCGACTAAAGTCACTTTCACAAAAAGGTAACTAGGACTTGCAAGTTTCGAGTTGTGGATTTCGCTAAGTCCTTTCCATCTCTATTTGCTCCATTTTGAAAATCAAGCTTTGCTGGATGTTGACAACTCTTTTTGGATACCTGAATCTTAGACTCCTGTGTTTGTACATACAAAATATGGAATGTGAAAATAGTATGTCTTCCACTAGCAACATTAGCATGAAGAGGTAGACTGAATCACATTTTCCCGCCACAATTAAAATTATAAATTGTTATTGCCACCCACTACTCACCTCAATCTCTCAATAGTATGTAGAGAGGGCTAGTTGAAGGAAACATTGCACATTTTGCTTACTTCACATACCCTTATGAATTTATAGAAATGCTTGATATTCATACCTTATTAGACCAAAATATGTCATTCAACCACTCCTTTCCTTGCTCCAATTCATATAGAATCTCCATATCTTGGGAAGAAGAAAGGTTTTCTAAAGCAATTTTGTAGCATGTTCAAGAAGACCAAACATGTATATGTATATATATATATATATATAGTGTTGTATGCTAAGAATGATGTAGTATTCTTGAACCATGTAATTATAATACTTCCACTCCTCTTGTTTCTATTAAAGAGATCAAATAAAAGTTTCTCATGTCCTTCATATCAAAATATCCATGTAGCTAGACCATACATGAAGTATTTGTCGTCTTTTCGTGGTGTAAATGCAATCTCTCTTAGTTGAGAAATGGATTCTGTGACTTTTATTTTTCACCAACTGAGATCATAGTTTAATCTCATATATATATATTGAAGGATAATAGATAATGTGACCACAATCCATATATGGAGTAATAAAATTTGAGTCATATGCTTCATATTTCTCTTTCAAAGGCATAATCTTACCTCTGACTTCAAACTCTTTTCTTATGTTTCACCATTTCATCTATTAATGCCTTTGCATCTTCAATTTTTGAGGTTTGTGTTTTTCCCATTGATATCTCTTTCTTTTAGAGGATCCGATCCAACCACCAACAACTCTTTGATGTTTTCTAAGTAGTCATAACATGTATCCAAATGGAGTGGAGTTTGTTCCCTGTAGTTAGTTTGTTTTGAGAGTTTGTTAGAGAAGTGGATTGACACCATAGCCGCATCAAGGAGCTTATAAAACTTGTCTCTCCCACCAAGTGATGTGATGTGAGGAATAATCCTTCCTTGCCGATCCACCTTCCTCACAATTCTGTTGAATAATATGACAGTGTTTTCCCTCCACTATCCACTTCTTGCACCAGTTTATCTTCGATAGTATGCTGAGAATGCAACTTAAGTGAATACTTTACGATGGAGGTATAGCCTCTCTCAATGGCCTCCGTAAACAGATTTTCAAAGTGAAACATAATAATTCCATTCCATCTTTCTAGTTGTTCAATGGCACATTTTGCATCCATGTCTGCTGTGCATCTCCAACCACAATATCTACAAAATTTGACACAGTCCAATTCGAAGGCTGGATCAGAACCCTTGAAGCCAACTTGGAAGGTTCAAATTTGGAAGTGTAATTCTAAACATCCTCATTTCTCTTATTTCCTTTGGTGTTTCTCTTGGCATAACACAATCCAATTCATGGAGTATTTTTGTGTCACTGGAAAATGTGGCCATTTGGAGGTCCGCTAAAGCATTAAAATGTATTCTTACCATCTCCATGAGTCCGTCATTATGTGTGTTTTCCATCCTTTGTCTTTTAACATGCTTGTATTCTTCTTCTCCCCCAAAAGCATTATGCTCCGATAGATGTTAATTTGTTTTAAAATTCCTATTATTGTGCAAGCTGCATGAATGCTGGAAGAGATTGTGGAGTTGGTTGTATAACTACCCATCACACTTTCTTTGATAGTTTCAAAAGATTCTTAAACAAATCCAATACACGCCTGCCAAGTGCATTTTCTTGAATGTTTCAAACACCCTCTCAACAAATTTTTTTTATAAAAAGTTTCCATAGCCTTTTCAAGTGATTTGTTTTTGTATGTATCTTACACTCATTGTGCTCTAGGAGACTGTATTTCATTCAGCTATTTTGTAAAACAAGTTTAACGTTATTTTGTGCTTGTGTCTTCTAGCGCAGCTAGGTGGCTCACACGCTCTTCTAAGCTTCCCATTTTGCACGCATGTTTTCCACGGCAACTGTGACTAGAACAACTGACAGAGATTTGTTTTTTATCATGCTTTGAAGGATGTCCAAACCTTGATTTCATGCAATCCACATTTGTTTGAAATCTCAAAAACTTCCCAATACTTCAAAAATCTTGAAAAGAATCCTAGAACTTTACAATGGTGTGTGCTCAGTTGAACCAATCATCCTAAGAAAGCAAAACGCTCTCTTACATCTCAGCCCACTGACCTTTCACCTAAATCACATGGATAGTAATAACATTACCTTTCCCATTCCTTTCACATCAACACAACTTTCTGTCCATACAGTATCATGCAACCTTCTTTAATATAATAAACTTTCAATATTAGAGAGAAAAATCATCTTCTCCAATAGCAATTCAACAGAACTTGGATGGTGCTCATTTGGTGGATATAACAAAGAATTTTAATCCTGAAATCCTTCTTGTTTCTTAAAGATTTCTAGTGACTCGAGAATTTAGACAGATGGATCAAATCCTCAAAACCAAGGCTAATATCATGCCTCAAATCACTCACATCTTCAAACCATTTTCTTTGCATCTTCTCCCTCTATCTAATCATCGGTTATCTTTTTGATCCTCCAGCTTTGGAAGAAGTACCCTCTTTTGAAACTTGACAGATTGCACCATTTTGGTTACCAGCCTCTATGCCTTTGGCCTGATTGATTCTGTTTCTTCAATCCTCTCGCAATAAAAATTCATCTGTCTCATGCATATGCACGACTTGGCCCATCTTAGGTCTCATGTGGGACTCTAGATCAACACACCTTAATGCAACCAAAAGGGCCTTCTTGAGAGCTCTTGTGGATGGTCTTACTTCTAAACTTGGATCTAAAACTTCTTCAACACATCTACTTCCTACCATCATCTTTAACCAATCGACGAGGTTAACCTCTCTTGCAGGTCTACCATAGTCCACTAGATCTCTTCCAGTAATAGCCTCAAGGAGGAGGACACCAAAGATGTATACATCACTTCTTTCATTTAACAACCCTGTATTTGCATATTCTAGGGTAACATAGCCAAATGTGCCCATTACTCTTGTGGTAACATGGCTCTTTCCTGACCCAAGAAGCTTTGCCAATCTAAAATCAGACACCTTGGCATTGAAATCATGGTCTATAAAGATGATACTTGATTTAATGTCCCTGTGAACAACCTTTGGCTCCAGTGCCTCATGCAAATATGCCAACGCTTTTGCAGTTCTGAAGATAATCTTCATGTGTGCCTCCCAAGTCAGAATGCCTTGTTGCCTTATAGTTCCATGAAGCCATTGCTCCAAATTGCCATTATCAACATACTCATATACAAAGATCCTGTGAGTTCCTTCTACACAATATCCAAGCAGTCTGACAAGATTTTTATGTCGCACATGACCAATGGCCTCTACTTGCACCCTGAACTCTTTCTTGGCTTGGCCTTGCAACTATGGTTCCATTTGGAAGTTGACCCTTGTAAACAATTCCATACCCGCCTTCACCCAATATATTTTCCTTTGCAAAGTAATCTGTAGCAATCTCAAGATCCCTTAGAGTGAACCAATTACCCCATCCAAGATGTGAAACTTTAGGCATGCCACTCATTAGTGAGGATGTACTCATTGCATAAGATGAAGAATCTCTATAAATAGAATGTGTTCCTGAGCTCCCCTCATCGCCTGACTGTGGGATTCTGCCCTTTTGTTCAATCATGGAACCCCCTAGACTAATCTTCTCTGTGTTAGGACTCTTTACCCTTTCACGCATCAAAGCCTTATCTGAATCTTTGTTACGAGTCTTTCCCTGAATAGTAAGGAGGAGACCATCTGCCATGGGAAAATTGTTAGCCCATTTCCTATCAACCTTGACTTCCTTGATCTCCTTTGAAACTGATGGGATCTGGGTCACAGGTATTTTTTTAGCATTCTCCTCGACTTTCTCCGCGAAGTGAGCCATATTGACAACATAAAGAGAATTAAGACAATGAATGCTCCAACAGCTATGCCAATCAAGACCCATAATTTCAGCCCAAATATGAATGTCTTCGTAGATAACTCAGCACTGAAGAACCCTTCAGATGCCATTTTCAAAGTCCACTGTCATTGAGCTTCACGTTTGGAACGCAGATTTATCAGCTTGCAGGAAGGTCTTCACCTCTTCACTGGCAGGAGTCCGCTGATCGGTTAGTTGTTTGGGCCCTTCTTTTCTGGTAGAAATGATAACGTTCTCTAAAACAATCGGGAGCAATATGCCACGATAGCCTTTATTAATATTTTGCTGTATATAATTATTAATGACGCACAGAAGGTTCGCTATTTTAACATTTCAAATTCACGCTTTCTACAAATGTCGACTGTTGCTGATGAAATTATCACCACCTTCTCTGGCATGCAACCTTTAAATAGGAGATAGAACTCATGACGTACTCAATGGCAAATGTTTATGATAATCAATAGTCGATATTTGTAGGTTTTAAAGATATTGCTGTATTTTGAGAAGTGAAAGTGAGTTTCACTCAGCTTTTACCCAAGTACACTTTAAACCTTGGATACCATTTGAACTTGATTGGAAGGAGAATAACATGCCATTCATGATTTGAACAATAAAAACCAACTTTTAATTCATGGCTGCCACAAGTGGATGTAAACTTCATTATCTCTCCGAACTTATGCCATCGGTAAAAAGTGAACGTGAACAACTTGGCCGAGCTCACAAGTTACGCGCACTTAGTGAAAGGCAAAAATTGACGCGAGTTTTGTGAGGATCAAAAGCCAATGCAAGATGGACTTGACGAGAAACAAAAGTTAACGCGGACTTAGCATAAAAATGAAAGATAGACGCAAAATAAAATATTAATAAGTCTCGAATTTTCTGCCTTGGCATAAAAATTGCTTTTGAAGCTTTAAATGGAGAGAGAGCAAGATGAGGGAAAATGCTATGACGATGGATTATCAACATGATTTGACACATGAAATACGACGCCGAAGAATTGCAACCAAAAAGATGATCTAGTACAGAAAATTAATTTGCCAAAGGTTTCAATGAAAAAGTTTAAATTCTGGCGATTTGAAAATGAGGCCAATAGCTGGCTCTAACTGGGGACAAGGACTGTAAAGGACGTAGATGAACCTAGAATCTTTGGAAATAAATAGTGCCTTATCCATTGGGCAGATAGAGTCAGGAGTTAACATGATGTACAAGGGGAAACAAGGAGACAAGGACACACAAAGACGAGGCAAACGACAAAAACAATACTAACCGAAACAAGACAGACACAACCAAAACACCTAGTTAACGTATGTACATGGCAGGTGATTCCTACCTCGAACTGCCTTAGGATGATCATGTGAAACCATTGACAGGCTGAGAGAAATAGGCACGTGTGTGAAAAAGAGATGTGCATGGATGAGGCACCTGCTGACTCAATAGACATTTCAGGATGATGAGAAGAATAAAATATACGAAATGTGAGGACTCCTTGAATAGTGCACCAAATAACCATTTCTCATCATAAATATCTGAGTCCTTTTGTATCACATTGGTATTGCCCTGTTTATTACTGATCATCTCTTCTAACATCACATCGAGCATACCAATCTTCTCTATCTGAAGATTCTTTTGATAGCTTGAATCACAGAAAACTAAATCACGAACTGGACATCCTTCATGTGAAGTAAGAAATGAAGAAAACTCAATGCTCTGCGATTGATTCTTCCTATGAGTAAAGTCCTCCTTTATCATTGAATCATCTTTTGTCAAAGAAAATTCCTCCTTTACCATTATCAACTCAGGATGTGCTTTGTCAGAGGATTCCATATGAATGAGAGAAAACAATGAATATGCATTATGCATCTTTCTACCTTGAAAAGTCTCTTCTACAGTTGATGAAGAGGAAATAACACGTAGCTTTTCATCAATCTTTTGAACACTTCCAATTTCATCCATGTTCCAACAAACATTAGAAATCTGATGTCCTTTATCACTATCATAAGCATTACTCATACTGCCTTCTCCAACATTCTTGTATGCAGATGAGGGACTAGAACATGCAATGAAATTACTCAAATAAGGATATTCAAGAATAAGTTCATTTGTAGCCTCTTTTCGTGCAGATTCACACCCAATATCCTTGTGGTCTTCTTGCACCTTTGGAGTGGGAGTACTCAACTTTTTGTCTTGAGTAGTACCTTTATTTTCAATAATTGAGTATCCTTCTTCAACAGATGATAAAGGTGAAAGGATGACGTCTTCTTCATGAAGAGAAACATCATTAGGAGTGTTGAAATGCCAATCTGTGACGGAAAAGTCCTGAGAGAGATCTTGGAGCATTCTTTCTTCATTATTCTCCTCTTGTTCAGATTGCATGCAAGTCAAGAGAACATCTTGCAACTCGTCTTCGTGATCTTTGTTCGCACTTTGGTCTGAAATTTCTTCTACATTCTCTTGAACATTAATCATGTCATCGCAACCTTCCTCGGAAGATATAGCTATCAAACTGGAGCAATTTGTCACAAGAGGAGTGACATTCTCTAAAGAAATTGAGAATGTGCCATCATCTAGAAAGACTTCTTCTTCATCATTGCATGCTTCCGTATAATCTTCTGTTTCCATCTCTATCACTTCTTTTTGTTCTTCTTTGTTCAGTGGAGATGTCCTATCATGAGAAAATGCAATAACTTCTTCTTCTCTAGCACATGCATGTTCTGATGATCCTCTTTCAACCATTTGATCAGAAGATGTTACATTAAATATAGGTTCATTTGCAGGAAGAACTTTTACCTCTTCATTGATGTTCTCATTGTCCAAATGATAGATCTCAACATAATCCCTTTTATCTTCTGGTGCATGAATCTCCTCCGATAGGGAATTACAATCATGAGCAAGAAAATGAGTCTCCTTCCCATCTTTTTGTTCAATCTTCTGCAACGTTTGAAACAAGGAAGGATGAACCTAGTTAGATGCAAATTGTATGCCACCATAGAAACTCTTCAGGAACTCCACTTGCTTCCAGGTTTATCAAGAACTTCATTTTGTTGAGAAGCAGAAAAAGAGTAATCTTCATCATCACTGTCACTGTCTGATTCAGGAAGTTGCAAGTTATGCATCTGGGTTCTTCGATACCAAACCATCTATCAGGATTGTTCTTTCAGATAGAGTCACCAATCTTCTTTTCTGGGAAGATACTTGTATATTCTTGAGGAATAAAAAGGCACCAATGCTTCAGCTCATGTCCCTAGTAGAGTCGCAAAAAATCTATTGGTAAACAGATTTGTCACCGTGAAATAACCTTTGAAAATGACTCGTTGCCCTTAGAGTGGTGATTAAATTGTCCCAACAGTTGGAGAAGCTGTAGTTTTGCTATTAGCTTTCCTCTGCATTTGAGAGGGGCAGCTCCCTCGTATGATAGGGTTATTTGTGGGTTTTTGTGTACTTTTAACCTTAAAGTACAAAAAGGAGAAAAAGAAAAACTAACAATAAAGATGATTAATAGAAACCCTAGTAGTAGACATACGAATACTGGTTTGGATTTCATAAAGTTGAAACAAGATATGAGGGGACTTCACCACAAAAGCTAGAAACTACGTTCTTGAACAAATATGATGAACTTCATAGCTAATATCTTAACATGCAACAATGATGAGAGAAGGATAACACATAGGTCTCGACATACGAAGAGATAGGTTACCTGAACACATTCATATCAAGACACCAAGAAAACGAGTGTGCTTCACTACATCAATTTCACAGTAAGAATGTTTCGATGAACAACCTATGATCAACACAATGATACAGAAATATTACTAATCTAACATACAAAAAATTACTAACAATAATGCAGAAGTAACATTGGAACACACGAACCAAATGCATTCTTTATTATTCTTTCATGAAATTATACAACTTTAGAAAGCCTTCATGTACAAAGTATTACATCAAAAGTCTCTAAAAAACTTCTCCAAAAGTTCCCCCCTGCAAAAGTTCTCTCTAAAGAGACCCCCCCCCCTTTTACATTTCAAATAGCCTCATATTTATAGGCTTTTTCAATAACCACCTAGTAACCAACTTGTAACTAACTTGTAACTACCTAATACCTACCTTCTTTGAAAAATAGAAATATAATGAACCTTATCACTTTTCGGAAGATTAAGTTCATTTTCTAACTTTACATTACAAGAGCGACTTAAGTCACTTTCACAAAAAGGTAACTAGGACTTGCAAGTTTTGAGTTGTGGATTTTGCTAAGTCCTTTCCATATCTATTTGCTCCATTTTGACAATCAAGCTTTCCTGGATGTTGACAACTCTTTTTGGATACCTGAATCTTAGACTCCTGTGTTTGTGCGTACAAAATATGGAATGTGAAAATAGTATGTCTTCCACTAGCAACATCAACATGAAAAGGTAGACTGAAGCACAATTTCCCGCCACAATTAAAATTATAAAATGTTATTGCCACCCACTACTCACCTCAATCTCTCAATAGTATGTAGAGAGGGCTAGTTGAAGGAAACATTACACATTCTGCTTACTTCACATACCCTTATGAATTTATAGAAATGCTTGATATTCATACCTTATTAGACCAAAATATGTCATTCAACCACTCCTTGCCTTGCTCCAATTCATATAGAATCTCCATATCTCGGGAAGAAGAAAGGTTTTCTAAAGCAATTTTGTAGCATGTTCAAGAAGACCAAACATGTATATATATATAGTGTTGTATGCTAAGAATGATGCAGTATTCTTGAACCATGTAATTATAATACTTCCACTCCTCTTGTTTCTATTAAAGAGATCAAATAAAAGTTTCTCATGTCCTTCATATCAAAATATCCATGTAGCCAGACCATACATGAAGTATTTGTCATCTTTTCGTGGTGTAAATGCAATCTCTCTTAGTTGAGAAATGGATTCTGTGACTTTTATTTTTCACCAATCGAGATCATAGTTTAATCTCATATATATATATTGAATGATAATAGATAATGTGACCACAATCCATATATGGAGTAATAAAATTTGAGTCATATGCTTCATATTTCTCTTTCAAAGGCATAATCTTACCTCTGACTTCAAACTCTTTTCTTATGTTTCACCATTACATCTATTAATGTCTTTGCATCTTCAATTTTTAAGGTTTGTGTCTTTCCCATTGATATCTCTTTCTTTTAGAGGATCCAATCCAACCACCAACAACTCTTTGATGTTTTCTAAGTAGTCATAACGTGTATCCAAATGGAGTGGAGTTTGTTCCCTGTAGTTAGTTTGTTTTGAGAGTTTGTTAGAGAAGTGGATTTACACCATAGCTGCATCAAGGAGCTTATAAAACATGTCTCTCCCACCAAGCGATGTGATGTGAAGAACAATCCTTCCCTGCTGATACACCTTCCTCACAATTCTGTTGAATAATATGACAGTGTTTTCCCTCCACCATCCACTTCTTGCACCAGTTTATCTTCGACAGTATGCTGAGAATGCAACTTAAGTGCATACTTTACGATGGAGGTATAGCCTCTCTCAATGGCCTCCGTAAACAGATTTTCAAAGTGAAACATAATACTTCCATTCCATCTTTCTAGTTGTTCAATGGCACATTTTGCATCCATGTCTGCTGTGCATCTCCAACCACAATATCTACAAAATTTGACATAGTCCAATTCGAAGGCTGGATCAGAACCCTTGAAGCCAACTTGGAAGGTTCAAATTTGGAAGTGTAATTCTAAACATCCTCCTTTCTCTTATTTCCCTTGGTGTTTCTCTTGGCATAACACAATCCAATGCATGGAGTATTTTTGTGTCACTAGAAAATGTGGCCATTTGGAGGTCCGCTAAAGCATTAAAATGTATTCTTACCATCTCCATGAGTCCGTCATTATGTATGTTTTCCATCCTTTGTCTTTTAACATGCTCGTACTCTTCTTCTCCCCCAAAAGCATTATGCTCTGATAGATGTTGTTAATTTGTTTTAAAACTCCTATTATTGTGCAAGCTACGTGAATGCTGGAAGAGATTGTGGAGTTGGTCGTATAACTGCCCGTCACACTTTCTTTGATAGTTTCAAAAGATTCTTAAACAAATCCAATACACGCCTGCCAAGTGCATTTTCTTGAATGTTTCAAACACCCTCTCAAAAAATTTTTTTAAAAAAAGTTTCCATAGCCTTTTCAAGTGATTTGTTTTTGTATGTATCTTGCACTCATTGTGCTCCAGGAGACTGTATTTCATTCAGCTATTTTGTAAAACAAGTGTAACGTTATTTTGTGCTTGTGTCTTCTAGCACAGCTAGGTGGCTCACACGCTCTTCTAAGCTTCCCATTTTGCACGCATGTTTTCCATGGCAACTGCGACTAGAACAACTGACAGAGATTTGTTTTCGATCATGCTTTGAAGGATGTCCAAACCTTGATTTCATGCAATCCACATTTGTTTGAAATCTTAAAAACTTCCCAATACTTCAGAAACCTTGAAAAGAATCCTAGAACTTTACAATGGTGTGTGCTCAGTTGAACCAATCATCCTAAGAAAGCAAAATGCTCTCTTACATCTCAGCCCACTGACCTTTCACCTAAATCACATGGACAGTAATAACATTACCTTTCCCATTCCTTTCACATCAACACAACTTTCTAGCCATACAGTATCATGCAGCCTTCTTTAATATAATAAACTTTCAATATTAGAGAGAAAAATCATCTTCTCCAATAGCAATTCAACAGAACTTGGATGGTGCTCATGTGTTGGATATAACAAAGAATTTTAATCCTAAAATCCTTCTTGTTTCTTAAAGATTTCTAGTGACTCGAGAATTCAGACAGATGGATCAAATCCTCAAAACCAAGGCTAATATCATGCCTCAAATCACTCACATCTTCAAACCATTTTCTTTGCATCTTCTCCCTCTATCTAATCATCGGTTGTCTTTTTGATCCTCCAGCTTTGGAAGAAGTACCCTCTTTTGAAACTTGACGGATTGTACCATTTTGGTTACCAGCCTCTATGCCTTTGGCCTGATTGATTCTATTTGTTCGATCCTCTCGCAATAAAAATTCATCTGTCTCATGCATATGCATGACCTGGCCCATCTTAGGTCTCCTGTGGGACTCTGGATCAACACACCTTAATGTAACCAAAAGGGCCTTCTTGAGAGCTCTTGTGGATGGTCTTACTTCTAAACTTGGATCTAAAACTTCTTCAGCACATCTACTTCCTACCATCATCTTTAACCAATCGACGAGGTTAACCTCTCCTGCAGGTCTACCATAGTCCACTGGATCTCTTCCAGTAATAGCCTCAAGGAGGAGGACACCAAAGCTGTATACATAACTTCTTTCATTTAACAACCCTATATTTGCATATTCTGGGGCAACATAGCCAAATGTGCCCATTACTCTTGTGGTAACATGGCTCTTTCCTGACCCAAGAAGCTTTGCCAATCCAAAATCAGACACCTTGGCATTGAAATCATGATCTATTAAGATGTTCCTTAATTTAATGTCCTTGTGAACAACCTTTGGCTCCAATGCCTCGTGCAAATATGCCAACGCTTTTGCAGTTCCGAAGATAATCTTCATGCGTGCCTCCCAAGTCAGAATGCCTTGTTGCCTCATAGTTCCATGAAGCCATTGCTCCAAATTGCCATTATCAACATACTCATATACCAAGATCCTATGAGTTCCTTCTACATAATATGCAAGCAGTCTGACAAGATTTTTATGTCGCACATGACCAATGGCCTCTACTTCCACCCTGAACTCTTTCTCGGCTTGGCCTTGCAACTGTGGTTCCATTTGGAAGTTGACCCTTGTAAACAATTCCATACCCACCTTCACCCAATATATTTTCCTTTGCAAAGTAATCTGTAGCAATCTCAAGATCCCTTAGAGTGAACCAATTACCCCATCCAAGATGTGAAACTTCAGGCATGCCACTCATTAGTGAGGATGTACTCATTGCATAAGATGAAGAATCTCTATAAATAGAATGTGTCCTTGAGCTCCCCTCATCACCTGACTGTGGGATTCTGCCCTTTTGTTCAATCATGGAACCCCCTGGACTAATCTTCTCTGTGTTAGGACTCTTTACCCTTGCATGCATCAAAGCCTTATCTGAATCTTTGTCACGAGTCTTTCCCTGAATAGTAAGGAGGAGACCATCTGCCATGGGAAAATTGTTAGCCCATTTCCTATCAACCTTGACTTCCTTGATCTCCTTTGAAACTGATGGGATCTAGGTCACAGGTATTTTTTTTTAGCATTCTCCTCGACTTTCTCTGCGAAGTGAGCCATATTGACAACATAAAGAGAATTAAGACAATGAATGCTCCAACAGCTATGCCAATCAAGACCCATAATTTCAGCCCAAATATGAATGTTTTCTTAGATAACTCAGCACTGAAGAACCCTTCAGATGCCATTTTCAAAGTCCACTGTCATCGAGCTTCACGTTTGGCACGCAGATTTATCGGCTTGCATGAAGGTCTTCACCTCTTCGCTGGCAGGAGTCCGCTGATCGGTTAGTTGTTTGGGCCCCTCTTTTCTGGTAGAAATGATAACGTTATCTAAAACAATCGGGAGCAATATGCCACGATAGCCTTTATTAATATTTTGTTGTATATAATTATTAATGACGCACAGAAGGTTCACTATTTTAACATTTCAAATTCATGCTTTCTACAAATGTCGACTGTTGCTGATGAAATTATCACCACTTTCTCTGGCATGCAACCTTTAAATAGGAGATAGAACTCATGACGTACTCAATGGCAAATGTTTATGATTATCAATAGTCGATATTTGTTGCATGATTCTAGGAAAGTGTGTCCACCTTTTTCTTCATGAGAAGTGAAAGTGAGTTTCACTCAGCTTTTACTCGAGTACACTTAAAACCTTGGATACCATTTGAACTTGATTGGAAGGAGAATAACATGCCATTCATGATTTGAACAATAAAAACCAACTTTTAATTCATGGCTGCCACAAGTGGATGTAAACTTCATTATCTCTCCGAACTTATGCCATTGGTAAAAAGCGAACGTGAACAACTTGGCCGAACTCACAAGTTACGCGCACTTAGTGAAAGGCGAAAATTGACGCAAGTTTTGTGAAGATCAAAAGCCAATGCAAGATGGACTTGACGAGAAACAAAAGTTAACGCGGACTTAGCATAAAAATGAAAGATAGACGCAAAATAAAATATTACTAAGTCGCGAATTTTCTGCCTTGGCATAAAAATTGCTTTTGAAGCTTTAAATGGAGAGAGAACAAGACGAGGGAAAATGCTATGACGATGGATTATCAACATGATTTGACACATGAAATACGACGCTAAAAAATTGCAACCAAAAAGATGATCTAGTACAGAAGATTAATTTGCCAAAGGTTTCAATGAAAAAGTTTAAATTTTTGCGATTTGAAAATGAGGCCAACAGAATGATACTAAAGACGTAATAAGTATAGTTGAAGCAACATAGTTAAAATCTCTATCCCAAGTAATTATAGTGGTAACAATCTTTACCTATAATAACCATTTCTCTATCCTACTACATATCCTCACAATAGTGCTTTATTTGAAGACACTGTCCTAAATATAAAGATTAGATTTCCCATCAAACTAACCCAACAATTCTTATAACCACAGATACCAAAAATAATCATTACATCCATTTATTATACATTTTGTTCACCTCCACCTCATACTAACAAATTCTTTCTCCTTATTTTTCTTGGAATATAATTATTACACAATTCATTTATTCCATTAAAAGCCCATTCATTTGACAATTTTGCTAAAAATATAATCTAACCATAAATTTCCTTTGCATTTAATATAAAAATGATTTGATAGATTCAACACACCCATCCACAGTATTATATAAACACAATAACATACTTATTTCTTAATCTTAATAAAACTCTAAATTAATCATTGACAATATTCCATTTAAAACAAACTAAATCATTCTAAAAATATTCTATAGCTTTATTTTCCAAAATCTATAAAGATCATTCTAAAATTTAATCTATTTCACTATTTTCAAAATCTATAAAAATCTTCTTAAAATTTAAACTATTTCTCTATTTTCAAAATCTATAAAAATCATTCTAAAAATAACATATGGAATACTTTCCTGAAGAAATTCTCTTTAAGGGAGGAGTTCTTATTTAATAAAATATTAAAGAGGGGAAAGATTCCATTTTAAGAACTAAATTCTAATTAAATGAAATTATAAAAAGAGACGATTTCCTTTTTAAGGAAAAGAGATTAAGAATCATAAGGTACTCTTATTTGAATTTTAAATAGTACTAACCATGTTTGGTGTTCCAACACTCCTGAGCAAACGTAAGAATAATCTAAGAACGGTCTTTTTCTCTGCAATACTCTGTAACTTTATGTTTGTATACAGCCTTTGGTTTAGCTTCTCTTCCCTTCCTTCTTTCACCTCTGCTTCCGTTTTCTTCACTTCTCCTCACCCAAAACTCCATTGCAGTGCATGCACTTGCTAGAATTTAATTTTGATGGTAGTCATTTAGCTGTTGGAAATGCTACAGGAATAGTGCTTTCGTTTAAGCTTCATCATTAACAACATGCTTGATGGATAAATGAGATTGATGAAAGAGGGAACATTGTCATAACTTTCTTTTATGATTGATTGGTAAAGACTCATCTATTTCTTTTGCAGGTTTAAGAAAGACAAAACCACGAACTTTTACCGGCATCCTTCTTGGTTGAGCGCCAAAATTAGAAATCTTGAAACAAGATATGGACTTTCATCAAATAAAAGAGAAGACAGGTTCTCTGGACGGCATGCATGTAATAGAGGGAGCGCAGATTAAGGCACATAAACATACTGCCATAGATTTTTTATTTTTATCTTTAGATACTGGATATGATGATGGATTCGCAATAATGAAGATATTTGCAGCGTTGAAAAAAAAATATAACGTTTCTGCAAGAAAATAAAGTTTTGTAACGTAAACATTCATGCAAATCCAGTTGGTAGGTGCATGGCTGGTTATCTACAACATTATCGACATCCTTTCTAAAGGCGTGGAGTAGGGATGCTATGGAATAGGATGCGGAAATCCATCCATGCATAAGAAGAAAAGACTAGTGGAATTTGAATAAGGATCCTATGAAGCACTCAAACTATTGAACATAATGTCTTTAAGAGATGTCAACTAATGGAATGCGATGATCACAGGATAGGCACTAATTGAATTTGTTGAAAGTGCTTATCAAACTTTCAAGCAAATGCAGTTGGCAGACGTAAAGCCAAATTCCACAACCTATACCAGCGATAGAGATATGAAACGCCTTGAAGCGCAGATCTAAAAATATATGTTGCAATGATGAGTATAAAACATATCAAGATATATAACGCTTAATGCTGCTACAGTTACGGTGGTGCCACACACACACACAATACAGTTTACATCTGCATCTTCCATGCATGCCCAAATACGTTTACATCTGCATCTCCACTTAGCAAGGCGATGTTTGAGTATATCTACTATATAAGATCTCCAAGATACCCTTCCAAAATGTAAAGGAAATCATTTATAATCTACAACTAGAGTCGACATCATTTCGAATGCAAAGGAAAATGCCATGAATTGATTATATAATTCTATTAAATGTAAAAGGATTAAGACGCTATACGTGAGCAGTTGAAAGCAAAATGTAGGCGGATGCACACAACACATGAACTATTTGACAGAATACCATGGCCGGGAAGAAATAAAACTACAGATGAAATTGCCATCCAATCTATAATCAAACTTTTTTTCTATTTAAGGCAGATTTGGTTTTCCAAAACTTCAATGCTTAAATCAAAACCCTAGAATGCCCAATAGCATATGAAGCCCAAGCATGATTCAACATCTTAGTAGACAGTACATAAATAAAAACATAGTAAAACCAATTCAAGATATCGTGTAGAGGGGGTAACAATAAAAACATACCTTTCTCTTTTAATTCGTCTGGGTCACCGTGGCTTAACAACAATTGAGAGCTTAAGCTCACCCACCGACTGCACTACGATGAAATTTTAAGCACCCCACTCTGCTTCAGTCTCTTGTAGGTCAAATTCAATTAAATCAACCTTCAACTTGATTATGTCCAGTGATCCATGAATGATTTAGTTTCTTCAATCGTAAGCATGTTTTCCTTAGCAGGTTTCTTACGCTTCAAAGAAGATGATATAGATCTCTTCATCGGTCATCTTGGCTGTGTGAACTCCGTGGGCATAAGTCTGATCAAAACTTTATCTCTGTTGTAGTAAGAATAGTAGTATCCCCCTTGTTTGCAAGATGATTAATTTTTTTATAGGAAATATTTTTGCAATGAAGTAATGCAAAGCCTCCTGAGGAGCATCCCTTTGCCTATCCTCTAGCAACTACCTTTCAAGATGTTAAAATATTCGAAATGCTAGGAATATATTTACTAAACTATTATGAGTGTGGGTCAGAAATTAATGTCGGTTGTCTCAAAATAGACCGATTGGTTGTGGAAAAGAGCTGGGTCGATAGGAAGAACCGACAAGTTTAGAAAATTTCCCAAAACCCAGATCATGGGAATCTTGGAGAGATATTTTCATTAACTATTCTTGTAACTCCCATTATAGGCCAATGCTCTTCTTTTTGATAAAGACAACATAGGATAATGTATGATTTAAAAATAAAGGACATCCTGGAGTGAAATCATGAACAAAATCATGCACTTCTAAATATGAGAAAAACATTATTACTTCTATGATTGGTCTCAGGTGAATACTTACCAACAACAATCAAGCAATCCAAATAACCCAAATGACAAACATACCTATCACATCCAAAGTGAAAATGGAGGAGCATTACACTTACAATTTCACACTAGGTTTGACACTCTTTTTAGCTTGTATGTTCACCTCTATTTAATAGATGCATCTTCCACCACTTTCTAAGATACAAGTGTAAGTCCTCTAACATCTAACATTTGAACAACCCAAATCACCAAGACTAGGTATCTTCAATCCTAATCCATTAGATGTGAACCCAACAATGACAGGAGGAGAGATAGTTATTCTTAGTGAGACTTGTGAACCTATATTTGTTAACCCATGAGATGTATTTTATAATGCATCCTAAATATAGATCCATTATGATTGGATAACCATATTCTCCAACCTCCATCATCTTCTCAAGTATAATTCTTATGTAGACTTACACAAATTTCTCCTTAGTGAAACTTGGTCACAAGCTTGAATGAGAAGATTTAAAGGCTTCACATTCTTATATATATCAGAGTACCCATGATCAACCCTATATTACACTTTCCATGTGATGCATATTACAACTATGTATAGTCAATTCACTTCTGATAGTTAAAGAAGAGGGGAGATCCTTAGAGAGAATTCTTACCCCTTGAACAAGCTATCCCCGATGAGTGCCAAGTTGCACCCATGGATTACATCTTTTTACCTCTCTTTTTCTCCTTCCCGATTCCATCTTTCCTAATGTCTGCACCCAAATAAGCTAGTAAGATCATTCTAGTTAATGATTAATTGAGATAGATTACTTAAAATCATAATTTCTGATTGAATGACTAATGTGCATGTAATTGATGGAAAAATGTAGAAACTTCTCTCTTTTTGAATCAACAGGTGTAGATGCCAGGAACAATAATTTTGTGCATCTTCAGAGATAGTCTTCAATGATTTCTAGAGACAATACCAGAGTAGCATGACACCTGAAGTTTTGAAGTAACGAGGAAAGCCTCTCCAGAGCTTTGTGGGAGTCTGGAGTATCTCCGGAGCTAAACAAAGAAAGCTATAGACATATCTCCGGAGCTACAGATATATCTCCGGAGTTACAGATAGGGACAGATATCTCCGGTGCCTCCTGAGAGCAGGGCATATTTCCAGCATAAGTTGCCGACTAGGCACTCTTAGCAGTGATCACAATACCCCTCATTTCACTCAAATCATCCCCTGAGTGGTGAAGGGTCATCTTTAGTTAAACTACTGGAGTTTTTATCTTTATAAATTTTTTGCATGAGTTATGGATAGAATTGATTCAATACCCATATTTTCAGGGCCTCGCTGCCCAAATGTATTAAGACTCAAACTTAGAATTCTGAGTGGACTTTTGTTCCACTCAGTCTAATTTTATTGCATGATTATTTTCCATAAGTTAGATAGCTAGTATAATAAAGAGATGGATGTCATCTCATAGAGGAACTGGTAGATAAGATAAGTGATATGTCATCACTCATTTTCATATATACATATAGAAACAACAGAAGAAATATACAATGATTGATTTATTCTGATTCTCAGTAATCTTAGTTGTGTGATATCAGTATTCTTTTCATGAATGCAAAGCGAATGGAATAGGACTGGATTTAGTTGTGATCTTCTTTTGTGCTAATTTTCTACTGTAGCCTTCAGCCCTAAGGGTGTGGAGCAAGGGCTCACTCTCACCACCAAGGCGGAAGGCTAGTACCATTGCTTTATTACTTTAGATTTTGCTGTGAAAAGTATTTATTGATTTTAATAAGATAGATGCATGTTACTATTTTTAAGATTGCTTTAAGTAACTTCCTGTTTAATTCTATTTCAGCATTCCTTAAATTCATTTAGTAAGTAGATAGATTAATCTTTTCAAATTAGTAGAAGCCATTAAGATTAGCTAGGAAAACTGGTAACTGCAGAATCCCTAGTTGCAGACAACCGAGGACACAACCCCTAGATTTTTGACATCTGAAAATAGATTAAATGATGAGGTACAATGACACCTTGTGAATCCCCTACCCCCTAGAGTGTAGGTGAGGACAACCATAAAAAGAGGAGCAAGTGAGAGTCTATTGCCATGCATAACAATGAGCTAATAAAGGAAAGCTACATGTGGCATGTAGTGGGTAACAACACAATAGAATGAAATGATTAATAAAATCTACATTGTATAGATAATGAAGAATAGAGATCTCCAAGGGTAGAGTTGTAGCATGAATGAATATGAAAGTTATAGTAGGAATAACATCAATGGAAGAAAACAACTTCTCATCACCAGAAGGGAGAAGTATACCATCATAATTGAGGTGACTAATGCTATGTGTGAAAGAAGCATGAAGATCGAGGTGAGATAGACAGAGGTAAATGAGAAAAATGCAAGTAGCTAGGAGAAGTAGAAAGGACATTTTGTGAACATAATGTTGTGCTTTTAGTGAATGTGGAAGATAAAGGAGGTACATCAACAAGGGATTGAAACATCAAGCCATTATGAGAGGTGCCTTTTAATTTATGTTTAGAGGATTTCTTATAAGTAGAAGGGGGAAGAGAAGTGAGAATGATTGAGTTTTGTTTACTTTTATTGTCATTGTGTGTGTTGTACATGTGAGCAATCACATGGTAATGAGGTTGTTGTGCCACATTTTAAACAAGTTTTCTATTTTGAATAGGTTTCTTTAGAAAGTTTAGAGTGTAATTAGGGGGTTGAGGTGGGTTTTGAACACCTCAAAAAGTTAGAACATTATTAGATTGTGGCTGTGGAACATTGTAATGGAGATGCACACTAATTTTAGGTTTCATAGGTTCTTTTGGGAACCATAAACATAAATTGTGTTGATTTGGTTTTTATAGTTATCGATGCATGTGAAATCTGATATGAGCTTTGATTCTTCATTCTTCATTCATGAGTTCTTCATCACTACAATGGATAACATCAGAATAAAGATTAGGTAAAGTTATGTTGAGTAAAGTATCAATGATTGTATTCTTAGTGATGTCCAATGGGCTTAAACATGCAACTAAAGGAGGGGAAAATGATGAAGAGGTCTTGACATCGTTAGTGATATCCAAGGAACTTGAACATGCAACCAAAGGAGGAAGAAAAGGGGTCTTCACAATCTTAGTGATATCCAAGAGACTTGAACATGCAACTAAATGAGGAAGAAAAGAGGTCTTCACATCCTTGGTGATATCCAAGGAACTTGAATATGCAACCAAAGGAGGAAGAAAAGAGGCCTTCTCATCCTTAGTGATATCCAGGGTACTTGAATATGAAACTAAAGGAGGAAGAAAAGAGGTCTTCTCATCCTTAGTGATATCCAAGGGACTTTAACATGCAACCCAAGGAGGAAGAAAAATGGTCTTCACATCTTTAGTGATATCCAAGGGGCTTGAATATGCAACTAAAAGAGGAAGATCATCACAGACTATGGAAGATGTGGTAGAAGTAGAAGTGATATGCTCAACATCTATCCGTGGGTGATCTGATGTGAGGTGAGACTCTTCCTCTACTAATGCCTCATCTCTAGAAGAGAGATAATCAAAATGAAGAGAAGGTAAATCCATGTTGAGAAATGTGTTAATGATTTCATCCTCTTACACCAAAATATCCTCACAAGTAGGAGGAATTTTAGGAGAGGGAAGAAAAAAAGAGATTGGCATAGGAAGAGCTGAGTCACCATCACATGCTTGAAATGGACCATTACTATCAATTTTTTTTTGAGAAAACATGAACAATGATGTGAGACAAGTGGGGAAGAGTAACAAGTTTAAATGTATTATTTTGTAAAATGGTAAAATATGCAATTTAACTATGTATATGCAAACATAAGTGTTTAATCTGTTTGTTAACTGATCAAACACAACAATGAATAAGAAGGATATATAAGTGTAAGATACGTTGAGTTCACCAAAATGTAAGATAGAAAAAGAGGAGCCTAATCAATTATGAACTAACTAGATCAATCTTTTCTATCAAACACTAGAACACAAGCTAACAAAGACTTGTATGCTTGGCTATAGTCCTCAAGGGAGAGCCAAGCTATTTAGGGCTCTCTTCTTTTGTTATAATAGTGGAGATTGATTTGATAATAGCAAGCTCTAGGGGTTTAAATGACCTAATTGATAAAATGAACAATTTATAGGTGTTACAGATTGACTATGCAGAAACAGAAAGTAGATCAGGAAGGAGCAGGAAAGATGAAGCCTATAGCTAGAAATAGGGGTAGATGTAGGAGAACTTGGGTGCTGGGCATCCTAGTCCTAGGGTTTCTACCCTAATTAAGTATGTGTGAAACGATCTCTGCTGCTTCCATCTTCTTGTTGCATGTCAATGCCTGAAACTCTTAATTCAGATCTACACATACAAAGAGGGAAAATGGTTGTGTTGTATAGGGGCTTGCCTCAGTCAAACCCCATGTTGGTGTTCCCACATCCAAAACATTAATGATAGATGATGACAAATAGTGTGTGCTCACAATGACCAGAAGCAAAGCATATAATAAAGACTATAATAATGAAATAAATTTACCATGAGCATGAAACCCTAGTTGGATGGATCTCACAATCCCACAAGGAGTTGAAGAATGAAGAAGCTTCCTTAAAGACTTACAAGAAGAGTTATTGCATACAATAATAATTTGTAGAAATAGAGAGTTTGTAGAAAGATAAATATCTTTAAAGAGATAAAGAGAGAGAGAGAGCTTGTTGATAGAGAGATCACATGTGTAAATGAGTGAGAGAGTTTTTTTATATATGAATCCCAGTTAATTTTTGAGGGCCCAATTAAGTTGAGGCTGACAAGGTGCATCACTTGAGGCAAAAGATTGACATTCAAATAAAGTCTTTTGGGGAAAAATTGGCAGGACCCAAGTGCTAGGTGCCCTAGTCCTAGTGATTTGGGCTATTCAAATGTCAGATGTTAGAGGACTTGGCCTTGTATCACAAAAAAGTGGTGGAATATGCATATATTAAGCATAGATGAACATACAAACTAAAACAATTGCCAAAGCTAGTGTGAAATTGTAAATGTACATAATTTTTGACACTACATATTTCTATGATTTTGTCAAACATATCTTTATCATGCCACAAAGATAGACAATTTGGAATTATTTAGACCTAGTCAATTACCAAATATTTGTCTTCCCTAGACTAATATTTATTCTTAGTGAGACTTGTGAACCTATAATTTCTAGCCCATGAGATGTATTTCACAATGCCTCCTAAATATAAATCCATTATGATTGGATAACCATATTCGCCAACCTCCATCATCTTCTCAAGCCTAATTCTTATGTAGACTTACACAATTTTCTTATATATATATATATATATATACCATAGATAGGATATTTGAGGTAATGAGAGATATGGGCTCTTCTACCTTATCCTTCAAGACAACCTTGATCTTGACTATGAAAGTAGACACTTCATACAATAGATTAGTAACTTCAAATGTTAACGCAATATTAACTAAGTTGTTTGGTGCCAATTTAGAATTCTTGTAGATGGTCTTCATGGGAATTATCCTAGGAATCTTCTTTACATTAACCTCAAATAGCATAGGGTTAAACTATTGAATTTGAACTAGGGCCTTTTGAATTTTTTTTTGCACTCCGAAAGGTTATCAACAATTCTAGTAAGATTTTGGACCTTTTTTTTTAAAACACCTTTGATCAAGTTTTCAACATTCTTATTTTTGGGAACAGTGTCTTGACCTTACATCCCATTGTTCCATATATATTAATTAGTTTTATTTATTTATTATTTTATCATCACATGGGAAAGAGGGTATCCCAATTTGAGATGGCATTCTTGGCCACATTTTAATATTTTGTAATGTGTGCAAGAGGTTGTAAGAGTATCTAATGTCATCATGACGTGTAAGAGCATCTTATGACATTGTAAGATGAGAGTTACTTATGATAGATTTTATGATACATATGAGCATGATTATATGGGAGTTACATTAAAATCTTGACCAACATTATGATGCATCACAAGGAATCTTTGAATGGAAATAATGGAGCCAAAATGGAGTGTCCAAGTTGAAGAGCTCGTTATGACATATTATGACAATGTAAGAAGATCTAATATTGGCATGTTGATTTCATCATGGAAGTTTAGAGTTAGAATTCCTCATGAAGAATTGGGTTCCATTTTTTGGGAGTGGTGTTATCCCATGGTTTATGGTTTACCATTTGTGATTTCCTATTTTGTATCTTTTATAGATTGGTTCCTAGGATGGAGATTTAGTATGATGTAATTTTTGTAGGGGTTATGCTACCAAATTTTTTCTAGACTTGTGTTAGTTCTCTTATGAAGGATTGATCGTGAAGATGTCTTATAAATAGATTGGTACTCTGAATACACTGGTTCAAGATTTGGAGGCTAGGTTTTTTCTCAAAAGAGTTTTCTAGAATAAACACTAGCATTTTGGTATTTATTTTTTTTGTCTATATTTTCTTTTGAAACTACTAGATTATATTTTGCATGCATTTATCTCCTTATTAATTAGTTTAGGTAGTGTTTTTTCTATCAACTTTGTTTCCTTTGGTATCAAATACTAATCAACTCTATTTCCTAGGTGGTAGGAAAAAAATTGGACTAATCTTAGTTTGAGTGGGAACTGTGTGTAGAAGATCTTCATTTTTAGGGAAAATGACAAGGACATCATGGTTGGAGATGGAATGGTTTAATGGAATGAAATTTGAGATATGGAATATCAAGATGGATGATTTGTTGATAGAATAAGATTTATGGTTAGAAGTCCCCATAAGTAAACCTACAAGAATAGAACATGAAGACTAGGATGTGTTAGATTAGACAGCCAAAAGTCTCATTTAGCTTTGTTTGGAAGATTTAGCACTCTTAAATGTTGTGAAAGAACTCACTCGTAAAATGATCTAGGAAATGTTGGGAAAGTTGTACCAGGAAAATCCTTAGTGAACAAGATTTTCTATGGAAAATGTTGTATACTTTGAGGATGGGTGATGGGGACTTAGTTTTCAAGCACTTGAATGCATTTAACACCATTGTAAGCTAGTTACAATCTATCGATATGAAGATGGAAGAAGATCATTGCATGATCTTGTTATGTTCTTTACTAGGATCATGGGATAGTCTAGTGATGGAAATTAGAAGTACTACTTCAAAGTTTGTGTTTATTGAGGTGGTAGCTTCTCTTCTCTTAGAGGAGATGAGGCATGAGGCTTTTGAATCTACCAAGGAAACATCAATTCTTTGATAGTTGAAGGAAAAGGGACAAAATAAGGACAAGAAAAAAGGAAATAGAAGATCTAAGTCTCAGGGGAGATCTATGTCTCATGGTAAATCCAAGGTAAAATTCTAGAACTATGGTAATAAAGGCCACATCAAAAATGTATTGGAAGGAAAAGAAGAAATAAAATAATGAGTTAGATGATGGTTTGGATTCTAGAGCTTTGTAGGATGAATTATATGCATTTTTTGTGACCCTTTCCATGCATGTATGGATGATTGCCTTTGATTCCTCTTTCCATATGACTCCCCATGGGGAGTGGTTTTTAGACTATGAGAAGTTTGATGGTGGGAAGGCCTACCTTGGTGACAACTCTTTTCTAAGTATTATTGGAAGTGGCCAAGTGAAGATCAAATTATGTGATGGGAGGATAAAAGGTATTAGTACTTGCAACAAAGGGACTATAGAATTAGAACTTGCAACACCTATACTTTTAGTAAAGGCACTTGCGGTAAAGGCATTTGCATTAAGGGGACTTGCAACAAAGGGACTTGTATCACTTAGAAATGTAGTGTGGACTAATGTCCTTAACCAATATAATATTAAAATATCCTTAGATATAAATTATTCAAATGATGTTTAACAACCAAATATAAAAGTTTCTAAAATGTAAAATACCCACAACAAAATGTCAGAAAATATCCCCTTGGGGGATTTTCCCTCTTAAGGTTTAACTCCCGGGTCTTGTATTTGCATTTAGAGCATCTTGCATGTTATTTCTGACTCCTGATGAGAAAACCCTTGGGTCTTGTGACAAATAAGACCTAGGGGGATGCACTTTGATGAATCTTGAGAAAAAATGGTAGGGTGGATTTGGGTGCTAACGCCCTAGTCCAGCCCTATTTTGGGTCTTCCCTAATTTCAAATGTTAGTTTAGTGACTATTATTTGGGTCCTATGCCGACATCTAAAGTTTGAATTACAAAATTCTTAGTGGGAATCTTTGTAGTTGCATATAGAAGCATGATTAGGTTTCATTTGTAAACTAGATGGAAATTAGGTGGATTTGATGCATACATGTGATTATAGATTATTCAAAATATTCATTGTGTTGCAAAGCAGAGCATTGTTATTGTGTTTGTATTTGTATATTTGACATCCATCTCCTCATGGCATGAAGAGCATCTTCCTTCCATGAGATCTTCACTACAAGGTGATATTTATTGTGTTTTCAATCATTTATCATTTGGATTTTTGCCCCTATCTTGTCGGGATACACACTCTCATCTGACAACATTGTTCAGAAGACTTGAATGTCTCTTCAGGGCTTGATTGAGGCAAGCCTCTAAAAACCATAACCCCCTCCCACACTCCTTGTGATTGCAGGTTACAGGTGTCAAGTTCCGTGGAGTGGAGTTGTAGGAAGGAGTAGCAGACATCAAGGATTCAGGATCTAAAAAGAAGCAGGACATTAGAGCTTTTCCTAGACTAGGGCACTAGTCCTCGTGTCCTCCGTTGTTGAATTCCCAGAAATGGAAGTTGCAGTGCATATTAGTATCAGAAGGAGATCAAGATTCCACAAATAAACAGGTACCTTGGACTTGGGCACTAGTACTTGTGTTCCTGACTTCTCGGCCTTCTGAACTTTGAAAATAGTGAGTTAAATATCTTTGTCCTTTTTCTCATTCTGAAAGGATTTGCTATAATTTAATAATTTTTTTACTGATTTGCATAATTAGGGTTTCTAAGTACAATTGAGCATTAGATACATCCAAGAATCCACAGCTTCCCAAGTGGCAGCCCAACTTGATAGGTGATTGCTCTCGTTTAGTGAAGATTCAACTCTATTAATAAGCCCTTGGAATGTTTGTAGTGAAAGGAGGATTGAATATAAACCCCTTTTAACACAAAAACACTACTAAACACAAACCAAACTAAAATTGCACTCAAATTCACTTGAAAATTGTGTATGCTCTGCTATGATCAAATAACTATTTATATTTTTTTAAAAATATGATATTAATCTCATAATGAAACCTATATAAAACTTTTACTTGGTATATTTTTATCAATTTCTAATCACCAAGATACCATGAAGGTGAAGTGAGAGGATAAAGTGATTAAAACTGAATAAAAGTATGCAGATTTTAACAAAATTGCTACAAATAGTTGAACAAACTTGTACATATGAGACTAAAAATGCATCAAACCACTAGAAATATTATATTATGATAAAAAGTATAGAAAAATTATATTACAAGATATAAATTACAACACCAACCAAAAACAAGAAATCACAAGATGAATCTATAAACTAGTTATTCCTTACTTCACAAAACTGTCAAAATATTTACAAATCTATTCTTTCCAGCACAAATATAATCTTTGGGTGAAATTGTCTCAAGAAAACAAAGGGTTTTTGTCCTCTTATCTTCACATCTAAGGGGCTTCATCCTCAAATCAACAGAATGAACACAAGGCTCACAATTGCAGTAAATTTGGGGGTTTGTTTGATAAATTATCAAAAGATATCAATTGAAGAAGTTACTTGGCTTATGTAGAATTTATGGGCACAAATAAAAATGTCTTGTTATGCCCCAAAATAATAAAAATAATAAAATATTACAATATTATCCCTACAAAATAGGCCCCATACAGAGTTTTCATAACCTCCTCTTACCCCTGACTGTATGTAGCTAGTTAAAGATGCTCTTCTTACCCCCACTTACAATTGTAATAAATAATTATGAAGATGCTTATAAAATTAGAAAATTTATAACTCCTAAATAATTTCCTTTTCATAAAATATTCCTTCTACAAAAATATTTCCCACTTTGTCATAAAATCCAACTTATAACTCCTTAAAAATAAGCTATCATAAAAACCATCATATAATGTCATAAAGTAATGCAAAATAATTTGGAAGTTACATTATCTCATCTCCATGAATTCTCACACCCTTCCTTAAGTAAATAATAAAAAATAATAATAGTTTATTAATTACTTGGTCCCCATTATAAAAAAATGAGAAATAATAATTAATTTGGGTCTAAATAATCAATTTTAGTTAAATTTATTTCCCTAGCAATTTCTCCTTAGCCCACATAAAATATAGGAATGGGATTTTCTTTTGGGTCCCCAAATTAAATTATTATAAATGTGACATTACAAGTGGGTTCCTAAATATGTTCTCACCTTAGAGATAAAGAGTTACTAGTTGAGAAGACTATGTTATGGCATAAGTGCATGGGCCGCATAAGCAAGAACAGTCTTAGGACCTTGAAAAATAAAAATCTTGTAGAGGGGTTGGTTGGTTCTTCTCTTGAATTTAAATTTTGTGAACACTGTATTTATGGTAAATAGATTTATTTTCAATTTTACTTGAGCTTGCATAAGTCTCATGGGATTTTGGATCTTACTCATAGTGATGTGTTTGGTTTTATCGATGTGCCTTCATTGAAAAATCCTTGTATTATATTTTTTATTGATGATTTCTCTAGGAGGACTTGGGTCTACTTTCTTAGGCATAAATATAAGGTATTTAGTTGATTCAAGGAGTTTCAGGATCTCATGGAGAACTAGATAAGTAGAAAGATCAAGTTGTTGATAATAGATGATGGTAGAGAATATTGTTCAGTTGAGTTTGATAGATTCTACAAAGAGAACAATATGGAAAAACATACGACAACTCCATACACCCTAAAAAAAAAGAGTTGTAGAGATGATGAATAGGTTGTTGATGGAAAGGGTTACACATATGCTTAGTGGGGAAGATTTGGAACCAAAATTCTAGGTAGAGATGGTTAGAAATACATGTTACCTGATTAATAGGTCTCGTACTTTTTTTTTGCACTCAAAAGTTCATCAACCATTCTAATCAGATTTTAGACCCTTTCTTTAAAATCAACTTTGACCAAGTCTTCGACAACCTTCTTGTTGGAAAAGGTGTCTCAACCTTGCAACCCAATATTATGTATTTATTAATTAGTTGCATTTATTTATTATTTTTTCATCCCATGGGAAAGAGGGTGTCCTACTTTGAGGTGGAATTGTTGGTTATGTGGCGATATTTTGTAATGTGTGTATGAGGTTGTAAAAGCATCTAATATCATCATGATGTGTAATGTAAGATGTGAGTTAATTATGGATGATTGTATGACACATAAGAGAATGAGTTGATGAGTGTTAGGTAGCACTCATCTAAACATGCCTTTTTACTTTCTTTTTCCCATCTTTTCATGCTGCTTGTCCTAGTATTTGCACTATAGGAACTGTAAAGTGATGTAGCCAACAACATACACTCAAAAGAATTGTGCCATTAATCATGTGAGAGCCAAAGATTGAAACTGGAAAAATAAAAAAAACTTCTATTCATCAACTCTGCTGGTACAATGAGAGAAAACTCTCTTATATCCAAGAAAACAAAAAAGCAAAAAATTACCTTTTTGGCAGATTTTGACAATTGTCAGATTTTGCCATTTTAGGTAATTTTACAATCATATCTTGAGAATCTAGTTTTTTCCGAGATGCTTCCTAAAACTAAGGTAGGATGAAAAGCCAACTAATATTCTAAATTTGAAACATGAGTTTCAAGTTATTACAAAAGAAACTTTTAAAAAATCTAGAAAAAAACACTAAATTGCCATTTTGAGGGCCAAGATGAAAGTTTCAAGCCCCGAAAAAGTGTCAAGATGAGGTCCAACCGATTAGGGTGGGTTGGGAAACCACTGGCCACCTCATAACACATCCACCTGTAAAATCTCGTAGACAACCCACATCTAAGTCAAAAGTTATGACCTCCGGAAGTCCCTGCATCATTCTCCTCTGGTTGAAAAGAACACAGCTCCTGCAAGTGAGTGTCTTCGAACTGCTGCCACTTGACTGGATCCAACCTCTACACTTCCCACTCTATAATCCACGTGCTATATGTTGGTGGTAATCCTTCCCACTGGACTAAATACTTGTTGTACTACCCTTGCCGAGTGTAGATAGTGTTCTTATCAAGAACTTGTGCAATCTTTTCCTTCTTCTTATGGGGAATGTGGTGGTACCATGCCCCTTTTGGTTAACTATCTTCAACATCATCCTCACCATAAAATGCATATAAATTAGAAACATTAAACATAGGAGAAATATCAAGATCATCTGGTAAACTGACCTCATATGCATTATCATTGATCTTCTTTGTAATTTTGCAAGGACCAATTTTCCTGTACTTCAACTTGTGGTATGTTCCAATAGGAAACCATTCTTTTCTCAAATATACCAGCACTAAGTCACCTACATTGAATGTATGATGTCACCTACTAGCATCCACTGTATTCTTGTACCTCTCATTACTATCTTGCAACTTATGTCTCACTTCTTTCTGCAACTGTTGAAGGTGTTCTGCAAATGCTTCCCCATCATCACTGACCCTATCTTTCATTGGTAGTTGTACCAAATCTAGCACACCCTTAGGATTCCTGCCATACATAATTTGGAAAGGGGACTTTCCCATTGATATGTTAACATAACTATTATAAGTGAATTCAACCTAGGGTAATGCCATGTCCCATTGTTTTGGATTTTCTCCAACAATACACCTCAACAAATTGCCCAGACTCCGATTGACTACCTCTGTTTGCCCATCCATTTGAGGATGATAGGCACTACTAAATTGTAGCTTGGTCCCCATCTTCTTCCATAAAGTCCTCCAAAAATGATTGAGGAATTTGGTATCCCTATCAGAGGTAATAGTCTTTGGAACACCATGTAGTTGAACAACTTCTGAAAAAAATAACTCTGCTACCCTCATTGCATCAGTAGTTTTCTTACAGGCAATAAAATGAACCATTTTGGAGAACCTATCAACAACTACAAAAATAGAGTCATTACCTCGTTGAGTATGTGGAAGTCCCAACACAAAGTCTATACTCAAATCTGTCCATGGTGCAACTGGTACTGGTAATGGTATATACAACCCTGCATTTGTGAATGTCCCCTAGCCACTTGGCAGATCCGACACCTTGTTACATACCTAGTTATATCCCTTTTCATCTTTGGCCAGTAATATTTATCTTCTATCAAGGCTATTGTCTTGTCCTTACCAAAATGTCCAGCCAATCCACTACTATGAAATTCTCTTAGAATGTTTTCCCTCATAGAGCCAGCTGGTATGCATAGTTATTTTCCTTTAAATAGATACCCATCTTGCATAAAATATTCACCCCTAAGGTGATCCAAGTTACTAGACACTGGTGCCTTCAATTGTTCCACAATCTCCCAAAAATCATCATCAGACTCATACAAATTTTTGATGGCATCAAAACCAATCACCTCAGTTTCCATTGTGGTCAAAAGTGTGACACGTCTACTTAATGCATCTGAAACTTGGTTTTGTTTTCTAGACTTATGCTTCAACACAAAATTGTAACCCTGCAAGAAAGAGACCCACTTGGCATGCCTACTATTCAACTTTTTCTGTGTGTTCAAGTATCTCAATGCAATATGATCTGTAAACAATACAAACTCCTGTGGAACTAGATAATGTCTCCAATGCCTCAATGCTTGAACAATTACATAAAATTCCAAATCATAAGTAGAATAATTCTTTCTCACTTTATTCAGTTTTTCACTAAAGAAAGCTATAGGTTTTCCATCTTGGCTAAGCACAACACCTATTCCCACATGGGAGGCATCACATTCTACTTCAAATACCTTATCAAAATTTGGCAATGCAAGTATAGGTGCTTCTGTTACCTTTTGCTTCAAGTACTTAAAGCTCTCCTCAACTTCCATGATCCATACAAACTCCCTTCCTTTGGTGCAATCTATTATAGGGGCTACAATACTACTGAAATTTTGAATGAACTTTCAATAAAAAGTGGCCAAGACATGAAAACATTTTACCTCTGTGATGCTGCTTGGACTAGGCCATTCTATAATTTCCCTGACCTTCGTTGGATCCATTCTGACACCATCTTTAGAAATGAAAAAGTCCAAAAAAACCAAAATGTCCTGCATGAACCTAGACTTCTTCAAATTGGCATAGAGCTTCTCCTTTCTTAACACACCAAAGATGATCCTCAAGTGTTGTAAGTGCTCTTCTTTGTTGTTACTAAATACCAAAATATCATCAAAATAAACTACCACAAACTTACCAATGTAAGGTCGTAGTATAGTGTTCGTCAATCTCATAAATGTACTAGGTGCATTTGACAACCCGAATGGCATAACGATCCACTCATATAATCCATCTCCAGTCTTAAAGGTTGTCTTCCACTCATCCCCTTCTCAGATCTGGATTTGGTGGTAGCCACTTCGTAGGTCGATCTTGCTGAAATATTTGGCCCCTGCAAGGACATCCATCATGTCCTCCATACAAGGTATAGGAAACTGATACTTGATGGTAATCTTATTAATTACTCTGCTATCAGTGCACATCCTCCATGTTCCATCATTTTTAGGGGTCAACAATGTTGGTATAGCACATGGGCTCATGCTCTCTCTCACCACACCTTTACTTATGAGTTATGTTACTTGCTTATTCAACTCTGCATGTTGTGTTGGATTCATCCTATAAGCTACTTGGTTGGGTAGAGTTGCTCCTGGAATCAAATCAATATGATGCTGAATATCTCTTTTTGGCAGTAGACCATCAAGTAATTCATCAGGCACAACATCAACAAATTCTTTCAATAGCTTTGCTACTTCTGGGGGAACTCAAATGTCTTCCTCTTGACCTTTTTTCACTACTAATGCATAACAACACCCTGTCACCTTCATTTCTTTAACAAGATCTTTTTCAGACAACATGGTCTCACCTTTTCCTTTATCCTTGAGAGGCAACAAAATCACCTTAGAGCCATCTTTCCAAAAGGTGTATGTGTTTTTCTCTCCATCATGTATGACTTTTCTATCATACTACCATGGCCTTCCCAATAACACATGATAGGCATCCATTGGGACAACATCACACCATATCTCATCCTGATAGATCTTCCCTATGTTAAACTTAATTAGGCATCTTTTATCAACAATGACTTCATTTCCCCTTTTAAACCATGCAATGCGGTATGGATGAGGATATTTTTCATAGTGTAAATTCAATTTGTCTACCATTTCTTTAGAAACCATATTTTCCAACTACCTCCATCGACAATAACTTGACATACCTTGCCACCTAAAGTGCATATGGTTCTGAAGATATTGGTTCAAAGCCATGAACCATCAGATCTTTTGGCTTGTGTTTTCTCCTTCTCTGGAATCATCATTGCTCTTCTCATCATGAGACTTTCTCCCACATCTGGTGGAACCTCTAGTTTGGTCCCTTCCACTTCATGTTGTGTTTGAATCAGGTTCACCCTAGGTTGTCCTCTTTGATTTCTTTCTTGCATGTTATACTTTGAGAATTCAAATGCCCTATGACATTCTTCTCCACATTTGAAACAAGTGAAAGGCCTTCACTAGTTTTCCCATCCTCTACCGCTACCATAACCTCTACCTCTTTGAAATCCCCTTCCTTGTTCTTGACTCGGAGGATCTTGTCGAGTATCTACTTATCTTTCCAATCCATGGGATGACTCTCCCCTACCATATTTTGAACCTCCTAAAAATGGGGTTGATGTACCCCTTCTTCCTCCTCTATTCCTCTGATGGTATTGCCTATTTTGTTTTTCTTCAACCTTTAGAGCTAATTGGTAAGCTTCTTCCATACTGTTGAGTCGATGCATGCTCAATTCATCTTGAATAGAGAATTTTAGGTCATTCACATATCTAGCAGCCATCTGTTCATCAATTTCTTGATGCTCTATACTTATAGACAACGTATAAAACTCATTTGTATAATCTTACACTGAAGAGAAGTTCTGCTTTAAATTTTGAAACCTATGAAAAAGGGTTTGCGCATAATCTATGGGCAAAATTTTTTCTCTCAACTTCTTCTCCATTTTATTCTATGTCCTAATCTTATCCTTGCCTTTCCTTGTTCGTTCCTTTTGAAGATGATCCCACCAAATCATTGCATGACCCTTTATTTTGGTGCATGCAAATTTCACCTTCTTTTCCCCTGTCATGGATTTCCATTCAAAAAAATTTCTCATATCACTCAACCAGTCTATCAACTCCTCTGGTTTAAGACTACCTGCATAATCTGGAACGTCTACCTTGACCCCTTCATTTTTCCCTTCTAGGGCCCTGAGCATCCTCTCTTCAAAAGTCATGCCTTCTAATTCTTCTTCTTCATGTACTGTATCTTGATCTGCACCTATATCTTCATCAGATTCGTCTCCTCCTCTACCAAGTCTTTGGCTTTCCATCCATGTTGTAAGTTCTGCTACTTACCTTTGCATATTTTGCATTTCTCTATGCATCTGGGCAAGGCCGCCTCTTCCTCTTCCTCTCCCAACCATCTTCCTACTCTGATACCAGATGATCTAGCCAACAACATACACTCAAAAGAATTATGACATTAATCATGTGAGAGCCAAAGATTGAAACTAGAAAAATAAAAAAAACTTCTAGTCATCAACTCTACTGCTACAATGAGAGAAAACTCTCTTATATCCAAGAAAACAAAAAAAGCAAAAAATTACCTTTTTTGGCAGATTTTGACAATTGTCAGATTTTGCTATTTTAGGTAATTTTACAATCATATCTTGAGAATCCAATTTTTTCCCAAAATCTTCCTAAAACTAAGGTAGGACGAAAAGCCAACTAATATTCTAAATTCGAAACATGAGTTTCGAGTTATTACAAAAGCAACTTTTAAAAAATCTAGAAAAAAACACTAAATTGCCATTTTGAGGGCCAAGATGAAAGTTTCAAGCCTTGAAAAAGTGTCAAGATGAGGTCCAATTGACTAGGGTGGGTTGGGAAACTAGTAACCACCTCATAATGCATCCACCTGTAAAATCTCGTAGAAAACCCACTTTCGAGTCAAAAGTTATGACATCCGGAAGTCCCTGCATCATAAAGTCCTATTCTAATTATGCTAATAAGAGATGAAGTGCTAAAGATTATTGTTATGATGAAAAGACTTATGTTGTAGTGAAACTAATGAAATTGTGCAAAATTATCTCTTTTTGGTTTCACAGGTGTCCATTACACAGACAAAAAGTAGTTTTGAAGAACTCTGGAGGTAAACCTATTTATCTTCGGAGCTAGGCACAAAGGACACTACAAGGTACTCCAACATTTTCTAGCTTGTTGGAGGATATTTGGAGTGAGGAATAGAATAGAGAAGATGGTGATCTCTGGAGCTATGTCTCAGCAAATTCTTGAAGCATCTCTGGAGCTGTTGGCAACATCATGGAGTCGCTGGAGCTACACAATCTCTGGTGCCGTTGGTTACCAGGATCTCCAGGGTAACTAAAGTGCTATGGAGCCTGCCTATTCAGGCCTGAGTGCCCTAGCAAATGAATCCAGTTGTCCATAAGGACATGATACACTTTCACTTGTTTTTGCATGAGATTAGAAGATTTCTCTCGATCTGCTATTTTAGGAAATCAAGTTTCTTTTTATTGGGCCTTGCTACCTATTATTGTTATAAGTAAAACTCTAGATTTAGTGGTACCTTTAGTATCACTAAAGTCCTTTTTCATACTTTGCATGATTATACTCTATATGGATAGTTGCATGTTCTAGTTTAGAATAAGAGATTGTTTATATCTCAAGATGAAATGATTAGGTGAAGTAGTCAACTCTAGTAATATTATGTTGCTCATACTGATATATATTTGGATAGGAACAACAAAATAATTAATCAGGATTTTATAGCAGTGTTATGTAATTTCATTTTTGAGAGTAGAGACATACTTTTAAATACAATATACTTTGATAGATTGGATTAAAGGAAGTTGTGATGTTATAGATTTCTTCTAAATTTCTTGTTTAGCCTTCAATTCTAAAGGTGTGGAGCAAGGGCCCATTCCCACAAATGAATAAGTAGGCTAGTATCTTTGCTTTATTGTCTTATTGTAGTTTTTCATTAGAAGTATAATTTTCCTAATTTCATAGGATAGATCAATTATTGTCAAAGTAGTTTTGTTTCCATTTAATGCATGTTTCCAGCTTTTGTGTAAATTAGATAGATTCTTTTAACAATTTACTATTTCAGTCTTTAGATCAAGTTTTCCCTTCAAGAAGATAATTAGCAGCATTAATTATTAGGATAGTTCAATTCAGTTTATTAGCTAAGGACTGTTGATTATCAGGTTCCTTATTGCAAATAACCAAGGACACAACCTTGGATTTGACACATGAAGCATGATTAAATGCCAAGGTACAACAACCCTTGTAATTTTTGGCATTGTTACCGAGGATGTGTGTTAATATGAAAACCCTAGTTAAAAATCTTTTTAGATTAGATTGAATCTATATGGTTAGACCTAGGGATTCAAAAGGTAGATACATTAAACAAACACCCAAGCAACAAACTACAGGTGAAATTAGTAGGGTGGTACAAGATCTTGTTGAAAAGGAAGAGGAACATTTAGAACCTACCTTGGAAATTACACCACAATTAGATATTCCCACAAGCAAATAATTACCAACATTAATTATTAGGATAGTTAAATTTAGTATATTAGCTAAGGACTGTTGATTATTAGCAATTTACTATTTCAGTCTTTAGTCAGGTTTTCCCTTCAAGAAGATAATTAGCAGCATTAATTATTAGGATAGTTCAATTCAGTATATTAGCTAAGGACTATTAATTATTAGGTTCCTTATTGCAAACAACCAAGGACACAGCCTTGGATTTGACACATGAAACATGATTAAATGCCAAGGTACAATGATCCTTGTAATTTTTGGGGTTGTTGCCAAGGATGTGTGTTAATAAGAAAACCCTACTTAAAAATTATTTTAGATTAGATTGAATCTGTATGGTTAGACCTAGGGATTCAAAAGGTAGATACATTAAATAAACACCTAAGCAGCAAACTACAAGTGAAAGCAATAGGGTGGTACAAGATCTTGTTGAAAAGAAAGAGGAACATTTAGAACCTACCTTGGAAATTACACCACAATTGGATATTCCCACAAGTCTTCAAATTATTTCACTCTCTGAGTATATTCAAGAACTATAGGAGAAACACCAGGCAAATTTGTTAATAGGAGCCATTTTACCAGAAACTCACATTGAATCTTGGGAAGAAGAACCATCAAACATGGGGGATAATTATGATAACCAAGTAGATCCTCTGCATGAGACTACAAGAACCTTTTCATACCCCATTGTTCTTTCTCTTGGAGACAATGCCCCTATGAAGAACATTTCACCTTCAAACCTGCCAACATTTAAGGGTCTTGCTTCTGAGGATCTGGATCAGTTTTTGTTTGAGTTTAAGGGCTTATGCCAGAATATGACAATGGATCAGATAACCAAAAACTCAAAATTTTCCCATCTACCCTGAAAGATTCTACCATGAGGTGGTTTACGGGTTTATCCCTAGACTCCATTCACTCTTGGGATCAAATGGAAACTGAGTTTCTGGAAAAATACCAGGACTACTATAGAATCAGAGATAGAAAGGAAGAGTTGTTCAAAACTAAGCACAAGGAGGATGAAATTTTAGAAGACTACCTAGATAGATTCAACTTTTACCTAAGGAGATATGGAAACCATATAGCTCACATATTAGCCAAAACTTTGTTTATAAAAGGGTTCGACAAAGAGTCGAAACAGGCACTGGATCTAATCGGGAGAGGAAATATCAACAAAATGGACATGTCTGCTATAGAGGAAATATGTAGAAACTACTCTAGAACACAGGATGGAGTGAGAACACCAAGGTCTTTAAAGGGGAAGAATGATATAGGATAGATAATGGAGGAATTTGCAAATCTAAAAACTTAGTTCAGCTGAATACCACATTAGATGGGATTCAGGAAAAAACTAGAACAACTGAATAGAACAGAACAACTGAACCCCTTTCAATATTGATGCAGGAACTTTCGGAGGTCATAACTTTTGACCCAGAGGTCCATTGGAGCTGAAAATTTGTGGGCAGATGCATCTTGAAGAGTTTAATAAAAAACCCACTGAATTGGTAAATTTGGTAGGACACCATTTGTTTAGGACCTTATTCGATCATCTAGGGCCTCAAAATGAGGTTTTAATGTTTTTTTTCAAGATTTTCCTAGTTTTTTCTAAATATTTTCCTAGATTTACTTGCAATTAGATTAGAAAGTTGATGATTAGTCATTTTCTAGTAAGTTTCAAATATTTGGAAACTTTCATGGTCATACAAATAAGGATGCATAGTTACCAAAAAAAGCAATTTTAGAAAGTTGTGAAAATCTGCCAAAAATGGTAATTTTTCATTTTTATATAAATTTGATATTTATCTTTAGTTGTAGCAGGATGGGATGGAATGAGAACAAATTTGAAAATAGTTATGAGTTTTATGGGTATTCTTTTGTAATAATAGAGTTGAATTTTATGTTGTGAAGTTCGGTTACATCATAAAAAAAACGTAGCTCCTGCAAGTTGTTTTCCTGGAACTTGTGACACTTGTCTAGATATAGCTTCTTCATTACCCATTCTAGAATCCATGTATTATCTTCTTGTGTTAGACCTTCCCACTGTACCAAAAACTTGTTGTATTGACCCTGTCGAGTGTCTATTGTCTTCTTGTTGGCAAGATACACTATATGGATCCATGATTGTTGTCATTGATGGCAACAAAGTTCATCCCACACATTCGCAGGACATGGTGTGTCTATACCAGAAGTCAGAGTGAAGAATGTTGTGGTTCCGTAAGCAAGAACAGAGCATATGGCGAGGTCCGACAGTCAGGTCCAGATCTCTCAAAGGAAGTATCTTGGTGAAGTGCGGATTTGGGGAAGTCAAGAGGACTACCTTGTGTGATAGATTCCAAGGATTTAGCCTCCGGTGATAGATGAAGAAAAAGATATGAATACTTAAGTATCAGGTTCCTGATTGGCAGTGTGGACAGAGGAAGAATTGACTAGCAGAACATCAGACATTATTCTGGATGTGTTATTGATGATGGTAAAGGTTATTAAGGCATAAGTTATGATTGGCCGACATGATTGATGACTTCTACAAGTATATCCTTGATCCGCATTACTTGGTAAGCAAGGATTCAGTCGACAGATCAGAGTTTGTGAAAAGATTGATTATTCCGGATGTCGACTAGAAAGGTAATGAAATCACTTGTGCGGATATATATACAAGATGGATTTAGTTGTGAGAGGTGTCATAGTTTTTGGTGATGTGTGAAGAGAAGAAGTAGAGCCGAGTAAAAGTAGAAAGGAAGGTCAGGTATGTGAAAGGAGAGCAGCACAAAAGAAGAGGAAAGATGAAGTGCAGCAGATCAGTATACTGAGCCTAACCAGAACTGAACTCCAACATATGTTGATGCTCCTTATCAGTTCAAGTATTGTATTACACTCTTTATAAATTGTAGACAGTGAGTCTCTTGTAGGCAGTGTGCTCGGGCAGTGAGCCCTAATTGGAAAGTGCCATTTTGTATTTCTATTCTTCTAACAGAGAATACATTCTTGGGTTAATCACCCCGTGGTTTTCTCCCTTAACAGGGTTTCCACGTCAAAAATATTATTTCATGTGTATTTCCATTTCATGGTTATGTTTGCTTATTTGAATTAATGCTACATTGAGTAATAAGAAAGTTCAGAAAGTAGAAATAATTAGGATAACTGATTCACCCCCCCTCTCAGTTATCAAAAATTGGTATCAGAGCCAAGTTCCTCCTAACAGAGCCTAACAGCTTGAGGAAGATCTGGGAATTCAAATGGATGTATATGGTATAAGGGAGCAACTCAAGACTGCCCTTGATGATCTCGAACAGTCAAACTCTGAAGTCAATGAATTGAAGGAAAGACTCAAACAGGTTGATGATTTCATAAATGAACTAAAAGGGAAACTAAGTTTGTCTATGAAAAAGAGAAAAGAGCACCTTCAGCAACTGGCAAGTCAAGGTGAAGCCAATGATACAAATGAAGATCTAAAGGAGAAAACCAAGTTGTGTGAAAAGTTATCAAAAGAGATCATTTTGATAAGACATGAGATGGAATCAGGAGTTATGAAGTTTTCCCAAGAAATTGAAGAAAAAATAAAAATTGAAGATGATCTAAGACAATCTCTCAAGGAGAAATCAGAAGACTGCCACAAGATGGATAGAATAATCAGACACCTTGAATCTAATCTTGAAAATGCTAAAGATAATGAAGAAAAACTTGAGGATCAAATTGTCTCTCTTAAAAGGGATCTTCAAATAGCAAATGAATATAAAGAAAAATTCAAGATAAGTTCTGCTCAACTTGAAGTTCTTCTTGAAAGCCAAAAGAGGGTAAATGACAAGTGTGGTTTGGGTTATGAGAAAGGAGAAAGCTCCAGATCCGGTCAGAAGAATTTTGGATCAGAAAATCCAAGGAATAGGCCTAGAAGACCTCTGGTAAGGTAGCCTAATGCTCAAAGATATCCATATTTCAATGGATACTGCCATAACTGCAATAACTTTGGTCATAAATCTAATCAGTGCAGAAAGAGAATGAATCAGACTAATTCATCCTTCTTCGGACAGTGTTTCAACTGCAAAAGGTATGGTCACAAATCTCATGAATACAGAAATATGCAAATGAACAAATCATTCAATGGTAGATGCTTTGCATGCAATAGAATAGGTCATTTGGCTAATCAATGCAGATCAAGAGGATATCAATCAAATATGCAAAGAAATGTTGTTTGCCAAATTTGCAATAGATCCGATCATATTGCAAAATTCTGTAGAAGCAAGAATTAGGACAAAAGAGGTTCGGTACATCATAATCAGAATCAAGATAAGGGAAAATGAAAAGTGAATGCGGATGAAGTTCAAAGTGAGATGAACAAGATTTGGGTGAAGAAAAGTACAGAGAATGTAGGGGATGGGTCTGCACTAGACTCTGGTGCTGATATTCCTTCTGGAAATTAAAAAGTGAGCTCTGGCTCAGGGGGAGACACAAAGAAAACCCTGTTCCCCTAGCCAGTCAATTAGTGCCAGAACTGGCACAAGAAGAGTTGTGGATTAAAGAGTTCATAAGAGAAACATCCAAATAAACTATGGTTAAGATTTGGAAGATCCGCAAGATGTTTAAGATCAAGATTGATCCAGTTCTTCAAGTCATCCGAATAAGGCAAACCGGAATGACTTAGGTCAAGCATTTATTGCAACTTAACATTAGGGTTTGCGGAGCAATATAAGGGTTTTCTCATCAAGCATTTGTTCATTCTACATTCAAGAAGAAATGAAAAGAGAAGGCTCTGCAACAAAATTCCTCAAGCTCATCAAAGATCATTTGCAGCAAATCAATTCATCCAGAAATCGATCCGGTTAACTTCGTGAAATCAAAAGATGCAAAAGGTATTTTCCGTTCTTCTCTGCAAATCTTTTAAAAAGGATGTCTACTCTGAATATTGTGAAGATCATTGATAGGCCTCACCCCAAATTCAAGAAACATCCCTACAAATCCTTGGAAGTCTAGATCCCCTAGGAGCTTTTTCCAGTGTTCCGCATGGTGTCTTGCATACAGAAGATATTAGGGTTTATATTCACGCAAACATTGAAGAATTCAGAGAGTCCAAATTGAGGGATATCTACCACAAATAATTAATAGATGATTCATTTGAGCTCAAACCCCAATACAAGGCCCTCCAGGAAAAGCACTTTGCACAATGTATACATTTCCCCTGCTTTGCTGAGGATGAATGGGTCCGGTATGTCTTGAGTAGAATACATGACTTCATGTGGTTGAATGGACCATTCAAGATCACAAAAGATGCCATTAGGGTAGTTACCAGTTTGCACTCATCCAGTGGTATACCTGTTCTCAAATCTGTCAAGAATCAGATAGTAAGTGATGCAACCAGATCAAAATTTGACAAGAGAGCTATGACAATTGAAGATATCACTGATCCGGATGTCAAATTTGCATCCATGATAATTGGTTACAAGATTTATCACTCCAGTAGGGAAAATTTAGTACCGGGAACTGCAGTTTATACAACCTATCAAATGTTAAAAGAAAATGCTGACTATGATTTGTGTAAACTGCTTCTAAGCCAACTTTTGGAAAATCTGCAAAAGATAAAGAAGGACAAGAAGAACTCCTTCAAATTTGGTGGTCTAATACTCTGTCTATTCTTCTACTTTATGAATGAGCTACCCAGATCCAGTGGATGGGTATGGCAGAATAATAGACCGGTTGCCATACAAATCAGGGATTATCTACTTGGACTTGGTGATGACAAAACACAAAACACGGCTCTCTGGGGTTTCTTTAAAAACTTTCAGAACATGATGCAAGCTAGAGAGAGAATTCCCCGGTCTCTTGTTGAGAAATACAAAGACACAGTATGCTTTATGGTAGAGACTGATCAGTGCCTAAGGGAGGCAGTAGAACCAAGAACTGTATGGATCATGCCAATGGGGTATGAGGTGGATGAGAAAATCGTAGAACTGCATGTTTAGCACATGTTGAGTCAACGAATGGATCCTAAAGCAGAAAGGTTTGGAACATTTGAAGAATTAAGTATAAAAATCCATGTAGAACTCAGACAACCAGAGATGAAGAGAAAAGTGAGAAAAGAGGTAGGAGATTTTGCCAAGAGGCATCGAATCTCAAAAGAGGCACTTGATGCACATAGGGAAAAGATGGAAAGGGCAGAGAAAGAAGTAGAAAAGGAAAGTAATCTGGTAGAAGCCCCCTCCAGGACTAGATCCTCTAAGAGGTTTGCACCTACAATTGCTAAGACCTCAAAGGCATCAAAACCAGAAGCAAAATCATCCAGTAAAGCAGAGAAGAGAACAAAGAAAAAGGCAAGGAGGTCCTATGCAAGCCAAAAGGATGAAGAAGAAACTGAATCAGATGAGGAGATAAAGAGAATGAAGAAGCAGAAGAAGGAAGGATCCGGTAAATCCTCTACCAGTCAAGGTGAAAAAGAAAAGGCAGAGGAATTTGTTGAAAAGCCCACTCTGTCTTTAGATGATGTCATCAAATCAATCACTGTGGATAGAAATCTCCAACCAATGGTTGAATTCTATGATGATTATAATGAAGCTGACCAGAAGATCTTACAGGAAGCTGCAGTTAAGTATCTAAATATATATAATAAGGCTTTTATTAAAATCATATCTCTTATTCCTGAAAGTCTAGAAAAAGAGTTAGAAATAAGAAAGAATAATGCCATGGCAAAAGACCTTGAGATCTGAGAGCAGATAGCCATACAACTATATCCTTCAATCGATTCAAAGCAAATGAACATGATTTTCAAGGATTGCAAGGATGAATTTTGGAGTAAAGCCCGAATGAATCAGCTCATGCTCAGTGAGACTGACAAGATAGCTAAGGAAACATAAGAGATCCTCAGGAATGCCTTCAAAAGATTCAATCTTCCTGTTATAGAGGACTTGGGCGTTGATCCTTCGGCCACAGGTATTGAAAAGGAATCCACTGAGGAAATGACAGAAGAACTAATGGACACTGGTGAAGATAAGGGTTTAGAATCCTCTGCTCTGGAAGAGGTGGCCCAAGAACAAACAAACATCTCTCCTTCAGTTTCTCCTGCTGACTCCGGATCTAAAGGAGAAGAAAGAATACAGGAGAAAGAAGCAGAGGTGAAGGAAAAAGAAGATAACAGTACAAAGGTTGTGGAAGGAGAGAAAGCTCCAAAAGACAGCTCTGTGACTGCAGAAGAAAAGAAGAGTCTGTCTCCAGCAAGAGACACTGCAGAATCGGTCAACGACTTTTTGACAAAAGAAACTATGGAGATTGATGAACCAAAACTACTAAAAGGGCCATTTGATTTTGACTCTCTATCTCCGGTACAAATAATGAAGATAGCTTTGTTTGCTAAAGCAAAGGCCAAAGAAAAACTCCTAAAGTCTCACATGGAAGACTGTGAGCTTATAACAGCTACATCCGGAGTGTTAGAAAAGATTATGCCATCTTTTCAGAGAGATCCCTCAGCCTCCCTATCCGGTAATCTTAAAACTCTAGTAAATAGTGTTAGCACAAATTTTGATTCCCTAGAGAAGTCAGCAGAAGATAAGGTCCGGAAGGAATTTTTGACAAAAAGATTATTAGAGGTACAAGGGTTAATAACTAATGATAGGAGGAATATGAGTATAGGGATAAAGAGCTTAGAAAATGCTCTTAAAGATGGTGGAGAAATGTACAAATTTTGTTTATCATGGTCCAAAGCAACATTGGACATTGAGAAGAAAGTAAAAGAACAAGAGGACAAACTGACAAATCTATCAAAGAATTTTGATCCTCTCTCATCCTCCATAATAAATCAAGAATGTCAGACTATTGCAGTCTTGAATGAAATCAAGAAGCTAGAGAAGGAAAAGAAAAATAGAATAGGCAGGTTGGGTGCACTCAGAGGGATAATTATCCCTAAGTTAGAGGCCATGCATGAGGCCATAAAAGAAGCCTAGATCACAGCCCAGACCAGTGATCTGACAGATCTAAAAAGGGCAGATGTGTTTGCATTCCTGTTAAGCGGTCATATATCAATTTTGGATAGAATGAAGCAAAGTTGGGCAACAAAATTTGTCAAATTGAAGACAACTTTTGCAGACATTCTTCAGTATATGTAAGTATGCCATATGTATATACTTATGTGGCCAAGTATAGTTAAAATTTTGAAAATTTTGGTGTGCGGACCCAACCCTTTGCCATTGATGTCAAAGGGGGAGTGATGAGCAGTGAAAAATGTTATAGCTAGCTAAGGGGGAACTCTAAAAAATGTATATAAAAACAGAGCATCAACCAAGGGGGAGCATAGTGTAAACACTTAGTCATTTTTCACTAAGTGTTGCCATCAATGCCAAAGGGGGAGATTGTTGGCAAGAGACACTATATGGATTCATGATTGTTGTCATTGATGGCAACAAAGTTCATCCCACACATCCGCAGGACATGGTGTGTCTATACCGGAAGTCAGAGTGAAGAATGTTGTGGTTCGGTAAGCAAGAACAGAGCATATGGCGAGGTCCAATAGTCAGGTCCGGATCTCTCAGAGGAAGTATCTTGGTGAAGTGCGGATTTGGGAAAGTTAAGAGGACTACCTTGTGTGATAGATTCCAAGGATTTAGCCTTTGGTGATAGATGAAGAAAAAGATATGAATACTTAAGTATCGGGTTCTTGATTGGCAGTGTGGACAGAGGAAGAACTGACTGGCAGAACATCAAACATTATTCTGGATGTGTTATTGATGATGGTAAAGGTTATTAAGGCATAAATTATGATTGGCCGACATGATTGATGACTTCTACAAGTATATCCTTGATCCGCATTACTTGGTAAGCAAGGATTCAGCCGACAGATCAGAGTTTGTGAAAAGATTGATTATTTCGGATGCCGACTAGAAAGGTAATGAAATCACTTGTGCGGATATATATATACAAGATGGATTTAGATGTGAGAGATGTCATGGTTATTGGTGATGTGTGAAAAGAAGCAGTAGAGCTGAGTAAAAGCAGAAAAGAAGGTCAGGTATGTGAAAGGAGAGTAGCACAAAAGAAGAGGAAAGATGAAGTGCAGCAGATCAGTATACTGAGCCTAACTGGAATTGAACTCCAGCATATGTTGATGCTCCTTATCAGTTCAAGTATTGTATTACACTCTTTATAAATTATAGATAGTGAGTCTCTTGTAGGCAGTGTGCCTCTTGTGAGCAGTGTGCTCAGGGAGTGAGCCCTAATTGGCAAGTGCCATTTTGTATTTCTATTCTTCTAACAGAGAATACATTCTTGGGTTAATCACCCCGTGGTTTTCTCCCTTAATTGGGTTTCCACATCAAAAATATTGTTTCATGTGTATTTCCATTTCATGGTTATGTTTTCTTATTTGAATTAATGCTGGATTGATTAATAAGAAAGTTCATGTGAGGCCTACCTTTTTCACTTCTGTTCATGAGACTATTTGCAGTGCTATTGCTATTACTTTTATGTTGAGAAACTATTGATCCTGGAATCTTGTTTATTAAACCTAATTGATTCTTAAGAAAATAATTGTGCAATGATAATTAGATGTTGCTTTTAAGAAAATGATGAATGGATATGGAACTTTAATGTGATTCCAGTATGATTATATGGTAGAATATTTAGGTATGCTTGTATTAAAAATGCTTCGGCTATGATATCTTTATGTGTTATTAACTTCAAGTTTGAGTGTGCAGGTATTGCTAACGAAACCACAAATACAGGAGATCATTCCATACCCTATGTTGTATCCCTTGTGAGCCGATCTAGTTCCACGAGGAACTAAGATCAACCTCGTGTTTGGTGAAATGTTGTAATGTTGTAATGTTGTAATGTTGCATGAGGTCAAGGGAATTAGGTCTATCTTCTGATTTACTTATATTGTGTTATGTGTTGTAAGAAATGTTGTTTTGAATCTTGTTTAAACTTTATTTCTTTTAGACCCTTTTTTTGTGTTTTTATTTGACTCTGGGAGTCCTAACTAGGTAAAAATCAACAATGGGTTATACCCCATGGGTCTAGGGACCCTTTTGACTGGGATAACCTTGGGATAACCCCCATATGGTCACTTAAACTTCACAGTGAAGTTAAGTGACGAATTTGGAAGCATGGGGATAATGGGATGAGTGGAATCCACACTCAGGCCCACTTCCAAGTCATGGAATGACTCCATGATCCCCCAATTATGGAGTGCTTTGTCCCTTTGTGTCTCTCTTTTGGTGGGGGTTCCCCATAAAAAGGGTGGTGTGTCATCCACTCCCTTTTTATTTTTGTTTTACTTATTATATTTTATTTCTCCATGTGTTGTAAAAGGGCTATAGTGGGGGAACTCTTGAGTGGGGTTAATTGTTTTAAGTCCACTAGGATAATGGATGAGGAATGGATTTAGTTTTTTTAATGCCACTTGGGAAATAAAGAAAAGGGAGGGAATTAGTTTTAAAAGAGAGAGGAAGGAGAGGGTAAGGGGTTTGGATTATTGTGGGAAGAAGGAGAACGAGGAGGAGACTAAGAGTGGAGCTCTTCTTCAAATTACATCCATAATAGGGCTTGTAAAGGTTAGTGAGCAAGTCTACTCACTTCGTATGATCTGTTACTTGTTATGAATGTTGTTTTGCAAAGATTGTCTATGTGTTATTTCTGTTATTTGGGGTTTGTGATGGGTGTTTGAAAGAGCTTCTTCCAATTGGAGGACAATGCTCATCATGTGTAGGGAAGGGAAGGTGTGAACCTCCTCGGGTGTATTCTTGTTCTTGGTATATGGAAGCCTTAAGGGCATGTTGGTAAATTTTGAGCCAAGAGGGCTTTAAGGCTTGAGAGCCTATTTGGGATATCCCTGGAATTTTGATTATTTGGATGGATTGAGGCCATGAGAAAGATTAATTTTGTTGGCTTGAGGCCATGTGATCAGTTGTGATAAAATGTTGTGAAGAATGACACCTTGAGTTGAGTGAGTCTACTTCCCTACCCTCTTTAAACTCACCTCAGCTGAGTTTTTGTATTGTGTGTAAAACCATGGGAGTGTGTGTGTTGTTTGCGTTGATTGTTGTTATTTAATGTTGTGAAGTGTACTGGTCTATTCTACCCTGGGTGTGTGGATGATCTCCCTAGCTTGGGGGTGACCCTCTTGCGGGTCTATGGTAGGGAGGAGAGCTAGTTGGTTGGTGTATTTCTTCCTGGTTATCATGCAGGTTGCTCTTGGAGCTTATGAAAGAGAAATGGGAAAGTTATATTGTTTGGGGAAAATGTAACTCATCCTTACTAGCAAGGAGAGTTGGTTCTTAAGTTTCTTCCTAAATAAGTTCCTTTTTAAAGAGGAGCGATTCTTCCTCTGAAAGTTGTAAAAAAATTGTATTGGGAGAAGAAAGTATTTCCTCCCTTAGAATGTTTGTGAGTTGTGGAATCTTATAGTTGTTATTTTTGTTTATAAAAATTGTAAAGTTGTGAGATTAGTTGTTGATTTAGACCAGTTGATAAAATTTATCTCTTGTACTATTTAGTGAAAAAGTTACATTTACAAAAGTATAAAAGATGCAAATTTACCTTTTGAAAACAAATTAGAATTTGATTTAAGTATACAATGGAAAATAATCTAAATCGATTTACTTGTCTGTTGTTTGGTTACTGAAGTGAAAGATCTATTAGTTTCCTGTATTACTCTTAATCCTTAATTTTAATTGAAATGGAATGTATACTTGATAGATTAAATTTTAGTTGATAAATACAGATTTTAATGGTTAGTGCTTTCTGTTTCACTCAAGAATTTGTTAAATTTGTAAATTAAAATGTTGAAGAGAATGTGAAAAAAATTCATTAATTCGTAAATGAAAATGTTGTAGGAAATATGAAAATTCATTATGTTTAAAATATATTTTTATTTACTGTTACTGGTTGGAAATTTTGATATTATACTACTCACATATATATATTTAATTAGTTTTTTTTAATTTAAATGAAATTGTGAAAATTTGCTACACTGGTAGATATATTTATATATACATACATATATATATATTTAATTAATAAAACTAAAAAAAAAATTATGAAATTTGCAAATGAAACAAACTGAGTGTTCATTGTTTAAATGTTTATACAGTCGAAGGTTTTCATAGTATATGGTGGGGGTTTAAACCCCCACCGATCTCTATATACAAAAGGGTGTGGGGAGGGGCAGAGCCCCACCCACACCCCACGGAGTGGGTTGTGGGTGGGGCTCTGCCCCTTCCCACACCCCGCCGTGACTAAAGACCCCCGCGTCGCCTGCGGAAACCTGCAGCGCCGCCTCTTGCGGCCTCCTCCACCATCGCTGCCTCTGTCGGCCAAAACCGCCGCTGTTGCTCCCTTGCAGCGCCGCTCCCTGCGACCCCTCCACACCGCCACCTCCACTCCGCCTCTCCATACTCTGCTCCCCTGCGACCAACACCATGTCCTTCGCCGCCGCCGAAGCCCTTTACCTCCTGCAAACACAAAACAATCACAACAATAACAAGGGTTAGGGTTATTTCTACTTCATCACTATGAGTTAGAGTTTATTAAAATACTCTAATAAAATTATGAGTGGAGTTTCCACTATCATGATAATATAAACAATTATATATATATATATGTATATTTATATTTATTAATTGTTAAAAAAAATAAGGTTGCTCTAAAAGGATATTTCATAAGTAAATATATATATATACTCTTCCTAAATACATGGGAATACTATGAGTTGGATTTTATAAATACTCTAATAAAATTATGAGTGGAGTTTCCACTAACATGATTTAAAAAAAATTATATATATATACATATATATATGTATGTATGTATATATATATATATATATAAATGAATATATACATAAAATTGGACAATATTAATGGGGCAATTGTTAGTTACACTAATAATTATTTACATTAATTCGTTTGAAAAGGAATTGTGACTTCGAGATTAGTATTTTCCAAATGAATTACCAAGGTATTGAAAATAAATTAACGTAATAAATTTAATTAAAAAAATACAATAAGTAAATAAAGAAATACGTAAATGAGCGAACAAGATACTATTTTAAACAAATTAAAAGAGGAGTAAACAAATAATGTGAGGCAATAGTAAATAGACTGAGAAAACCAGTTAGAGGCCAAATTATTATCAAATCAATTTTATACGTAAAAAAAAATAGACCAAACAAAAATATAGTGATCGTTGTCAAACAAAATAGTAAGTCCAAATAGAGAATGCACACGTGTGTAAAACATTTCGTTAACAACAGTATCATTGACGACTTAAACGTACGCACCCGAGTACGCTTACGCATGCAAGGGAAAAATTTCAAGTAGTAAGGGAAAAAAATTTTACAGTTCATATCATGACCACATGTCGCATGTGGACATGACACGCGTATTTGCGTGTTGTGACCGCACATAAAATGTGGGCATGACATTTGGTATCAGAGCCTAGTTGCTTTAAAACACTAGGCTTGTTTAGGCACATTATCACTTCTGTGACCAAACTGACTGGAGATTACCTCGTTTTGTTGGATGCCTCCCAGACGAGTTCGGCAAACACTGTCCCGCCGCACTCCACCCACCAAGGTGCACACCGATTCTTCAGCTATGGGACCAGATCAGCCAGTTCCACCGGAACAGTCAATTCCACAGGTTCAGCCGGTTCTACAGGCACAACCAGTTCCTCAGGTATCGCAAGCACCACCAGCCCCACCAGATATGGGACCACAGATATTACAGGCCTTACAGGCTATCTTAGATAGGCTTCCACCGGCTGTAGTTGAGCTACACGTAGAGCCACGTGTCGAGCCCCACGATGTTCTGTGAGAGGAGCCATGCGTGGAGCCATGAGCTGAGTCTCATGTCGAGCCACGTGTGGAACCCCGCGTAGAGCCGCAGGGGGTACCATGTGTGCAGCCTTATGTTGAGTTGCTTGATACAGAGGAGGTTGGTTCAGCTGACAAGGCCCGTAGCAGGAGCCCCACACATCGTGCCAGGCATGATGAGATAGTGCGAGTAGAGCAATTTGGTCCCAAACCTTATGATTATCATGTAGATGAGCCTATCAGGGGGCGCAGTGATAGAGGAGATCCCATTAGGGGCATATTGAGGTTGAACCCTCCTACTTTCATTGGAACCACAGAGGGAGCTAAGGCAGAGGCCTGGCTTATCAGTTTAGACAGGTGCTTCACATTGCATCCATACGCGGGCAATATGAAGGCCCGTGTGGCAGTACACTTACTACGAGATGCAGCAGCTACCTGGTGGCGCAATGAGGAGTGCAAGTGTCACCTTTCCTTAGACACCCTCTCGTGGAAGACCTTTATTGAGCGCTTCAACATGTGTTATCTATCAGATCATTACAGAAAGCATCGTATAGATGAGTTCCATGACCTGCAGCAGAGGGGACTCTCAGTGGCACAGTATGAGAGTAAGTTTACAGAGTTATCCAGATATGCAGAGTATCTCTATGACGAGAAACTCCTGTGCATAAGTTTATCAGAGGATTAAACCACAGTATAACAGGGCCTGTTCAGATGGCAGATCCCCAAACTTTGAGTGATGCTACCGAGAAGGCTTATATTGCTGAAAAGATTTAGGGACGGGGGTAGAGTTCTCGCCCTCAGTTCTAGGATCGGGGACCGTAGCAACATCAGCAGAGTTTTCGTAGGCCAACACAGCTACCCCCTAGAGGAGGATTCAGTTCAGCATCATTACCTCCTAGGACCCCACAACAATAGCAGTCACAGCAGCAACAGAAAGCTAGAACACAACCAAGGTCACATGGGGGAAACAATAGAAGTTGGTAGCAGCAGGGCCCGCGCAGAGATCAGAGATAGCAGGGACCACCTGCGGGACCCGCGAGGCCGCAGCAGTCATATAGGGACTCACAGGGGTCTACTAGTAGATCAAGACAACAGCAGTCAAGTAGGACTCAGACTATACAGGTATAGGTTAGAGGCCCTTGTTATGTTTTCGGTGAAGTTGGACACCTAGCTAGAGAATGTCCACAGGGTTTTGCAGCAGGGGAACAACATCGTACAAGAGGTTCCGAGCAGACTATGGGTGATGTGGGTAAATCCCACCGTATGTTTGCAGCGGTTGACAACCGCTAGGCCGATTTTCAGGCTTTAGTTATTGAGACAATAGGTATGATTGCAGATTTTTCCATCTCTATCCTTTTTGACTCCGGAGCTACCGACTCTTTTATGTCTACATCGTTAGTGGGACGTTGCAGGCTGGTGGCTTCTAGGTAGGACATTAGGTGGGGGGTCGAGTTGGCCTCTGGGGCCAGGATGTCAGTTGATATCATTGTTAGAAATTGTGAGGTTTCCTTGGGTTCGTTCATTACAACATGGGATCTTAGGGTTATGCCATTAGGATCCTACGGTGTAATTCTTGGTATGGACTGGCTTGCGGCTCATAGAGCCAAGCTAGATTACCGCCAAAGGATGATTAGTTGCATAGATGATCATGGCACACCAGTCGAGATAGTGGGCATACAAAAGCCCATGACTGCTCGTACGATATCCGTTTAGCAACTTAAGTGTTGCATGTGGAAGGGTTGTCAGATGTTTGCTATCACAGTCAGTGATAGATCAGAGGATGAACCTGAGACTACCTTAGATGATCACCCTATCTTGAGAGAATTTGTAGATGTTTTTTCACTAGAATTATCAGGTATGCCTCCACGCAGGGAAGTTGACTTCCACATCGATTTGGTACCAGGGTCAGAACCAGTGTCTTGTGCACCTTATATAATGACTACACATGAGCTTATAGAGCTTAAACTGCAGTTAGAAGAATTATTAGAGAAGGGACACATCTGACCCAGCATTTCACCATGGGGTGCACCAGTTATCTTCGTAAAGAAGAAGGATGGATCTCTTCGGCTATGCATGGACTATAGGTAGTTGAACAAAGTGACGGTGAGGAACTGATAGCCTCTGCCTAGGATTGACGATCTCTTTGACCAAATGCAGGGAGCCAGAGTGTTTTCAAAAATTTATCTAAAATCTGGGTATCACCAATTACGAATCACAGAGGCAGATATTCGCAAGACTGCTTTCCGAACTAGATATGGACATTATGAATTTATAGTGGTACCTTTTGGTTTGACGAACGCCCTGGCAGTGTTCATGAGTCTCATGAACGGGGTGTTCCGCACTTACCTAGATCAGTTTGTGATCATTTTTCTAGATGACATTTTGATCTATTCACAGACCGAGGAGGAACATGTGGACCATTTGCGTCAAGTATTGCAGTGTTTACATGAGCATCAGCTTTATGGCAACCTGGCAAAGTGTGCCTTTTTCAGGACAAAATTACAGTATTTGGGACATATTTTATTAGGTGATGGTATCTCCGTAGATCCATCGAAGATCAGAGCAATTCAGGATTGGTCAGCACCCACCAGTGTTACAGAAGTAAGGAGCTTTATGGGACTAGCCGGTTACTACCGTAGGTTTGTCGAAGGGTTCTCCAGGATAGCACATCCTATCACTTCCCTTCAATGAAAAGGGAAAGGTTTCACTTGGACTGAGCAATGTGAGAAGGCCTTTGGGATCCTGAAGGAACATCTTACCAGCGCTCCCATATTAGCTATTCCTGATCCGGCAGAAGATTTTGTTGTTTGCACGGATGCATCATTAGAGGGATTGGGAGCTGTGCTTATGCAGGGTGGTAGAGCGATTGCTTATGAATTGTGAAAACTTAAAACACATGAGCTAAACTACCCTACTCACGATTTAGAGCTCGCAGCTGTTATTCATGCTCTTGTTCGTTGGAGAGACTTTCTCTTAGGTCGGCGTTTTGAGCTCCATTCGGATCATCATAGCTTACAGTACATTTTCACTTAGCCTAATTTGAACGCCTGCCAGTGGCATTGGATGGAGTTCTTATGTGAGTACGACTTTGATGTCCACTACATCAAAGGAAAGGAGAACATGGTCGCCGATGCTTTGAGTCAAAGGCGCCACGAGATCCTGACTCTAATGTTGAAGGTGGATTTGAGAGAACGTATTTTACAGCATCTGCCTAAGGACGAGTGGTATTTGGAGGTGCAACAGGAAATCCAGAATCAGAGGGTCCTGAAGGGTAAATTTGTAGGATATTCCCTTGAGTCGGATGGATTACTTAGGCATAGGAAACGCATCTATGTACCCCATGCAGGTGACCTACATACAGTGATACTCTCTGAGGCTCATAGAGCACCCTATGCAGCTCATCCAGGAGTGAAGAAGATGCATGCAGATTTGCGGCAGTTATATCATTGGGCTGGGATGAGACACGACATTGCAGAGTATGTTGCTCGATGCCTTGAGTGTTAGAGGGTCAAGGCTGAGCATCAGCATCTAGCAAGACTTTTGTACCCTCACGAGATACCTGAGTGGAAATGGGACACGATTTCCATGGACTTTATTGTTGGTCTACCTATGTCATCACGATGCCATGATGCCATCATGGTGACAGTTGACAAGTTGACCAAAGTGGCGCATTTCTCACTGGTACGCACAATGTACAATGCACCATCGGTGGTGAGAGTGTTTCTAGATCAGATTGTCAGACTGCATGGAGTACCTCGCCGCATCATATTTGATAGAGACTCTATTTTCACATCATCATTTTGGAGGGCCTTACATCAGGCGTTGGGCACATAGCTCAACTTTAGTTCCGCTTACCATCCTGAGACCGACAGCTAGACAGAAAGAGTTAATCAGGTGTTAGAGGACATGCTTCGCATGTATGTTATGGATCATCAGTCTAAATGGGAGGAGTACCTATATCTGGTTGAGTTTGCCTACAATAATGGGCATCACAACTCGTTGGGTATGCCTCCTTACCAGGCTTTATACGGCAGACCTTGCAGAACGCCTTTGAGTTGGGATCGGTTGGAGGATTGAGTTTCCATTGGTCCCGAATTAATCTAGGATATGGAATAGCAGGTCACATTGATCAGACAGAGGCTTCAGGAAGCTCAGGAGAGACAGAAGAAGTATACCGATGAGAAGAGAACGGATCGAAGCTTTTCAGTGGGTGACAGGGTATTCTTGAGAGTGAGACCGCATAAGAGTCCAATCCGTTACAGAAAAGGTTCTAAGCTCACACCTCGGTTTGTAGGACCTTTTGAGATTTTGGAGAGGATAGGACCTGTAGCCTATTGTTTAGCCTTGCCACCTAGCATGTCTCGTATCCATGATGTCTTTCATGTTTCAGTTTTACGTCGTTATATTTCTGACTTATCTCATGTATTAGATTGGAGTGCTCTTCAGGTAGAGGCAGACGGATAGCTAGCTTTGGAGCCAATACGCATATTGGCTTGTCAGACGCTGGGCCTTCGAGGTCGACAGCTGGACCAGGTTAGGGTCCAGTGGGATATGTACGATGAGGTCACTGCAACATGAGAAGATGCAACGAGACTGAAGACACTTTACCCTCACCTCTTTGATGACTTCCAGGAGGAAGTACAATCTTAGGGGGGGAGGATGTGAGGCCTACCTTTTTCACTCCTGTTCATGAGACTATTTGCAGTGCTATTGTTATTACTTTTATGTTGAGAAACTATTGATCCTGGAATCTTGTTTATTAAACCTAATTGATTCTTAAGAAAATAATTGTGCAATGATAATTAGATGTTGCTTTTAAGAAAATGATGAATGGATATGGAACTTTAATGTGATTTCAGTATGATTATATGGTAGAATATTTAGGTATGCTTGTATTGAAATTACTTTAGCTATGATATCTTTATGTATTATTAACTTCGAGTTTGAGTGTGCAGGTATTGCTAACGAAACCACAAATACAGGAGATCATTCCATACCCTATGTTGTATCCCTTGTGAGCTGATCTAGTTCCACGAGGAACTAAGATCAACCTCGTGTTTGGTGAAATGTTGTAATGTTGTAATGTTGCATGAGGTCAAGGGAATTAGGTCTATCTTTTGATTTACTTATATTGTGTTATGTGTTGTAAGAAATGTTGTTTTGAATCTTGTTTAAACTTTATTTCTTTTAGATGCTTTTCTTGTGTTTTTATTTGACTCTGGGAGTCCTAACTAGGTAAAAATCAACCCTGGATTATACCCCATGGGTCTAGGGACCCTTTTGACTGGGATAACCTTGGGATAACCCTCATATGGTCACTTAAACTTCACAGTGAAGTTAAGTGACGAATTTGGAAGCATGGGGATAATGGGATGAGTGGAATCCACACTCAGGCCCACTTCCAAGTCATGGAATGACTCCATGATCCCCCAATTATGGAGTGCTTTGTCCCTTTGTGTCTCTCTTTTGGTGGGGGTTCCCCATAAAAAGGGTGGTGTGTCATCCACTCCCTTTTTATTTTTGTTTTACTTATTATATTTTATTTCTCCATGTGTTGTAAAAGGGCTATAGTGGGGGAACTCTTGAATGGGGTTAATTGTTTTAAGTCCACTAGGATAATGGATGAGGAGTGGATTTAGTTTTTTTATGCCACTTGGGAAATAAGGAAAAGGGAGGGAATTAGTTTTAAAAGAGAGAGGAAGGAGAGGGTAAGGGGGTTGGATTATTGTGGGAAGAAGGAGAACTTGGAGGAGGAGACTAAGAGTGGAGCTCTTCTTCAAATTACATCCATAATAGGGCTTGTAAAGGTTAGTGAGCAAGTCTACTCACCTTGTATGATCTGTTACTTGTTATGAATGTTGTTTTGCAAAGATTGTCTATGTGTTATTTTTGTTATTTGGGGTTTGTGATGGGTGTTTGAAAGAGCTTCTTCCAGTTGGAGAACAATGCTCATCATGTGTAGGGAAGGGAAGGTGTGAACCTCCTCGGGTGTATTCTTGTTCTTGGTATATGGAAGCCTTGAGGGCATGTTGGTAAATTTTGAGCCAAGAGGGCTTTAAGGCTTGAAAGCCTATTTGGGATATCCCTGGAATTTTGATTATTTGGATGGCTTGAGGCCATGAGAAAGATTAATTTTGTTGGATTGAGACCATGTGATCAGTTGTGATAAAATGTTGTGAAGAATGACACCTTGAGTTGAGTGAGTCTACTTCCCTACCCTCTTTAAACTCACCTCAGCTGAGTTTTTGTATTGTGTGTAAAACCATGGGAGTGTGTGTGTTGTTTGCGTTGATTGTTGTTATTCAATGTTGTGAAGTGTACTGGTCTATTCTACCCTGGGTGTGTGGATGATCTCCCTAGCTTGGGGGTGACCCTCTTGCAGGTCTATGGTAGGGAGGAGAGCTAGTTGGTTGGTGTATTTCTTCCTGGTTGTCATGCAGGTTGCTCTTGGAGCTTATGAAAGAGAAATGGGAAAGTTTTATTGTTTGGGGAAAATGTAACTCATCCTTACTGGCAAGGAGAGTTGGTTCTTAAGTTTCTTCCTGAATAAGTTCCTTTTCAAAGAGGAGCGATTCTTCCTTTGAAAGTTGTAAAAAAATTGTATTGGGAGAAGAAAGTATTTCCTCCCTTAGAATGTTTGTGAGTTGTGGGATCTTACAGTTGTTATTTTTGTTTATAAAAATTGTAAAGTTGTGAGATTAGTTGTTGATTTAGACCAGTTGATAAAATTTATCTCTTGTACTATTTAGTGAAAAAGTTACATTTACAGAAGTATAAAAGATGTAAATTTGCCTTTTGAAAACAAATTAGAATTTGATTTAAGTATACGATGGAAAATAATCTAAATCGATTTACTTGTCTGTTGTTTGGTTACTGAAGTGAAAGATCTATTAGTTTCCTGTATTTACTCTTAATCCTTAATTTTATTTGAAATGGAATGTATACTTGATAGATTAAATTTTAGTTGATAAATATAGATTTTAATGGTTAGTGCTTTCTGTTTCACTCAAGAATTTGTTAAATTTGTAAATTAAAATGTTGAAGAGAATGCGAAAAAAATTTGTTAATTCGTAAACTAAAATGTTGTAGCAAATATGAAAATTCATTATGTTTAAAATATATTTTTATTTACTGTTATTGGTTGGAAAACTTGATATTATACTACTCACATATATATATATATATATATATATATATATATATATATATATATATATATATATATAAATAATTAGTTTTTTTTAATTTAAATGAAACTGTGAAAATTTGCTACACTGGTAGATATATATATTTAATTAATAAAACCAAAAAAAAAATACAAAATTTGCAAATGAAACAAACTGAGTGTTCATTGTTTAAATGTTTATACAGTCGAAGGTTTTCATAGTATATGGTGGGGGTTTAAACCCCTACCGATCTCTATATACAAAAGGGTGTGGGGAGGGAAGGAGCCCCACCCACACCCCACGGAGTGGGTTGTGGGTGGGGCTCTGCCCCTCCCCGCACCCCGCCGTGACTAAAGACCCCCGCATCGCCCGTGGAAACCTGCAGCGCCGCCTCCTGCGGCCCCCTCCACCATCGCTGCCTCTGCCGGCCAAAACCGCCGTCGTCGCTCCCCTGCAGTGCCGCTCCCTGCGACCCCTCCACACCGCCACCTCCACTCTGCCTCTCCATACTCCACTCCCCTGCGACCAGCGCCATGTCCTTCGCCGCCGCCGAAGCCCTTTACCTCCTGCAAACACAAAACAATCACAACAATAACAAGGGTTAGGGTTATTTCTACTTCATCGCTATGAGTTGGAGTTTATTAAAATACTCTAATAAAATTATGAGTGGAGTTTCCACTATCATTATAATATAAACATATATATATATATGTATATGTATATTTATATATATTAATTGTTAAAAAAAAATAAGGTTGCTCTAAAAGGATATTTCATAAGTAAATATAGATGTATATATATATACACATATATATGTATATATATATACACATATATATGTATATATATATATACACATATATATGTATATATATATACACATATATATGTATATATATATATATACACATATATATGTATATATATATACATATATATATGTATATAGATATATACATATATATATATATATAAATGAATATATACATAAAATTAGACAATATTAATGGGGCAATTGTTAGTTACACTAATAATTATTTACATTAATTCGTTTGAAAAGGAATTGTGACTTTGAGATTAGTATTTCCCAAATGAATTACCAAGGTATTGAAAATAAATTAATGTAATAAATTTAATTAAAAAAATACAGTAAGTAAATAAAGAAATACGTAAACGAGCGAACAAGATACTATTTTAAACAAATTAAAAGAGTAGTAAACAAATAATGTGAGGCAGTATTAAATAGACTGAGAAAACCAATTAGAGGCCAAATTATTATCAAATCAATTTTATACGTAAAAAAAATAGACCAAACAGAAATATAGTGAACGTCGTCGAACAAAATAGTAAGTCCAAATAGAGAATGCACACGTGTGTAAAACATTCCGTTAACAACAGTATCATTGACGACTTAAACATACGCACCCGAGTACGCTTACGCGTGCAAGGGAAAAATTTCAAGTAGTAAGGGAAAAAATTTTGACAGTTCGTATCATGACCACATGTCGCATGTGGACATGACATGCGTGTTTGCGTGTTGTGACCGCACATGAAATGTGGGCATGACAGTTTAGAAAGCAGAAATAATTAGGATAACTGATTCACCCCCCCTCTCAGTTATAAACACTTCTTGTCCAGAATCTATGCAATCTTTTCCCTTTTCTTTCTCGAAACCTGTTGTTTCCAATCTACTTTAGCCTCACCTTCTTCATCAGGAATGTCACCAAGAAAAATGTATAAATTAGAAACATTAAACACAGGAGAAATAACTGCTCTGGTAAATCTACCTCATAAGCATTGTCATTGATTTTTTTTGTAATTCTGCAAGGGCCAATTTTCTTGTATTTTGGCTTGTAAGTTCTGGTGGGAAACCTCTCTCCTCTTAGATAAACCATGACTAAGTCACCTTCATTGAATACTAGATGTCTTCTACTAGCATCTACTATAGTTTTATACTTTTCATTACTTTCTTGGAGCTTTTGCCTCACCTCTTTCTATAATTGTTGAATATGTTCTGTATATGCTTCTCCATCATCACTAGTCCTATCTCCAACTGGTAGCTGCACCAAATCTAAAACACCCTTAGGATTCCTACCATAAACAATGTGAAATTGTGATTTACCTATAGATCGATTGACTGGACTGTTATATGCAAATTCAGCTTGTGGTAAGGCCAAGTCCCACTGTTTGGGTTTCTCTCCAATGATGCATCTTAGTAGGTTTCCCAAACTTTGATTTACAACCTTTATCTACCCATCTGTTTGGGGGTGATAAGCACTGCTGAACTGGAGCTTGGTTCCCATCTTTTTCCATAGGGTCCTCCAAAAATGACTAAGAAACTTGGTATCCCTATCAGATGTGATAGTTTGTGGAACACCATGCAATCAAACAACTTCTTTAAAAAATAATTCTACCACCCTAGTTGCATCACTAGTTTTCTTGTAGGCAATAAAATGAGTCATTTTAGAGAACCTATCAACAACAACAAAGATGGAATCATTACCTCATTGTGTGTTTGGCAGCCCTAACACAAATTCCATACTTAAATCAGTCCATGGTTGAGTAGGTACTAGTAATGGCATATACAACCCTATATTTGTGAATGTCCTTTAGCCATCTGACAAATTCTACACCTTGTCACATATCTTGTTATGTGTCTTTTCATCTTTGGCTAGTAGTACTTATCTTCTACCAAAGCTATGGTCTTATCCTTGCTAAAATGTCTAGCTAACCCACTGCTATGAAGCTCTCTTATAATATTCTCTCTTATGGACCCAACTGGAATACATAATTGATTTCCTTTAAAGAGAACCATCATGCATAAGATATTCACCTTGAATGTGGCCTATGCTGCCTACTACCAGGGTTTTCAACTATTTCACAATCTCCCAAAAATCATTGTCAGATTCATATAGATCTTTGATGGCATCAAAACCAATCACCTCATTTTCCATAGTTGTCAATAGTGTAACACACCTACTTAAAGCATCTACAACCTAGTTTTGTTTTCCTGACTTGTGCTTGAGAACAAAGTTGTAGCCTTGTAAGAAAGAAACCCATTTTGCATGCCTACTATTCAATTTTTTTGTGTGTTCAAGTATTTCAAGGCAATATGGTCTATAAACAACACAAACTCCTTTGGCACTAGGTAGTGCCTCTAATTTCTCAATGCTTGTACAGTTGCATAAAATTCTAAATCATAAGTTGAATAGTTCTTCCTTACCTCATTCAACTTTTGACTAAAGAAGGCTATGGGTTTAACTTCTTGGCTAAGTACAGCTCCAATGCCCACATGTGAGGCATCACAATCCACTTCAAATACCTTATCAAAATTTGGTAATGCTAAAATAGGAGCTTCTGTCACCTTCTTCTTCAGAAACTTAAAAGCTTCCTCAGCTTCCTTGGTCCACACAAAATCCCTTCCTTTAGTGCAATATGTTATGGGTGCTACAATACTACTAAAATTTCGAATGAATTTTCAATAGAATGTGGATAAACCATGAAAACTTCTTACCTCTATTATGCTCCTTGGACTAGGGCACTCTAGAATTGCCCTAACCTTTTCTATATCCATTTTGATACCATCTGCGGAGATGACAAAGCTTAGGAAGACCAAACTTTCTTGCATGAATCTACACTTTTTTAAGTTTGCATAGAGTTTCTCTTTTCTCAACACATCTAAAATGATCCTCAAGTGTTGCAGGTGCTCCTCTTTATTCTTGCTAAAAACCAAAATATCATCAAAGTAAACCACCACAAACTTACCAATATAAGGATGAAATATAGTATTCATTAGCCTCATGAAGGTGCTGGGTGCACTAGATAACCTGAATGGCATAACCATCCACTCATATAATCCATCCCTAGTCTTGAGTGTTGTTTTCCATTCATCCCCCTCTCAAATCTAGATCTGGTGATAATCATTGCATAGATCAATTTTGCTGAAGTATTTAGCCCCTACAAGCACATCCATCATGTCGTCCAAATGAGGGATGGGAAACTGATATTTGATGGTGATTTATTGATTTCCCTGCTATCTGTGCACATCCTCCACATGCCATCCTTCTTTGGAGTTAATAACACGGGTACAACAATGGGCTCATACTCTCCCTCACTGCACCTTTGCTTATGAGGTCTATCACTTGTGTATTGTGTTCTGCATGGTGGGTAGGGCTCATTCTATAAGCTGCTTGATTAGGTAGGGATGCTCCTAGGATCAAATCAATGTGGTACTGAATATCTCTCTTTGGTGGTAGACCATCAGGTAACTCATATGGCACAACATCAACATATTCTTCTAGTATTTTTGCTACTTCTACTGGTACTAGTATTTCCTCATCATCTTCTTTTTTCACTACTAGTGCATAACAGAACCCCATCACCTTCATTTCCTTCATAAGTTCTCTTGTGGACAACATACTCTCAACCTTCCTTTCATCCTTAAGAGGCAATAAAATCACTTTGGAACCTTCTTTTCAAAAAGTGTATGTATTTTTTTCTCCATCATGCATTACCTTCTTGTCGTATTTCCATGGCCTTCCCAACAACACATGGCATGCATCCACTGGAATGACATCGCACCATATTTCATCCTTATAAGTCTTTCCTATGTGATAGGATGCTCCCATAAAGCATACACTATACCCCATTCATCTATTAAGTGAGAACCATGTCTCTGCATAGATGAAAGGTTTTCCCATACCTTCTATCATAAGAATGACATGAACTAGGCAGTAACAAATAAAGATTACCAATATTTAGCTAAACATAAGCATTCATAGTTATATGACAGGAACTTGCAATCTACACTCATAATTGTCTATCAAGCGACATGAATTAAAATGCTACCATGAATCCATACTTAACAAACATGGATTGCATTTACCAAAAGATTATAAGTCCTCTTATGCATATCTCAGATCCATAACAAGTTTAGTAACAAAACACCATATTATATTATGAGGAATATATTACACAAGATTCTAGATTTCATGCAATGCCCAGATGGATTGGGCCAAAAAAGTTAAACATTTAATTTCTAGAATAAGCTCCCTACCTCACAACTTGATGCTGTACTCCTATCTGTCATCCATAATGGCCTACAACCTTTCCATGACCTGCCTGCTCGCTCCTCTTTTATTATCAAACTGGTTGTCCTCCTTTATTGGCCTCTCCTTGCCTGGTATACATTCGATCTCTCTTACATCAGCCATCCTCTTTTATTGGCCTCTCCTTGCCTGGGATACATTTAACCTCTCTCTATATCAGACTATTAACAAAATTTGACCTCCTCTCTATTCACACGACCATTACTAAATTGGCCTCTTTTGTCTTGGCCTCCTCTATTTTTCTTCTATGTTTGCCATCTTTTTTTTATTAGCATGTTCTCTTTCCTGTCTAACGTCCTCTACAGATCGGCTCCTTCTTGATTCTGTCGTTCCGCTTTCTAGTGCAGTCACGGCAGAAGGGCTCACAGAATGAACTATCTGGACCATGCAGCAAGAGTAAACACAACAGAAACAACACAAGAATATAGAACAAATGCAGATTTAGTCATTCATTATATCATAGAATTCAAAATAGAGATCCGCTGGCAATATGCGGACTTACAATTTGGCTCACAGGCCTGATTACATACATGCACAAGATAAAGCTTTGAGGCTCCTTTGCACAAATCTAAACTAAAGAATATGATTCAATCACTAACTAACTAACTAACTATCTTCCTAAGGATCTATTACATCATTACATACCATATCCGGACCAATAGATTCCTCCGCGTCAGCCAACAGGAGATCCAGAATCCTGATGAAGAGGTGTAACGTGTGTTCTTGGATAGGTCGGACCTATCAACTTGAAAATCCTTCTCCAACGTATACAATGAAGTGCGGACCTATAAGGAAGGTTGACCATGAACCAAGGAACATTGTAGAATGAATCACAAGGATCTGCAAGTTGGCCAATGCTCCCAATCTTTCTCCTTTAGCTGATTGCTCATGACTGTTAGAAAGCTCTGCACTGAGAAAATAGAGGATCTTCTGATAGTGATAACTTTTTGATAACTGATCCAAATGCTCTGAATTCTTGATATGATGTAGATGAACATGTCTAGATGCTAAGTCCAGATCTGTAAGGTGTGGAATACTAAAATTGGACCACAGGCTGACACTTCTTATGACTAAACTACCTGGACTGAACTAGAAAATAAAAGAAACAAACTGAACTGCAAACAAAATGAAATGCATATGTTTTTTTGGTTGATACAAGATTGCTCTAGAACCAGGGATGCTCCTGCATCAGACATCCGTGGTTATTGAAAAAGTGAGTCCCTCACTTTGCTGAGGCTAGGGGAGAACCAAGACGGTCCACCTCAGCCTGAGAAATCCATGATGAATTTTCTTCCGGTCTGCCTTTCCACTTCACAAGATATTCTTTGTATTGTCTTCCTCTAGTGTTGCGTCCAACTCTGCTGTCCAAAATGTCTTCAATTTGTTCTAGTACTTGCTGTAGTAACTGTTTCTTCAAATCTTCTTCCATGCTATCACTGAACTCTGCTTCATGATATTGGTAAATATCTGCAATGTTGAAAATAGTTGAAATACCCAATGTCTCTAGTAATTCCACTTCATATGCATTTCCTGAATCAAATTTCCTAAGTATCTTACAAGGTCCAAACTTCTTCATCTTTCACTTATTATATGTCCCAACTGGAAATCTTTCTTTTCTCAAATACACCGTGACTTCATCTCCAACTACAAATTCCTTATGTTTTCTCTTCTCATCTACCTTTGTCTTATACTTACTATTCATGTCTTCCAAATGCTTCTTCACCTGATTATGCACTATGTTCATATGATATGCAAATTCTTCTACTTCTGAACTCCTCTTTTCTTCCATGCTAATATCTCTCAATTATGCTGCTCCTCTAGGGTTCACTCTGATAACAATCTCAAAAGGTGTTCTTCCAGTACTTCTGTTGACTGAATTATTGTAGGCAAACTCTTCTTGTGAAAGAATCAAATCCCAACTTCTGGTTTTCTCTCCAACCAAACATCTCAACAAGTTTCCCAAACTCCTATTCACTACCTCTGTTTGTCCATCTGTCTAGGGATGAAAAGTTGAGCTAAACTTCAAATCTGTCTTCATCTTCTTCCAAAGTGTCTTCCAAAAGTATCCAACAAACTTTGTATCTTTGTTTGAAACTATACTCCTAGGTAATCCATGCAATCTCACAATCTCCTTAAAAAATAGGTTAGCTAAATGTACTGCATTAGTTGTCTTCTTGCAAGGTATGAAATGAGCCATCTTTGAAAATCTATCAACCACTACAAATATAGAATCATGTCCTCTCTGTGTCTTAGGTAATCCCATTACAAAATCCATGCTTATGTCTTCCCAAGGTCTCTCTAGTACTGTCAAAGGTTTATACAATCCAGTGTTTTGATTACTCCCTTTTGCAACTTGACAAACTCTACAACTCTGTACAAATCTCTGAACATCCTTATGAATCTGAGGCCAAAAGTAGTTTTCACTTACCAAAACCATTGTCTTATCAATGCCAAAATGTCTTGCCAATCCACCACTATGTTTCTCCTTGATCAAGTTATCCCTCATTGAACTTCTAGGTATGCACAACTGACTTCCTTTGAACAACATATCTTCTTGAATGAAATAATCCAACCATTTGCTTCTATCTGCTACAACAGGTTCCTTACATGCTTTCCAAGGTTCTGCAAAATCAGTGTCTCCCTCATACATGTTCTTCAATTCATCAAAACCCAACACTTCAACTCTCATCTCTGTCAACAAGTTTCTTCTTCTACTCAATGCATCAACAACTTTATTTGATTTTCCACTCCTATGCTTCAACACAAAAGTAGAACTCTGCATGAACTCTACCCATCTCATATGTCTCTGATTCAACTTACCTTGACTATTCAAATATTGCAAAGCTTGATGATCTGTATATAACACAAACTCCTTAGGCAACAAATAATGTCTCCACTTCTTCAGGGCTTGAATTATGGCATAGAACTCTTGATCATAAATTGAATATCTTCTCCTTGCATCATTCAACTTTTCACTAAAATATGCTATTGGTCTACCCTCTTGACTTAACACCGCTCCAATTGTATTGCCACTAGCATCACAATCAACTTGAAATACCTTAATAAAATCTGGTAATGCCAAAACAAGTTGCTCTATCACCTTCTTCTTCAACAACTCAAAACTCTTATCTGCTCTAGATGTCCACTTGAAATCTTTTTTGTCACCTCTCATTGTCTCTGTCATAGGGTTATAAACTGAACTAAAATTTCTGGTGAACTTTTGGTAGAAACTAGCCAAACCATGAAATGATCTGACCTCTCCAATGCTCTCTAGTGTAGGCCATTCAACAATTACTTTCACTTTCTCCGGGTCCATCTTCAATCCTTCCGCCATCTTCAATCCTTCCACAGAAATTACAAATCCCAAATATACCAATTCTTCTTGCATGAAACTACACTTCTTGATGTTTATCAACAATTTCTCTTCTCTCAACCTCTGCAAAACTTGTCTAATATGCCACAAATGTTCTTCTTTTGTCTTACTAAAAATAAGAATATCATCCAAATACACAATCACAAACTTACCCAAGAATTTCTTCAGAACTTCATTCATCAACCTCATGAAAGTATTCGGTCAGTTGTCAATCTAAAAGGCATCAGTAACCACTCATACAATCCTTCATTTGTCTTAAAAGCAGTCTTCCATTCATCACCTTCTCTAATTTTGATCTGATGGTATCGACTCTTCAATTCTATCTTTGTGAAATATCTTGCTTCACTCAAATAATCCATGATATCATCCATCCTAGGCAAAGGAAATCTATACTTAACTGTGATCTTGTTTATTGCTCTAGAATTAGTACACATTCACCATTCTCCATCTTTCTTAGGTGCTAACACTATAGGTACTGTTGACATTTCTTCTGAATCAGCATTAGGGTTTGCCACTTCTAATGCACAGGCAGATTCAGGCCAACTGAATACAGGAGGTTGCGTGAGCTCCTCCCCTTCACTTCTGGTTCTGCCGCACCAAGGGGGGTATCCCTATAACTCAAGATGTAACCTTGACTAGCTCAAAGATAGAAGGATCTAACTTGACAACAACAGGCAGAATACTCTCATGTATGGACCAAGATCTGTATGATAGATCACAAGGCTGGCAACATTCTTGGACATGATGTCTGGTTGGGTATGAGAGCATGCAGGGGGTTCCTAATCCTACTCCTACAACTAACAGGTGGAAGTATGAAATGGTTTGATATGAATTTGGATGCAAAGCTGGACATGGTGTATAACACAAAAACACAGCATGATTGGTGCCTATCCAGGGCTTGGAGTCGGTAGACATACACCTGTGAATGATCAGCATGAATAGCTAAAACTGGATTTCAGGGGGATACACATGATATCTGCCCTACAGATATCTCCCAATATAGAGTGTTGAGCTATCTCTACTTATGGCATCCCTACTGCAGTATACCCTTCCCAATGTTCAACCTGAAAATAGTTTAATCTGCCCCTTGAGCAGAGGTTAAAAGATCAGACATTCAACATAGGAATTCTATGCTCTAGAATCTAAACATAAGCAAAAATCCAGATCCAGAAGAAGGATACATGCAATACTGGAGACAGAATTAACACAACACATGCTAAGGTAGCATTACTCATATAAGATCAACCATGAAACCAGTGGATTCATGCCAAGTCCTACAACAGGAGATACATAAACTCACAAGAAAAACTGTACAGAGCAACCAGATCAGCTGGTTTTGGATTACAGAGCCAAAAATCTACAACTTTCAACAACCACAAATGAACAACACAACCTGCTTATAACAGCCAGGTAGGTGCTCAGCAATTAATTACATTGTTGACCAAAATTTTGCCAGATACACAGTATCATGAAAATGGCGCTCAAACACAACCGGATTGGCGCCCAAACTTGAATGCAGCAGGTAGGGGAGGAGACAGGAAGATTTCTCGAGCCCTGCGCCCCTGTCCGCTGATTGACACCTCCAGTCGGGTACAAGATCGGCCCACGCCATCGCCCATACCTCTGCAACAATCGCCATTAATGGCGCACCAACCCGCGGCCTTGGGAAGATCATCAAACAGACTATCGCAAGCTTTTCCCGCCGAGACTCATCATCATGATGTTTTGAATATGCAGGATAACAATATCCCACATGCATCCCGCGATGACCTCAATAACACTTTATATACTAGGTCATGAGCATATATCATGTCGGTGCTTTTGCTCCTGACGACACTAGTATAGGACTTCATCATCATCATCCTCCAGCAGCATGATATCCTGTTGTTCAAAATATCACCCTGACGTCATCATGATATTTGAAATATAACCTTCATGATAATCGGCACAACCTGATCCATCGGAGGAACATCCTCCTGCTGAGCTTATAACAAAAGTCTAGCCGATGAACATCCTGATGACGTCATCATCATCTACTGCTGACGTCATCATCATATCTGCCTACTGCGCACCTCCTCATATCCGGATGACGTCATCATCATGTTTGCAAATATCAGGAGGTCTCTTCAAGATGATCAGCTGTTAGAAATATGACCCCCACGGACCTTGATGACGTCATCATCATATTAACATCATCATGATATTCGGAAGACAACCGGATATTTGGAAATATCCTCCTGATGCTCAAATATCAGGTTGCACTGTAGCTCTTCTATAAGATCGGGGCGATAACTGAATATGATGATGCTGCTTGAAAAGATCACCCCCCGGAGATAATGTGCGAAGCCAGCAGGCGGATATCTCCTTGATATCAGCATCATCATGATGCTCGAACAAACAAACATATATCCGGGTGATATGAAAATATCACCCCCTCCTTCGGAATATCATGATGCAGATAGGCAGAGAAATAGATATCACCCTGATATAAGGATGACGTCAGCATCATCAGGATGAAGAAACAACGAACAAGAAGTGATACAACATCATCAGGATGATATTGACTAAGATCATCAGGATGATATTGACTAAGATCATCCTGACGTTCAAAATATGATGACCCTAGTGAATATCGGGTCGCACTTAGAACTCTTCAACAGCATCATCAGGATGATATTAACCAAGATCACCCGATGATAGAAATATCACCCCGGCGAAATATCATGAAGGCAGAAAATATGATGACCACCGCAAGCAGCAGGATGACAACTGAAAAAATGATGATGATGACGACCCTTAGGATAAAACAAGTTAGGTCGAGCAACTCAAAGAATAAGCAACATCATCATCATGCCTGCGCAAGGTGATAAATGGAAGATCACCGGAGACTTTGAAGAATCACCCTCGCAAGCAGATAAGGGCGCACTGTAGCTCGTCAGCATCATCAGGATAAAACCCGAACATCACCCGACAGCGAAATATGATGATGACGATGAGAAACCGGTCGAAGGAGAACATGATGATGCTGACCTTCATGGAAACAAACATGATGATGATGACCTCCTCCTCAAGAAATATGATGCTGCAGTTGAAAAATGCTGAGGAGGTCCAACACTTAGAAAAAAAATGGGCAAGAAGATAAAGGCTTCAAATGAAGAAACCTCCTGATCATGACAAATCAACCCCTGGTCAAAATGAGTGTCAACAGTGGCTCTGTCTGGGGACGTGCAGGTGAAAACCTGCAGCGAGAACCCCAGATCTCTGGGATGCAGACCAGTCCCTTATCCATTGGGCACAGAGTCAAATACTGCACTGACCTGCATCACCAAACACACTTGATGGCCTAAGGCCACCAAGAAAAGAAAAACATGTATCTCCCTTTGTCAAATATCTTGTTTTCATCTGCATGCACTGGGTCAAGCTTGGAGATACTACAAAGATCCACCCACAAACAAATCTTGTCGTCTGCATATTCAATCCTCTGGTTTGGCTTGTCATTATCACCCCTGTGCAGATAACCTTCAGCATCATGTGCCATGTGGGTGTAGAATATATCAGGCAATGCATACTCAAATGGTATGGAATACAGTTTATCATCTGTGTCATCATCTTGCATTGCAACATGATCTCCTAGCTGGACTGCAAATAGGAAACACTCAGAGTCCACCACACAACTAGGAAGATCAAGGCTCATTGTATTATATGCTGGCTCATCAAAAGAAAAGCTTTCAAAATCACAATTGTGTACATCATGTACACAACCATCTGGTACACCAGGCTGGAAAAGATCAGGCTCTGGCATCTCTTTCAAATCAGGCACATCTTCACAGTCACTTACCTGATGTATGTTGTTTCCTCTTTCATCATGATGAGAAACAGAATCCAAGCCAAAAATAGTGTCTAGATCCCCACCATACTCAGACAGATCCTCATCACCATATGTGTCATAAATGGGTGACCCAGGTGCATCAGTTTCATCAGAGTATGCCATTTGTTCATGGGCAGCAGAGCACATCTCTTCATCATCAATGGATTCATTCTGTGGAGGAGTATCAGCCTGTGTGTCATAAGCAAAACAGCCATCAAATGAAAAACAATCATGCTCTGAACTAGCACTTATTTCAATTTCTGACTGCTCTTCATGATCTCCATGTGTTTGAAAGATAGGCAATGGGTCACACACAGAACTGCTTCTCTGTTTGCTTATATCTTCTCTGTCTTGAGTACAATACTCACAATTTTCTCCACAGGTCCATTCTAAAAATTGCTCATTGCTGTCCACAACCTCATTATTGTTTTCATGGTCAGCTGCCTCATCATTGCAATGGGAATCCTCATTAGTCCTTTCACTAGCATCCTCAACTGGTAAACAATCCAGTTGAGCAGTATTGTTAGCATTATGTTCAAACACAGCAGTCTCAACCTCTATGCTTTTATTTTCATTTTTATCTGCACATGATGCCATAATCATTTGGTCATTTACAGCCTCATAACCATTTCTTACACCAAGGCCTGGGGACAGGGGTTTCAGCAGGTACACATTTCTGGTTTTTTCTATCTTTTCTATGAACCTGTATGCCATCTGCATACTTGTCACCTTGAAATCCCTCAGTATTGCACTAAAGCCCTCCTCAAAAGCTTCAAAGAATATGCCAACACAGGCTGAAATATCAGGTCTGAAACTTTCAGGGACATGTGAAAGGGCTACTGCAAACCTATGACTGAAATCAACACATGGCTCTTCATCTTGTCTTCTGATTCTCATCAATTCTACAACAAGATCAGCCGGTTCTTTTGCAAATTCTTCTTTGAAACAGTCAGCAAGTTCATCCCAACAGGCAAAGGATCTCTTTGGAAAGCTCAAATACCAGTCTTTTGCTTTTGCATCAAAGGACCTAACAAGAAACCTCATCCACATATCCTCATCTTTGAATGAATATTTTCCCATAAAACTTTGAAAATTTTGGATATGTGCATTCCCATCACATATACTGTGACCACTAAATCTAGGCATCTGACAGTATATCCTAGCAGGCATAGTTTCTACTCTATAATCCACCCATGACAAATCCAGTTGGTCATACAAAGGATCAAAAGGGCTGACAGGAGGTTTAGCTTTCTGACTGGCAGACACAACAGGGTTACTGCTTCTTAACTGGGCCTGCTCAGCCTCTAAGAATATCAACCTATTTCTTATCTCTTCTATTCCTTTATCCAACATTTCACCACTGAGTGTGGGATAACTCATACTTGGATTCATAAAAATCTTACTCTTAGACATCCTTTGTCTGTCTAAGACCTAAGGCTTCCCCTGGCATCTAACCTATGCAATAAAACAGCAAATATAAAGGAGAAGGAACAAGGTACCTTTTCTCATACAGATGCAGGAATATGTACAACACATTTTTGTCACATCACATACATCCATCTTTCATGTGCATTGGGATCTTTTTTGCAGAGTCGCCACCTCTCCAGAGAGGACAAAATTTTCAATAGCTGAAAGCTACTTTTCCAGGTTCATTCCACCAGCAGAGCATCATTTTGTTAGTGACTCGGATGGGCCACAAGTATATCATTTTTTAGTCCATCCCCAGCGGAGTCGCCAATTTGTTGACATTTCTTCTGAATCAGCATTAGGGTTTGCCACTTCTAATGCACAGGCAGATTCAGGCCAACTGAATACAGGAGGTTGCGTGAGCTCCTCCCCTTCACTTCTGGTTCTGCCGCACCAAGGGGGGTATCCCTATAACTCAAGATGTAACCTTGACTAGCTCAAAGATAGAAGGATCTAACTTGACAACAACAGGCAGAATACTCTCATGTATGGACCAAGATCTGTATGATAGATCACAAGGCTGGCAACATTCTTGGACATGATGTCTGGTTGGGTATGAGAGCATGCAGGGGGTTCCTAATCCTACTCCTACAACTAACAGGTGGAAGTATGAAATGGTTTGATATGAATTTGGATGCAAAGCTGGACATGGTGTATAACACAAAAACACAGCATGATTGGTGCCTATCCAGGGCTTGGAGTCGGTAGACATACACCTGTGAATGATCAGCATGAATAGCTAAAACTGGATTTCAGGGGGATACACATGATATCTGCCCTACAAATATCTCCCAATATAGAGTGTTGAGCTATCTCTACTTATGGCATCCCTACTGCAGTATACCCTTCCCAATGTTCAACCTGAAAACAGTTTAATCTGCCCCTTGAGCAGAGGTTAAAAGATCAGACATTCAACATAGGAATTCTATGCTCTAGAATCTAAACATAAGCAAACATCCAGATCCAGAAGAAGGATACATGCAATACTGGAGACAGAATTAACACAACACATGCTAAGGTAGCATTACTCATATAAGATCAACCATGAAACCAGTGGATTCATGCCAAGTCCTACAACAGGAGATACATAAACTCACAAGAAAAACTGTACAGAGCAACCAAATCAGCTGGTTTTGGATTACAGAGCCAAAAATCTACAACTTTCAACAACCACAAATGAACAACACAACCTGCTTATAACAGCCAGGTAGGTGCTCAGCAATTAATTACATTGTTGACCAAAATTTCGCCAGATACACAGTATCATGAAAATGGCGCTCAAACACAACCGGATTGGCGCCCAAACTTGAATGCAGCAGGTAGGGGAGGAGACAGGAAGATTTCTCGAGCCCTGCACCCCTGTCCGCTGATTGACACCTCCAGTCGGGTACAAGATCGGCCCACGCCATCGCCCATACCTCTGCAACAATCGCCATTAATGGCGCACCAACCCGCGGCCTTGGGAAGATCATCAAACAGACTATCGCAAGCTTTTCCCGCCGAGACTCATCATCATGATGTTTTGAATATGCAGGATAACAATATCCCACATGCATCCCGCGATGACCTCAATAACACTTTATATACTAGGTCATGAGCATATATCATGTCGGTGCTTTTGCTCCTGACGACACTAGTATAGGACTTCATCATCATCATCCTCCAGCAGCATGATATCCTGTTGTTCAAAATATCACCCTGACGTCATCATGATATTTGAAATATAACCTTCATGATAATCGGCACAACCTGATCCATCAGAGGAACATCCTCCTGCTGAGCTTATAACAAAAGTCTGGCCGATGAACATCCTGATGACGTCATCATCATCTACTGCTGACGTCATCATCATATCTGCCTACTGCGCACCTCCTCATATCCGGATGACGTCATCATCATGTTTGCAAATATCAGGAGGTCTCTTCAAGATGATCAGCTGTTAGAAATATGACCCCCACGGACCTTGATGACGTCATCATCATATTAACATCATCATGATATTCGGAAGACAACCGGATATTTGGAAATATCCTCCTGATGCTCAAATATCAGGTTGCACTGTAGCTCTTATATAAGATCGGGGCGAGAACTGAATATGATGATGCTGCTTGAAAAGATCACCCCCCGGAGATAATGCGCGAAGCCAGCAGGCGGATATCTCCTTGATATCAGCATCATCATGATGCTCGAACAAACAAACATATATCCGGGTGATATGAAAATATCACCCCCTCCTTCGGAATATCATGATGCAGATAGGCAGAGAAATAGATATCACCCTGATATAAGGATGACGTCAGCATCATCAGGATGAAGAAACAACGAACAAGAAGTGATACAACATCATCAGGATGATATTGACTAAGATCATTAGGATGATATTGACTAAGATCATCCTGACGTTCAAAATATGATGACCCTAGTGAATATCGGGTCGCACTTAGAACTCTTCAACAGCATCATCAGGATGATATTAACCAAGATCACCCGATGATAGAAATATCACCCCGGCGAAATATCATGAAGGCAGAAAATATGATGACCACCGCAAGCAGCAGGATGACAACTGAAAAAATGATGATGATGACGACCCTTAGGATAAAACAAGTTAGGTCGAGCAACTCAAAGAATAAGCAACATCATCATCATGCCTGCGTAAGGTGATAAATGGAAGATCACCAGAGACTTTGAAGAATCACCCTCGCAAGCAGATAAGGGCGCACTGTAGCTCGTCAGCATCATCAGGATAAAACCCGAACATCACCCGACAGCGAAATATGATGATGACGATGAGAAACCGGTCGAAGGAGAACATGATGATGCTGACCTTCATGGAAACAAACATGATGATGATGACCTCCTCCTCAAGAAATATGATGCTGCAGTTGAAAAATGCTGAGGAGGTCCAACACTTAGAAAAAAAATGGGCAAGAAGATAAAGGCTTCAAATGAAGAAACCTCCTGATCATGACAAATCAACCCCTGGTCAAAATGAGTGTCAACAGGTACTACACAAGGACTCAAACTTTCTCTAATCAAACCTTTCCTCAACAATTCTTGTATCTGTCTATTCAATTCTTCATTCTCTGCCAGTGTCATCTAGTGTGCTTCTTTGTTAGGCAAACTTGCTCCTGGTATAAAATCCATGTGATGACTGATGCTACTTATAGGTGGTAATCCTTCAGGGATATTATCTAATATGATGTCTTCATATTCTATCAGCAACTCTCTTATCTCATATGGCTATTCTTCTTTAGTCTCTTTCTTCAATGCTTCAGGCATCTTAGGAATCAAGGCATAACACATATTCTCATGTCTCAAACATCCAAAAATTTCCTTCCATCTACCAAATAGATTCTAGCATTCCCACATACTTCACTCTTAGGATCATCCTCCAAAGGAATCAAAGTAGTTCTCTTGCCATTTGTTGTTATAGTAAAGGTATTCTTTCTCCCATCATGTATTTCTTTTCTATCATACTACCAGGGTCTACCCAACAAGATATGACAAACATCCATAGGCATAATATCACACAAGACTTCATCATGATAAGATCCAATATGAAATTTCACCAAACATTGTTCACTCACCAGTACCTTATGATCATCCTGAATCCATGCTATTTGATAGGGCTTAGGGTGTTTCAATCTTTCCAACTTTAGCTTAATCACCATCTCCTCTGAAACTAGGTTATCTGAACTACCACTATCAATCACAACTTTACAACACTTACCTCCAGATTTGCATCTAGTTCTGAATAGACTTTTCCTTTGTGATGGTTCCTCATTTGTCTCAGTTTGAAATAGTGCTCTCCTCATTACCAATGATTCTCCTTTCTCCGGATTGCCAACTAAACAAGGTGATTCAACAGGTTCTTCTTCAACATAGGTTGCTCTTCCACTGTTCTTTGTTTTCTTGCTTGTACTACCTTGATTGCATTCAAATGCTCTATGTCCTTCACCTCCACACTTAAAACAAGTACCTCTGAATGTTCTCTTATCAAATCTTCTTCCTTCTCTTTTGTATCCTTCATTTTGGTATGCACTAAGGTTTCCTCTCCGGTAAAAAATTATGTCATCTCTCCGGTAAGCATTGTTATCCCTGTCATCCTTGTTCAACGGGCTGTCAAACTTGTTATGCTCCGGATAAGATTTTTCTCCTCTGGAAAATGTCCTACCTCTCAAAAATTTACCCCCTCTGCCTCTCTGTCTCTGATCATGTTTCTTATTCAACTTCTCTTCAACTTTCAGTGCAAACTAATATGCTTCTTCCAAAGAGGTCGTCCTTATCAGGCTTAGTTCTTCTTGAATATTCAATCTCAGTCCATTGATGTATCTAGCCACTTTCTCCTTGCTTGCTTCACTATATCCTATTATTATGATTATTTTATGAATTTTTTCAGTGTATTCCTTCACAGATTTCTCCTTTTGTCTCAAGTTTTGCAATCTCTTCAACAGCTCCAATTCATAGTTAGCAGGTATGAACTGATTCTTCAACTTTGTCACCATTCGGTCCCACTTTGTAATCATTTATTTTCCTCTCCTATTTCTCACCAAATGAACTTCTTTCCACCATATAATAACATGTCCTTTCAACTTTGTCTTTGCAAATTTCACCTTCTCTAGATCTTCAATTTCCTCATATTCAAAGTATTCTTCCATGTCATTTATCCAATCAATCAACTCTTCCGGATTCAAATTACCAATATAGTTTGACACATCAACTCTAGGTCTTTTCCCAATCTTTGAAATGGCTCACAACATCTTTACTTGATCTGATTCTTCTTCTTCATGACCTTCTAGGGTTTCGCCACTTTGTTCAGCAGATTGAAATTCTTCTTCATCATCACTTTAACATTAGGTCCAGGTGTCAATCATCTTTGCCTATCTTCTTCAATAGCATCCAAATGAATTTGCATTGTTCTCATCAATTCCATCATCTCATCCATTCTATTAGCCATTGTACCAACAGGAGGAACTCTTCATAGTGGCATCTTCCTAGGATCAAGTACAAACTACCTCAGGTCAACGATTGGGCTACAAGTGACAACTGCCTCTCAATCGGTGATCAGTTGCACACAAGTAACCTACCTCGGATCAGCAATCTGCTTGCCACAAGATCTTATGGAATCCCCTTTGCTAATTCACTCTAAAGAATCAAACTTTTGCTTTGATACCACTTGGTGCAGTCAAAGTAGGAGGGTTCACAGAATGAACCATCTGGACCGTGCAGCAAGAGTAAACACAATAGAAATGATACAAGAATATAGAACAAATGAAGATTTAGTCATTCAGTATATCATAGAATTCAAAATAGAGATCCACCAACAATATGTGGGCTTACAATTTGGCTCACAGCTCTGATTACATACATGCGCAAGATAATGCTTTGAGGCTCCTTCGCACAAATCTAAACTAAAGAATATGATTCAATTGCGAACTAACTAATTATCTTCCTAAGGATCTATTACATCATTATATACCATTTCTAGACCAATAGATTCCCCCGCGTCAGCCACAAGAGATCCAGAATCTGGATGAAGAGGTGTAACGTGTGTTTCTAGATAGGTTAGACCTATCGGCTTGAAAATCCTTCTCCAACGGATATAATGAAGTGTGGACCTATGGGGAAGGTCGACCATGAACCAAGGAACATTGTAGAATGAATCACAAGGATGCGCAAGTCAGTCAATGCTCCCAATCTTTCTCCTTTAGCTGATTGCTCATGACTATTAGAAAGCTCTGCACTGAGAAAATAGAGGATCTTCTGATAGCAATAACTTTCCTGTAACTGATCCAATTGCTCTAAATTCTTGATATGATGTAAATGAACATGTCTAGATGCTAAGTCTAGATCCGCAAGGTGTGGAATATTGAAACCAGACTACAGGTTGAAATTGCTTCTGACTGAACCGCCTGGACTGAACTAGAAAATAAAAGAAACAAATTAAACTACAATCAAAATGAAATGCAAATATTTTTTTGGTTGATGGAAGATTTCTCTTGAACCAGGGATGCTCCTACATCACTTTCTATCTATTGATGCCCTCTTTATATCGGCCACCTTTCATCAGCATTCATATTTTGCCAGTTATCGATTATTAGCCTTATGGCCTACTTCACCATCCACCTCCAGTCTAAAATGACCTCCTTCTTATCAGTCTCCCCATTCTCTGCATGATTAGTAATTATATGCCCATATTGCCATGATTTGCCACACACATCCACTCTCCTAGTCTATTTTTAGCCTTTTTGCCTTATTCCACTAACCATCATCAACCACTAACTATTACTCCTTGTTTAGATAGAGAATCTTTCTTTATAACACCACTCACTCTTCTGCTGCATGCTGCTGTACTTTCTAATTTTAACCAGTTGTTACAAAGAATCTTAAAACAATTAAATTAACTATTCAAACGAGCATATCTTGAAAATAGCAATGGAAACTCCTTACTGCCAGTCTTCCCACTCTTGCCCAATGCAACTAATTTTTAGCAATAGTAACCATCTTCTCCATTTATTTGACTTTCTAGAAATTAATAATCAATCATTATTGTTCCTGTCACTTTGGCAACAGGAGCTTCCTTCATGCTTCTTGTCATTCAACCCATACATTTAAACCAAAAATTAAATGCCAACAATAATTTTCTAAATTTAATAAGATGCCCCTGCATCAAACTCCCCAAGGGACAAAGATCATGTGCTCCTGCACATGTGGTTCTCTGCAAACTTAAGCAAACCATTTCTTCCACCCTTTCCATAATTTCTCTATCTCATATGCTTTATGCTTTGAACATTTTTGTACAACACTGTGAGCTTCTCTCACATGACTTTCTACATCACTTATGGTCCACCCCCATTCTCGAATTCTTCTTTGATTCACCCTAAACAAATCATAATTAAATGGAAAAGTTATAACATCACCCCTTGCATTGTCAATACTTACCATTCCTATATCATCCTGAATTTGTTCATTTGTCATATCTTTCAGCCATTCTTTCCCCATGGCCATTTGCTACAAAAAAATATTTTCAGACTCATCCTTTATCCTCTTACTCTTTAAATCTGCAACATCTTCAATCTTTATTTCTACAAGCACTTCTCCACCATTGTCTTCAATCCCCTCTGCTATCCTACTTATGCTCAAACCTTTAATCTTTTCATTCCATTCTTGTTTAATGGTTGCCAACTGCTTCCAAAATCTTCTTCAGCATTTTCTATTGCTGCTCCATCTTCTGATCTTATCTCTTCTTGGCTTTCATTCTTCTTTGGTTTTCCTTCTTCTTCTAGAACTATAGCTGCTCTATCATCTTCTTCCTCTGTAGCTACTTGCCAGGCCAAATCTACATCTTCATGTTTTGCAACATATACCTCCATTGTCTTCTTTTTCCATGCAACTCTTCTATTCCACTTTTCCTCTTTTCTATCATACCTGCATCTTTCAATTTACCTTTGTCTACATTCTTGTTTCATCAAATATCTATTCCTCATCTCTTTTTCATCTAATAATCTCCTCATATTTTCCTCATTATTATGAATTTCATACAAAGCTTCATCAACATAAAAATCAGATTTCTTTTCTCTTACCTTACATACACTTTGCTTCTCTCGCTGCAATTTTACTGTATGCTCCTTCTCTTTCTTATTATCCTCTACTAGATTCATCATACTTCCCATTTCTTGGGGCTGGTTCTTTTCTTCATGTTTCCAACTCATTGTCTTTCTTGCAACACATTTGTTCACTATTGCTTGCTTTACCACCCACACTCAATCACTGGAATGCTGTCCTTTCCTTGCTGCACTTGTACTTCTCTTCACTTTCTTTGTTTTCATCCTCAAATCATTTTCTCTAGGCCTCTCTGCTGGCCAACTCAACCTTACATCAGATTGCCACTTATTCATCTACTCATCTCTCTTTCTATGCACTTTCTTGTTAGCATAAACACAATCAAAAGTATTCACTTCTTTACAACTCAACTATTTCCTTTCATCAATCTTTTTCCTTTTCCAATATGGTACTATATAATCGTGATCAATTTTCTCCTCTCTGTCTTGCACATTCACATTCCTGTGTCTTCTTGCATAATCAAAATTACTACCAAATTTTATTTTTACCTTTTCATTGGTCTGCTGTCTCAATTTGCTTATATTCTTGGCTTCATATCTTGCAACCTCTTTCTCTTTACAAGCTTTCTTCTTTTCTTTATCAACCCTCTTTTCATCTTCAAGTACCTTGCATTGTACCTCTACTACAAATTGTCTTCTTTTATCTTTTTCTGCAACTTGTATTCCTTCCTTAACAACTTTTCTATCCATGTTCTTATCTTTACATTCATGATTAAAAATAACAATTTTACCTTCATTTGCTTGTGCAAGGACCTGCTGTCCCAAATTGCTTTTCACCTTGATTTCCTGGCTTGTAATCTTTCTTCTTCATAAGCATCTTGTGCTGCTGCTGCAACATCTTCACATGCATCATAAAACTCTATGGTTTCCTCTTCATATCTATCATCAAACTAAAAATTTTCAGCATCAACCTCTTATTCATTTTCACGTTCTCTGCAACATTCCTCTACTGCAACCTTCTCAAACTCTTCTTGACATGCTGCTGCCATCAATCTCTTCTCATCTTTAATTCTTTCTTTAGGAGATATTCTTGCCCCAACTTTCATTATCTTCAAGGTCTCATCCTCGACCTTCCTCCACACGTTCTTCATACTTGCATACAAATCTACAAACATAACATTAGCAAATAAAATGAGAGACCATAGTGTCTTCATTAATACCCTCTTCATAGACATTCTTTCTTCTTCAATTCTCTTTTTCTCAAGTGCTACTTGCTGCACCTTTTCCTCTCTTCTTATGTTCTCTTTACTGAGAACTCTCTTAACCTCTTCTAGTTTATGTTGCTCAAATGGCAACTCTCTGTTGTCCCATTTTTTTAGGAACCTTCTCATCTTCTTATCTTTTCCTCTTAAGGCTTCAATATTCTGCCTTTTTCTTTTCATAACAATCTCTTTTACTGGCCATTTTGCTTTCTTACTCATTGGCCAAACCTAATAATATCCTTGGTCTTGTTCTTCATACCATTGTTTTACCAACATCAAATCCCTCTTCAACTCTGCCAATTCTCTTTCAAATTTTACATTTCTCATTCTTTTGCCTTCTTTTATTTTGTCTCTTTTTTTTAGACTCACTTTCTCCATTTGCTTCTGCATTATTCTATCTTCTTTCATCTTCCAGTCACCTCACTGGGGCTTCCTTCTTTTCAATCTGCCCTATCAATCAACCACAAAACCACAACAAATAACACATTCAATATTCATACTCAGATTGTTTTGTGCTCTGATACTAATCTGATAGGACACTCCCATAAAGCATGCACAATACCCCATTCATCTATTAAGTGAGAACCATGTCTCTGCATAAATAAAAGGTTTTCCCATACCTTCTGTCATAAGAATGACAGGAACTAGGTAGTAACAAATAAAGATTACCAATATTTAGCTAAACATAAGCATTTGCAATTATATGACAGGAACTTGCAATCTACACTCACAACTGTCTATCAAGCGACATGAATTAAAATGCTACCATGAATCCATACTTAACAAACATGGATTGTATTTACCAAAAGATTATAAGTCCTTTTATGCATATCTCAAATCCACAATAAGATTAGTAACAAAACACCATATTATATTATGAGGAGAAGATTACACAAGATTCTAGATTTCATGCAATGCCCAAATGGATTGGGCCACAAAAGTTAAATAGTTATTTTCTAGGATAAAATCCCTACCTCACAACTCGATGTTGTACTCCTATCTGTCATCCATACTAGCCTACAACCTTTGTATGACCTGCCTGCTCTCTCCTCCTTTATTATCAAACCGGTTATCCTCCTTTATTGGCCTCTCCCTGTCTGGTATACATTTGATCTCTCTCTTACATCAGCTGTCCTCTTTTATTGGCCTCTCCTTGCCTGGTATACATTTAACCTCTCTCTATATCAGACAATTAACAAAATTTAACCTCCTCTCTCTATGCACACGACCAGTACTAAATCAACCTCTTTTGTCTCGGCCTCCTCTATTTTTCTTCTATGTCGGCCATTTTTTTTATTGGCCTATTCTCTTTCCTATCTAACAGCCTCTACAGATCGGCCCCTTCTTGATTCTGTCATTCCACTTTCTATCTATCGATGCCCTCCTTATATCAGCCACCTTTCATCAACATTCATATTTTTCCAGTTATCGATTATTAGCCTTATGGCCTACTTCGCCATCTACCTCCAGTCCAAAACGACCTCCTTCTTATTGGTCTCCCCATTCTCTGCATGATTAGTAATTATATGCTCGTATTGCCATGATCTGCCACACACATCCACTCTCCTAGTCTATTTTCAGCCTTTTTACCTTATTCCATTGACCACCGTTAGCCACTAACTATTACTCCTTGTTTAGATAGAGAATCTTTCTTTATGACACCACTCACTCTTCTGCTGCATGCTGCTGTACTTTCTAATTTTAACTAGATGTTACAAAAAATCTTAAAACAATTGAATTAACTATTCAAATGGGCATATCTCCAAAATAGCAATGGAAACTGCTTACTGCCAGTCTTCCCACTCTTGCCTAATGTAACTAATTTTTAGCAATAATCACCATCTTCTCCATTTATTTGACTTTCTAGAAATTAATAATCAATCATTATTGTTCTTGTCACTCTGGTGACAGGAGCTTCCTTCATGCTTCCTATCATTTGACCCATACATTTAAACCAAATATCAAATGCCAACAATACTTTTTGAAAGTTAATAAGATGCCCCTGCATCACTATGTAAAACTTAATTAAACACCTCTTATCAATGGTGACTTCATTTCCCTTTTTGAACCATGCAATACGATAAGGACGGGGATGTTTTTCATAGTGTAGATTCAGTTTATCTACCATTTCTCTAGAAACCATATTTTCACAGCTGCCACTATCAATAATAAGTTGGCATACCTTTCCTCTTGAGGTGTGTTAGTGCCTGAATTGACTGGTAGTTTTCTGAGCATTTTTCATTCAGGCACTCTCCCTAAGTATCCAAAAAATGTTCCAAGTAATGGACCTCCTCAGCATTTTTTTAGCATCATCATCATATTTTCCTGAGGAGGAGGTCATCATCATCATCTTGTCTTCGATGATGATCTGCATCATCATGTTCTCCGTCGGCCGTTTCTCATCGTCATCATCATATTTCACTATCGGGTGATGTTTGGATATCATCCTGATGATACTGGTGAGTTACAGTGCGCCCTCATCTGCTTGCGAGGGTGATTTTTCAAAGTATCCGGTGATCTTCCATTTATCACCTTGCCCAAACATGATGATGAAGTTGCCCCGATGTCCTGAAGGGGTTATTCTCTAAGTGTTCGACCTAACTTGTTTTTTCTTAAGGGTCGTCATCATCATGATATTTCCAGTTATCATCCTGCTGCTTGCGGAGGCCATCATATTTTCTGCCTTCATGATTTTTCGCCGGGGTGATATTTTATCATTGGGTGATCTTGGTTAATATCATCCTGATGATGTTGTCGAAGAGTTCTAAGTGCGACCCGATATTCACTAGGGTCATCATATTTTGAACGTCAGGATGATCTTAGTCAATATCATCCTGATGATGTTGTATCACTTCTTGTTCGTTGTTTTGACATCCTGATGATGCTGACGTCATCCTTATATCAGGGTGATATCTTTCTTTCTGCCTGTCTGCATCATGATATTTCCGAAGGAGGGGGTGATATTTTCATATCACTCGAGTGTGTTTGTTCCAGCATCATGATGATGCTGATATCAAGGAGATATCCTCCTGCCGGCTTCGCGCATTATCTACTGGGGGTGATCTTTTCAAGCAGCATCATCATATTCAGTTATCGCCCCGATCTTACAGAGGAGCTACAGTGCAACCTGATATTTGTGCATCAGGAGGATATTTCCAATTATCCGGTTGTCTTCCGAATATCATGATGATGTTAATATGATGATGACGTCATCAAGGTCCGGGGGGGGTCATATTTCTAACACTGATCATCTTATGATGATCCCCTAATATTTGCAAACATGATGATGACGTCATCCGGATATGAGGAGGTGCGCAGTAGGCAGATATGATGATGACGTCAGCAGGATATGATGATGACGTCATCAGGATGTTCATCGGCCAGACTTTTGGTATAGGCTCAGCAGGAGGATGTTCCTCCGATGGATCCGGTTGTGCGGGTGAAGGCGATTATCATGAAGGTTATATTTCAAATATCATGATGACGTCAGGGTGATATTTTGAACAACAGGATATCATGCTGCTGGAGGATGATGATGATGAAGTCTTATACTAGTGTCGTCAGGAGCAAAAGCACCGACATGATATATGCTCATGACCTAGTATATAAAGTGTTATTGAGGTCATCGCGGGGTGCATGTGGGATATTGTATCCTGCATTTTCAAATATCATGATGATGAACCTCGGCGGGAAGTGGTTGCGATCGACTGTTTAATGTTCTTCCCGAGGCCGCGGGTTGGTGCGCCATCAATGGCGATTGTTGCAGAGGTATGGGCGATGGCGTGGACGGATGTAGTACCTGATTGAAGATCTGGATCCCGAGGCAGTGGCGCTGGGCTCGAGAAATCTTCCTGTCTCCTCCTCTACCTGCTGCATTCAAGTTTGGGCACCAATCTGGTTGTGTTTGAGCGCCATTTCCATGATACTGTATATCTGGCGGGAGTTTTGGTCAACCTGGTAGTTAATGCTGAATACATCCTCCTGCTATATAATGCAGAGGGTGTTATTCATTCGAGGTTGTTGAAAGTTGTAGATTTTTGGCTCTGTAATCCAAAGCCAGCTGATCTGGTTGCTCTGTACAGTTTATCTTGTGAGTTTATGTATCTCCTGTTGTAGGACTTGGCATGAATCCACTGGTTTCATGGTTGATCTTATATGAGTAATGCTATCTTAGCATGTGTTGTGTTAATTCTGTCTCCAGTATTGCATGTATTCTTCTTCTGGATCTGGATATTTGTGTGATGTTTAGATTCTAGAGCATAGAATTCCTATGTTGAATGTCTGATCTTTTAACCTCTGCTCAAGGGGCAGATTAAACTATTTTCAGGTTGAACATTGGGAAGGGTATACTGCAGTAGGGATGCCATAAGTAGAGATAGCTCAACACTCTTCATTGGGAGATATCTGTAAGGCAGATATCATGTGTATCCCCCTGAAATCCAGTTCTAGCTATTCATGCTGATCATTCACAGGTGTATGTCTACCGACTCCAAGCCCTGGATAGGCACCAATCATGCTGTGTTCTTGTGTTATACACCATGTCCAGCTTTGCATCCAAATTCAAACTAAAACACTTCATACCTCCACCTGTTAGTTGTAGGAGTAGGATTAGGAACCCCCTGCATACTCTCATACTCAACCAGACATCATGTCCAAGAATGTTGCCATCCTTGTGATCTATCATGCAGATCTTGGTCCATACATGAGAGTATTCTGCCTGTTGTTGTCAAGTTAGATCTTTCTATCTTTGAGCTAGTCAAGGTTACATCTTAAGTTATAGGGATACCCCCCTTGGTGCGGCAGAACCAGAAGTGAAGGGGAGGAGCTCACGCAACCTCCTGTATTCAGTTGGCCTGAATCTGCCTGTGCATTAGAAGTGGCAAACCCTAATGCTGATTCAGAAGAAATGTCAACAAATTGGCGACTCCACTAGGGAACGTTGATGTAAAGTAATATCTTGCAGTCTCTGGTGAAATGATGCTCTGCTGGTGGAATGAACCTGGAAAAGTAGCTTTCAGCTATTGAAAATTTTGTCCTCTCTGGAGAGGTGGCGACTCTGCAAAAAAGATCCAAATGCACATGAAAGATGGATGTATGTGATGTGACAGAAATGTGTTGTTCATTTTCCTGCATCTGTATGAGAAAAGGTACCTTGTTACTTCCCCTTTATTTGCTGTTTTATTGCATAGGTTAGATGCCAGGGGAAGCCTTAGGTCTTAGACAGACAAAGGATGTCTAAGAGTAAGTTTTTTATGAATCCAAGTATGGATTATCCCACACTCAGTGGTAAAATGTTGGATAAAGGAATAGAAGAGATAAGAAATAGGTTGATATTCTTAGAGGCTGAGCAGGCCCAGTTAAGAAGTAGTAACCCTGTTGTGTCTGCCAGTCAGAAAGCTAAACCTCCTGTCAGCCCTTTTGATCCTTTGTATGACCAACTGGATTTGTCATGGGTGGATTATAAAGTAGAAACTATGCCTGCTAGGATATACTGTCAGATGCCTAGATTTAGTGGTCACAATGTATGTGATGGGAATGCACATATCCAAAATTTTCAAAGTTTTATGGGAAAATATTCATTCAGAGATGAGGATATGTGGATGAGGTTTTTTGTTAGGTCCTTTGATGCAAAAGCAAAAGACTGGTATTTGAGCTTTCCAAAGAAATCCTTTGCCTGTTGGGATGAGCTTGCTGACTGTTTCAAGGAAGAATTTGCAAAAGAACCGGCTGATCTTGTTGCAGAATTGATGAGAATCAGAAAACAAGATGAAGAGCCATGTGTTGATTTCAGTCATAGGTTTGCAGTAGCCCTTTCACATGTCCCTGAAAGTTTCAGACCTGACATTTCAGCCTGTGTTGGCATATTCTTTGAAGCTTTTGAGGAGGGCTCTAGTGCATTACTGAGGGATTTCAAGGTGACAAGTATGCAGATGGCATACAAATTTTTAGAAAATGTAGAAGAAATGAGAAATGTGCACCTGCTGAAACCCCTGTCCCCAGGCCTTGGTGTGAATAATGGTTATGAAGCTGCAAATGACCAAATGATTATGGCATCATGTGCAGATAAAAATGAGAATAAAAGCATAGAGGTTGAGACTGCTGTATTTGAACATAATGCTAACAATACTGCTCAACTGGATTGTTCACCAGTTGAGGATGCCAGTGAAAGGACTAATGAGGATTCCCATTGCAATGATGAGGCAGCTGACCATGAAAACAATAACGAGGTTGTGGACAGCAATGAGCAATTTTTGGAATGGACCTGTGGAGAAAATTGTGAGTATTGTACTCAAGACAGAGAAGATATAAGCAAACAGAGAAGTAGTCCTATGTGTGACCCATTGCCTACCTTTCAAACACATGGAGATCATGAAGAGCAGTCAGAAATTGAAATAAGTGCTAGTTCAGAGCATGATTGTTTTTCATTTGATGGCTGTTTTGCTTATGACACACAGGCTGATACTCCTCCACAGACTGAATCCATTGGTGATGAAGAGGTGTGCTCTGCTGCCCATGAACAAATGGCATACTATGACGAAACTGATGCACCTGGGTCACCCATTTATGACACATATGGTGATGAGGATTTGTCTGAGTATGGTGAGGATCTAGACGCTATTTTTGGCTTGGATTCTGTTTCTCATCTTGATGAAGGAGGAAATAACATACATCAGGTAAATGACTGTGAAAATGTGCCTGACTTAAAAGAGATGCCAGAGCCTGATCTTTTCCAGCCTGGTGTACCAGATGGTTGTGTACATGATGTACACAATTGTGATTTTGAAAGCTTTTCTTTTGATTAGCCAGCATATAATACAATGAGCCTTGATCTTCCTAGTTGTGTGGTGGACTCTGAGTGTTTCCTATTTGCAGTCCAGCTAGGAGATCACGTTGCAATGCATGATGATGATATAGGTGATGAGTGCTATATGCCATATGAACATGCATTGTTTGATATATTCTGCACCCACATGTCACATGATGCTGAGGGTTATCTGCACAAGGGTGATAATGACAAACCAAATCAGAGGGTTGAATATGTAGATGACAAGATTTGTTTGTGGGTGGATCTTTGTAGTATCTCCAAGCTTGATCCAGTGCATGCAGATGAAAACAAGATATTTGACAAAGGGAGATACATGTTTTCCTTTTCTTGGTGGCCTTAGGCCATCAAGTGTGTTTGGTGATGCAGGAATTTGACTCTGTGCCCAATGGATAAGGGACTGGTCTGCATCCTAGAGATCTGGAGTTCTCGCTGCAGGTTTTCACCTGCACGTCCCCAGACAGAGCCACTGTTAGTGCCTGAATTGACTGGTAGTTTTCTGAGCATTTTTCATTCAGGCACTCTCCCTAAGTATCCAAAAAATGTTCCAAGTAATGGACCTCCTCAGCAGTTTTTCAGCATCATCATCATATTTTCCTGAGGAGGAGGTCATCATCATCATCTTGTCTTCGATGATGATCTGCATCATCATGTTCTCCGTCGGCCGTTTCTCATCGTCATCATCATATTTCACTATCGGGTGATGTTTGGATATCATCCTGATGATACTGGTGAGTTACAGTGCGCCCTCATCTGCTTGCGAGGGTGATTTTTCAAAGTATCCGGTGATCTTCCATTTATCACCTTGCCCAAACATGATGATGAAGTTGCCCTGATGTCCTGAAGGGGTTATTCTCTAAGTGTTCGACCTAACTTGTTTTTTCTTAAGGGTCGTCATCATCATGATATTTCCAGTTATCATCCTGCTGCTTGCGGAGGCCATCATATTTTCTGCCTTCATGATTTTTCGCCGGGGTGATATTTTATCATCGGGTGATCTTGGTTAATATCATCCTGATGATGTTGTCGAAGAGTTCTAAGTGCGACCCGATATTCACTAGGGTCATCATATTTTGAACGTCAGGATGATCTTAGTCAATATCATCCTGATGATGTTGTATCACTTCTTGTTCGTTGTTTTGACATCCTGATGATGCTGACGTCATCCTTATATCAGGGTGATATCTTTCTTTCTGCCTGTCTGCATCATGATATTTCCGAAGGAGGGGGTGATATTTTCATATCACTCGAGTGTGTTTGTTCCAGCATCATGATGATGCTGATATCAAGGAGATATCCTCCTGCCGGCTTCGCGCATTATCTACTGGGGGTGATCTTTTCAAGCAGCATCATCATATTCAGTTATCGCCCCGATCTTACAGAGGAGCTACAGTGCAACCTGATATTTGTGCATCAGGAGGATATTTCCAATTATCCGGTTGTCTTCCGAATATCATGATGATGTTAATATGATGATGACGTCATCAAGGTCCGGGGGGGGTCATATTTCTAACACTGATCATCTTATGATGATCCCCTAATATTTGCAAACATGATGATGACGTCATCCGGATATGAGGAGGTGCGCAGTAGGCAGATATGATGATGACGTCAGCAGGATATGATGATGACGTCATCAGGATGTTCATCGGCCAGACTTTTGGTATAGGCTCAGCAGGAGGATGTTCCTCCGATGGATCCGGTTGTGCGGGTGAAGGCGATTATCATGAAGGTTATATTTCAAATATCATGATGACGTCAGGGTGATATTTCGAACAACAGGATATCATGCTGCTGGAGGATGATGATGATGAAGTCTTATACTAGTGTCGTCAGGAGCAAAAGCACCGACATGATATATGCTCATGACCTAGTATATAAAGTGTTATTGAGGTCATCGCGGGGTGCATGTGGGATATTGTATCCTGCATTTTCAAATATCATGATGATGAACCTCGGCGGGAAGTGGTTGCGATCGACTGTTTGATGTTCTTCCCGAGGCCGCGGGTTGGTGCGCCATCAATGGCGATTGTTGCAGAGGTATGGGCGATGGCGTGGACGGATGTAGTACCTGATTGAAGATCTGGATCCTGAGGCAGTGGCGCTGGGCTCGAGAAATCTTCCTGTCTCCTCCTCTACCTGCTGCATTCAAGTTTGGGCGCCAATCTGGTTGTGTTTGAGCGCCATTTCCATGATACTGTATATCTGGCGGGAGTTTTGGTCAACCTGGTAGTTAATGCTGAATACATCCTCCTGCTATATAATGCAGAGGGTGTTATTCATTCGAGGTTGTTGAAAGTTGTAGATTTTTGGCTCTGTAATCCAAAGCCAGCTGATCTAGTTGCTCTGTACAGTTTATCTTGTGAGTTTATGTATCTCCTGTTGTAGGACTTGGCATGAATCCACTGGTTTCATGGTTGATCTTATATGAGTAATGCTATCTTAGCATGTGTTGTGTTAATTCTGTCTCCAGTATTGCATGTATTCTTCTTCTGGATCTGGATATTTGTGTGATGTTTAGATTCTAGAGCATAGAATTCCTATGTTGAATGTCTGATCTTTTAACCTCTGCTCAAGGGGCAGATTAAACTATTTTCAGGTTGAACATTGGGAAGGGTATACTGCAGTAGGGATGCCATAAGTAGAGATAGCTCAACACTCTTCATTGGGAGATATCTGTAAGGCAGATATCATGTGTATCCCCCTGAAATCCAGTTCTAGCTATTCATGCTGATCATTCACAGGTGTATGTCTACCGACTCCAAGCCCTGGATAGGCACCAATCATGCTGTGTTCTTGTGTTATACACCATGTCCAGCTTTGCATCCAAATTCAAACTAAAACACTTCATACCTCCACCTGTTAGTTGTAGGAGTAGGATTAGGAACCCCCTGCATACTCTCATACTCAACCAGACATCATGTCCAAGAATGTTGCCAGCCTTGTGATCTATCATGCAGATCTTGGTCCATACATGAGAGTATTCTGCCTGTTGTTGTCAAGTTAGATCTTTCTATCTTTGAGCTAGTCAAGGTTACATCTTAAGTTATAGGGATACCCCCCTTGGTGCGGTAGAACCAGAAGTGAAGGGGAGGAGCTCAGGCAACCTCCTGTATTCAGTTGGCCTGAATCTGCCTGTGCATTAGAAGTGGCAAACCCTAATGCTGATTCAGAAGAAATGTCAACAAGGTGCACCAGGTTTGAAAAATATTGGTTTGAAGCCAAGAATCATCACAACCTTGTATTTGCTCCTTTTCTAGAATCACCATTCCTCTTCTCATCATGAGATTCTCACCCACATTTGGTGGAACCTTTAATTCTGCCCATTCTCTTTCATCCTCTACTTGAGCCAAGTTCAACCTGGGTTGTTCTCCTTGTTTCCTTTCTTGCATGTGATAGTTTGGATAGTGAAATGCCCTATGACCCTCTTCACCACACCTATAACAAATGAAAGGTTTTCGTGGGCCTTCCCATCCTCTGCCACCACCGTAATCTATCCCTATGAAATCCTCTTCCTCTTTGTTGACTTTGAGGATCTTGTCGGACATCTTCTGATTTCTTTATTCATTGGGATGATTCTCCCCGACTAAAATTTAGACCACCTCGCAAGGGAGATGATGTCCCTCTCCTTGCTCCTCTATTCCTTTGAAAATATTGTCTACTTTGCTTTTCTTCTATCTTTAAAGCTAATTGGTATGCGTCTCCCATATTGTTAACCCTATGCATGCTTAATTCATCTTGAATAGTGAATTTTAGACCATTTACATATCTTGCAACCATATATTCATCAGTTTCTTGATGCTCCACATGAATGGACAACTTGTAAAATTCATTTGTATAGTCTTGCATAGTAGATAAGTTTTGTTTCAAATTTTGAAATCTATGAAAAGGAGTTTGCGCATAGTCTACAGGAAAAAATTTCTCTTTTATCTTCTTCTCCATTTTTCTCCAAGTCTTGATTTTATCCTTTCCCTTTCTTGTTCTTTCCTTTTGTAGATGATCCCACCAAATCATTGCATGACCCTTTAACTTAGTGCATGCAAACTTCACCTTCTTTTCCTCTGTCATAGTCTTCCATTCAAAGAATTTCCCCATTTCATTCGACCAATCTATCAACTCCTCTGGTTTGAGACTGCCTACATACTCATAAACTTCAATTTTAATCCCATCATTTTTCCTTCTAATGCTCTGAGCATCCTTCTTCAAAAGTTAGGTGCTCTAATTGTGCTTCCTCTTCAGCTCCTAGATGTCAATCTTCATCTCCCTGGGCTATTTCTTCATCAGAATCATATCTTTGTGGTCTCAATCCTTGATTGGCCATCATACCTACAAGTTCTTTCATTTGTCTTTGTAGATCATGTATATCCCTATGCATCTGGGCATTACCTGCTCTTCCTCTTCCTCTCCCAGTCATCTTCCCGCTCTGATACCAGATGATGTAACCAAACTTCACAACATAAAATTCAACTCTATGATTACAAAAGAATACCCATAAAACTCAGAACTATTTTCAAATTTCTTCTCATTCCATCCCATCCTTCTACAGCTAAAGATAAATATCAAATTTATACGAAAATGAAAAATTACCGTTTTTGGTGGATTTTCACAACTTTCTAAAATTGCGTTTTTCGATAACTTCACATCCTTATCCATACGACCATGAGAGTTTCCAAATATTTGAAACTTACTAAAAAATGACTAATCATCAACTTTCTAATCTAATTGCAAGTAAATCTAGGAAAATATTTAGAAAAAACTAGGAAAATCTCAAAAAAAATAAAAACCTCATTTTGAGGCCCTAGATGATCGAATAAGGTCCTAAAAAAGTGTCAAAACGACGATATTAAATTCTTCGAGACTCATCTGCCCACCAAATTTCAACTCCAACGGACCTCCGAGTCAAAATTTATGACCTCCAAAAGTTCCTGCATCAAATATATTGTCCTAGATGTAGGAACAAACATCTTTTGAGAGAATGCCCACCAAATAAATTAGAGATCTGCCAGATCTATGACAACGAACACCCTACCAATCACTGTGATAAGCTCCCATCCCTAAAAAGGCTGACTAAAAAGAATGCCATAATAGAAGAGGAGTTGAATTGCATAGGGCAAAAACAAATTGGCTATTTCCCATACAACTAGTACCCAAATCAAGCTTCCTATAGGGGTCCTTCAACCTGGGGAAATAATCAATGGAATCTAACTTGGTAGGGACCTCAAAACATTCCTCCATGGGTACCACAAGATTGGTCAATCCAGTAATGGTAGAACCAACAATGGAAAAACCAATCTTGGGGAAACCAACAATGGCCATAACAATTTCCATCACAATATGGACCACAAAACATGTAGCCTCAGTGGGGTCCTCAGCAGAGTTATAATCAACAATACCAAGGGCAACCTAGACATTTCCAACCTCAACAACAAGCACTTCTAGATGGACCCTGAACACACAGGAATAGTCACAAAATGAGCCAGTTAGTCAACCAACCTTACCAGCTCAACCTGTAGCAAATCTACGAAATAAATAGGGAGTAGCTGTTTACACGATAGAGCAGGAAAACATGGCTGGTGTAAATACTATTTATCTAAACAACCTCCAGCTACATTCTGGGAAAGCATTACCAAGACCATCTCCTCCTCTCATAGTTGAAGTAGCCGATGATATGGAGCCTAAAAATCCATTCACTCAACCCCAAGAGAAGATTACTATCAAAACTGTGCCAAAACAATAGCCCTCAGGTAACTCTAGAGTTCCTCCTAAAGGAACAGCTTCAGAGATCACCTCCGGAGCTACTTCTGAGATGCACTCTGGAACTGCTCCAAAGACTGCAAAGAAAGCACCTTACTCAGAATGGCTCAAATAGCATCTCCCTCAGAAAACATTCCTACAAAAACAAGTCCAACCTACCATTGAATGAAACCTTTTGCAGGAAATCAGGCACCTGAACATTAAAATTCCACTCCTACAAGCAATCAGGGATGTTCCTAAATTGAATCGATTTATCAAACACCATTGTGTTAAAACCTAGGGTAGAAAGAAAAAATTTCCTACCACCATTCAGGTGGAAGGAAAAGTAGTAGATCTTATTGTGGGAGAGATGCTCCACCCAAAATACGAGGATCCTAGGAACCCTGTCATAACTGTCTGCATTTCAAGGGTAGAAATATCTAATGTTTTGTTTGACCTAGGGGTAGAAATAAGTGTAATGACAATTCACACCCTAGATAAATTGTCCCTTACAGGTGTTCAAGCCATGTCCACAATTCTCCAATTAGCTGATCAGTTAGTGACCATTTCGAAAGGGGTGTTAACTGATGTTCCAGTTATTGTGGAATCATGGGAATTCCCAATGGACTTTCTGATATTGGAGCCTAGGAACCAAAGGAATGTTTATCCCTTGATTTCAGGAAGGCCATGGTTGGCTACTACAATAGCATTCATTGATTGCAGAATTGGAGACATGGTCATTTCAAATGGTTTGGACATGAAGAAAATCTCCTTGTATCCTCCAGCTAAATCATCTATACACTATTCAGGAAAAGTGTGGGTAGATGAGCCTAATAACATTGAAAATAGTGCCTCCATAGCTATGGTTACCATCAAGGAACACTTGGGTGAGTTAGAAGAAGAAATAGACTATGACACACTTAAAGATATAACTCACATTCTCATTGGAAAAGATACAATGGACTTAGCTGTGATGTCTCGATATTAAGTCGTTTAAATTAAAGATTTAAACATCATGATAAAGATGGTGAAGTTGCTTTCATAAAATATGGTGTTTTAGTTATATTTAAATAAACATATATAATATTTTTAAAATATTATATTTAGCAAATAATATTAAATAATACTATTATATAAACATTTTAATATAATATGTTTATCTCAAGAATATATTATTATAAATAAAAAATATAAATATAAATAATTTAAATATTATTATAATTATAATTATAATACTAATATCAAATAAATATAATATAATATCATATATATATAAATAAACTAAAGAATATCTTTACTAATATAAGAAAGACCGATCAAAGTCAAAGTAATAAACAAAGACCAATAAATTGCGATTAAAAGTTTTAAAAGGAAGAGAAATTATAATATATTGACAGCGATTACCTTTAACAACAACAAATATATATTATAAATAATTCTTATTAATATTCCAAACATAGAATATAGAAAGCGCTATATATACAACTGCAAATAATTAAAAAGAAAGAAATGAATACAAAGCAGTGCAATTCAAAGTATGATTAAAAGAGCAGCGATTAGTTAGACAGAAACAAAAGGCAACAATTAGCAAAAAGAGTATGAATTAGCAACAACTACCTAACCCTTTACCAAGAGGACCATCTCTTTGGATATTTCAAAGGAAACTCATCTCTCTTTCAAAGGTATGGATCAAGAGGAGAAGACATATGATTCACATATAGATTTAAAGAGTATATATTTCTGATTTGGGGAAGAATAAAGTAATCTGAGTTATATACAGATTAAAAATACATGGACATTGAAGAATAAACATAATATTCAAGCAAGAGGAAACATATATACATATCTGCAGTCAAGATATATAGTCAAAAAGATACCTTTTATATGTGGCTGAGCATAACAACAATGAAAAGGAAGAATAAATCATATATATACCAACAGACTTATGAATATGAGTATGCATATTTGAAATATAAGTATGTAGATTTGAAGGAGGAAGAGAAACAGATCAGCGAGAAAACCATGGAATCTCTATTTGCACAAGCTATCTTGTGATCGTAGATTTGTAAGTTAATAGATGTGTGGTAGGATCTATGGGTGTTTAGATATGATCATGCATATTGTGATATCATCCACATAATTCATTTGTATGGATGATAGAATTGTTTGCAACTATGAGTTTGATTAGTTTATTATTCATTAATGTGGATTCTTGCATGAGTGTTATGATTACTATGATGGAGGAAATGTGGTGCAAGAGGGATAATGGAGTTGGGGCACTCTTCTAGGTATGCCACCCCTCTAGGGGGATTGAATAATCCCATTGGGGCCAAGTGGGTACACAGGGTACTGCCCTTGGGCTTAGAAGAGATGGCTTATGGACACCTTTTTTGATCTCATTCTCCTATCATAGATATGTAAATTCAAAGGAACCAATCATATAGAAAGGGAAAATAAATGATAAGATGACGGGATAACGGGAACTGATGCCTCACTAGGTAGACCACCTCATATGGTTGGCATGGGCTAAATGAGGCCAAGGTGGATGGTATATCCACTCTTGGGTCTAGGGTTAAGGATTCAAAGACACCCCATCGAAGTCACTCTCCTCAACTCTCTTATGGCTATGTTTCCTAGATAGTTAGGTCTTTGTATTATTAATGTCATTATGAATTTATTAACTTGATTGTGAGAAAAATTATTGTAACTATTTTCTAATTTGTTTGAAGGAATCAAATCAAGCCAAGGTACTCTCTAATCTTTGTTTGCTTGGAAATTGATAATTTAGGGTAAAATTAGTATTGTTCCTATAAGGGACATTACAAGTGGTATCAGAGCATCTTTCCTACCATCCTGTGAATGATAGTTGACTTATATGTATTTGAGTGTATACTCTATGAATTCATATTCAAGTGTATAGTACATGACTGTGTATTTGAGTGTGTACTCTATGACTTTGTATTCAAGTATATACTACATGACTGTGTATTTGAGTGTATACTCTATGACCTCAAGTATTTGTATTCAAGTGTATACTCTATGAAAATTTGTAATTGTATTCGAGTGTATACTCTATGACTTTGTATTTATATTTGAGTATATATTATATGACTTTGTAATTGTATTCGAGTGTATATGCTATGAATTTGTATTTGAATGTGTACTTTATGACTTTGTAATCAAGTGTATACCTCATGAATTATGTTTATTCAAGTGTATTCAAGTGTATACCTTGTGAATTATGTGTATTCGAGTGTATTCAAGTGTATACCTTGTGACTTATGTGTATTCAAGTGTATACTTCGTGATTTACGTGTATTCGAGTGTATTCAAGGGTATACTTTGTGACTTATGTGTATTCAAGTGTATGTTTTGCAACATGCTCATGTGAATACTTTGTGACTTACGTAGATTCGTATTTTGTGACTTACGTGTATTCATGTGTATAATTTGCGACTTATGTCGGTATACTTTGTGACCAGCATATACTTCATGACTTACGTGTATTCATGTGTATACTCCATGACTTATGTATGTTCATGTGTATGCTTTGTGACTTACATAACTCGTGCATACTTCATGTATTTACGTGTGTGCTTCACACTTCATGCCTTACGTATATTCATATACTTCATGCTTCTTGTATTACATGCACTTATGCATATACTTCATGTATACTTCATGCTACACGTATTTACACATATACAAGTTGTGTGGTATGTATGTGCTTCATGTTTCTTGTATACTTCATGTATGCTTCATGTTTCATGTATTACATCTACACTTTGTGTCTTACAATATACTTCATGTATCATGCGTACATACTTCATGTATCTATATTTATGCATGTATCATGTGTATACTCAGTATATTATGTCTTACGTGTATACTTCATGTATCACATATGCTTCATGTATGACACATATTTGGGTGTTTATTTACTCTATGTGTGCTTAAGATTATCTTAAGTAAAAGCCAAATCTCTCAAATCTTTATTTGTCAAATGCTTCTTGGGTTAAGAAGCACTAACAAATTAACTTATGTAATAATAAAGAGTTGTAACTAATGAAGTGAAAAGTATGACTTTGTTGAACTTGAGATCTAAAATGAAAAAATGTTTCCATCGAGAAAGGCTTATCAAATCTTCTTGATCACAAATTTTCTCTCCAAGTCATCATATAATCAATTACTCCTCAAAGAATGACAAATTACCTCATACCTTGGAGAATACTAAGGTTGAAAGTCAGATTAAGACAAGAATTCTAACAACAATTCTTCAAAGAGATCGATTTAGGATCCTAATGGTTTTAGAAGTATCCTAATTATGATTGCTTGAGGACAAGAAATCTTGGGCGAGGTGGACTATGATGTCCCAATATTAAGGCATTGTTTAAACTAAAGATTCAAACGTCATGATAAAGACGGTGAAGCCGCTTTCGTAAAATGTGGTGTTTAGTTATATTTAAATAAACATATATAATATCATTAAAATATAATATTTATAAAATAATATTAAATAATATTATTATATCATATATTTATCTCAAGAATATATTATTATAAATAACAAATATAAATAGAAATATAAATATTAATATAAATATAAATATATATATATTAATGTTTAGGGTAAAATTTGGATTGTTTAATGTTTTAGTTGTTTTAATGTTTTAGTTGTTAGGGTCGAGTGGCAGTGCACTATCATACCCTAGGTCACTGTGATATGTAGGGAAACTTGGATTAGGGTGTTTAATTATCAATTTTCTTTCTCTTATGCTTAATTAACCATTAAAACCCTAATTTTGCAAATATGACAGTAAACGTAGGAATTACAGAAAAAGCTCTTGTAGAGGGAAGTAAAATGACAAATTATAGAGTACCTATTTTTGGGTCTCCGATACGGAAAAGTCAAGGACAAAGGAGCGCGCACCCAAGTTCAAGGCATGTGTTTTTGTCTGGATCTGAGAACTCAATCTGCAATTCTTCCCTGTTGTTTTGGAGATTTTCCCATCACAGATATTGGAGGACTAATGAGCAGGTGCCCAAGTCCAGGGGATAGATTTTCTTTCTATTCTGCAATTTTGACACTCCAAGATGTCTTCCTGCAACTTCACTTTGTCCAGCTCCTCAACCTGTAACCTGCAACCATGAAAACTTTGGGAGGGGGTTGTGGTGTTTAGAGGCTTGCCTCAGTCAATCCCCGGAGGACACTTAAGTCTCTGAACACCTTTGTCAGATAGAGAGTGCATACCTAGGGAGGCAGAGGCAAAAACCAAATAAAATAATGATCACAAACACAATATAATGTCACCTTGTAGTGAAGATCTCATGGGAGGAAGATGCTTTTCATTCCATGATGAAATGGATGCTCAAATCTACAAAACACAAACAAATAGACAACACCAATATGCTCTTGCAACACAATAAAAACCTTGAATCACCTTGAGAATGCCTAAAGTTCACAATGATCATCTAATAATGCTCTAGTTTACAAATGAATGCCTAAACATGCTTTTAAATGCAACTATAAACACTCCCACAAGGATTTTCGTAATTCAAACTTACCGTGTTGGCATAAGACCCAAATAACAGTCACAAGTCGACACCCAAAAATTGAGACTGCCCCAAAATAGGGCAGGACTAGGGTGCAGGCACCCAAGTCCTCCCCCCATATTTTGGCCAGGGTCTATCTCAAGTAGTCCCCCTAGGTCCCATTTGTCAAGACACTTAGGGGTTTTCTCATCGAGATGTTAAAATATGATGTAGAATGTCCTAAATGCACACTATAGACCCGAGAGCTAAACCTAAAAAGGGAAAAGCCCCCAAGGGGACATTTTCTGATGTTACATTTAGCCCCCACTTTAATGTACATGTATAAATGCAAAGCCAATACATGCATTAAAGTAAGGTCACAAACACAATAAACATGCCAAGCATGAAGAAGACACACCAATCACATTGAAGACAATAATAGGCACACAAAACACGAAGAAGATAGTTACAGTCATGCAGAACACGGAGAAGACATCAAATGCATGGAAGATAGGCATGATTTTTTTTCTTTCTTTTTCTCATATATAGGAAATGTAGATGCAAATACTAGAAAGTAAACAAACCTCCCATAATGTAGGAAGCACTCATCGCGCTAGTCTTTAGACTGCATATATGGGGCAACACACACGGAAGACATGCAAAGCCTCCCAAATTGTAGGAAGCACTCATCACACTAGTCTTTAGACTGCATATGGGGCAACAAACACGCCAAACAAAGCAAGCATGCCAAACACACACACTTGCAGACATAGAGAAAACATGGCAGACAAGCAATGGAGTGTTCCTATTTCTAGGTCCAACACCATCTCAGGGACATTACAGGCACACATCGAGGATTGGGCTTCACCACAACAATCGTTGAAGACACACTTAAGGGTTGAGTTAGTCATAGAACCACTCCCTGCCTCCACAGAGGACTTTTAAAAATGACAGGATGATGCAATCTGCTATGAGAAATACACCATCCCTGCCTCCATAGATGGCTTAAGAAAAAGGATATGCTTGATATACCACCTCCACAGAGGGCTTACATGATTGATTGATTGATTGCAAACAAACTCAGGATGCAGGATACACTCATCGTGTAGGTCTTTAAATTACACCTGAGGACAAACACATTGCTAACATCTATAACAGATAGCTTACCTTATATGCCCCCACCTTAAGGTGGTTGATATCATGCATCAATATCAAACATGTTAAGGTAGGAAGAAAACACACAAGGGAACATAGACTTCCGTAAAGCCCATGCCCCCTAGAGGTGACATGTACTTTACGATCGCCAAATGTTCCCACAAACACATCCCTACAAGAAACATTTTAGTGTCTACAAAATCATGATAAACAACAACATCAATGCATATGATTAACCACACAAAGAGCCAAGGTTATACTATGAATTAAGATTTCAAGGATAAACATGTTAGTGTCTAATAAATAAGAGAGGAGAAACAAGTACCTTAGGGATGGTCACGTAGGAGGGTGCCCCCAGGTCACCAACCGCAACGCTATGTCCGTAAGACACAATACACAATAATGAAATCAGAGAGAGAGAGAGGCATTATAGAAGAATGATGAGACAAATAGAAGAAGGTCACAACAGAGGTGGTCTCCTAGTATCCCGAACCTTACGAGAGAATCCAAGGTCATCCTAGGAGGCCTAAACAACACATAACACATCACGGGGGAAGCACATCACAAGATAGATAAAGGGTTAGAGATACTTACTTGTAGGGTCTTCCGGGCTAAGTTTCATCATCAAGTAAATCATCATCATCCTCCCACATCCTAATGTTAGAGGAAGGTGGGACATAAGGTACCATAGCCCAATTCATGTCTTGCTCATCATGTTATTCATTGTTATGGCCATTTTTTTTTTGGTTCAATATTTGGATCAATGTTTTCTTGTTGAGAGGCAAGGTTTATAGCATAAGCTTGTCTTCTTCTTCTTCTTTCTCTTGCTTTTCTATTTCATTTTCTTTTACCACTTATCTCTTGTAAGATAGGGTTTTTCTCTTTCATAGGTTTGTGTAATTTAGAAGATGAAGCATCAGGATCAATCCTCATTTGTCGCGGTGGAATATTATTTTTTTGACACTGACCTCCCAATCCTTGTAAGGATTTCAAGGGAGGAACCTTGGCATAGGGACCTTGTCCTTTTGGTCTAAGGTTCTCTTCACATGCGGGTTGTTTATCTTTTGTCGTTTCTTGCATAGAAGGACCGGGTATTGGGTGTAAAAGTTTTGTTTTCTAGTTTCTATAGCTCAAAAACATAGAATCTATTTGTAACAGGGACAACATCAAACCATTGTTTGACATGTTTTCTAGATAGTGTTACCAACAATGATATTTTACCCAAAGGTTTTTCAAAGGTTCCCTTATGTGTCTTGATCATCGTATTTGAAGGGTCATAAAAACCTTGCATTAATTGATGTGAAAAGATGAACTATTCAGTGGAAAAATTAATCATGCAATTAGGATCAATAAAAGTTCCATCCACAGGATTTTCCATTATTTTCATAGTGATGTAAAGAGTCCCTTCAGAGTCTCCAATTGTTCTATCATGAGGTGTAAACACAATTTCAGGTTCAGGAGCCTTTCTTTCCATGTAAGGCCTAGGAGGGAACCTATTGTTGTTGTTGCAATTAGAGGCCATCTTTATATGCTCAAATAAATGCAAAATCAGATTTTTAAATCTTTTCAAAATTGGTGCAAAAGACAAGTGCAAAACTATATGCAAAAATAGCCTAAAATGCTTGATTTTTGAGCTTTTTCAATACAAATGAATGAAACAAAAGGTGTTGTAAGGATTTTTTATTAGGGGCAGCAACTTATATGTATGATATCAGTACAAAACAGAAATAAGATCCCTCACAACACACTCTTGATGCAAATCTAAGATGACAATAAGTCAAAATATAGTGAAAATATGTCAATTTTTTCACCAAATCTCGATTCAAAAGAGCATGACAAAGGGTGTTGTGAGGAAAATGATGATGGAAATCAAATTATATCAGTAATAACATCCACTTAATGACAAGATATCCATCACAACATGCTTTTAGTCCCACTTAAGGTCAAACCCTAGTGAAAATATAACAAAAATAGGCTATTTTTCACGGTTTTTCAACTCCAAGACCTAGCGAAAGGGGTGTTGTAATGATTTTTAGGAGGTGAAAAAAATAAAAGAAATTATATAAGTCACCTCAATCCATAAAATTTATCACAACACACCTGGAGTGCAAACTAGGCCAAACCCTAGGACAAAAATAGCAAAAAATGTGTAGTTTTTCAACGAATTTTCAGTACAAGAGCCTGTTAAAAAGGTGTTGTGAAGATTTTAGGAAGGGAAGAAAAATATTACCCTGATAGCAGCCAATTAATGCAAAAATACCCTTCACAACATGCCTATGGTGCAAATTTAGAGGGTCAATAATGTCAAATCTTAGTGAAAATCAATGTTTTTGAAACCCTAAGTTTGAGATCTTGACACAAAATGCTATATGAATGATTTGAAGTCTGATTTATGATGAAAATTAAGTGTACTCATATCTGAAAATGAATTCCAAGTTCAAAGATGCAAAATGCAAGTGCAAATTTAATGAAAATGCATGAAAATTGCTAGTTTTTTGTTGAAATTTTCTATGCAAAAAATGCAAATATTTTAAATCTAAATACAAACTTAGACTAAAATGCAAGAATAGAGAAAATTTATAATTTTAATGAGCCTCTAAAATCAGTAGAAAAATCTGAAAGAAGATTTTGCATACTAACCCTAGATTTTGGAATTACTAGGTTATATGAAAATTGTCAAAATTCCTACAAAACCCTGGTAATTAAATGATGAAAATGCAATGCAAATTATTGAATTTTTGAAATTTTCTGTAGTTTATATCATATCTGATGCAAAAATCATAAATTAGGAAAATTTAGAAAGAACTGATGCAAAAAAGTAAGCTTAACAATGCAATTTTTTTGAATTTTTTCAAAATTTTCAATTTTTTTAAAAAAAATTCTTAATGCAATAAGATGAATGACTATATGAATGAATGACATCGACCCAAATCTGAAGACAAAAACTTAGCAAGTTGCAATTAAATCCAAAAACACGAGTTCACGAAAATGTTTAGGGTAAAATTTGGATTGTTTAATGTTTTAGTTGTTAGATGTTGGAATCCTCCTTTCACCCTTTACATTCAAGGACCTTAGGGTCGAGTGGCAGTGCACTATCATACCCTAGGCCACTGTGAGATGTAGGGAAACTTGGATTAGGGTGTTTAATTATCAATTTTCCTTCTCTTGTGCTCAATTAACCATTAAAACCCTAATTTTTCAAATATGACAGTAAACGGAGGAATTACAGAAAAAGCTCTTGTAGAGGGAAGTAAAATGACAAATTACAGAGTACCTATTTTTGGGGCTCTAGGACAGAAAAGTTGTGGACACAGGAGTGGGCGCCCAAGTCCAAGGCCTGTGTTTTTGTCCAGATCTAAGAACTCAGTCTCCAACTCTTTCCTGTTGTTCTGGAGATTTTCTCATCACAGATTTTGGAGTAATGAGTGGGCGCCCAAGTCCAGGGGGAAGATTTTATTTCTGTTCTACAATTCTAACACTCCAAGATGTCTTCCTGCAACTTCACTTTGTCAAGCTCCTCAACCTATAACCTGCAACCATGAAAATTTTGGGAGGGGGTTGTGGTGTTTAGAGGCTTGCCTCAGTCAAGCCTTGGAGGACACTTAAGTCTCTGAACACCTTTGTCAGATAGAGAGTGCATACCTAGGGAGGTAGAGGCAAAAACCAAATAAAATAATGATAGTGAAGATCTCATAAGAGGAAGATGCTCTTCAATCCATGATGAAATGGATGATCAAATCTGTAAAACACAAACAAATAGACAACACCAATATGCTCTTGCAACACAATGAAAGCCTTGAATCACCTTGAGAATGCCTAAAGTTCACAATGATCATCTAATAATGCTCTAGTTTACAAATGAATGCCTAAACATGCTTTTATATGCAACTATAAACACTTCTGCAAGGATTTTCATAATTCAAACTTACTGTGTCGGCATAGGACCCAAATAACGGTCACAAGATGACACCCAAAAATTGGGACTGCCCCAAAATAGGGCAGGACTAGGGCGCGGGTTCCCAAGTCCTCCTTCCTATTTTGGGCAGGGTCTATCTCAAGCAGTCCCCCTAGGTCCCATTTGTCAAGACACTTAGGAGTTTTCTCATCGGGATGTTAAAATATGATGTAAAATGTCCTAAATGCACACTAAAGACCCGAGAGCTAAACCTAAAGAGGGAAAAGCCCCCAAGGGACATTTTCTGACGTTACAATTAATAATTTAAATATTATTTTAATTATAATCATAATACTAATATAAAATAAATATAATATTAATTTAAATGTTATGATAATATAATATCATAAAATATATATATATATATATATATATATAAACTAATGAATATCTCTACTAATATAAGAAAGACTGATCAAAGTCAAAGTAATATACAAAGACCAATAAACTATGATTAAAAGTTTTATAGGGAAGAGAAATTATAATATATTGGTAGTGATTACCTTTAACAACAACAAATATATATTATACATAATTCTTATTAATATTCCAAACGTAAAATAAGGAAAGCACTATATATATAACTGCAGATAATTAAAAAGAAAGCAATGAATACAAAGGAGTGCAATTCAAAGTATGATTAAAAGAGCAGTGATTAGTTAGACAACAACAAAAGGCAATGATTAGCAAAAATAGTATGAATTAGCAACAACTACGTAACCCTTCACCAAGAGGAGCATCTCTGGGGATATTTAAAAGGAAACTCATCCCTCTTTCAAGGCATGGATCAAGAGGAGAAGATATCTGATTCACATATATATTTAAAGAGTATATATTTCTGATTTGGGGAAGAATAAAGTAATTCAAGTTATATACAGATTAAAAATACATGGACATTGAAGAATAAACATAATATTCAAGCAAGAGGAAACATAAATACATATCTATAGTCAAGATATATAGGTAGAAAGATACCTTTTATATGTGGCTGAGCATAACAATAATGAAAAGGAAGAATAAATCATATATATACCAGTAGACTTATGAATATGAGTATGCATACTTGAAATAGAAGTATGCAGATTTGAAGGAGGAAGAGAAATAGATCAGTGAGCAAACCATAGAATCTCTATTTTCATAAGCTATCTTGTGATTGTAGATTTGTAAGTTAATATATGTGTGGTAGGATCTATGGGTGTTTAGATACGATCATGCATATTGTGATATCATCCTCATGATTCATTTGTATGGCTGATAGAATTGCTTGCAACTATGATCTTGATTAGTTTATTATGCATTAATGTGGATTCTTGCATGAGTATTATGATTACTATGATGGAGGAAATGTGGTGCAAGATGGATAACGGAGTTGGGGCACTCTTCTAGGTATGCCACCCCTCTAGGGGGGTTGAATAATCCCATTTGGGCCAAGCGGGTACACAGGGTACTACCCTTGGGCTTAGAAGAGATGGCTTCTAGGCACCTTTTGTGATCTCATTCTCCTATCATAGATATGTAAATTCAACAGAATGAATCATATAGAAAGGGAAAGGAAATGATAAGATGAGGGGATAATGGGAACCAATACCTCACTAGGTAGACCACCTCATATAGATGGCACGGACCACATGAGGCGAAGGTGGATGATATATCCACTCTTGGGCCTAGGGTCGAGGATTCAAAGACACCCCATCGAAGTGACTCTCCTCAACTATCTTATGGAACTAAGTTTCCTAGATAGTTAGGTCTCTGTATTATTAATGACATTATGAATCTGTTAACTTGATTGTGAGAAAAATTATTGTAAGTATTTTCTAACTTGTTTGTAGGAATCAAATCAAGCCAAGGTACTCTCTAATCTTTGTTTGCTTGGAAATTGATAATTTAGCATAAAATTAGTATTGTTCCTATAAGGGACATTACAGTAGCCCAAGACTTAAGGAAAGAATATTTGACTACTGCCCATTGTACCCTTGCCAATATCATTCCTTTTGGGAAACCTTCTATAGAGACTTAGTAACTTTTCACATGCTACTTCCACTTTCTTGTCCTCTGAACACTATGACTCCAAAATATGGGTTGGGAACCTCTATGGATCAGATTACAAAACAACTCATGTTCTTACCTGTGAAAACAGTAAACATCAACACTTAGCTAATAGAAAAGTAGGAAGGGGCACTTATTGATATCCTCATCTCCCTTTCAACAACTTTTTCTTGGGAATATTAGGATATGAAGGGCATCCCTCATGAGATCTGTACCCATCACATATACACAAAAGATGTCAAACCTGTTAGACAACCCCAGAGAAGACTAAACCTTGTGCTAAAAGACATTGTCAAAATAGAAATAGAGAAATTACTACAGGTAGGATTCATCTACCCCATCTCAGATAGCCATGGGGTTTCACCCTTGGTTATAGTGCCTAAGAAGCTTGTTTCCCTCACATTTCAATTATAAATAGAAAAAGAGACTGGTAAAAGAAATTTTATCTTACAAATGGTTGAATGGTCTACTATTTAAATGTGGTCCTAACTTTATGTTACACAAGTGCTAAAGAGCTGATGAAATCTTTGATGTATTAAGGGCATGTCATGATGAACCCTCAGGTGGACATTACTCCTCACAAAGGACAATCCAAAAAATCCTTGGAGTTGGCTATTACTGGCCATCTCTCCACAAGGATGTCAAGAGATATGTAAAGCAGTGTGATCAGTGCCAAGGATGGGTCAACCAACCTTCACCCAGGAGATGTCATTTCAACCTCAAGTGGTTTTAGAACCATTTGAGCAATGGGGCTTTGATTTTTTGGGACCAATTTCTCCACCATCTTCAAGAAAAGAATATATTTTGGTATGCACAGATTATGCAACCAAATGGGTAGAAGTTCAAGAATTACAATTTGCAAGAGAAGAAAATGTTGCTGATTTCCTTTATAACAACATATTTTTGAGGTTTGGAGCCCCAAGATCAATAGTTTTAGATAGAGGTCCACAATTTACTTTTTAGGTAATACAAGCCTTCACAGATCTATATCGGATTACACACAGGAAATCTTCACCTAACCACCCCCAAGCAAATGGGCAAGTAGAAGTGACAAATAGAGAGCTGGAAAATATATTGACAAGGACAATGGTCATGAATAGGAAAGATTGGGCTAACATGGTACCTGAAGCAGTCTAAACCTACAACACCACATGGAAGTCAACAACCAAGTACTCACCTTATGAACTTGTCTATGGAAAGAAACCCATACCATCCATAAAGCTTGAGTTGCAAACAATAAAGACATCATTAGACATTGGACTGCCATTATCTATAGAAAAACAAGATTGGATTCTTCAACTCACTGAATTGGATGAAATCAGAATAGAGGCCATAAAAAAAACAAAACTCATTTAGCATCAGAGGAAATAATGGCATGATAAACACATCAAGAAGAGGACATTTCAACAAGGGGACTGGGTTCTCTTATATGATTCTAAGTTCAAGGAGTTCAAGAGAAAATTACAAACTCAATGGATGGGACCTTACCAAATCAAGGAAGTCTATGAAAATGGGATAGTTTTTCTGGCACCCATTTATGGAGGAGAATTTAAACATTCTTAGTAAATGGTCACAAAATTTGTTTCTATCAACAAACAGATACAAAAGAAGAGTTTACCAAGGACTTGTGCTTGGTAACAGAGGGAACATCCTCTGCCACAAGTTGAAGAGATTCAAAGGGTAAGATTAAAAAAAAGAGAGAGAAAAAAAGAAGGGTTGAAAACTAGTAAATGGTGGCCCTTCTAGAAAAAGGAAAGATTGAAAACCAGTCAAATGGTGGTCTTTCTCACCTAGGGAATTGAAAAGCAACAAATGGTGGTTCTCTTTTTCATGCAAGAATTCATCAAAAGTCTCTTTGGAGCCAACTAGGTGCTTCTTCAGATCCAACCAAGTGCATCTGTGGAGCAAAATTAGAGCACCTCTGGCACTTCAACAGACTAAAGCAATTCAAACGTTTGGGGCCCACCTTTCAAAATGATAAAGTGGAAACACTAAAAAGTGATGAGGTCACCATGACCCACACTCCACTTTCAAAAAAGAAAGCCACACAAAGCATTCATTATATCCAACCATTGATTAAGCATCATTCACATGACATTTGATGATATCATCTGCTGACACGTCATAGTCACATCCATCCTCAGGGAAATCTACCAGATCATGTGCTGCTTACATCATGGTGAGTGACGGGAAGGTTGTATGAATGCAAAATCACATCAAACCTAATGAATACGGTGATGCAACAACTCAAACATATAATCTAATCACTACAAATGGTAATCCACCTATACTTCACTTGCATTAGTTAATTATTACAAGTTTTTTCATTTCTATTTTTGTGCAAATAACCTCGACATGTAAACCCTGTCATTATTCCTATCTCCATCCCTACATGTCGCCATAATTTCCTAACTAACACATCTACTCTGGAGCGTCACATCCTCCCTTACAGTCATAATTGACCCTCTAATTTGAATTATTCAAGTAAAAACCTCTCCCAAACCAAGAAATATATTGCCACTCATAACCAGACAAAAGAGCTTTCAAACTCCAGAGATAGTACACATAAAAAAAGTAGAATCTTTCTATAGAAATAGGGGAGCTCCGAAGTTAGGGTTAGTTTGTAACAACAAAAAAGAGTTCTAGAGGGGAAATCATTCCAGCAAAAGCTACCTAAAAGAGGTAGTTAAAGGCGAGGGTTTTGAAATCAACACAAGAAAAAGAAGGAAGGAAGAGCACTGTCAAGTACATCATAGGAATCAAGAAGAAATCTGAGTGTGAAACATCAGAGGGGTTCTTCAAGATCAAGCCTCAGTTGATGTGCCAAGGACTGTAGGGTGGTTGGAGTTCTTAGAGAAATTTGAAGGCTACCAGGAAGATATAGTGTATGAACTCCTCTCCAATTTGAAGAACAACCAAACAAAGGTGTGAGGAGTGACAATTGTTATCTTGACCACCATCATCAACAACATATTAGACCTCCCAAAAGAAGGCAAGAGGTTTTACCATCTTAAAACCCTCTACTCTGAATTAATAAAAACTTTCTCAGTAGATAATGACCCTGAGGTACAATTACATTTAAATAAAGGAGAAGTAAAAGGAATCATTAGGACTTCACTTCCTCATCCATGGCAATCTTTGGCCATGTGTCTGATGAAGTACTTCACCTGTGATGGGTAATTTTCACTAGTACTATGGCCCATCATGAAAATGCTAATTTTCCTAAGGCATGGGCATGCCCATCCTGAATACAACATAAACCTGCCAAATTTCATCTATTATGTAGTAGTAGCCTCAGCAGACAAATAACAGTAGGGGAAGGGTCATATGAAACACCATGGCCTTATTCAATTGATTGTCAAATGCCATTTCATCTCTAAAAGAGGGGAGAGGCCTTATGGCAGTCATTCTTGGATGACACACATAGGACGAAGAAGAAAAGTAAGAAAAATACTGAAGAAGTACCCTCCTCCATTCAAGAGATAGAAGAAGAGGCACCCTCTACTTTATCCCCAGCTATTGGGAAAAGTAAGAAAAAGAAGAAAACAATAGAGGAAACACCCTCTTCCATTAGCAGACAAAACAGGAAAGACCAACACCCTCTACCCCTTCCCTAACTACTAAGAAGAGGAAAAAGGGAAGGGAGATTATAGGAGAATCCTCTGCTACATTGGCACATGTAGAAGAAAACATTGAGGAACAACCCTTTATAGCAACTCGTTTAGCAAAGCAGAAATTGACCATGGCTGAGGAATCTGATGGTGATAGTTTGTCATTGATGTCAAAAGGTATTGAGAGAGTTGTGTAAGTGTGCATCTTCACAAGGTATCATCAAGACTGCAGGACATTTGAGGATCACTTGCACTATTGACAAAGGTTGTTCATGATCTTGCATTTCACAGTTGTTCATATGTTCTTTGGTTATGTCAAGATATTTTACTCATAATGATGTCATGAAAAAGCCTTGCAGAAAGTGGTACTTGCAGAGAATGTTACATGGTTGCAGAGTGTTTGATTTGATCAGTTGATGTTGTTTAGTTGTTATGCAAGTTTCCTCAGAACATGTTGTTTGTATCCTTGTATTGTTCATAAGGAGTGCTCATTCATTTGTTTCAGGATATCATCTGGATAGGAGCAATAAGGTGTTCAAAGACTCATATATTGTATCTTTTTGATACCAAGATTATGGTGTTGCTGCAGCGAAATAGTTGAAGAAACCTATACTTGTTTGTTTGTGTTGGTATTGTTGAAAAGGGTTCATTGATTTTGGTGTGGAGATTTGAGGTTATCTTGAAGCTATTGGTGCTAAGCATATCTCTCACAAAGTTGATGTTTTTCATATCATATTCTTCCTGAATTGTCCATACTTATATTATTGTTGGTGATTTTTACCCACTGTCTATATTCAGAGGATTTAATATTTTTAAGTCTTCATTGAGTGAGAAGAAGACTTCAAACAAGGCTTGAATATCCTAAAGACTAAATTTTTATTTTACCTTTTTTCCCGTATATGACAAGTTTTGCTTTTTGTTATGAATGGTCATTGACCTGCTGTCATAAGTGACTGACCACTTATGTGAAGACTTAAGGGGGTCTTCTTCATATGATGACTGGGCCCATGGCTAAGGAAATCGGAGGTAAAATGTCTTCATAAGGTGATCGCGAAAAAGGGGAGATTTTGATTAAAGTTAGAAACTTTATATTTGGTGGCATTTTTACCTATGTCATATTTTATGACATTTAAGAAAGTAAATTTTTTATGTAAAAGGAGCATGGTATATATTTCAAGGAGGGAGCCCGATATAAGTGGGCACGTTTTATGCTTTTTTTTAAAAGAATTTCTTTTGGAAATTTGTTATATTTCTATTTTATTTAAAAGGCATGAATTCATTATAGAATGTATATGAGTTTTTCAAGGAGCCTTAATAGGAGATAGTTGGTATTTCTAAAAGAAATATTTTTGGAAAACTATTTCTAAATTCTATCCCATGCCATTGAAGAATTTAGTGAAGATTATCTGTGAGAAGATTGATTTATTTTTGAAGGATCATTTTGCACATGATTTATTTTTGAAGGATCGTTTTGCACAGAAGATGAACAAATTTTTGTAAAGAGATTGCGAAGGAGATGAAAGGTTTGATGAAGATATTATTGAAGATTAATTTTTTATTGGAGAAGACAAAGAGAATTCAAGATGAAATAAAAGAATTTGAAGAATATTTGTTGTTTTTGTTTTGCAATCAAGAAATGTGTTTTTGCAGAGAAGATCAAGAGTTTGGAAATGTTTTTTATCAGTTATTTTGTGAGCATGGCATTGGATGAAGATATTAGTTTTGAAGATAATATTTACAGAGAAGAGAATATGAAAAGATTTATTTGAAGACATTGAAGAAAATATGAAGAGGATACAAGTAAAAGAGATTTTATTTTCTCCTACAGGGCACTGATTGATTTTATTGAAGATTTCTTTATGACCTTACTATTGTTTTGGATAAATTGTTTATGCAAATGTCGAGGGTCAGAAGGTGAAAATGAAACAAAGAAGAAGCATAAAAATGAAAGGTTTTTGAAAAGAGGAACATAAAAGTTTGCTTTGAAGATGAAAGGACATTTTTGTATTTCTTATAAATATTGGTTTTGCAGATGCACTGGGTGAGTGATGTTGTATAGATCAACATGCAATGGTGAAGATAATAAATGTGAAAACTAATTTGTAGTGAGGAAGACATATTTCCCTGATCAGGTGAATTAGATTATTTCAAGGATAAAATGTCAGAGGATTGGAATGATGAAATATATGTTGCAGATGAGTTGATTTGAATGGTGCAAATCAGATTGAATAGCAATCAATTCTTGCACAGAGAGTTTTATGAAGGTAATTATCTATGCCAGTGAGGTACAGTATGCTAGTGAGGCTTATAGGTCAGTGAGACCTTAACATTTGTTAGTGAGACACATATTGTAGCCAGTGAGGCTTCTTTGTAGCCAGTGAGGCATGTTTTATCAGTTAAGCCAGTGAGGCAGTTTTGGAGTGGTTTTTCTACCCTTGGAGGGTTTTCCACTCGTGCAATTCTTGTGTCTTGATTCATATTGATCTTCTCTCTGTGTGTGTATGATTTAGCCATGAGTTTTTGTTTTTTCATTCTCAGTCATGTGCATATGTGTTTGACAAATCAATGATACACAAATCAATGATAGCTTTCTTTCCTTGTGTTTTGAAAGTTAAAGTTCGCAAAAGATTTGAAAATTCACACAACACTGATTCACCCCCCCTCTCAGTGTTGTCCTTGACTCCTACAGAATCTACCCCAGTTTGGAAAATGAAAGGTACTAAAATTATAGAGGACGAGGTAGTAGGGGAGTCTGCCAAAACATACAAGCCTAAGAAACATAAAGAGAAGGTAAAGGAGAAAGATACAACAGGGAGGCCTCCAAAAACACCTAAACCTAGTAAGCATAAAAAGACAAAGGAGGACTTTGATAGCTGAGATGAAATTCCCTTGGTGAGAAGAAGTACAAAAAGAAGAGTGACTGAAGGAAGTGCGCTAGAGAGCACTACGCCTCCAACTACGCTAGATGGCACATAGTGAGGCCTTAACCATCTCCTCAGAATCTGAAGGAGAATACCAGTGCAACCTAGACATTTCCAACCTCAACAACAAGCACTCCTAGATGGACCCCCAACACACAGGAATAGTCACAAAATGAGCCAGTTAGTCAACCAACCTTACCAGCTCAACCTGTAGCAAATCTACGAAGTAAATAGGGAGTAGCTATTTACACGATAGAGTAGGAAAACATGGCTGGTGTAAATACTATTTATCTAAACAACCTCCAGCTACATTCTGGGAAAGCACAACCACGACCATCTCCTCCTCGCATAGTTGAAGTAGCCAATGATATGGAACCTAAAAATCCATCCACTCAACCCCAAGAGAAGATTATTATCAAAACTGTGCCAAAACAATAGCCCTTGGATAACTCTAGAGTTCCTCCTAAAGGAATGGCTCCGGAGATCACCTCTGGAGCTACTTCTGAGATGCACTCTGGAGCTGCTCCAGAGACTGCAAAGAAAGAACCTTACTCAAAATGGCTCAAATAGCATCTCCCTCAGAAAACATTCGTACAAAAACAAGTCCAACCTACCATTGAATGAAACCTTCTGCAGGAAATCAGGCAACTGAACATTGAAATTCCACTCCTACAAGCAATCAGGGATGTTCCTAAATTGAATCGATTTATCAAACACCATTGTGTTAAAACCTAGGGTAGAAAGAAAAAATTCCCTACCACCATTCCGGTGGAAGGAAAAGTAGTAGATCTTATTGTGGGAGAGATGCTCCACCCAAAATATGAGGATCCTGTGAACCCTGTCATAACTGTCTGCATTTCAAGGGTAGAAATATCTAATGTTTTGGTTGACCTAGGGGTAGAAATAAGCGTAATGACAATTCACACCCTAGATAAATCCCTTACAGGGGGTTCAGGCCATGTCCACAATTCTCCAATTAGCTGATCAGTTAGTGACCATTTCGAAAGGGGTGTTAACTGATGTTCCAGTTATTGTGGAATCATGGGAATTCCCAATGGACTTTCTGATATTGGAGCCTAGGAACCAAAGGAATGTTTATCCCTTGATTTCAGGAAGGCCATGGTTGGCTATTGCAATAGCATTCATTGATTGCAAAATTGGAGACATGGTCATTTCAAATGGTTTGGACATGAAGAAAATCTCCCTATATCCTCCAGCTAAATCATCTATACACTATTTAGGAAAAGTGTGGGTAGATGAGCCTAATAACATTTAAAATAGTGCCTCCATAGCTATGGTTACCATCAAGGAACACTTGGGTGAGTTAGAAGAAGAAATAGACTACGACACACCTGAGGATATAACTCACATTCTCATTAGAAAAGATACAATGGACTTAGCTGTGATGTCTCGATATTAAGTCATTTAAATTAAAGATTTAAACATCATGATAAAGACGGTGAAGTTGCTTCCATAAAATATGGTGTTTTAGTTATATTTAAATAAACATATATAATATTATTAAAATATTATATTTAGCAAATAATATTAAATAATACTATTATATAAACATTTTAATATAATATGTTTATCTCAAGAATATATTATTATAAATAAAAAATATAAATATAAATAATTTAAATATTATTATAATTATAATTATAATACTAATATAAAATAAATATAATATAATATCATATATATATAAATAAACTAATGAATATCTTTACTAATATAAGAAAGACCGATCAAAGTCAAAGTAATAAACAAAGACCAATAAATTATGATTAAAAGTTTTAAAAGGAAGAGAAATTATAATATATTGGCAGCAATTACCTTTAACAACAACAAATATATATTATAAATAATTCTTATTAATATTCCAAACATAGAATATAGAAAGCGCTATATATATAACTGCAGATAATTAAAAAGAAAGAAATGAATTAGCAACAACTACCCAACCCTTTACCAAGAGGAGCATCTCTTTCGATATTTAAAAGGAAACTCATCTCTCTTTCAAAGGTATGGATCAAGAGGAGAAGACATCTGATTCACATATAGATTTAAAGAGTATATATTTTTGATTTGGGGAAGAATAAAGTAATCTAAGTTATATACAGAAGAATAAATCATATATATACCAACAGACTTATGAATATGAGTATGCATATTTGAAATATAAGTATGTAGATTTGAAGGAGGAAGAGAAACAGATCAACGAGAAAACCATGGAATCTCTATTTGCACAAGCTATCTTGTGATCGTAGATTTGTAAGTTAATAGATGTGTGGTAGGATCTATGGGTGTTTAGATATGATCATGCATATTGTGATATCATCTGCGTAATTCATTTGTATGGATGATAGAATTGTTTGCAACTATGAGTTTGATTAGTTTATTATTCATTAATGTGGATTCTTGCATGAGTGTTATGATTACTATGATGGAGGAAATGTCGTGCAAGAGGGATAATGGAGTTGGGGCACTCTTCTAGGTATGCTACCCCTCTAGGGGGATTGAATAATCCCATTGGGGCCAAGTGGGTACACAGGGTACTACCCTTGGGCTTAGAAGAGATGGCTTATGGACACCTTTTTTGATCTCATTCTCCTATCATAGATATGTAAATTCAAAGGAACCAATCATATAGAAAGGGAAAGGAAATGATAAGATGAGGGGATAACTGGAACTGATGCCTCACTAGGTAGACCACCTCATATGGTTGGCATGGGCTAAATGAGGCCAAGGTGGATGGTATATCCGCTCTTGGGTCTAGGGTTAAGGATTCAAAGACACCCCATCGAAGTCACTCTCCTCAACTCTCTTATGGCTATGTTTCCTAGATAGTTAGGTCCTTGTATTATTAATGTCATTATGAATCTATTAACTTGATTGTGAGAAAACTTATTGTAACTATTTTCTAATTTGTTTGTAGGAAACAAATCAAGCCAAGGTACTCTCTAATCTTTATTTGCTTGGAAATTGATAATTTAGGGTAAAATTAGTATTGTTCCTATAAGGGACATTACAAGTGGTATTAGAGCATCTTTCCTACCATCCTGTGAATGATAGTTGACTTATATGTATTTAAGTGTATACTCTATGAATTTGTATTCAAGTGTATAGTACATGACTGTGTATTTGAGTGTGTACTCTATGACTTTGTATTCAAGTGTATACTACATGACTATGTATTTGAGTGTATACTCTATGACCTCAAGTATTTGTATTCAAGTGTATACTCTATGGAAATTTGTAATTGTATTCGAGTGTATACTCTATGACTTTGTATTTATATTTGAGTATATATTCTATGACTTTGTAATTGTATTCGAGTGTATATGCTATGAATTTGTATTTGAATGTGTACTTTATGACTTTGTAATCAAGTGCATACTTCATGAATTATGTTTATTCAAGTGTATACCTTGTGAATTATGTATATTCGAGTGTATTCAAGTCTATACCTTTGTGACTTATGTGTATTCAAGTGTATACTTAGTGATTTATGTGTATTCGAGTGTATTCAAGGGTATACTTTGTGACTTATGTGTATTCAAGTGTATGTTTTGCAACACACGCTCATGTGAATACTTTGTGACTTACGTAGATTTGTATTTTTTTGACTTACGTGTATTCATGTGTATAATTTGTGATTTATGTCGGTATACTTTGTGACCAGCATATACTTCATGACTTACGTGTATTCATGTGTATACTCCATGACTTATGTATGTTCATGTGTATGCTTCGTGACTTACATAACTCATGTGCATACTTCATGTATTTACGTGTGTGCTTCACACTTCGTGCCTTACATATATTCATATACTTCATGCTTCTTGTATTACATGCACTTATGCATATACTTCATGTATACTTCATGCTACATGTATTTACACATATACAAGTTGTGTGGTATGTATGTGCTTCATGTTTCTTGTATGCTTCATGTTTCATGTATTACATCTACACTTTGTGTCTTACATGTATACTTCATGTATCATGTGTACATACTTCATGTATCTATGTGTATGCATGTATCATGTGTATACTCAGTATATTATGTCTTACATGTATACTTCATGTATCACATATGCTTCATGTATGACACATATTTGGGTGTTTATTTACTCTATGTGTGCTTAAGATTATCTTAAGTAAAAGCCAAATCTCTCAAATCTTTATTTGTCAAATGCTTCTTGGGTTAAGAAGCACTAACAAATTAACTTATGTAATAATAAAGAGTTGTAACTAATGAAGTGAAAAGTATGACTTTGTTGAACTTGAGATCTAAAAGGAAAAAATGTTTCAATTGAGAAAGTCTTATCAAATCTTCTTGATCACAAAATTTCTCTCCAAGTCATCATATAATCAATTACTCCTCAAAGAATGACAAATTACCTCATACCTTGGAGAATACTAAGGTTGAAAGTTAGATTAAGACAAGAATTCTAACAACAATTCTTCAAAGAGATCGATTTAGGATCCTAATGGTTTTAGAAGTATCCTAATTATGATTGCTTGAGGACAAGAAATCTTGGGCAAGGTGGACTATGATGTCCCAATAGTAAGGCATTGTTTAAACTAAAGATTCAAACATCATGATAAAGATGGTGAAGCCGCTTTCGTAAAATATGGTGTTTAGTCATATTTAAATAAACATATATAATATCATTAAAATATAATATTTATAAAATAATATTAAATAATATTATTATATCATATATTTATCTCAAGAATATATTATTATAAATAACAAATATAAATAGAAATATAAATAAATATAAATATTAATATATATATATATATATGTTTAGGGTAAAATTTGGATTGTTTAATGTTTTAGTTGTTAGATGTTGGAATCCTCCTCTCACCATTTACATTCAAGGACCTTAGGGTCGAGTGGCAATGCACTATCATACCCTAGGTCACTATGATATGTAGGGAAACTTGGATTAGGGTGTTTAATTATCATTTTTTCTTCTCTTATGCTCAATTAACCATTAAAACCCTAATTTTGCAAATACGACAGTAAACGTAGGAATTACAGAAAAAGCTCTTGTAGAGGGAAGTAAAATGAAAAATTATAGAGTACCTATTTTGGGTCTCCGATGTGGAAAAGTCAGGGACAAAGGAGCACGCACCCAAGTTCAAGGCATGTGTTTTTGTCTGGATCTGAGAACTCAATCTGTAATTCTTCCCTGTTGTTTTGGAGATTTTCCCGTCACAGATATTGGAGGACTAATGAGCAGGTGCCCAAGTCCAGGGGATGGATTTTCTTTCTATTCTGCAATTTTGACACTCCAAGATGTCTTCCCGCAACTTCACTTTGTCCAGCTCCTCAACCTGTAACCTGCAACCATGAAAACTTTGGGAGGGGGTTGTGGTGTTTAGAGGCTTGCCTCAGTCAATCCCCAGAGGACACTTAAGTCTCTGAACACCTTTGTCAGATAGAGAGTGCGTACCTAGGAAGGCAGAGGCAAAAACCAAATAAAATAATGATCACAAACATAATATAATGTCACCTTGTAGTGAAGATCTCATGGGAGGAAGATGCTCTTCATTCCATGATGAAATGGATGCTCAAATCTACAAAACACAAATAAATAGACAACACCAATATGCTCTTGCAACACAATGAAAACCTTGAATCACCTTGAGAATGCCTAAAGTTCACAATGATCATCTAATAATGCTCTAGTTTACAAATGAATGCCTAAACATGCTTTTATATGCAACTATAAACACTCCCGCATGGATTTTCGTAATTCAAACTTACCGTGTTGGCATAAGACCCAAATAACAGTCACAAGTCGACACCCAAAAATTAGGACTGCCCCAAAATAGGGCAGGACTAGGGTGCAGGCGCCCAAGTCCTCCCCCCATATTTTGGCGAGGGTCTATCTCAAGTGGTCCCCCTAGGTCCCATTTGTTAAGACACTTAGGGGTTTTCTCATCGGGATGTTAAAATATGATGTAGAATGTCCTAAATGCACACTATAGACCCGGAAGCTAAACCTAAAAAGGGAAAACCCCCCAAGGGGACATTTTCTGATGTTACATTTAGCCCCCACTTTAATGTACATGTATAAATGCAAGGCCAATACATGCATTAAAGTAAGGTCACAAACACAACAAACACGCCAAGCATGAAGAAGACACACCAATCACATTGAAGACAATAATAGGCACGTAAAACATAGAGAAGATAGTTACAGTCATTTAGAACACGAAGAAGACATCGAATGCATGGAAGATAGGCATGATTTTTTTTCTTTCTTTTTCTCATATATATGAAATGTAGATGCAAATACTAGAAAGTAAACAAACCTCCCATAATGTAGGAAGCACTCATCGCACTAGTCTTTAGACTGCATATATGGGGCAACACACACGCAAGACATGCAAAGCCTCCCAAATTGTAGGAAGCACTCATCGCACTAGTCTTTAGACTGCATATGGGGCAACAAACATGCCAAACAAAACAAGCATGCCAAACACACACACTTGCAGACATAGAGAAAACACGACAGACAAGCAATGGAGTGTTCCTATTTCTAGGTCCAACACCATCTCAGGCACATTACAGGCACACATAGAGGATTGGGCTTCACCACAACAATCGCTAAAGACACGCTTAAGGGTTGAGTTAGTCACAGAACCACTCCCCGCCTCCACAAAGGACTTTTAAAAATGACAGGATGATGCAATCTGCTATGAGAAATACACCATCCCTGCCTCCACAGACGGCTTAAGAAAAAGGATATTCTTGATATCCCACCTCCACAGAGGGCTTACATGATTGATTGATTGATTGAAAACAAACTCAGGATGCAAGATACACTCATCGCGTAGGTCTTTAAATTACACCTGAGGACAAACACATTGCTAACATCTATAACAGATAGCTTAACTTATATGCCCCCACCTTAAGGTGGTTGATATCTTGCATCAATATCAAGCATGTTAAGGTAGGAAGAAAACACACAAGGGAACATAGACTTTCGTAAAGCCCATGCCCCCTGGAGGTGACATGTACTTTACGATTGCCAAATGTTCCCACAAACACATCCCTGCAAGAAACATGTTAGTGTCTACAAAATCATGATAAACAACATCAATGCATATGATTAACCACACAAAGAGCCAAGGTTATACTATGAATTTAGATTTCAAGGATAACCATGGGGCTGTATCATGAAGCTCTCCGAATCGAGCACCACCAAGGCTAGATTCAAAGACAAACAAAGGTGCACAGAGAAAAAATATTGTTAAGGTTTGTAAATGCGATAGAAACATCATCAAAGTCACTACGCGAAAAGCACGAGTGCTTCCACTAGCCAAGTGTCAGATAAAATATACAACCCCATCGTCATATTAGGAACTAAGTCCATTTTTTTATTGCTCTTGAAAGGGACACTAGGTCCGCATCAGTATAAATGTTTTTCGTCATCCGTCTGCTAGCTAGAAACAATAGAGGAAGGGAAAAAATAAATAAGAGAGGAGAAACAAGTACCTTAGGGATGGTCACGTAGGAGGGTGCCCCCAAATCACCAACCGCAATGCTATGTTCGTAAGACACAACACACAATAATGAAATCAGAGAGAGAGAGGCATTATAGAAGAATGATGATACAAATAGAAGAAGGTCACAACAGAGGTGGTCTCCTAGTATCCCGGACCTTACGAGAGAATCCAAGGTCATCCTAGGAGGCCTAAACAACACATAACACATCACGGGGGAAGCACATCACAAAAGAGATAAAGGGTTAGAGATACTTACTTGTAGGGTCTTCCGGGCTAAGTTTCATCATCAAGTAAATCATCATCATCCTCCCACTCCCTAATGTTAGAGGAAAGTGGGACATAAGGTACCATAGCCCAATTCATGTCTTGCTCATCATGTTGTTCATTGTTATGGCCATTTTTTTTTGGTTCAATGTTTGGATCAATGTTTTCTTGTTGAGAGGCAAGGTTTATAGCATAAGCTTGTCTTCTTCTTCTTCTTTCTCTTGCTTTTCTATTTCATTTTCTTTTACCACTTATCTCTTGTAAGATAGGGTTTTTCTCTTTCTTAGGTTTGTGTAATTTAGAAGATGAAGCATCGGGATCAATCCTCATTTGTCGCGGTGGAATATTATTTTTTTGACACTGACCTCCCGATCCTTGTAAGGATTTCAAGGGAGGAACCTTGGCATAGGGACCTTGTCCTTTTGGTCTAAGGTTCTCTTCACATGCGGGTTGTTTATCTTTTGTCGTTTCTTGCATAGAAGGACCGGGTATTGGGTGTAAAAGTTTTGTTTTGTAGTTTCTATAGCTCAAAAACATAGAATCTATTCATAACTCTCGTTCCTTTTCAGTTTTATCCCAAAAATAATCCAATATGTAATGCTTTTTCTCAACCAAAGGTTTATACTTGTTGCGAGGGATGGTAATCACTCGTCCATCAAAAGGGAGTTTTAGACAATGGTGTATTCTTGAAGGGATAGCTTTCATTTCTTTTAACCAAGGGTGTCCCAATTTAATACGGAAGAGGTCAAAAATAGGGACAAAATCAAACCATTGTTCGACATGTTTTCTAGATAGTGTTACCAACAATGATATTTTACCCAAAGGTTTTTCAAAGGTTCCCTTATGTGTCTTGATCATCGTATTCGAAGGGTCATAAAAACCTTGCATTAATTGATGTGAAAAGATGAACTATTCAATGGCAACATTAATCATGCAATTAGGATTAATAAAAGTTCCATCCACAAGATTTTCCATTATTTTCATAGTGATGTAAAGAGGCCCTTCAGAGTCTCTAATTGTTCTATCATGAGGTGTAAACACAATTTCAGGTTCAGGAGCCTTTCTTTTCATGTAAGGCCTAGGAGGGAACCTATTGTTGTTGTTGCAATTAGAGGCCATCTTTATATGCTCAAATAAATGCAAAATCAGATTTTTAAATCTTTTCAAAATTGGTGCAAAAGACAAGTGCAAAACTATATGCAAAAATAGCCTAAAATGCTTGATTTTTGAGCTTTTTCAATACAAATGAATGAAACAAAAGGTGTTGTAAGGATTTTTTATTATGGGCAGAAACTTATATGTATGATATCAGTACAAAAAAGAAATAATATCTCTCACAACACACTCTTGATGCAAATCTAAGATGACAATAAGTCAAAATATAGTGAAAATATGTCAAATTTTTCACCAAATCTTGATTCAAAAGAGCATGACAAAGGGTGTTGTGAGGAAAATGATGATGGAAATCAAATTATATCAGTAATAACATCCACTTAATGACAATATATCCATCACAACATGCTTTTAGTGCCACTTAAGGTCAAACCCTAGTGAAAATATAACAAAAATAGGCTATTTTTCACAGTTTTTCAACTCCAAGACCTAGCGAAAGGGGTGTTGTAATGATTTTTAGGAGGTGAAAAAAATAAAAGAAATTATATAGGTCACCTCAATCCATAAAATTTATCACAACACACCTAGAGTGCAAACTAGGCCAAACCCTAGGGCAAAAATAGCAAAAAATGTGTAGTTTTTCACCGAATTTTCAATACAAGAGCCCGTTAAAAAGGTGTTATGAAGATTTTAGGAAGGGAAGAAAAATATTACCCTGATAACAGCCAATTAATGAAAAAATACCCTTCACAACATGCTTATGGTGCAAATTTAGAGGGTTAATAATGCCAAATCTTAGTGAAAATCAATGTTTTTGAAACCCTAAGTTTGAGATCTTGACACAAAATGCTATATGAATGATTTGAAGTCTAATTTATGATGAAAATTAAGTGTATTCATATCTGAAAATGAATTCCAAGTTCAAAGATGCAAAATGCAAGTGCAAATTTAATGAAAATGCATGAAAATTGCTAGTTTTTTGTTGAAATTTTCTATGCAAAAAATGCAAATATTTTAAATCTAAATACAAAATTAGACTAAAATGAAAGAATACAGACAAATTCTAATTTTAATGAGCCTCTAAAATCAGTATAAAAATCTAAAAGAAGATTTTGCATACTAACCCTAGATTTTGGAATTACTAGGTTATATGAAAATTGTCAAAATTCCTATAAAACCCTAGTAATTAAATGATGAAAATGCAATGCAAATTATTGAATTTTTGTAATTTTCTGTATTTTATATCATATCTAATTCAAAAATCATAAATTAGGAAAATTTAGAAAGACTTGATGCAAATTAGTAAGCTTAACAATGCAATTTTTTTGAATTTTTTCAAAATTTTCAATTTAAAAAAAAAAATCTTAATGCAATAAGATGAATGACTATATGAATGAATGACATCGACCCAAATCTAAAGACAAAAACTCAGAAATTTGCAATTAAGTCCAAAAACATGGGTTCACCAAAATGTTTAGGGTAAAATTTGGATTGTTTAATGTTTTAGTTGTTAGATGTTGGAATCCTCCTTTCACCCTTTACATTCAAGGACCTTAGGGTCGAGTGGCAGTGCACTATCATACCCTAGGCCACTGTGAGATGTAGGGAAACTTGGATTAGGGTGTTTAATTATCAATTTTCCTTCTCTTATGCTCAATTAACCATTAAAACCCTAATTTTGCAAATACAACAGTAAACAGAGGAATTACAAAAAAAGCTCTTGCAGAGGGAAGTAAAATGACAAATTATAGAGTACCTATTTTTGGGACTCTGGGGCAGAAAAGTTGGGCATACAGGAGTGGACGCCCAAGTCCAAGGCCTATGTTTTTGTCCAGATCTGAGAACTCAGTCTCCAACTCTTTCCTATTGTTCTGGAGATTTTCTCATCATAGAATTTGGAGGAGTAATGAGTGGGCGCCCAAGTCCAGGGGGAAGATTTTACTTCTATTCTGCAATTCTAACACTCCAAGATGTCTTCCTGCAACTTCACTTTGTCAAGCTCCTCAACCTGTAACCTGCAACCATGAAAACTTTGGGAGGGGGTTGTGGTGTTTAGAGGCTTGCCTCAGTCAAGCCTTGGAGGACACTTAAGTCTCCAAACACCTTTGTCAGATAGAGAGTGCATGCCTAGGGAGGTAGAGGCAAAAACCAAATAAAATAATGATCACAAACACAATATAATGTCACCTTGTAGTGAAGATCTCATAAGAGGAAGATGCTCTTCATTCCATGATGAAATGGATGATCAAATCTGCAAAACACAAACAAATAGACAACACCAATATGCTCTTGCAACACAATGAAAGCCTTGAATCACCTTGAGAATGCCTAAAGTTCACAATGATCATCTAATAATGCTCTAGTTTACAAATGAATGCCTAAACATGCTTTTATATGCAACTATAAACAATTCTAAAAGGATTTTCATAATTCAAACTTATTGTGTTGGCATAGGACCCAAATAACGGTCACAAGATGACACCCAAAAATTGGGACTGCCCCAAAATAGGGCAGGACTAGGGCACGGGTTCCCAAGTCCTCCTTCCTATTTTGGGCAGGGTCTATCTCAAGCAATCCCCCTAGGTCCCATTTGTCAAGACACTTAGGAGTTTTCTCATTAGGATGTTAAAATATGATGTAAAATGTCCTAAATGCACACTAAAGACCTAGGAGCTAAACCTAAAGAGGGAAAAGCCCCCAAGGGACATTTTCTGACGTTACAATTAATAATTTAAATATTATTTTAATTATAATCATAATACTAATATAAAATAAATATAATATTAATTTAAATTTTATGATAATATAATATCATAAAAATATATATATAAACTAATGAATATCTTTACTAATATAAGAAAGACTGATCAAAGTCAAAGTAATAGACAAAGACCAATAAATTGTGATTAAAAGTTTTAAAAGGAACAAAAATTATAATATATTGGTAGTGATTACCTTTAACAACAACAAATATATATTATACATAATTCTTATTAATATTCCAAACGTAAAATATGGAAAGCACTATATACATAACTGCAGATAATTAAAAAGAAAGAAATGAATACAAAGGAGTACAATTCAAAGTATGATTAAAAGAGCAGTGATTAGTTAGACAACAACAAAAGGCAACGATTAGCAAAAATAGTATGAATTAGCAACAACTATGTAACCCTTCACCAAGAGGAGCATCTCTTGGGATATTTAAAAGGAAACTCATCCCTCTTTCAAAGGCATGGATCAAGAGGAGAAGATATCTGATTCACATAAATATTTAAAGAGTATATATTTCTGCTTTGGGGAAGAATAAAGTAATTCGAGTTATATACAGATTAAAAATACATGGACATTGAAGAATAAACATAATATTCAAGCAAGAGGAAACATAAATACATATCTACAGTTGAGATATATAGGTAGAAAGATACCTTTTATATGTGGCTGAGCATAACAATAATGAAAAGGAAGAATAAATCATATATATACCAGCAGACTTATGAATATGAGTATGCATACTTGAAATAGAAGTATGCAGATTTGAAGGAGAAAGAGAAATAGATCAATGAGCATACCATAGAATTTTATTTTCATAAGCTATCTTGTGATTGTAGATTTGTAAGTTAATATATGTGTGGTAGGATCTATGGGTGTTTAGATATGATCATGCATATTGTGATATCATCCTCATGATTCATTTGTATGGCTAATAGAATTGCTTGCAACTATGATCTTGATTAGTTTATTATGCATTAATGCGGATTCTTGCATGAGTATTATGATTACTATGATGGAGGAAATGTGGTGTAAGATGGATAATGGAGTTGGGGCACTCTTCTAGGTATGCCACCCCTCTAGGGGGGTTGAATAAGCCCATTTGGGCCAAGCGGGTACACATGGTACTACCCTTGGGCTTAGAAGAGATGGCTTCTAGGCACCTTTTGTGATCTCATTCTCCTATCATAGATATTTAAATTCAAAGGAACGAATCATATAGAAAGGGAAAGGAAATGATAAGATGAGGGGATAGTGGGAACCAATACCTCACTAGGTAGACCACCTCATATAGATGGCATGGACCACATGAGGCGAAGGTGGATGATATATCCACTCTTGGGCCTAGGGTCGAGGATTCAAAGACACCCCATCGAAGTGACTCTCCTCAACTCTCTTATGGAACTAAGTTTCCTAGATAGTTAGGTCTTTATATTATTAATGACATTATGAATCTGTTAACTTGATTGTGAGAAAAATTATTGTAAGTATTTTCTAACTTGTTTGTAGGAATCAAATCAAGCCAAAGTACTCTCTAATCCTTTTTTGCTTGGAAATTGATAATTTAGGGTAAAATTAGTATTGTTCCTATAAGGGACATTACAGTAGCCCAAGACTTAAGGAAAGAATATTTGACTACTGCCCATTGTACCCTTGCCAATATCATTCCTTTTGGGAAACCTTCTATAGAGACTTAGTAACTTTTCACATGCTACTTCCAGTTTCTTGTCCTTTGAACACTATGACTCCAAAATATGGGTTGGGGACCTCTATGGATCAGATTACAAAAGAGCTCATGTTCTTACCTGGGAAAACATTAAACATCAACACTCAGTTAATAGAAAAGCAGGAAGAGGCACTTACTGATATCCTCATCTCCCTTTCAACAACTTTTTTTTGGGAATATTAGGATATGAAGGGCATCCCTTATGAGATCTACACCCATCACATATACACAGAAGATTACAAACCTGTTAGACAACCCCAGAGAAGACTAAACCTTGCGCTAAAAGACATTGTCAAAATAGAAATAGAGAAATTACTACAGGTAGGATTCATCTACCCCATCTCAGATAGCCATGGGGTTTCACCCTTGGTTATAGTGCCTAAGAAGGATGGGAAATGGAGAGTATGTACTGACTACAGAGAGATAAACAAATCTACAAGGAATGATTATTTTCCCTTGCCATTCATTGATCAAGTGTTGGATAACCTAGAAGGGAAAAAGTACTTGTCATTTCTAGATGAGTTTAGTGGATACAACCAGATTCAAGTAGCACGAGAAGACCAGGATAAGACTACCTTCACATGCTCATGGGGAACTTTTGTATATAGAGTCCTTCCATTTAGCCTATGTAATGCTCCAACTACCTTTCAGAGGGTTGTTTTAGTCATTTTGTTGAATTAGCCCATGAGTGTATGGAGGTCTATATGGATGACTTTACTATGTATGAGGACATCTTTGAAGAAGCCCTTAAGAACCTAGATAAAGTGCTGCAATGTTGTGAGAAAAATAAGTTGTCCTTGAGCCATGAGAAATGCTTTATGATGGTAGAGGAAGGAATTGTCCATGGACATCACATATATGAAAAAAGGATCAAAGTAGATAAAAAATGTAGAAGTGATAAAGAAATTACCCCCACCTAAGAACCAAACTGGTGTTAGAAGCTTCTTAGGCCATGCAAGATACTATAGGAGATTCATAGAAAATTTTAGCAAAATAGATGCTGCTATGTTTTCCCTATTGACCAAGGATGTTGACTTTTAGTGGACAAAAGACTGCCAAACAACATTTGAAACCATTAAAAAGAAACTTATAGTCACACCTGTTTTGAGGGGACCTAATTGGAATCTTCCCTTTCACATACGTACAGATGCTTCAAATGAGTCAATAGGGGTAGTCTTAGGACAAAAAGAGGAAGGGGAAAGTATGCATGCAATCTAATGAATAAGTAATAACCTTACTCCTACTAAAAAAACTACGCAACTGAAAAGGAATTATTGGTAGTCATCTATGCTATTAACAAATTCATACATTATATCACAAGGTATAAAATCTTTGTGCACACTGATCATGCAACCATTAAGTACTTAATGAACAAAACCATAGTAGGTACAAGGATAATCAGATGGCTATTAGTATTGCAAGAATTTGATATTACTATCATAGATAACCCAGGGAAATTCAATCTGGTTGTTGAAGTTTTATCAAGGTTGCATACAGGTGGAGAAAACTAGCCAATATAAGACAAGTTTCCAGATGAACATCTCTTTGTTGTTTCTTCCACTACACCTTGGTTTGCTGATATATCAAATGTCTTGGATACAAGCTTGTTTCCCTCACATTTCAATTCTAAATAGAAAAAGAGACTAGTAAAAGAAATTTTATCTTACAAATGGTTGAATGGTCTACTATTTAAATGTGGTCCTAACTTTATGTTACACAAGTGCTAAAGAGCTGATGAAATCTTTGATGTATTAAGGGCATGTCATGATGAACCCTCAGGTGGACATTACTCCTCACAAAGGACAATCCAAAAAATCCTTGGAGTTGGCTATTACTGGCCATCTCTCCACAAGGATGTCAAGAGATATGTAAAGCAGTGTGATTAGTGCTAAAGGATGGGTCAACCAACCTTCACCCAAGAGATGTCATTTCAACCTCAAGTGGTTTTAGAACCATTTGAGCAATGGGGCTTTGATTTTTTGGGACCAATTTCTCCACCATCTTCAAGAAAAGAATATATTTTGGTATGCACAAATTATGTAACCAAATGGGTAGAAGTTCAAGCATTACAATTTGCAAGAGAATGAAATGTTGCCATTTGGAGCCCCAAGATCAATAGTTTTAGATAGAGGTCCACAATTTACTTTTCAGGTAATACAAGCCTTCACAGATCTATACCGGATTACACACAGGAAATCTTCACCTGACCACCCCCAAGCAAATGGGCAAGTAGAGGTGACAAATAGAGAGCTGGAAAATATATTGACAAGGACAATGGTCATGAATAGGAAAGATTGGGCCAACATGTTACCTGAAGCAGTCTGAGCCTACAACACCACATGGAAGTCAACAACCAAGTACTCACCTTATGAACTTGTCTATGGAAAGAAACCCATACCATCCATAAAGCTTGAGTTGCAAACACTAAAGACATCATTAGACATTGGACTGCCATTATCTATAGCAAAACAAGATTGGATTCTTCAACTCACTGAATTGGATGAAATCAGAATAGAGGCCATACAACAAACAAAACTCATTCAGCATCAGAGGAAACAATGGCATGATCAACACATCAAGAAGAGGACATTTCAACAAGGGGACTGGGTTCTCTTATATGATTCTAAGTTCAAGGAGTTCAAGAGAAAATTACAAACTCATTGGATGGGACCTTACCAAATCAGGGAAGTCTATGAAAATGGGACAGTTTTTCTGGCACCCATTTATGGAGGAGAATTTAGCATATTCTTAGTAAATGGTCAAAAAATTTGTTTCTATCAACAAACAGCTACAAAAGAAGAGTTTACCAAGGACTTGTGCTTGGTGACAGAGGGAACATCCTTCGCCACAAGTTGAAGAGATTCAAAGGGTAAGATTAAAAAAAAAGAGAAAAAAAGAAGGGTTGAAAACTAGTAAATGGTGGCCCTTCTAAAAAAAGGAAAGATTGAAAACCAGTCAAATGGTGGTCTTTCTCACCTAGGGAACTGAAAAGCAACAAATGGTGGTTCTCTTTTTCATGCAGGAATTCATCAAAAGTCTCTTTGGAGCCAACTAGGTGCTTCTTCAGATCCAACCAAGTGCATCTGTGGAGCAAAATTAGAGCACCTCCAGCACTTCAACAGACTAAAGCAATTCAAACGTTTGGGGCCCACCTTTCAAAATGATAAAGTGGAAACACTAAAAAGTGATGAGGTCACCATGACCCACACTCCACTTTCAAAAAAGGAAGCCACACAAAGCATTCATTATATCCAACCATTGATTAAGCATCATTCACACGACATTTGATGATATCATCTGCTGACACGTCATAGTCACATCCATCCTCAGGGAAATCTGCCAAATCATGTGTTGCTTACATCATGGTGAGTGACGGGAAGGTTGTATGAATGCAAAATCACATCAAACCTAATGAATACGGTGATGCAACAACTCAAACATATAATCTAATCACTACAAATGGTAATCCACCTATACTTCACTTGCATTAGTTAATTATTACAAGTTTTTTCATTTCTATTTTTGTGCAAATAACCTTGACACGTAAACCCTACCATTATTCCTATCTCCATCCCTGCATGTCACCATAATTTCCTAACACATCTACTTTGGAGCATCACATCCTCCCTTATAGTCATAATTGACCCTCTAATTTGAATTATTCAAGTTAAAACCTCTCCCAAACCAAGCAATAAATTGCCACTCATAACCAGGCAAAAGAGCTTTCAAACTCCAGAGATAGCACACATAAAAAAAAGTAGAATCTTTCTATAGAAATAGGGGAGCTCCGAAGTTAGGGTTAGTTTGTAACAACAAAAAAAGAGCTCTAGAGGGGAAATCATTCCAGCAAAAGCTACCTAAAAGAGGTAGTTAAAGGCGAGGGTTTTGAAATCAACACAAGAAAAAGAAGGAAGGAAGAGCACTGTCAAGTACATCATAGGAATCAAGAAGAAATCTGAGTGTGAAACATCAGAGGGGTTCTTCAAGATCAAGCCTCAGTTGATGTGCCAAGGACTGTAGGGTGGTTGGAGTTCTTAGAGAAATTTGAAGGCTACCAGGAAGATATAGTGTATGAACTTCTCTCCAATCTGAAGAACAACCAAACAAAGGTGTGAGGAGTGACAATTGTTATCTTGACCACCATCATCAACAACATATTAGACCTCCCGAAAGAAGGCAAGAGGTTTTACCATCTTAAAACCCTCTACTCTGAATTAATCAAAACTTTCTCAGTAGATAATGACCCTGAGGTACAATTACATTTAAATAAAGGAGAAGTAAAAGGAATCATTAGGACTTCACTTCCTCATCCATGGCAATCTTTGGCCATGTGTCTGATGAAGTACTTCACCTGTGATGGGTAATTTTCACTAGTACTATGGCCCATCATGAAAATGCTAATTTTCCTAAGGCATGGGCATGCCCATCCTGAATACAACATAAACCTGCCAAATTTCATGTATTATGTAGTAGTAGCCTCAGCAGACAAATAACAGTAGGGGAAGGGTCATATGAAACACCATGGCCTTATTCAGTTGACTGTCAAATGTTGTTTCATCTCTAAAAGAGGGGAGAGGCCTTATGGCAGTCATTCTTGGATGACACACATAGGACGAAGAAGAAAAGTAAGAAAAATACTGAAGAAGTACCCTCCTCCATTCAAGAGATAGAAGAAGAGGCACCCTCTACTTCATCCCCAGCTATTGGGAAAAGTAAGAAAAAGAAGAAAACAATAGAGGAAACACCCTCTTCCATTAGCAGACAAAACAAGAAAGACCAACACCCTCTACCCCTTCCCCAACTACTAAGAAGAGGAAAAAGGGGAAGGAGATTATAGGAGAATCCTCTGCTACATTGGCACATGTAGAAGAAAAAATTGAGGAACAACCCTTTATAGCAACTCATTTAGCAAAGCAGAAATTGACCATGGCTGAGGAATTTGATGGTGATAGTTTGTCATTGATGTCAAAAGGTATTGAGAGAGTTGTGTAAGTGTGCATCTTCACAAGGTATCATTAGGACAACAGGACATTTGAGGATCACTTGCACTATTGGCAAAGGTTGTTCATGATCTTGCATTTCACAGTTGTTCATATGTTCTTTGGTTATGTCAAGATATTTTACTCATAATGATGTCATGAAAAAGCCTTGTAGAAAGTGGTACTTGCAGAGAATGTTACATGGTTGCAGAGTGTTTGATTTGATCAGTTGATGTTGTTTAGTTGTTATGCAAGTTTCATCAGAACATGTTGTTTGTATCCTTGTATTGTTCATAAGGAGTGCTCATTCATTTGTTTCAGGATATCATCTGGATAGGAGCAATAAGGTGTTCAAAGACTCATATATTGTATCTTTTTGATACCAAGATTATGGTGTTACTGCAGTGAAATAGTTGAAGAAACCTATACTTGTTTGTTTGTGTTGGTATTGTTGAAAAGGGTTCATTGATTTTGGTGTGGAGATTTGAGGTTATCTTGAAGCTATTGGTGCTAAGCATATCTCTCACAAAGTTGATGTTTTTCATATCATATTCTTCTTGAATTGTCCATACTTATATTACTGTTGGTGATTTTTACCCACTGTCTATATTCAGAGGATTTAATATTTTTAAGTCTTCATTGAGTGAGAAGAAGACTTCAAACAAGGCTTGAATATCCTAAAGACTAAATTTTTATTTTACCTTTTTTCCCGTATATGATAAGTTTTGCTTTTTGTTATGAATGGTCATTAACCTGCTGTCATAAGTGACCGACCACTTAAGTGAAGACTTAAGGGGGTCTTCTTCATATGATGACTGGCCCCATGGCTAAGGAAACCGGAGGTGAAATGTCTTCATACGGTTAGCGCCAAAAAGGGGAGAATTTGATTTTAGTTAGAAACTTTATATTTGGTGGCCTTTTTACCTATGTCATATTTTATGACATTTAAGAAAGTAAATTTTTTATGTAAAAGGAGCATGGTATATATTTCAAGGAGGGAGCCCGATATAAGTGGGCACGTTTTATGCTTTTTTTTAAAGAATTTCTTTTGGAAATTTGTTATATTTCTATTTTATTTAAAAGGCATGAATTCATTATAGAATGTATATGAGTTTTTCAAGGAGCCTTAATAGGAGATGGTTGGTATTTTTAAAAGAAATATTTTTGGAAAACTATTTCTAAATTCTATCCCATGCCATTGAAGAATTTAGTGAAGATTATCTATGAGGAGATTGATTTATTTTTGAAGGATCATTTTGCACAGAAGATGAACAAATTTTTGTAAAGAGATTGCGAAGGAGATGAAAGGTTTGATGAAGATATTATTGAAGATTAATTTTTTATTGGAGAAGACAAAGAGAATTCAATATGAAATAAAAGAATTTGAAGAATATTTGTTGTTTTTGTTTTGCAATCATGAAATGTGTTTTTGCAAAGAAGATCAAGAGTTTGGGAATGTGTTTTTGCAGAGAAGATCAAGAGTTTGGAAATGTTTTTTATCAGTTATTTTGTGAGCAGGGCATTGGATGAAGATATTAGTTTTGAAGATAATATTTACAGAGAAGAGAATATGAAAAGATTTATTTGAAGACATTGAAGAAAATATGAAGAGGATACAAGTAAAAGAGATTTTATTTTCTCCTACAGGGCACTGATTGATTTTATTAAAGATTTCTTTATGACCTTACTATTGTTTTAGATAAATTGTTTATGCAGATGTCAAGGGTCAGAAGGTGAAAATGAAACAAAGAAGAAGCATAAAAATGAAAGGTTTTTGAAAAGAGGAAAATACAAGTTTGCTTTGAAGATGAAAGGACATTTTTGTATTTCTTATAAATATTGGTTTTGTAGATGCACTGGGTGAGTGATGTTGTACAGATCAACATGCAATGGTGAAGATAATAAATGTGAAAACTAATTTGTAGTGAAGAAGACATATTTCTCTGATCAGGTGAATTAGATTATTTCAAGGATAAAATGTCAGAGGATTGGAATGATGAAATATATGTTGCAGATGAGTTGATTTGAATGGTGCAAATCAGATTGAATAGCAATCAATTCTTGCATAGAGAGTTATACGATGGTAATTGTCTATGCCAGTGAGGTACAGTATGCCAGTGAGGCTTATAGGTCAGTGAGACCTTAACATTTATTAGTGAGACACATATTGTAGCCAGTGAGGCTTCTTTGTAGCTAGTGAGGCATGTTTTATCAGTTAAGCCAGTGAGGCAGTTTTGGAGTGGTTTTTCTACCCTTGGAGGGTTTTCCACTTGTGCAATTCTTGTGTCTTGATTCATATTAATCTTCTCTCTGTGTGTGTATGATTTACTCATGAGTTTTTGTTTTTTCATTCTCAGTCATGTGCATATGTGTTTGACAAATCAATGATACACAAATCAATGATAGCTTTATCTCCTTGTGTTTTGAAAGTTAAAGTTTGCAAAAGATTTGAAAATTCACACAACACTGATTCACCCCCCCTCTCAGTGTTGTCCTTGACTCCTACAGAATCTACCCCAGTTGGGAAAATGAAAGGTACTAAAATTATAGAGGAAGAGGTAGTAGGGGAGTCTGCCAAAACATACAAGCCTAAGAAACATAAAGAGAAGGTAAAGGATAAAGATACAATAGGGAGGCCTCCAAAAACACCTAAACCTAGTAACCATAAAAAGACAAAGGAGGACTTTGATAGCTAAGATGAAATTCCCTTGGTGAGAAGAAGTACAAGAAGAAGAGTGACTGAAGGAAGTGTGCTAGAGAGCACTACCCCTCCAACTACCTAGGCTCCAGAGTTCCTTGAACCACAATATACCCAAGCTCCGGAGATGGGACATAGTGAGGCCTTAACCATCTCCTCAGAATCTAAAGGAGAATATCAGTGCTGGAGACAGTCAAATCCAGTGCTTCAGAGGAGCAAGAGGAAGAGGTAGCCCACTCAAGAAAAAAAGGATACTGCCCTCTTGGCCTAGGTTCTCATGGGATTCAAGACATCCATGAATCCTCCTCAAGAGCAGGCTGAGCCATCATATGTCACAACCTCTACAACAGACTAAGAAAAGGAGGAACGGTATAAGGCACATCAAGAGAGGGCATAAAAGTAGGAGGAGTAGGATGACATTGGAGAACAGGGGGATATGGAAATCTTAGATGTAGAATTGGTAGAGGGAGGAGAAACATGAAGTTATTCACATCCCTCTGACCTAGATGATATTGAAACTCCAAGGGAACAACAATTAATGGAGGAGATTAAAATCCTGAATTGATTGTTGTGGAAGAAACATTTGGTTATAACTGACCTCAAGAAGGTCATGAAGGAACTAGAGACAACTAAGTATCAATAAATTGATGAGTTGAAAAAGAAAGTAAAAGAGAAGCAAGAGAGCATTGAAACCAAGGAGGTTGAGATCGAGAAAAAGAATGCAGAGGTAACACAAAACATTTCTAGTGTTATCCGAGCCAAGGACAATGGCATTACTTTGATGTCAACCATGATTGAGAAATTGCAGAGCCAAGCCTGGGAACTAATAAGGGCCAATAATAAAATAGATGACCAAGTAGAGTTACTTAAAGAATTAACGTTCCAGTTGCTATTACTGAACAAGGTACTCATATAGATGACTATTTAGGGACACTTCAAATAGCCTTTTCCTAGAGCCTTGTTCCATTGGAAAAGAAGATGTAGGGAGTTAGAGGGGACAACTATGATATTACAACTGCAAAGGGCAGTGACAACCATGATAGCAAAGGTAAAAAATCTAGAAGAGAAAGTCATCAATGTGGCCAGCCTCTCATCATAGATCTTAGCCTGCAGGCCCACCAATGACAATTATTCTTTATTTTTACAGGAGAGACTCCTCCAGAGGAAGTTATCATTAGTATTTTTTGATTTGACTAAGAATATATAGGATGGAAAGGACTTCCTTGAGGTGTACATGAAGAGTATAGATGAAGATAATTTTTTTGGTGTGAACTATATTTACATAATTTCTTCATAGATGACCACACTTTCTTTATCAACTTCTTTGAAGGTGAATACCAGCTCAGGGCATTTATGTCATTGATGAGAAATAATCAGATCTAGAATGAATGGATGGAATATTACACAAAGAAGGACACAGGTACAAGCCTATTCCTTAGGAGAGACTGTCCAAATCCCATGGATTTTGAAATTTATTTCAAAGTAGCAATTTATTCCCCAGAAGGTAAAACAAAAATTTGACCCCTGTACCAACAACATCTACAAGAGTGTGCCATTGAATTTGGCTTATTCATGGATAACTCATCTAATCAAATGATGGCCATTTGTAAGAAAAGATAGAATACTCTCACCACGGAGTAGAAAATGAAAGAAGTAGTATCCCCAACCAACCTTAAGTGGTTTATGAGAGGCAAGGGCAATATCCAAGTTAATGAACAAATATCAGTAGGATTGGGTAGGGAGACACTTTAGGCCATCCCTCATCATTGATCCATTGCCCAGATGGGATGAGTAGATGGAGGATGCTAGATTTTAGGAATGGGTGAAATAGGTTGAACAATTCAGGGGGAATCATGACACAACTTCACAACTTGGTCAACTTTTGAGGAGTACAATCTCACAGATAAATTAAATACAACCTCAATAAATCTAGGTTATGAAGTGTAGGAGGACCTGCACAACCTTAAGCTTGGGGGGAATGATGAGTGTCAGGTAGCACTCATCTAAACATGCCTTTTTACTTCCTTTTTTCCATCTTTTTATACTAGCTGTTCTAGTATTTGCACTATAGGAACTGTAAAGTCCTATTCTAATTATGTAATAAGAGATGAAGTGTTGAAGATTATTGTTATCATGAAAAGACTTATGTTGCAGTGAAACTAATGAAATTGTGCACAATTATCTCTTTTTGGTTTCACAGGTGCCTATTGCACAAGCGATGGGAAGTTTTGAAGAACTCTAAAGGTAATCCTAATTATCTCCAGAGCTAAGCACAAAGGACACTACAAGGTACTCCAATGTTTTCTAGCTTGTTGGAGGATCTCTAGAGTGAGAAGTAGAATAGAGAAGATGGTGAACTCTAGAGTCATGTCTTAGCAGATTCTTGAAGCATCTATGGAGCTGCTGGCAACAACATGGAGTCTCCAGAGCTACACAGGGTCTCTGATGTCGTTGATTACCAAGATCTCTAGGGTGATTGAAGTGCTACAGAGCCTACCTATTTAGGCTTGAGTGTCCCAGTAGATGACTCCAGTTGTCCACATGGGCATGATACAAATCACTTGTTTTTGCATGAGATTAGAAGATTTCTCTCAATCTACTATTTTAGGAAATCAAGTTCTTTTTTATAAAGGCCTTGTTGCCTATTATTGTTATAAGTTAAACTTTACATTTAGTGGTACCTTTAGTATCACTAAAGTCCTTTTTTAGACTTTGCATAATTATACTCTAGATGGACATTTGCATGTTTTAGTTTAGAATAAGAGATTGTTTCTATCTCAAGATGAGCTAATTAGGTGAAGTAGTCAACTCCAGTAATAGTATGTTACTCGGACCAATATATATTAGGATAGGAACAACAGAATAATTAATCAGGATTTTATAATAGTATTATGTAATTTCATTTTTAAGAGAAAAGACATACTTTTAAATACAATATACTTTGATAGACTGGATTAAAGGAAGCCGTGTTGTTATACTTTTATTTTGAATTTCTTGTTTAGCTTTCAATTTTGAAGGTGTGGAGAAAGGGCCCACTCCCACCAATGAATAAGGAGGCTAGTATCTTTACTTTATTGTCTGACTGTTGTTTTTCATTAGAAGTATAATTTTCCTATTTTCATAAGATAGATCAATTATTGTCACAGTAGTTTTGTTTCCATTTAATGCATGTTTCTAGCTTTTGTGTGAATTAGATAGATTCTTTCAGCAATTTACCATTTCAATCTTTAGATCAGGTTTTCCCTTCAAGCAGATAATTAACAACATTGATTATTAGGATAGTCTAATTCAATATATTAGCTAAGGACTATTGATTATTAGGTTCCTTATTGCAAACAACCAAGGACACAACCCTGGATTTGACAAATGAAACATGATTAAATACCAAGGTATAGCAACCCTTGTCATGAGTATAGGGAAGCTACATTGGAATCTTGCTCAATATTATGATGCATGTTATTAGGTATCATAAGGCATCTTTGAATGTGGATAATAAAGCCAAAATGAAGCACCCAAGTTGGTGAGTTGGTTATGAGAAATTGTGACAACATAAGAAGATCTTCTAACATTAGCATGTTGATTCATCATGGGATGTGGACATTAGAATTCCTCATGTGGAGATTTTGGTATCATCTTTGGGAGTGTTATTATCCCATAGTTTATGGTTTACCATTTGTGGTTTCATATTTTGTTTCTTCTATATATTGGTGCCTAGGATGGAGATATAGCATGATGTAGTTTTTGTAGGGGGTTATGCTACTAAAATTTCTCCAAACTTGTGTTGATTATTCTCCTATGAAGGCTTGATCCTGTTGATGTATTGTAACCAAACTAGTAATATGAGTACATTGGTTCAAGATTTGGAGGCTGAGTTTTTTTCTTGAAAGAGTTTTTCTAGAATAAACACTATGTCATTGTGGCATTATTTTTTGTGCATATATTTTCTTTTGAAATTGCTACAACATATTTTTAATGCATTTATCTCCTCATTGATTAGTGTAGGAAGTGATTATGCTATAGATTCGTTTCACTTCTTGGCCTTTTCTGCTAATGTCTTCTTTTCTCTTTCTAAATATTCCACTTGGCTTCTTAATTTATGCACCTCTCCCTACAAAGTGCTAGTATCTTGGAGTGTGTTGGGAGGGGGTATGATTGATATTGAACTCAATTATTTAAGTTGGGATAAATACTCTTCAATATTTTATCTCTCCTCACCAAGTTCTTTATTTGATTTAAAAATTATTCTGCAACAATTGATCATAATTATTTTGTATCTTTCTTGTGGGTGCCTCACTAAACTATGTTGTATGTACAACCAAATATGTTGCCTCTAGTGCAGGGGTATCATCCACAATTTTGAAAATTAATTGCACTATTAACCCTTATGGATCATCATTTACTTAGGGCTTGTCATGATCAAGTACAATTATCAACATTGCTAAAGCTTCTAGAACTTGGCAATATTCTAAACCTAAATAGAACTTTTTTCCTTGCTTAGTATTTTGGAACACATCACCTAACATACTTTTTTTTCTCAATGTATCAAAGACAATAGCAAAAGCAATATCCCACCCTTTCTTACAAATCTCCTAGCCTGGAATGGGGTAATGTCATTTATAATTACTTTAAAAAATAAAGCACTCTATCATATTTAGATATTCCCCATTAGTCTTGTAAAGTCTCTTCTAGCTACCAAGTCTCTTTGGACTTTAATTTTCAATTTGAAGACAAAAAAATTAAATTCTTTTATCCTAATGAATTTTTCATATGACATTAATTCTTCACAAGATTTACTCCTAACATATTCAATGTGTTCACTACCTTCAATAGACCCTAGCAAAGTTATAGCTCTAGGAGTTATAAGTTTAATCCTCCAATAATGTTCAATTGATGAGATTATCTCCCTAATGGGATCATATGACATAAGATTATATCGCTTTCATTGAGCCCTCCTAATAATTAAAATTTTAATCAATTTTTAAAAATAAAAATACTTTTTACAATAATTAGTTCTTTATTTTTATGTGGTACGGCTCCCTTATGCCTCACTTACCAAAAAAAATATTTTGTCAAAAGATATTTTCTTTTTGTGAGAATATGCTTTATTTTACATTTTTAAAAATAATTAGTAATGTATACAATTTAAAAACCTTGCATCTTAAATGTGAGTTAAACATGATTAAAATATAATAAAAAATATTTAGAATTTATAGCAAGTTGGAGTTGGAGAATGGATTTTATTTCGTTTTCTTAAACTTTACTTGAGCTTTTTTCTATTTTTTTTTGTTTTTTGACTTCTTTATAGTAATTATAATAAAAAAAAATTGAAGTAAAGTTTAATAAAACAAAAGAAATTTTATTCTCCAACTTTAATTTATTATAAAATAAAATAAATTAGTTAATTAATATATATATTAAAATTGTAAATAATATATTAATGTATGTGTGCATATATTTTAATATAAAAAATTAAAGAAGTCAAAAATAGTAAATAAAAATTAAAGTGACCATTTGCATGCAGTTGCAGTATGTTATGGTTGCTTTAATATATTAATTGTAAATAATATATAAATGTATGTGTATATTTATTAATATAGAAAAATAAAAGAAGCTAGGTAGCAATTTGTGGTTATGGCTTCTTTAATTTTAATTTTATATCAACTGCAATGACCATTGCTATTGCAGCTTCATATTTTTTATATACGACCTCTTTACTAATGTTTTTGTGACTAATTAAATATATATTAATGGCAAATAATATATGTGTGTGTTTTAAAATAATTTTTTATGTTTAAAAAAAGCTAGAAGCAATGAAAGTGGCTTTGAAATAAAACTATATTTATATCAAAATTTTAGAAAAATTTAAACTTAAAATCTTCTTTTTATGAATAAGGTCTTTATTAATTTTTAAAAGCTAAAAATATAATAATAAAATATTCACAAAAAAGGTGGGTGGTAAGGAGGCACACCCTCAGGGCCAAGTCCAAACATCAAAAAATGAAAAAAGCTACTATGTGGCGAGGAACACTAGCAAGAGAGGGGTCTTGGTCATCTAGTTTTTCCTAAAAATTAGCAAGGATAGAATGATCATTAATAGGCTTCCAACTAGTGAGGACACCCTCCTCCTCTTGACCATTATTTGAAGGTTGTTGAGCATGACAAGAGAAATACCTAGTTCCAAGCAAGTAAACTTGCTAAAATTTGATTGTCTAAGGGCATCACACCCATGAGAAGAGGTGGAAGGAGGCAAAGAAGGCTAAAACCAACTATGGGCTCATTATTCTTAGACTCTTGAGGTTGAGAGTCATGGGACTAAGATCCTCGATCACGTCTAACAAATTGACTATGACCACATTGGTGCCCATGACATGGGGAAGAGGTAGGAGCTGGAACTCAAGCAACCATGCATGGGGCATTACCCTAGTGGTCAAGAAGCTCCTACAATCTACAACTTCAAGTGCAACCTCATTGTCTTGCACTTGAATCTGCATAAACAAATTAGGGAAAATCATAGTTTTAGTTTACAATGAAAAGTGAACATCAACTAAACAACTTGAAAAGAGAGCTGAATTTGTATCTTTCCAAATACTAAAGATAATTTACCCCTATAAGCATGCCAAATTTGGGTAGACTTGAATGGGAGATAGGGACAACCTCCTAGAAAAACCACATACCATGAGAAGGGGTCAAGCTAAAAAGGTCTAAAGAAATCATGCATCCAATTCTAAACTTCTTGAACTCTAGTGCAAAACCAAAAAATATTCTTGAGAGTCTCCATCTATCCATAGAATGGACAAGGGGGTTGAGAAATCCTAGATGAGTCAAGTCATAACCAAGTAGAAGACCTTGGTAGAGAATGCACCATGTGAAATGAGCCAATTTAGGCTCAAGAATGGTTGAACAAATAGATTGGAACCATTGATACCAAGTTCTAGGAGAAGACTAGAGGTGCCAATTGTGGTTTAACTTCTCCACCATTGGGAGATGAGGCAAAAGCCACAAGTAGCCCTTGTGAGGTCTATAATTGTGAAATTGTGTGTTAGGATACCATTTATAATCTTTTCACAAGGGCTTGAAGAACCTAGCCCCAATTTTGTGAACCATATGGGGAGGAATGTCATTAATAACAGTCTAAAAAGTCTCATAATCTTTGATTGGATAGCCAAAATTTCAACTTGGCCTTAGGCTAGGAAAGAAATTTTTTTGTAGCTCTATCAACAAGATCAGGAAGAAATTTAATTCTTCTTGTGAGGAATTTCAAAGCATAAACCCAAGGAGCTTTGGCAAGAGGATGATCTTGAATGGAAAGAAATAGAGACAATGAGATAGGCTATTGATTTATTAAGAGGCTATTATAGAAGTCATACTAGCCTAGAGAATTTAAGGCTTGATGGACTCCTAGGCTTTCCAAATACTTTTGATAAGAAATGTGTCTTGTATCTAGACAAGATCCATCATAGTGAGGAGATAGAGTCCAAGTCCTTTCAAAGTCCTTCCCAAGTCCTTTCCAATATGGACACCCAATAGGCATACTTGACAAGATACACTACCCAATAACAATTTTTCAAACAACATTCTCTTCTAGGTCCCTGATAATCCATTTAGCACATAGTGCAAAGCCTTGATAATTGATTAAAAGTAATCCTAAACCACCAAAATAATGAGGGAGACAAAAAAAATCCCAAGCAACATGATGAAATCCTTTATGCCTATCATTAGAGGCCCAACGAAAGTCCCTAAGTAACTTCTCCATTTTTAAATAAGAGGCCTTCGAATGAACCTAACAAGAGGGGTAGTAAGCATGAATAGAAATCAAAATTTTAGAGCACACCTAGAATTTTCCATCTAGAGAAAGTGACTTAGTAATCCAATAGCTCAACTTCTTCTAAATTCTGGTAATGACAACTTATAAAAAGATGGTAGAAGAAACCTAGAAAATACTCTAGCCAACCTAGAAAATGCAAAACTTCCCCATGATCAATCCATTATTAGTTGAAAGAGTCTAACCAACCAAGTTTAGGAAGAAAGGATTACTTGTAGTACTAGGTCTTTACTATTGAATAATCAAACTAAAGGCTTAGTAGAATATATCAAGGTGAAGAAGAGCCTATTTGACATTATTATCATCCTCAAGAAGAGTGATAAATGAATTGTGAACAAGATGACCATTAACTAGATGGTTAGAGAAATTGGAGAAGGTAATACCCTTAACAATTATTTGGGAGACTGCATGAGCCAACATATAGCCAAAACCTTCAACAATAAACACATAAAGTGTAGGGGCTAAAGGGAAACCTTGATGGATAGATCAAAAAGCCTAGTGCCCATAAATTTCACTACACTTCAACCTCAATATAATCTAATGATACATGGGAAGCATCATGGGTTCAAATTAAGATAATTGAGAGGTTTCCTAATGAACATGAAGTTAGTGAAGGAGAGTTTCATAATAATTTAGTTTACAAATAACTATAGGGGTAGAAGACCCTACTATTCTTGAGCTACCAAAAAAATACATAGGATACTCCATGGACTTGCAACTAGAACTGAATGGCAAGATGAGTATAATATTTGTTCCCCCATAGGAGAAAAGGGAGCCTCAAACTCCCTTTGATCTATTTCAATTCTTGTAGAATATCCAAAAATATTTTGAAGTCAAAGTTTATATGCAAGATGAGTTCAATTTTCTCATAAAATTATTGAATTGTAATGGAGTCTTGTATTGGACCTCTTCTCAACAATAAGCTTATGATTCCTTAGCTCATATTACTTTACCCCAAGAAACCACAAAAATACCACAAGAATGAGAGAACCCAATAGGACCTTATAGAGTAGGGGAGATAGTCCTCAGGAAAGGAAGTGCTAAGAATAAGAAGCATAGAAGAAAAACAAGTTTCAAGAAGATTGGAAAGGTCCATACATGGTTAAATAAGATGTTGGAAAATATGCTTATATTTTGTGCATAATGGAGGGTGAGGAATTCAATGAAATGGTTAACACTTTTCACCTAAAAAATTATTATGTCTAAAAATCCTAAAAAATATTAAAAATCACAAAAAACCAAATAAATTCAAAAACATCTAAAAACCTATAAAATTTCAAAAAAAGATAAAAAATGCATTCTTCATTTTGTTCCACTATGCATTTGTGAGTGATATGCTCTTGTTCAAATTTTTCCTTAGTAAGGAGTTTAAGGTTGCTTAGGTATAGTTTGACCCTCTAAGTCTTTGAGATCCCCTTAATTCATCTTCACCATCAGTCATTCCCCTTTGCATTTCCCAACAAGTTCAAAATAAATTCAAGCTCTTAGCTTTATAATAATCATGGTCTTAGCGAACGATGATGTCAAGTCTAAGTGAAGCCAGTGTTCAAATCTACAATACCAATTAGAAGCTTGCAAGCAGACCTTCCATATTTCTCCTTAGTGAAAGAGAAGCCCAATGAGATAGTGAAAGCTCTTGGTGACACCCAACCCCTTATCTTACCTAGACAAAAATGCTAGGGGGATCATAACTCCATAGGAAGCAATCCAAAAAAATTTAAAAATAAAATAAGAGTGCAATAAAAAAAGAGACCATAAAAAATCAAAAGAAAAAAAAATGAGAGGTCAAGAAAAGATACTACCAAAAAGAAAAGGTGAAAAAAAAGAGAAAAGAAAGAAACAAAGAAAAAAAATAAAGAGGGAAAACTGAAAAAGAGAGGATTGAATTGATGTTCATACTCTCGGGTGGAGATAAGTCTAAGCTGGAATCTATGAGGGTGGCATCTATCAAAGAAAATAAAAAAGAGAGGTACAAAGCACGCACATACTAGTTGGGTAAAGACAAGAGTCTAACTGTCTTTAGGATCATATTTTTCTTTGGAGCCCTTCCTTTACCCTAGGCTTATCTTGTTGGCCATTTCTAATCTAAGTTTAGAAGGTACCAAAAAAATTTGTTCCCTATCTAAGTTGAAAATTGGTCAGACTGTTTGGTCCAGATAAGGATTAGTATTTATCCTTTTGCAAAACTGAATTAGATTTTTTTCAACTCCCTCTCATTCCCACTTGATTCCGTAAATAAAATTCCATCCCAAAAGTGTAGTAGGTCATTCTATACTTTGTCAACTTGAAATCCCCTAGGTCAAAAATCCTACTAAAGAGCAATCACACCATTTCTTCCATTTGCATACATAATATCATAAAAAAAATCAAAGCAATAACTCATGTCATAGCTCATGACATGCATAGAAATAGGAAGTAGGAAACTATGTTACATTTGCATCCACATGTGTTTTGTATCCATACACTTTGTGTTACATCTTATGCATTTCAGAAAAAGACCAAAAATATAGCATAATCATTGTGTTTCCATCCATGTGTGTCTTAGAGTTTAAACAAATAGGAGTCCTAAACTATCCATGTGCACAAAATATAGATAGTGTGAGATGTTGACTACAATCATACTTGTGGAAATTAAATGAAGTCATCATATATATAGTGCATACTAAAAGTCTAAGTATATGTTAATCCATTAATAGAGTTCAATGGGATAAACATAGTGCACTCAAGCACGTACAAATCTCCCCATGCAAGGGGGAAAACCAAACCTCAATTCAAGATAGGAAGTCAAGGATGATTCTAACTGAGGGAACCTTCGAGGCTTCTATTCCTAGGTCTCTGCCAAGTATCTACAGCATTAGAAGCTCTATGTTTTCTATGGGAATGAGAAGGGATCCGACTAGGAACTTATGAATGAGATGGGCTTGTTGTATGGGTTTGTGATGTTAGAATTAAGGTGCCATCAACCTTGTAAATCCTATGTAATTAATTACTCCTAATATTGTTTATAAATCACCCATAAGGGATGAAAGGTTTCACCAGCAATGATCTTGTTTCAGCTGTATGTTTATATCCGATACACGATGCTCATTTGTCCGCAATGGGGGGTCATAGGGGGTTATCTTACCATTCGTCATTAGGTCATATATTTGATGGTCAAGATATTTTGTTGGTTATCTTGTCCTAGAAGGCAACCCCCTTTCATAAGGATATTTGTACTACATTTTTTTATCAGATTTGAGAGTAACAGGCGGTGTTGGATTCAAGACTAAAGAAACAAAGGAAGTGCATGTATTATAATCTCATATTTGAAGATAATACAACTTGGAGCCTCTTTTCTTGGTGGAGTTTTTTACCTAAAAAGGTTTTCTCCACATTACATATTGTGTTATGTGTTTAGTTCTTCACGCTTGATATTTTATCTGTAGTGGGTTTTCTATTTTGATGCAATCTCCATTGATAATACACTGATATAAGGTCATTAAACATATTTGAATTAGATTTCCATTTGAAGTAGTTGTGCTTTCATTTCTAACATGTGAAGACTTCCTATGAACTCCTAGGTGAGCCATTTCCTAAAGTAAGGTATTTTCAGCCTCTACTATACAAAACTTGGCTCTCAAAGAAGCAATCTCCTAACCTGCATGATAAGTGGGAGCCAAGATATCTATATGATGGCCTACAAAGGATGGAAAGTGAGCATCAAGAAGATGAGGCTCTCTTGATCGACCAGTAATAGGGAGCAATACATCTAGGTAAGCATTATGAAAAAGGTCCCTCCATTCGTCGGTAGTACCTACAAGAAAATGATAGGGATAAGAGGACATTTATTAAAAAATTGAATCCATATCACCTTCTAAAAAGATCAAGAATAGAAAATAAAGGAGTAGGTTAGGTGGTTCTCACGAGGATCACCTCGATGCCATGAGGGTTCATTAAGTCTCGTATCCTCCTTTGATATCCCTAAGGGTGATCCTACCCATGTTTAGGTGGATCTTCCATCGACACTGCCTCCTCATTTGTAGGAATCTTTTTGTCTTCTCCCAAGTTCACTTCACCTCTCTTCTTGTCATTAGGATCATAGTCCTCATTGGTGGAATCATCAATCTCCTCTTCCATAGCTACAAGTCTCTAAGAGTGATGTACTTGCACACTTCTACAACTAACCCCACATGCTGATTTTGTAATTAGAACCCCAAGAACTAGTGGAACCCAAAGAAGTGCCCTATGTTGAGAATCTACAATCTCCTTCATAGATTTCACTAGTAGACCAAAACTATTTGCAACACAGCTATAAATGACTAATTTGGTCATCGAGAAAAAAACACAACTAAATAATTGATCAGAAAAATAAAAAATAGACAATGTGATATTAAAGTGGATAATTAAAAAAGTGGGTTGTATTATAATATAATATAATAATAATATATTATATTACAATACAATATAATATAATATATTATAATATAATATGATATATTATTATATATGTATATATATTTTATATAGTAATATTATATTATATTTATATTATAATATAATACAGTACAGATGTAGGTCTCCCCCGGAATCTACGTTCGGGTTTAGGGTTTGGGGTTTAGGGTTTCAGGTTTACGGTTTAGGGATTAGGGATGAGGGTTTAGGGTTTAGGGCTTAGTGTTTAGAGTTTATGGTTTGGGGTTTAGTGTTTGGGGTTTAGGGTTTAGGGTTTAGTTTTTAGGGTTTTGGGTTTTGGGTTTCAGGTTTGGGGTTATTATATTATTATATATATAATATATATTTTATAATATTTATAATATAATATAATATAATAATATAATATTATAATATTTATATTATAATATAACATAATATAATATAATATTATATTATAATATATTATAATATGGACGCCAAAAATATTTTAATCATATGGGCGCCAAAAATTTCATTTTATTTTGGCGCCCATTGTTGAAACCAACTAACCTATTTTGTTTCTATTTAATTTACTTAGGGTTTCTATTTAATTTGTTTTTGTTATAGTTATGTATGCAAAACAAAAGGAAAAAAAAAGAGGGAGAGCCCTCAGCGTGCGCAGGGCTGAGGGCCCCCATTTGGGAGGATGGGGGTCAGTGAGCTGATCTGCGGTGTCGGCCACCGCCACCATGATCACAGCGATTGCCATGATAAGTGGTAAACCCTAAATCATAAAGGCTCAAAACCCTAACCTATTTTGTTTCATTTCCATTTTATTTTGTTACTCTTATGTCTCCCAGCTTCTCATTTTTGCTGTGAATGATTGGAGCAGAGTGGGTGTAGCAGGTGGGTGAGCTTAAGCTCTCAATTTGTTGATAAGCCATAGTGAACTAGATGAGAAAAAATAGGAAGGTATGCTTTTATTGGTCTCCATATGGTATTGGGCATCATATCCGTGTAGGTTCTAGGGTTTTGATTAGCCTTCCTTATTGATTCATTTTGATTGATGCTTCGGGACAGTCGGCGGCAAAGGAAAGGGCCAAGGTTGCAGAGACTAACGGCGGTGGGCACAGAGGCCTACAAATTGGTGCTCTGTATCTTTACACAGTGTGGCACAGCAAGGGCATCGAATGGAATGCTATTTTTCCTCTATCATGTGAGGATTCACTCCACAGGCTCTGCACAAAGTAGAGCGGCGATTTAATAAATGCTGGCCATTGGAAATGTGATGCAGAGGGCTGCCAAAATGGCTTGAATAAGGTCACCACAAAAAATCACACACCGAGGGTCTCATCAAGTCAACATTCCGTGTAAATAGACAACTTCAAAAGGATCTTCATACCGTGCAATTTGGCACCACAACTCGCAGGTCTTCATACCTCTCTGTAGATCGATTCCTATACCTTCTACTGCACTCACAGTCACTTCAAATTCCATGTTTAAGGCATTCAACCATATTCAGGGCCACAGTTTTCTTTTGCTTGGAGGATTGATGTTACACCAATATTTAATGTTAGGGTTTGTTATGCTAACACCATTTGATCTGGCTGTTTATGCATTGTCATTACCAAGATTTTACGTTAGCATTCTTTGGTAACATATATTGTTTCCAAATTGGTGGTCTGTAGACACCATTAGCTTTCAATCCGACCTGGAAATACACAACTGGTCTATGCTTGGACTCTTTACCCTCTTAAGCAGTGGATTAAATTATTTATTCTTTCTATTGACTAACAAATAAGTCTAATTTCTTGATTACATGTTAAAAATAATTTATTTTATTGTGTCTGCTCCAGAAAATGCTCTGAAAGATTTGGGCTTACAGCCCTCCTCCTGGACATCTTCGAAGTAAAAGATAAAGCATTTTTTTTATGACAGTTATCTACTCAATAGTGCCTTTAAAATACTATGACATATTTTTGTATAAGTAAATTATATAAACACCAAATATATATATCACCCTAATCCTATATAAATTTTGCCAGTTTGTCCAAAATCTCTCCTTTCATATGATACAGTCTTTTCAAAATTTCAGTTGTATTTTACAACTAAAATGTCTAAATACAGTTATACAACTGTCAAATTTAAGCTGGTTTATAGTTTGTAACCATGTTTTTGGAATGTATTTATTATTAGTTTTGTTGTTTGAAATGTATTACTAAATGTATTGGCTTTGCAGAGATTTCAACATACAATGAGAGAACTGTAGGGAGCGATGATTGTTGGATCTATCTTCCAGTTTATTTAGTTTATTATAAGTGAGACACTTATTTTGTACCTACAAAATTTATGTTTAGATTTTTATTTACCTAGTGAGGCTGTAACCAGTGAGATATTCAATGTATTTGATTTGTCAGTGAGGATTAATGAAGTAGATTTTTTTCAGAGTGATCAATCATATTTGTTTAAGCATTTTAGTCTTCATTCCATAGTGCTTCTCTCAACATTTGAATATCTATGATACTTGAAGTTTATATGCATAAATTTGTGAGGATTAATGAAGTTAGATTTGATTTATAACTTGAATCACATATTTACCCAAATAAATGAATAAACCATGACTAAATAAATGACTACAATGATTCAGCCAAATAAATGGCTAAACAATGACTAAATAAATAACTACAATGACTAAATAAATGACTACAATGACTAAATGTACTATCAAATTGATGACCAAATAAATTACCAAATTGATGATCAAATATACTACCAAATTGATGACTAAATATACTATCAAATTACCAAATATACTACCAAATTGATGATTAAATATACTACCAAATTGATGACTAAATATACTATCAAATTACCAAATATACTACCAAATTGATGATTAAATATACTACCAAATTGATGACTAAATATACTACCAAATTAATGACTAAAGTAATGACTAAAATTTATTTGGTCATAAATTTGGTCGCGAGATAAATGACTGAAAATAAACTACCAATGGTTACGTGACCTGATCACATGACCAATTTTTGGTAGTTTATTTAATCATTTATTTCTGTTTTTCTACTAGTGTTTGTAACAAATAGGTACTAGTGGTAAATCCTTTGGAAAGTCTTCTCCTAGTTATTGAATCACTCAAGCAATATGGTGAGCCTCAACCAAGTCATTTTTGTCAGTCAAATGGCTCACCCCTTGACAATAATCTCGCACTACCTTGTCGCTTAGCCACAACCCCTCCATGTTGACATAGGGGTCAAAAATGAAATTTTCATCTATTAATGTAGCCACAACTCAAGTAGTAGAATCAAAGTGACCAAGTTGCCTCATCGCATAGCTCTTAGTAGTCTAGGATCCAAAAGGGTACATCCCTCTAAAATGGTACAATATGCTTAAGAATACAAGTCTTGATGAGCGAAGGATGGGTAAAAGTGAGTACCCTCATCATGAAATATGATACAAATCTTGATACACCAAGGCAAGGAAGCCGATCCCCAAAGAAAATATTGTCCCCTACTAAAGATGCTAAATTATTGGTGCCCAACCCTACCTAATTTTAGATGCCCTCTTGTGCTCTGACAAGTGAGAGGAAATCAACCCAATGAAGATCTTCCACAGGGGTGGAATGCTAAGAATGGGAACTAACGTAAGATGAACACTAAGACGGTAGCCTAAGATAGCCTCTCTCAGATTTTCTGTCAAGGAGTGCAAGTTACTTTCCTCTAATAGTGACTCCCAGGATATGGTACATATCATATAAGGTAATAGTCCACTACCTTGAAACATGAGAAAATTAGAACGTATTATGATCAACATCCCAATAGGTCAATATGTCGCAACAAATATGACATGAAGGGTGCACTATAGGAACTCAAGCCACTTTGTCCAACCCCATTCTCTTTAGGATAGCATGGTCCCCAGATGATGAGGCCTCAAGGGCCTCCATATACCAAATCCTCTCATGAGATGCATTTCATCAAATGCACATATCTTACCAAACACAAGGACCAATGTGTTAGATTGTCGAAAACTTGGAAAAACCACAAAAAATCATAAAATACTCAAAATCTCCAGTAAGAAAGATCATATATCATCTAGAAAATTGCACTAAATGAAGAAGTTAGTGTCAAATAATAGAGAGAATTGTGTCTTAAAAGGGTTAGACCACTTGAAATTTCATTTGGAAAACTTTTGGATGGATCACTTCTTTTAGCAGGGAAAAACTCCCTGGGCAACACCAAATGCCAGGCCAGGTGTCTAGGGGTGACCAACCCTAAAAAAGGGGCAACCCTACCCCATGCCTTAGCATGATCCAAAAGGCATAGAAGATAGTAAAAATGACCCAAATTGGACTAACGGAAGATCACAAAGTGATAAATGACTAAAACCTAGATAAATGAACAACAAAACATGAAAACAATGAATTCATTTAAGTGAAATTGACAAAACAAAGTCTAGGGTTTCAAGAGAGGAATTTCTTATTTCTCATACCTAGTGATCCATAGGAGGGAGGTTAGAATCCATATTCTTGATCTTCTCATCAATCTATCTTTGTTGACTGTCCACTTGCACAATTATGTCATCATTTGACCTCTCTACTTCTAGATTCCCCCCTTCTTTCTTCTCTTAGATTAGTTTGTATTAATGAATTTAGTTTGTTTTAACTCTTGTAGTGTTATTCATGTCCTTGTTTTGTGTGCATTTCACCCTTACAAGTCTTTTTAATGAAGAGAAATGACTCAGATATATTCAGAACTTACACATCAATGGTACATATTCTCATTCATATTTCAGTGATTCATTTCAAAACACGTCATGAAGTTGAACTAATGCTTGTCATCTCAGGTACAAATGTAGGACAATAATAACAAGTAAATCCTAGTTTAGGAGCAGTACCTACTTTTCATGTAGACTACAATCCCTAAGGGGGAAAATATTTAAGTATGAAAAACGTGCACATGCCTACATGGTAGTTCAAGGATGAGCTATAGTCCTAATCCCTTACATATAAGCATGAAATATATACAACCTCTCAACAACTTTCCTCTTGGCGACATGTTTTCATGTGTTTTTTATTTTTGTTTGTTATTTCCTAATCCCCATGTTAGGGTTAGCTGGTAGAAGATATCAATTAAATGCAAATAAAGATTAAACAAAGGAATGAAAAAAACACAGAAATAAAGACAATTTTAATGTGGTTCACCCAAACTCGGGCTACATCCACCAATAGAGAGTCCAATATTATTATCCAGTAAATCAAAACCGACTACAGCTAGCAATCCCTGCAACTCAATACTGCTATGAAATGCTACAAATACATCATAAGAAACCCTAATCCTTAGCCGCTTTTATCAAGCCTTATGTCAGTTACAAAATATGGTTTTTTAATGTCAGCCAATACAAAAATAACTCCTGACGCCTTTATAAAATAATAAAAAATTGTTTGAGGTTTCGAGGGCACTGCCCCTCGACCCCACCATGTATCGTGATAGGGAGCACGCCAGGGGCGCTACTCCTGGACCTTGCAAGGGGCGCTGTCCCTTGACCCTATCTTGGGGGCGCTACCCCTAAACCCTCGTCAGGGACGCTGCCCCTTGACCCTGTTAAATAATTTGGGGGGAAACCACACCGATAATAGTGGGGTAAATTTAACCTCCGAGTCTGATTAGGCTCCATATAACAACAATCTCCCACTTGGAGATTGATCATAACACCATTGACCCTATAACTCCCACTAGAAATAAGCACCCTGGACTCTATTGTTCTATTTTTGTTGTTTTCAGTCTTGAAGACCAACTGAAGTTGAAGAGGAGCTCAAATTCTCCCTTGTCACTGCCTTTGTAAACATATCCACTAGATTTTCATCTATATGTATATTTTCTAGCCTTAACTGTCCATCATCCAACATCGACCGAATGAAGTGATACCTCAACTATATGTGTTTGGTCTTTGAATGCAAGGCATAATTCTTTGCAAGATGTATGGCACTCTGGCTGTCCGTAAACAAATAACTGTTAGCCTATTGTTTGCCTAATTCTTCCATGAAAGATTGCAGCCATATCATCTCCTTGCTTGCCTTTGTTGCTGCTACATACTTTGCCTCCGTGGTGAATAAATTGACCACCTTTTGCAACCATGAGATCCAACTCATCACTGTCCCACCTATAGTAAAGACATAACCTGTAGTACTCCACCTAGTATCAATATCCCCTACCAAATTTGAGTCTACATAACCTACTAAATCAGTATTAGAGTCCCCAAGACATAAATGTTTATTGGATGTACCTCTCAAATATTTGAGAATCTATTTTACTACATTCCAATGCTCCAATCCGGGATGACTCATATACCTGCTTACGACTCCTACAACATGTGCAATATCTAGTCTCATGCATACCATGGCATACATTAAACTTCTTACAGCTGAAGCATATGGTACCTTAGACATTTTTTCTTCCTCCTCTTGTTTCTTAGGACACATCTCCTTAGTCAATTTCAAATGACTAGGCAAAGGTGTGCTGACAGCTTTTGCATTCTCCATATGAAATCTCTGCAACACCTTTTCAATATAATCATCTTGAGATACAGTCAATTTTCTATTCTTCCTATCTCTGCAAATTTTTATATCAAGGATTTGTTTTGCTGCCCCCAAATCCTTCATAGCAAATGACTGTGCTAACTGTTGTTTTAACTTTCTTATGTGATCCATGTTAGACCCCGCTATAAGCATGTCATCAACATATAAACATAAAATAATGTAGCTATCATTATCCAACCTCTTAAAATAAACACAATGGTAAGAACTACATTGGCTGTAGCCTTGGTCAACCATAAACTATCAAATTTTAAATACCATTGTCGAAGTACTTGTTTCAAGCCATACAAACTCTTCTTTAATCTGCACACCAGTTTCTCCTTACCTTTGACCTCAAATCCTTGGGGTTGTTCCATAAATATTTCCTTCTCCAAATCACCATGGAGAAAAGTAGTTTTCAAATCTAGTTGTTCCAAATGCAAATCTTCAGCATCCACAATACTTAAAACAGTACGAATAGAAGTCATCTTAACAAGCAGAGAAAAAATCTCATCAAAATCAATGCCCTTTTTCTGTGCAAATCCTTTTACAACTAACCTGGCTTTAAATTTGTTCTTACCTCCAGCTTCCTCTTTCAGCCTATAAACTCATTTGTTTGGTAAAGCCTTTTTACCTACAGGAAACTTACATAATTCCCAAGTCTAATTTTTCAGCAAGGAGTCCATTTCTTCTTTTATTGCAAGCTCCCACTGAACCTTTGTATCCAACTGCATAGCTTCATCATACCCTTCTAGTTCACCAACATCTGTTAACAAAATAGAATACAAAGAGGGAGAAAACCTTTCAGGAGGTCTACTTAGCCTTGTTGACTGTCTAACATTCACTAGAGTTTGTGGTATTTCTTGTTGTTGTTGCAGAGCATGAGGAACCACTAGAACATCACTATTTGGAGTGTCATCCAGCACCACATAATCCTTTTCTTTCTTCTCATATTGTTGCAACTGATCTTTGTACAACACCTTCTCATTGAATATAACATTCCTGCTTCTCACAATTTTCTGATTTTCAAAATCCCAAAGCTTATAACCAAATTCATCAATGCCATATCCAATCAAAGTACATTTTTTTGATTTTGCATCTAGCTTAGTTCTATTTTCAGAATCTACATGTGCAAATGCTTCACATCTGAAGGTTTTGAGAAAAGAATAACTCACCTTCTTACCTATTCATGCTTCCTCTGGAATACCACAACCCAAAGGAACTGAAGGACCTCTATTAATTAAATATACAACAGTGTTGACAGCTTCTATCCACATGTTTAAAGGCATCCCAACATGTAATCTCATGGTACTTGTACGCTCCATTATTGTTCTATTCATGCGCTCAGCCACTCCATTCTCCTATGGAGTCCTTGGAATCATTTTCTGCCTATGGATTCCATTAAAGGAACAATAATCCTCAAATTTTTTGCTGCAATACTCACCACCATTATCAGATCTGAGACATTTTAATCTTTTATCCATTTCATTCTCAACCAAGCTTCTCCATTTCTTAAATATTTCAAATACATCAAATTTTTGCCTGAGGAAATAAATCAAAACCTTCCTAGTTGCATCATCTATGAATGTAACATAATACCGAGAGCCACCAAGAGAAGATACCTGGGCTGGTCCTCATACATCTATATGCACAAGCTCTAACTTTTTATCTTTCTTTTACTTCCCATCCTTGAGAAAACTAACTCTCTTTTGTTTTCCATACAGACAACTTTCACAAAAATTCATATTAATACATTTTAGACTTGGTAAAACTTTCTTAGAATGAAGTACCTTCATACCTTTTTCACACATGCCCAAGTCTGTTATGCCAGAGTGTTACCTCAGAACCTGCAGCAACTGTTTTAGTCTCTTCCTGCGAACCTGCAACAACTATTCCTATACTTGTTTGGTTTTTCTCTGCAACAACTAAAGTAGAAGAAACAGTATGACATGTACAAATATATAAGGTGCCTTCTTTCACACCTTTTTCTACTATTAAGGCACCTCTTGTAACCTTCCAATTTTTATCAGTGAATGTAACAATGCAACCTTCATTAGCTAGCTGCCCTGCTAAAATTAAATTCCTACTCAGCCTTGGAATGTGCCTTACCTCTTGTAGTAGCTAATGATTTCCATTCTGCAACTTAATATTGATTCTTGCCTTTCTAATAATCTGACAAGGTTCGTTATCTCCCAAATAAACTAGCCCAAAATCTCCTTGGACATAATCAAGAAAATAAATTCTATGGGATGTAGCATGAAATGAGGGCCCTAAATCTAAAACTCATGAATCATCAACATTATCTAGGGAAAGAATCAAAGCATCATCTTCAGATTTATTATTTACCACATTTGCCTCCTTATTGCCTTCTTGTTTGTCTCCTTTATTCTTCCGAGACTAGCAATCTTTCTTCAAATGACCTGGTTTCCCACAGTACCAGCAATCCTTCTGTCCTCTGGATTGGGACCTCTTGTCCTTTAATTTTCCTCATGACTTCCCATGACCTCCAGAACCTTTTTCTCTCTCCTTTGATCTGCCCCTACTTTCTACACTCAAAACATTACCTGATGTGGACCCTCCTAAGCTTTTCTATCACATTTACTCACTAAGGATAACACCAACAATATCATCAAATTTCATAGTGTTTGAACTAGAGACAGAGTTACAACCATTACCAAGCTATTCTAGCTTTCTGGCAAAGAACATAAAACCAAGAGATCCCTCACCTTTTCATCAAATTTCACTTTTACAGAAGTTAATTGACTGGTAATCATATTAAACTCATTTAAATGATCTGTCACAGATCCACCTTCAATAATTTTTAGATTAAACAAACACTTCATGAGAAATACCTTATTTGAGGTTGAGGGGTTTTCATACAATTTAGCCAAAGCTTTCATCAGTTTACTTGTTGTCTTCACTTCTATTATATTGAATGCCACAGATGGTGTTAGGCACAACCAAATGGTTCCCAATGCCTTTCTGTCCAGAAGTTCCCAATCCTCATTCATCATTCCTACCGGTTTCTTGGATATTCCTTCTAACGGCCTCCATAAATCCTTTTGATAGAGATAATCCTCCATCTGCATCTTCCATAATTGATAGTTCTACCCATTGAATTTATCTACCTTCAATTTACCCTTGTTTGCCATTACTCCCACATAACTGTGAGACTCCCACTCAACCGTGAGACCTTGCAGATGATAATCGAACACAACCTGCTCTAATACCACTTGTTAGGGTTAGCCAGCAGAAGATATCAATTAAATGCAAATAAAGATTAAACAGAGGAATGAAAAATACACAAAAATAATAACAGCAAGAGACAATTTTAACATGGTTCACCCAAACTCGGGCTACATCCACCAACAGAGAGTTCAATATTATTATCTAGTAAATCAAAACTAATTACAACTAGCAATCCCTGCAACTCAATACCACTGCAAAATGCTACAAATACATCATAAGAAACCCTAACCCTTAGCCGCTTTTATCAAGCCTTATGTCGGTTACAAAATAGGTTTTTTTTATGTCATCCAATAGAAAAATAACTCTCAACACCTTTATAAATAATTAAAAAACTGTTTGAGGTTTCGGGGGTACTATCCCTCAACCTCACCCTGTATCGCAACAGGGAGAGCGCTAGGGGCGTTGCCCCTGGACCCTGTAAGGGCCGCTACCCCTTGACCCTGTTAAATAATTTGGGGGGAAACTGTGCCAATAAAAGTGGGCTAAATTTAACCTCTAAGTCTGATTAGGCTCCATATAAAAACACCCCAAACTAACCTTCTAAGGTCATGCACACTGTTGTCATAGTCACCTAACCCATGTTTGACAAATCATCTTGTTGTTTTCTAGGCTTGACAACATGACCAATTCACTTCACGAGAAGGGAAATTCACCTTCCCTAGGGAATTTTTCATCATTTCACCCTTCTAGGTCCTTCCAATTAACCTTCTAGAGCCTTCTATACCTTCAATTTGCATGTCTAAGCCTTCTTTTTTAGGTTGCCCCTTTTGTCTTCAGGATTTCCATGAGTGACCTTGCTACTGAAGTGTGGTATCCAGGGGTGACCTACCATAGTAAAAGGATCAACCCACTTTTTGGAAGTCCTATGCCTCACTTCAAACTCCAGAAACCATTTTCAACCCTTCTAAAACCATTCTCCAACCCTAGAACCACTTGTACAAACCTCCATCTATGGGTTGCCCCTTATGTCTTCACAGTCTTCCCAGGTGACCCTACATTTTAAGTATGGTCTCTAGAGGTGACCTACCCTGGTAAAATAAGTGACCCACTTTTTGAAAGGGGCGACCCTATTTGATTTTGTTATGCGCATTTTCTTCTAGTTCTAGCCAAATTTGCTCCAAATTGAGTCCTGATTGTGGGATTCTTCATGTCTAACTGATTTTCAACTCGTCTTGACCAATACATGACTCTCAATCAACCCAATATCATCTTCCAATCAATATTTGTTATCTCGCAATCATTCATGTGGTATCTCCATTTATTTTTCTATGATTTTCTCTCTAGCCACTATTCACTCTCAATTAGAGTTAGATTATTCCCCAATCAAATCTATTAACTCCTTAATCACCCCCCCATTTGGTGTTTATTTTCAACCTATAAATACCCCCCTCTTCTATTCATTTGGGGAGGAAAATTCAATATTGCATCTTTTTTCTTGCTTTTCTTTGCATATAGTTCTCTCCATAGAATTCTCATGCTTGTGCAAGACTCTATGTGCTTTTTATTTATTTGCATATCTTAATTGCTCAAGCTGTAATGATCCAAACATATAATAATGGAACTAATATAATGTAGAAGATAGATCTCACACAACACAAGAGATGTTTGTGGGCCAGTATGCCCTAATATCCAATATATGTGAAAACAGAATAAATCCTTAAGGTAAGGTAAAACCATACAATACTCCTTAAAGAAGAAGCCACTCCATGCTATATCTCCAAGTGATATCTAATACAATATAATAATCTACACATATCTTACAATGATATTCACCTCCTATATATATATACCCCTCCTAATAACATAATGGAAGGGTAATCCTAATGATAGCCTACTCAACTCCTGATACAATTAATTATACAAGTTATCCATAGGACCTAATATAACTAACTTAAGGGATGTGTGCCACATGTCAGCATCTCCATCCACCTAAATACATTATAATATCATATCCATAGGTACATAACATGCCATCCCTCAACATGTTTTGTCCCCAAAACATGAGAAGAAGCCAAATAGCAAGACTATCGCAAGTTATGAATGTTCCACCATGACCAATCATCCAACCATCCATAATTGATCTTCACAGTGGTTTTATCTTGATAGTACCTAGATCCCATCCTTGATCCATATTTTTTTGCACCCCTTTGCTTCCATTCCTTATCACAATAAGTCCTCCTTTTGTTTCCATGAATAGATGTGACTTCTATGATACCACTGATTGTTGTAGTTGTTCCTTTGATTCCATGTAGGTCTAGAGTAATTTGATTGTTGTTTCTCTATAGTGTCATTCCTCCATGATTGTTTCCTCCATGCCTCTTATCTATCTACATGATTTGGATGCCTATATATTACACCCTTTGTTATCACTAGAACCTTCTCCAATTATTCATAATTTTTTTCCACTTGTTTTGTTGGCTCATGAAGAGAATTACTTGTCTCCTCTTTTTTCTCTACATTTTGCTCCTCTTGCATGTCCTCTAATTCATTGATGCAATCTTTACTTTCTCTTTCTTGACTTTATTTTGGAATTCATTATGTGTAATATTCTATAATGTAACTTTTTTCCTCCTATACCAAAGCTTCATGAACTTCTTTTTCACATTGATGTTTATTGTTCCCAATGATTCTAACCAAGGATAACCAAGAATAATATCCAACCCATCCATATCCAACACATGAAAATTTGAATGCAAAACATATTTACCCATAGAGAGCTTCAAATCTTCAAAAAATTGAATATCCTTACCTGATATTTGATTGTTCTTGATGTGCTTTTCTTGTACCTATAGCTTCTTGGCTAATTCCATGTTGATGAAGTTGTACTTGCTACTAGGGTTTATAGAAACAATAACCTTTTCCTTTTGAATATATCCTTGAAATTGAAGGATTGAACCTTCCTTCCTTGGAGCTAAAATACATTTACTTGTATCATTCATCTTATCTTCATTATCCTCTTTTCCTTCTCCTAATTCCTCTTCTTCTACTACTCCTCTTTCTTCATCATATTCATGTTTTTCATCTTATTTCTTTTTTCCTTCTTCTTCTTCTTCTTCTTCTGGAACTCATTTATCAAAGAAATCTTGTTCTAGTTCATCTAAAGAAGAAATATCCTTATGCAATGGTAAATACCATTTGTAAGATTCACCCCTTAAATGTGAACTAAAAACTATTTTCCATAGTATTTCTTAACCATGAACTCTTTTATATTGGTTCCACCTTTCTAATGCATCTCCACTTCCATAAAAAAATAAGTAATCTTGATTGAAACTAGGGTTTCTAAAATTTTCCAGCCTACCCAACTTTGGTTGAATTATTTCATAATGTTGTGGGACTCCAAATAAAAAATTCAAATAATAGACCCCTGATAAAATTTGGCAAGATTTCTAGAAATATAAAAATCTCAAAAAAATTCCATGATTTGCAGCCTAGAAAGTAAAATTATGAAAAATGATAAAATTGCAATAACTTATTGAAAACAACTCCAAAATCTTTCAAATCATAACTGTAACTATATCCATGTGGCCTCATTTAAACCTCCAAAAAATAGAAAACAATTCTCTTAATTACAGCCCTAGGAGCGAAAATCATAAAAACCCTAATTCTACTCCAATTGTGCTCAAACCTAGACTATAATAGCTTCAATATGTCCTTGAACAACCCAAAAAAAATCTTGGAAAGATTCACTAAAATAAGAGAGATATGCCATTCCCAAAATTACCTCCAAAATTGAAAAAAAATTACCTTATTTTTGCCTTCACGGTGCCAAGATCATGCTCTAATACCACTTGTAATGATCCAAAGATATAATAATGGAAATAATATAATGTAGAAGATGGATCTCACAAAACACAAGAGATGTTTGTGGGCCACTATGCCCTAATATCCAATATATGCAAAAATAGAATAAACCCTTAAGGTAGGGTAACACCATATAATACTCCTTAAGGAAGAAGCCACTCCATGCTCTATCTCCAAGTGATCTCTAATACAATATAATACTCTACACATATCTTACAATGATATTCACCTCCTATATATATACCACCTCCTAATAACATAATAGAAGGGTAATCCTAATGAGGGCCTACCCAACTCCTGTTACAATTAATTATACAAATTATCCATAAGACCTAATATAACTAACTTAAAGGATGTGTGCCACATGTCAGCATCTCCATCCACTTAAGTACATTATAATATCATATCCCTAGGTACATAAAACAATCCCTTTTCACTTCTTAGCATTCAAATGCTCGTATCAATCATCCCCAACTACCAATTCTTTTAGCTTAAAATCTCAATTCAGTTCAATTGCTCCCATCTTCATCCTTGTTGCCAAGAGGACCTCACTACTGCAGAGGAAGAGAGGGTTGTCACAAAGGACTTTTGAGGACTCACCAAGCACTAGCACCCAATTCATACCAAGTTCATTTCATGTTTTCAATAGTAATTAGAATAAATCTCTTCTCTTGAGGAAGTAAATAATTTTTTCTTTTCTCTTGATAAGATTTTCTTTATTGCATTAGATTAGATTTGCTTTTAATTACTTAGCTTAGATTTTCCTTGCATTCCTAGATTGAATGTCATTTCCATTGTTCATAGATTAGTTGTTATTTCCAATTAATTAGATTAGATTCAAAAATCCTTCCACAAAACAATAAAAATATAGTTAGATTGCATCCATTTTCAATTCCTAGTTAATTATATCACATTCAAAATTTAGATAAAAAGAATTAAAAGTTGTATTGCATTCACATAACTTTCATCCATCAAAACCCAAAAACATTATAAAAACAAAAAGAAAACAAGTGATAAAACCCTTTATGTCATCATTAGGTCAATGCATTAAACAAGTCAAAACAAAGAATTTAGGAAACCCTCGATACCATCATGAGGTCAATAGTCAACATTTTCAACATAGTCAACAACATAAAATTTTCCCCCTCTTTCCAAGAATTCAATGTGCCCAAGCATTAGGGAAGATTGGATAAGATCCATCCTTGATGAGATTGGGGAGAACATCCCCCATCCAATTCACAATAAACAAAATGTAGAACAAACCATAGAAGAACAAGAACACCACCAACACATCATAGACCAACAACAACTAATTCAACATGCAATCCAAAATGAAGCAAGGAAAGAAGAGCATCTCCAAATCATAAATTAATAGAAATGCCTTCATTATAGGATCAAGAGAATTAGGACTAGTGACCCTACGAGTCATACTATTATCACAACAAAAACTGCAATCAAACTGTGAGCAAGTGGAAAATGAACTACTAGAACAAATTAAACTAGGTTAATTCACTCCATTCACTAACCTATGCCACTTCAAGATTACACTAAAGAGTAATACGATTAAAAATATCCTAATTGTACCTTAATTGATCATGTAAAACTCTTTGTATGTCCTAACTGATTTGATTGATGCTAATTGCTAATGGATGTTAAGTGCACATAGAGGTAGAATTTCCTTGCATTCAAAAGTGTTGTGAAAATGAGGGGAGGAGACTCCAATTTATAGATTTTTGGAGGTCAAGATGGAGGGATAGAATTGATTGTGGAGATCAAGGGCTCATATTGCTTGAGATCTCTCAAGAAAGGAGATATGGACAAGTGTCAAGAGGAGACTTAATGAGAGTGGATCTCCAAGATTCAAGGAGAAATCAAGGGTGGAGAACTAAGGGTTGAATGGATGGATGGCCAAGATTGACTAGGTCGATGAGGTGTAAGGACACATTTATGAAAAGGTAAGGCTTGGATTTTGTGGAGAATTAAAAATAACAATAAGAAAACATGTGGAATTTTAAATCAGAGGAATAGTGCCACATGGAATTTTAAATTTGGTGAATAGTGACACATGGAGTGGGTGAGAGGACAAATGGGACAAATAGAAGATATTCCCATGCTTCCAAAGTACCACTTGTCATGTACATGCATGTATATGGAATCACAAGTGGGCTTCTAGAAACATGGGGGATGTAATCCTAGGTTAAACTAAATTAATCCATGTGCACATGATTAGGGATGATTAATGATGATTACTAAAAGTGATAAAAAAATGGATAAAATAGGGAATTAAATAAATAGATATATTTATTTAATTTTTGGAGTGGATGGGAACTATAGTCTTTGGATAAATATTTGATTTTTGGACTATAGTAAAGGAAAATGAGATGATTAATGATTTTTGGTGATAGGAGAGGATGGGGGAAATATTAATTAAATAATTAAAATTATTATATTAGTATATGTGTCAGATGCAATGGATAATTTTTCAATTTTAGTTGATCAATTATGCAGATGAAGTCGGGAAGTGGTGTGACCATGTTTAGATGTCTACATTTTACCCCTCTTTTATGTGGCATCATAACTGATAGGGTTGGCAACATATCAAAGAAAATTAAATTTTTAGATTTTTGCCCTAGTCAACCGATGGGAAGAGGAAGGATGGTTGAGGTGATGCCCCCTCGAGAGATTGACAAAAAAAAAATTCTTTTTAGGAGATTTCTTGAAAGAAGGAATGGGGGTGATATAACGGTAGAGGAGGAAGAAATAGGATGGGAGGAAGAAAAAAAAAAGAACAAGGGTGAAAAATGGAGGTCAAGAACAAAAAATGGGGTGACGGGGTGAAAATTAGGGCATGGAGGAAAAATTAGGGTTAACTAGGCTATAAATAGTGCTTAGGGGGCCCATAAGCCTCATTTGTGCATTGCCACGTTTAGAAATTTGATTAGAGCATATGGTTGCAATTATGCGAGATGAGCATCAGGGGAGTGTCTGCGAGAGTTCTTGCAGCCTGTAGCTACTTGTGAACTAGTAAGTGGTCCGTCCTTGCTTTGTGTTTTGGGTTAGGTGGTAGTTTAGGTACATTAAATGTGGGGTAGATTTAGGTTAGCATATGCGTTAAAGGGCAGGTTTATCACCTAGGGGTCGCAGGTAGTGCCTAGGTTGCTAGGGTTAGCACCTGTGCAATAGGTTTAGTGCCCACTTTGGTGATTAGCACTTGTGTGGAGGTTTAGCACCTAGAGGAATTGATTTAGCACCTATGAGGTAGCTTGGGAAAAATGGTGATTGTCTTATAAACAAATTAAAATAGCTTAATTCACTTCACTCATTAACCTATGCCACTCCAAGATTAGACTAAATAGTAATACAATTAAAACTATCCTAATTGCACCCTAATTGATCATGTAAAACTCTTGATATGTCCTAATTGATATGATTTATGCTAATTGCTAATGGATGTTAAGTGTTCATAGAGGTAGATTTTTCTTTCATTCAAAAGTGTTGTGAAAATGAGGGGAGGAGACTCCAATTTATATTTTTTGCAGGTCAAGATGGAGGGCTAGGATTGATTGTTGAGATCAAGAGCTCGTATTGCTTGAGAGCTCTCAAGATAGGAGAGATGGACAAGTGCCAAAAGGAGATTAAATGAGAGTGGAGCTTGAAGATTCAAGGACAAATCAAGGGTGGAGAATGAAGGGTTGAATGGATGGATGACCAAGAGTGAGTAGGTGAATGAGGTGTAAGGACATATTTATGAAAAGTAAGGCTTAGATTTTGTGGAGAACTAAAAATTAGGATGAGAGGATATGTGGAATTTTAAATTAGAGGAATAGTGCCACATGGAATTTTAAATTTGGTGAATATTGACACATGGAGTGGGTGAGAGGACAAATGGGACAAATGGAAGATTTGCCCATGCTTCCAAATTACCACTTGTTATGTGCATGCATGTACATGGAATGACAAGTGGACTTTTAGAAACATGGGGGATGTAATCCTAGGTTAACCTAAATTAACCCATGTGCACATGATTAGGGATGATTAATGATGATTACTAAAAGTAATAAAAATGGATAAAATAAGGAATTAAATAAATAGATATATTTATTTAATTTTTGGAGTGGATAGGAACTATAGTCTTTGGATATATATTTGGATTTTGAACTATAGTAGAGGAAAATGAGACAATTAATGATTTTTGGTGACAGGACGTGATGGGGGAAATATTAATTAAATAATTAAAATTATTTAGTTAATGTGTGTCAGATGGAATGGATAATTGTTTAGTTTTAGTTGATCAATTATGTAGATGAAGTCAGGAAGTGGTGTGACCATTTTCAGATGTGTGCATTTTGCCCCTCTTTGATGTGGTGTCATAATTGAGGGAATTGGCAGCATATCAAAGAAAATCATTTTTTATATTTTCCCCAGTCGATCGATGGGAAGGTGAAGGATGGATGAGGTAATGCCCCCTTGAGAGATCGAAAGGAAAATAAAAATAATATTTTTGGGTGATTTCTCGAAAGAAGGAACGGGGATGGCAGAATGATATAAGGGGAAGAAATAGGATGGAAGAAGAAAACAAAAGAAAAAGGGTGAAAAATGGAGGCCGAGGAGGAAAAATAGGGTGAGGGGGTGAAAAATTAGGGCATGGAAGAAAAATTAGGGATAACTAGGATATAAATAGTGCCCAGGGGGGACATAAGCCTCATTTGTGCATTGTTAAGTTTAGAAATTTGATTAGAGGAGAAGAAGGAGATTAGAGGAGATGGTTCGAATTTTGTGAGATGAGCATCAGGGGGAGCACGTGCGAGAGTTCCTATGGCTTGTAACTACTGGCAAATCGGTAGGTGAATTAAGTGTGACATAGATTTAGATTATCATAGGCATTAAAGGGTGGGTTTAGCACCTAGGGGTCATGGGTAGCTCCTAGGTTGCTAGGGTTTGCACCTACGCAATAGGTTTAGCACCCACTCTAGTGATTAGGGCATGTGTGGGGGGTTTAGTACCTAGTGGAGTTGGTTTAGCACCTATGAGCCAGCTTGGGAAAAATGGTGATTAACCTAGCAACAAATTAAACTAGCTTAATTCACTCCATTCATTAACCTATGCCACTTCAAGATTAGACTAAAGATAAATACAAATAAAACTATCCTAATTGCACTTTAATTGATCATGTAAAACCTTTTATATGTCTTAATTGATATAATTGATGCTAATTGCTAATGGATGTTAAGTGCTCATAGAGGTAGAATTTTCTTTCATTCAAAAGCGTTGTGAAAATGAGGGGAGGAGACTCCATTTATATATTTTTTGAGGTCAAGAGGGAGGGCTAGGATTGATTGTGGAGATTAAGGGTTCATATTTCTTGAGAGATCTCAAGCAAGCAGAGATGGACAAGTGTCAAGAGGAAATTTAATGGGAGTGGAGCTCTAATAGTCAAGGAGAAATGAAGGGTAGAGAATGAAGGGTTGAATGGATAGATGGCCAAGATTTAGTATGTGGATGAGGTGTACAAGTTCATTTATGGAAAGGTAAGGCTTGGATTTTGTGGAGAATTAAAAATTAGGATGAGAGGACATGTGGAATTTTAAATTAGAGGAATAGTGCCACATGGAATTTTAAATTTGGTGAATAGTGACACATGGAGTGGGTGAGAGGACAAATGGGACAAATGGAAGATTTTCCCATGCTTCCAAAGTACCACTTGTCATGCACATGCATGTACATGGAATGAAAAGTGGACTTCTAGAAACATGGGAAGATGTAATCCCAGGTTAACCTAAATTAACCCATGTGCATGTTATTAGGGATGATTAATGATGATTACTAAAAGTAATAAAAAATGGATAAAATAGGGAATTAAATAAATAGATATATTTATTTAATTTTTGGAGTGGATAGGAACTATAGTTTTTGGATAAACATTTGATTTTTGGAATAAATTAAAGGACAATGAGATGATTAATGATTTTGGTTGATAGGATGAGATGAGGGAAAATATTAATTAAATAATTAAAATTATGTAATTAATATATATGTCAGATGGAATGGATAATTGTTCAATTAGTTGATCAATTATGCATATAAAGTCTGGAAGTGGTGTGACCATTTTCATATGTCTACATTTTACCCCTCTTTGATGTGGGATCATAATCGAAGGGGTTGGTGGCATATCAAACAAAATCAAATTTTTAGATTTTTGTCCCGGTTGACCAATGGGAAGAGGAAGGATGGATGAGGTGATGCCCCCTGGAGAGATTAGGAGAAAAAATAAAAATATTTTTTTTCAAGTTATTTCTCTAAAGAAGGAACATAGATGACAGAATGATAAAGGAGAAAGAAATAGGATGGGATGAATAAATACAATGGGAGGAAGAAAAATAGAAGACAAAGGGTGAAAAATGGAGGCCGAGGAGGAAAAATGGGGTAAGGTGGTGAAAATTGGGGCATGGAGGAAAATTAGGGATAGCTAGGCTATAATAGTGCTAAGGGGAGCCCAGAAGCCTCATTTGTGCATTGCCAAGCTTAGAAATTTGATTAGAGGAGATGGTTGGAATTCCACGAGATGAGCATCGGGGGGAGCACATGCGAGAGTTCCTGTGGCCTACAACTATTGGCAAGATGGTAAGTGGTCCTTTCTTTCTATGTTATTTGTGTTAGGGGGTAGTTTAGGTGCATTAAATGTAGGGTATATTTAGGTTAGCATAGGCGCTAAAGGTAGGTTTAGTTCCTAGGGGTCGTAGGTAGCACCTAGGTTCCTAGGTTTAGCACCTACACTATATGTTTAGAACCCACTCTGGCGATTAGTGCCCATGTGGGGGTTTAGTGCCTAGGGGAGTTGATTTAGCACCTATGAAGTAGCTTGGGAAAAATGGCAATTAACCTAGCAACAAATTAAACTAGCTTAATTCACTCCATTAATTAACCTATGCCACTTCAAGATTAGACTAAATAGTAATACAATTAAATCTACCCTGATTGCACCTTAATTGATCATGTAAAACTCTTGATATGTCCTAATTCATATGATTAATGCTAATGGCTAATGGACGTTAAGTGCTCATAGAGGCAGAATTTCATTGCATTCAAAAGTGTTGTGAAAATGAAGGGAGGAGACTCCAATTTATAGATTTTTAGAGGTCAAGATGGAGTTCTAGGATTGATTGTGGAGATCAGTGGCTCATATTTCTTGAGAGTTCTCAAGCAAGGAGAGATGGACAAGTGTCAAGAGTAGATTGAATGAGAGTGGAGCTCCAAGATTCAAGGAGAAATCAAGGGTGGAGAATGAAGGATTGAATGGATGGATATCCAAGATTGAGTAGGTGGATGAAGTGTAAGCACTTGTTTATGAAAAGGTAAGGCTTAGATTTTGTGGAGAATTAAAAAATAGGATGAGAGGACATGTAGAGTTTTAAATTAGAGGAATAGTGACACATGAAATTTTAAATTTAGTGAATAGTGACACATGGAGTGGATGAGAGGACAAATGGGACAAATAGAATATTTTCCCATGCTTCCAAAATACCACTTGTCATGTACATGCATGTGCATGGTGTTGGTGCCTGAATTGACTGTCAGTTCTTGAGCAATTTTTATGCAGGCACCATCCCATAAAATCCAAAAAAATTTTAAGTGTTGCCACCCCTTCAGTGTTTTGCAGCATCCACATCATCTTTCTTGAGGAAGGGGTCATCATGTTTTGCCCATCGGCATAAGTTTACTTGTGTCTTGGCGATCGTATCAATAGCATGGTGTGTTCTTTGTATATTGCCAAGAGCTTGGTCTATCGGCGAAGGAGATTGTGTTTCCGCCAACGGTGTTGGTCATGCCGATGGGGGTAAGTCAAGTGTTCATCGGCGAGACTTGTTTTATCGGCCAGTATGTTTTGTGGTTCGCCGATAGAGGAAGTCACCCCGATCAGGAGTGCCATCGGTGTGAATGGTATCATCGGCGAGGGAGTTTCCTGTTGGGCCGACGGCATATGTTTGGCCGATAAGTGGATGTGTGTGTTGTCGGCGTGACTTGGTGCATCGGACGAAATGTGGAGAGTTGGGCCGACAGTTGGTAGTCTGGCCGATGGAGCTGTATCGGCATAACATTTGATGTCGGCGGAGGAGTTTTTAATTGAGCCGATGGCGTGGGTCTGGCCGATAGGTGGTAGTCAGCTTATGGGCATCGGCGTGACTTTTGGAGTCGGCGTAAGTTTGAGATGCTGCTCCGACGGTGTTGGTCATACCGACGGAGGTGTGAGGCCAGGGTGCTGTCGGAGTGACTTTGTTCATCGGCGTAGGTATTTTGTTGCTCGCCGATGGTTTTGGTCTCACCGACAGACAAGGAATGTGAAATAGGCGTCGGCATAACCTTTGAGGTCGGCAGGAGATTTGTGGAGCTGGCCGATGGTTCTCCTCTGGCCGATGGGGATGTTGGTGACTTGTGGAGATGTTGCGATCGGCGAGACCACTGTGGTCGGCAGGAAATTTGTGGGGTAGGCCGATAGTGTATGTCATGGCGATGGGCTTTTGGTGAGGGCTTGTGTGTCGAGCGTGGCAAAAGCGCTCGACACTTGATGTGTATGCGATCAGGCTTATAAGGTAATGGAAGGCTCTCGGCACTGTGCATGTGGGATTAATCCCCTTGCATTATTTTTGAACCTGCGAAGGACGTGTTTTGGCGGGAAATCCTTTTTGAATGCAGCGACGGTTTCCAAGTGAAATGCGGGTGGTTGAGCCATCAATGACGGTCGTGCAGGGGTATGGGTGATGAATACAAACGGTGAAGCTACCTGATCGTGAATGAAGACTTCCAGATAGTGGCGCATGGCTCGAGGCTCCTCTTTGTCTGCTGCATTTACATTTTCTGAGCGCCATTCCTTCTGAGGACTGTATCTGGCAGATTTTTGTCAAAGCCATGTAATTAATTGCTGTAGTACACTACCTAGCTGTTATAAGCAGGAAGTGTTACTCATTTTGTGGTTGTTGAAAGTTGAACGTTTTGGCTCTGTAACACAATACAGTTCGTTTTGGTTGCTCTGTACAGTTTAACTTGTGAGTTTATGTATCTCCTGTTGTACGATTTGGCATGAATCCACTAATTTCATGGTTAATCTTATATGAATAATGCTATGTTTGCATGTGTTATGCTGATTCTGTCTCCAGTTTTGCATGTGTCTTTCTTACTGCAATAGGGATGCCATAAGTATAGACAGCTTAACACTCTATATTGGGAGATATCTGTAAGGCAGGTGTCACATGTGTATCCCCCTGAAATCCAGTTTTAGCTATTCATGCTGATCATTCATAGGTGTATGTCTACCGACTCCAAGCCCTGGATAGGCACCAATCTGGTTCTGTGTTGAGGTTATACACCATGTCCAGCTTTGCATCCAAAATTCAAATCAAACCATCTCATCCTTCCATCTGTTAGTTGTAGGATTAGGATTAGGAACATCTGCATGCTCTCATACCTAACCAGACATTATGTCCAAGAATGTTGCCAACCTTGTGATTTGTTACACAAATCTTGGTCCTTACATGAAAGTATTCTGCCTGTTGCTGTCAGTTTAAATCCTTCTGTCATTGAGCTAGTCAAGGTCATACTTTTATCAAATAGGGACACCCCCCTTGGTGCGGCAGAACCAGAAGTGAAGGGGAGGAGTTCACGCAACCTCCTGTATTCAATTGGCTGAATCTGCCTGTGCATTGGAACTGGCAAACCCTGATGCTGATTCAGAAGAAAAACCAACAAAATGGCGACTCTGCTGGGGACTGAGAAGTAAAAGTACTATCTAATCATCTCCAGTAATATATCTGTGACCCATCCGAGTCACCAAAACAAAAATGGCGACTCCGCTGGGGAGAAAATTGATAAAAAAAGTTTTATATCTTGTGACCCGTCTGAGTCACCAACAAAATGGCGACTCTACTGGGGATTGAGAAGTAAAAGTACTATCTAATCATCTCCAGTAATATATCTGTGACCCATCCGAGTCACCAACAGAAAATGGCGACTTTGCTGGGGATGGACTGATAAAAGAAATGATATATTTGTGACCCATCCAAGTCACCAACAAAATGGCGACTCCGCTGGGGATGTCGATGTAAAGTGATATCCTGCAGTCTCTGGTGAAGTTTTGCTCTGATGGTGGAATGAAATCAGAAACGTATTTGATGAGCTTTCAGCTGCTGTAAAATTTTGTCCTCTCTGGAGAGGTGGCGACTCTGCAAAAGACCTGAATGCACATGAAAGTTGATGTGTGTTGTGACAGAAATTGTGCTTTTCAAACTTCAGCATTTGTATGAGAAAAGGTACCCTGTTTCCTCCCACTTATATTTATTGTTCTACTGCATAAGTTAGATGCCAGGGGAGGCTATAGGTCTTAGGAATGCAAAGGATGTCTGAAAATAGAAATTTCATGAATCCAAGTATGAATTATCCCATACTCAGTCAGGAAGGGAATGATAAAAGAATAGAAGAGATAAAAAATAGGTTGATATTCTTAGAGGCTGAGCAGGCCCGGTTAAAAAGCAATAACCCTGTTATGTCTGCCAGTCAGAAAGCTAAACCTCCTATCAGCCCTTTTGATCATTTGTATGACCAACTAGATTTGTCATGGGTGGATTATAAAGTAGAAACTATGCCTGCTAGGATATACTGTCAGATGCCTAGATTTAGTGGTCACAGTGTATGTGATGGGAATGCACATATCCAAAATTTTCATGAGTTCATGGGAAAACATTCATTTAGAGATGAGGATATGTGGATGAGGTTTTTTGTTAGGTCCTTTGATGCAAAAGCAAAAGACTGGTATTTGAGCTTTTCAAAAAGATCCTTTGCCTGTTGGGATGAGCTTGCTGACTGTTTCAAGGAAGAATTTGCAAAAGAACCGGCTGATCTTGTTGCAGAATTGATGAATATCAGAAAACAAGATGAAGAGCCATGTGTTGATTTCAGTCATAGGTTTGCAGTAGCCCTTTCACAGATCCCAGAAGTCTTCAGACCTAATATTTCAGCCTGTGTTGGCATATTCTTTGAGGCTTTTGAGGAGGGCTCTAGTGCAATACTGAGGGATTTCAAGGTGACAGGTATGCAGATGGCATACAAGTTCACCGAAAATATAGAAAAATTCAGAAATGGGCGCCTGTTGATATCCCTGTCCCCAGGCCTTGGTGTGAGAAATGGTTGTGAAGCTGCAAATGACCAAATGATTATGGCATCATGTGCAGATAAAAATGAAAATGAAAGCATAGAGGTTGAGACTGCTGTATTTGAACATAATGCTAACAATACTGCTCAACTGGATTGTTCACCAGTTGAGGATGCCAGTGAAAGGACTAGTGAGGATTCCCATTGCAATGATGAGGCATATGGCCATGAAAACAATAACGAGGTTGTGGACAGCAATGAGCAATTTTTGGAATGGACCTGTGGAGACAATTGTGAGTATTGTACTCAAGACAAAGAAGATATAAGCAAACAGAGAAGCAGTCCTATGTGTGACCCATTGCCTTCCTTTCAAACACATGGAGATCATGAAGAGCAGTCAGGGATTGAAACAAATGCTAGTGCAGAGCATGATTATTTTTCATTTGATGGCTGTTTTGCTTATGACACACAGGCTGATACTCCTCCACAGAGTGAATCCATTGGTGATGAAGATGTGTGCTCTGCTACCCATGAACAAATGGCATATTATGATCAAGCTTATGTACCTGGATCACCCATCTTTGACACATATGGTGATGAGGATCTATTTGAGTATGGTGAAGATCTAGACACTATTTTTGGCTTGGATTCTGTTTCTCATCCTGATGAAAGAGGAAACAACATGCATCAGGTAAGTGACTGTGAAAATGTGCTTGATTTGAAAGAGGTGCCAGAGCCTGATCTTTTCCAGCTTGGTGCTACTATTGGTTGTGTACATGATGTGCACAATTGTGAATTTGAAAGCTTTTCTTTTGAGAGGCCAGCATATGAGATGAGCTCTGATCTTCCTAGCTGCATGGTGGACTTTGAGTGTTTTCAGTTTTTGATCCAACTAGGAGATCATTTTGCATTGCATAATGCTGATACAAATGTTAACATGTGTTATATTCCATTTGAGTATGCATTGCCTGATACATTCTGCATCCACTTGTTGCCGGATGCTAAAGGTTATCTGCACAGGGATGACATTGACAAGATAAATCAGAAGGTTGAGTTTGCAGGTGACAAGGTTTGTTTGTGGTCAGATCATGGCATCATTCCTAGGCTTGACCCAGTGTATGCAGATGAGAACAAGGTGTTTGATAAGGGGAAATATTGGTTCTCCTTTTCTTGGTGGCCTTAGGCCATCAAGTTTGATTGGTGATGCAGATCATTATAACTTCATGACTCTGTGCCCAATGGATAGGGGACTGGTCTACATCCCAGAGTTCTGTGGTTCTTGCCATGCCTACAAGAGGCATGCATCCTTAGACAGAGCCACTGTTGGTGCCTGAATTGACTGTCAGTTCTTGAGCAATTTTTATGCAGGCAACATCCCATAAAATCCAAAAAAATTTTAATTGTTGGCACCCCTTCAGTGTTTTGTAGCATCCACATCATCTTTCTTGAGGAAGGGGTCATCATGTTTTGCCCATCGGCATAAGTTTACTTGTGTCTTGGTGATCGTATCAATAGCATGGTGTGTTCTTTGTATATCGCCAAGAGCTTGGTCTATCGGCGAAGGAGATTGTGTTTCCGCCGACGGTGTTGGTCATGCTGATGGGGGTAAGTCAAGTGTTCATCGGCGAGACTTGTTTTATTGGCCAGTATGTTTTGTGGTTCGCCGATAGAGGAAGTCACCCCGATCAGGAGTGCCATCGGTGTGAATGGTATCATCGGCGAGGGAGTTTCCTGTTGGGCCGACGGCGTATGTTTGGCCGATAAGTGGATGTGTGTGTTGTCGACGTGACTTGGTGCATCGGACGAAATGTGGAGAGTTGGGCCGACAGTTGGTAGTCTGGCCGATGGAGCTATATCGGCGTAACATTTGATGTCGGCGGAGGAGTTTTTAATTGAGCCGATGGCGTGGGTCTAGCCGATAGGTGGTAGTCAGCTTATGGGCATCGGCGTGACTTTTGGAGTTGGCGTAAGTTTGAGATGCTGCTCTGACGGTGTTGGTCATACCGACGGAGGTGTGAGGCCAGGGTGCTGTCGGAGTGACTTTGTTCATCGGCGTAGGTATTTTGTTGCTCGCCGATGGTTTTGGTCTCACCGACAGACAAGGAATGTGAAATAGGCGTCGGCATAACCTTTGAGGTCGGCAGGAGATTTGTGGAGCTGGCCGATGGTTCTCCTCTGGCCGATGGGGATGTTGGTGACTTGTGGAGATGTTACGATCGGCGAGACCACTGTGGTCGGCAGGAAATTTGTGGGGTAGGCCGATAGTGTATGTCATGGCGATGGGCTTTTGGTGAGGGCTTGTGTGTCGAGCGTGGCAAAAGCGCTCGACACTTGATGTGTATGCGATCAGGCTTATAAGGTAATGGAAGGCTCTCGGCACCGTGCATGTGGGATTAATCCCCTTGCATTATTTTTGAACCTGCGAAGGACGTGTTTTGGTGGGAAATCTTTTTTGAATGCAGCGACGGTTTCCAAGTGAAATGCGGGTGGTTGAGCCATCAATGACGGTCGTGCAGGGGTATGGGTGATGAATACAAATGGTGAAGCTGCCTGATCGTGAATGAAGACTTCCAGATAGTGGCGCATGGCTCGAGGCTCCTCTTTGTCTGTTGCATTTACATTTTCTGAGCGCCATTCCTTCTGAGGACTGTATCTGGTGGATTTTTGTCAAAGCCATGTAATTAATTGCTGTAGTACACTACCTGGCTGTTATAAGCAGGAAGTGTTACTCATTTTGTGGTTGTTGAAAGTTGAACGTTTTGGCTCTGTAACACAATACAGTTCGTTTTGGTTGCTCTGTATAGTTTAACTTGTGAGTTTATGTATCTCCTGTTGTACGATTTGGCATGAATCCACTGATTTCATGGTTAATCTTATATGAATAATGCTATGTTTGCATGTGTTATGCTGATTCTATCTCCAGTTTTGCATGTGTCTTTCTTACTGCAATAGGGATGCCATAAGTATAGACAGCTTAACACTCTGTATTGGGAGATATCTGTAAGGCAGGTATCACATGTGTATCCCCCTGAAATCCAGTTTTAGCTATTCATGTTGATCATTCACAGGTGTATGTCTATCGACTCCAAGCCCTGGATAGGCACCAATCTGGTTCTGTGTTGAGGTTATACACCATGTCCAGCTTTGCATCCAAAATTCAAATCAAACCATCTCATCCTTCCATCTGTTAGTTGTAGGATTAGGATTAGGAACCTCTGCATGCTCTCATACCTAACCAGACATTATGTCCAAGAATGTTGCCAACCTTGTGATTTGTTACACAAATCTTGGTCCTTACATGAGAGTATTCTGCCTGTTGCTGTCAAGTTAAATCCTTCTGTCATTGAGCTAGTCAAGGTCATACTTTTATCAAATAGGGACACCCCCCTTGGTGCGGCAGAACCAGAAGTGAAGGGGAGGAGTTCACGCAACCTCCTGTACTTAGTTGGCTGAATCTGCCTGTGCATTGGAACTGGCAAACCCTGATGCTGATTCAGAAGAAAAACCAACACATGGAATGAAAAGTGGACTTATAAAAACATGGGGGGATGAAATCCTGGATTAACCTAAATTAACCCATGTGCACATGATTAGGGATGATTACTAAAAGTAATAAAAAATGGATAAAATAGGGAATTAAGTAAATAGATATATTTATTTAATTTTTGGAGTGGATAGTAACTATAGTCTTTGGATAAATATTTGATTTTTGAACTATAGTAGAGGAAAATGAGATGATTAATGATTTTTGATGATAGGATGGGATCGGGGAAAACATTAATTAAATAATTAAAATAATTTAATTAATATATGTGTCGAATGGAATGGATAATTGTTCAATTTTAGTTGATCAATTATGTAGATGAAGTCCGGAAGTGGTGTGACCATTTTCAGATGTCTACACTTTGCCCTCTTTGATGTGGCATGATAATGACAAGATTGGTGACATATCAAAGAAAATCAAAATTTTAGATTTTTTCCCTAGTTGACCGATGGGAAGAGGAAGGATGGATGAGGTAATGCCTCGTTGAAAAATCAGCAGAAAAAATAAAAATATTTTTTTGCAGGTGATTTCTCAAAAAAAGGAACGTGGATGACAAAATGATAGAGGAAGAAATAAGATAGGAGGAAGAAAAATGGAAGAAAAAGGGTGAAAATGGAGGCCGATGAGGAAAAATAGGGTGAGGGGGTGAAAAATTATGGCATGGAGAAAAAATTAGGGTTAACTAGGCTATAAATAGTGCTCAAGGGGGCCCATAAGCCTCATTTTTGCATTACCAAGCTTCTAAATTTGATTGGAGGAGGGCGAGTTTAGAGCATATGGTTGGAATTTTGCAAGATGAGTATTGGGGGGGAGCGTGTGCAAGAGTTCATGCGGCCTGCAACTACTAGCGAGCCGGTAAGTGGTCCTTCCTTGCTTTGTGATTTGGATTAGGGGTAGTTTAGGTGCATTAAATGTAGGCTAGATTTAGGTTAGCATATGCATTAAAGGGTGGGTTTAGTGCCTAAGGGTTGCGGGTAGGGCCTAGGTTGCTATGTTTAGCACTTGCACAATAGGTTTAGTACCCACTCTGGTGATTAGTGCTCATGTGGGGGTTTAGCACCTAGGGGATTTGGTTTAGCACCTATGAGGTAGCTTGGGAAAATGGAGGTTAACCTAGCAAGAAATTAAACTAGCTTAACTCAGTCCATTCATTAACCTATGCCACTTCAAGATTAGACTAAATAATAATACAATTAAACCTATCCTAATTGCACTGTAATTGATCATGTAAAACTCTTGACATGTCCTAAATGATATGATTAATGCTAATTGCTAATGGCTGTAAAGTGCTCATAAAGGTAGAATTTTTGTACATTCACAAGTGTTGTGAAAATGATGGGAAGAGACTCCAATTTATAGATTTTTGGAGTTCAAGATGGAGGGCTAGGATTGATTGTGGAGATCAAGGGCTCATATTGATTGAGAAATCTCAAGTAAGGAGAGATAGACAAGTATTAAGAGGAGATTGAATGAGAGTGGAGCTCCAAGATTTAAGGAGAAAACAAGGGTGGAGAATGAAGGGTTGAATGGATGGATGGCCAAGATTGAGTAGGTGGATGCAGTGTAAGGACTCGTTTATGAAAAGGTAAGGCTTGGATTTTATGGAGAATTAAATATTAGGATGAGAGGACATGTGGAATTTTAAATTAGAGGAATACTGCCACATGCAACTTTAAATTTGGTGAATAGTGACACATGGAGTAAGTGAGAGGACAAATAGAATATTTGCCCATGCTTCCAAAGTACCACTTGTGTAAAGCCTCACAAGTACATGTAAAAGCCAATAAACCAACTGATAGAAAATGAAGTAAATAATCCACTTAAATACAACATCGCAATATCCAAAACAAAAGATGTAAATAATCTGCTTAAATACAACATTTCAAAGATAAAAAGATGTAATTAATCCACTTAATTACAGTATCTCAAATAAAAGATAATCTCATAAATATGAATCTCAATGTCATTAAATCTTACATAATCACGTGCTTAATCTAGGTAACAAGCACTATAAAATATTATACATAAATCCATTGGCAAGCATGCCATAATACATCCAATCAAGTACAATAATCATGTACAACAAGAATAATGAATCAATATGCTTATCAATTGCACGAACCAAGTGGTCCACCACCTGCGAGCTGAGAGATGGGAACATGGCCCAGGTGCTTTTCCACCCAACCATGAAGTATTTACACTTCCCTGAATCCCTTCATGAAATGAAGGAAACCTAGCCCTGCACAAAATGTCTAGCTACCTAGTAACAACTGGCAGGAGGGAACACCTGATGCAATCTTGATGTCTGAATGTGCAATTCTAAATAATGAAAAGCAAATTGTCTCACAACAAGATGTGGCAGAGATATCAATAAATAAGTTGCTAGACAATAAAACATCTATTTCAATGTCATCTCGATTAGATCTAATCCTTATAAGTAACCTGATACAATTCCCAAAAAGAGGAAAAGCCATCTTTGATAAATCCACATTCGACTTCTTAGCCCAGAAAGCAACCCATTTACATTCCTAAATGAAAATCTACTGCTTTCTCCAAGAAGCAAGAAAATAAATAATAAATTAAAAGAATCAAGTTTCTCAATAAATCAATTAAAATCCCTTCCCAAAACATTAATTGAAAAATGACACTTTCCGCAAGCAATAATTCATCATTTCATACAATTTTGCATTCACAAGTTTATCAATTTTGATATGATTTCATATCCATTATTATCATAACTTCCCATTATCATATGAAATCTAACTAATGTTATTATACATATATTCAATCATATTTTCCTAAAAATCATATGCAATTTAACTTTCATCAATCTTGTTTTTCAATTTTGTGATGGGAATACATAAAAAGATAATTTAACTTCTTATTGCGCTAGCAAATTAAATGCAGAAAATTAAAATAGCTTCTTGTTGCCTTCCTGTTGCTAGCAACAGAACTGCAGGAATAAAAAACAAATATAAATAAAATAGTGAATATACTGCTTACTGTTATTTGCTAGAAATGTGAATGAAAACGCATTGAAAAACAATTTTTAACAGGTAATTAGGTTTCAACTATCTTTTGTGAGTTTTGAGATTTTGAGTTTATCATAGAAAGGCCGATTTTCTAATCTAAGTCTAACTTCAGCCATTAAAAGAGAGAATAGAGTCATGCTAAGGTCTGATAGAGAATGTTATGGCAACCATAAGGAGGTTTTATCAATAGTTTTCCTTCAGTTTATCAAGCCAAATCTGAGAATAACACTTGCTTATGCATAGCACAAAGATAAATGCCTTGGTTTCAGGCAATCTAACAAAGGTGAATAATATGTTTTTAAACCATCGATCGGCAAAAATAAAGATCAGGCAACAGTTAAGACAAAATGGTTTGGTCTATACAAGATTACCCAAGAAAGGCCGATTCAGTTAGAATATAGTCAACGTCCAGAAGGAAATAAAAAGAATAACATGGCTGCTAAAAGCAAGTTGTTTTTATTGGGGAATCGGGTAGATTTTCAAGAGGACGGTTGAGTCATGACAAGGGTCGATCAACTAAGACAAAAGCCCAACCAAAAACTATCATTTTCAACCATAAAAATGTGAATCAAGAATGCAAAATCATGAAATAGAAACCTGGAGAAAGTAGTCAATGGATGATAAATTTGCAGCTACTGATGAAACCAATTTCTTGCGGCTCAAAATCACCTTCCTGCTGCTGCAGTTCATGGGTTCCTGTTATCAATTCATGGTATTTCCTTTTGCTGTCCAGAAGTCTCTTTTAACAAAAATCTCTCCTTATTTTTGGCGACCTATCAATTAGGTTTAGAAACTGAAGATTTTAGAATTTAGAATTGAAGTATCTATTCCACTTTGCATGAAATTCCACCAATAAAATTTGAGCAATAATGCTATTTAAAACAATTAATTATTTTCTTTTGTGCAGTTTACTATTATGTAGTGCAAATTTAGCTTGCATAATAGGAAGCTACTTTTTAAATTCTTTTTTTAATTGTGTAAAAATATCTAATTATAATAACACTATTATTAACATTATTTAATTATTTAACTAAAACATATCTATTTTAATAAATCAAGAAGTAAATAAAATAAATATACAATAATATAAATATCTCTAATTATAATTTAATATAATTTAATTAATTCTACTTTGCATATTGTCTTCTAAACATCTAAAATTAGGTAAATAAAGACAATATTTATAAAAATACAAATAAACATATATATATATTTTCCTTTATTCAAATTGCAATACCTATTTTAATCACAATTTGAAAAAGACATCAAATTAAATAATGCATTTAGTATAAACTATTGGAGAAATTTAAACACAATATTTTCTAATTATTTAAATCATCAATCACACTCATTTTCCACACAGAGATGCATAAGAAAACCATTCAAAATGCATATGAAAACTACGTGGTGTGTGTAATTGCATTAGGGTAATCCATCCATCAGTTCTTGCCAAGTGGCTAGAACACCTCTACCTCAACCATGTTCTCATCTTAGACGAGTACCTGCATCCATTTGCACTCAACTCAACGTCAATAGGTTAGTGTCTCCAAAACATACCCAAGGCAAATCATTATAATCATGTCTACAATTATTTAACATTTAAATCAATTTCCAAATTTTATCAATATATACTCATAATAATTACCTTCACACATGCAAATTACATAAGGCAAAAGTCAATCATAGTAATTGTTCACTACTAATCTAGAATAATTATATTGTTCATAAAAATGAGACGTGATATCCTTTCCCACTTGGAAGAGACATCGTCCCAATGTCTTATTAAACATCAAAATAATAAAGTATCCAACACCCACCAAAAAAGTATCAAGGTGTCATATAACAATAACATCAACTCAAAGTATAAAAATCCATGCATGAATAAGAAATCTATGCTATATCCTTGAATGAGGAAAAGATCTATCAATTTCTCTACATCCTCCCATGTGGCACTGTCCTCAGAATACTGATCCCATTGGACCTTATATTGCACCACATCTCTGCTATGCAACTTAATGTTATGCTTCCCCAAAATTCTAGTGGGCTCCACCAACACCACTCCTAGATCCTGAACCTATAAAGCACGCTAATCAAGAATATGTGACACATCAGGATGATAAAGCTTAAGTAAAGACACATGAAAAATATTATGGATTTTGGCAAGTGCAGGCAGTAGAGCAAGTCTGTAACCTACAGGATTAATCACTTCCAGAACTTCGAATGGCCCTATAAAATGAGGAGCAAGTTTGGACGCTTTGCCAAATGATACTGAACTCGTATGAGGTCTAACCCTCAAAAAGACTTTGTCACCAACTGAGAACTGTCTAGGAGTTCTATTCTTATTTGCATAATTCTTTTGATGATCTGAAGCTTGCTTCAACTTCTCCTTGATCAACTTCATCTGATCATCCATCTCTCTTAACATTTTAGGACCAATCACAATTCTATCCTCTACCTTATCCCAACTGATAGGTGTTCAACACTTACACCCATAAAGAGCTTCGAAAGGTGTCATTCCCAAAGATGCATGGTATGAATTGTTGTATGCAAACTTTACCAATGGAAGATACTCCTCCCATCTATACTGTTGATCCATACAATACATTCTGAGAATGGTGCAATCATAGTAGGAGGGTTCACAAAATGAACTATCTAGACCACGCAGCAAGAGTGAACACAACGGAAACAACTTAGAGAAATGGAACAAATGCAAATTTAGTCATTCAATATATCAAAGAATTCAAATAGAGATCGGTCAGCAACATGCAAGCTTAGAATTAGGGTACACAGGGCTAATTACATACATGCGCAAGATAAAGCTTTTAATCTCTTTCGTAAAGGATCAAACTATTAATCTTCTAAATCATGAGAACTACTTTCCTAAGGATCTATTACATCAATATATATCATCTCTGGAACAATCAATTCCTCCGCGTCGGCCAAAGAAGGTCACAAACTCCAATGAAGAGATGTAACGTGTGAACATGGGTAGGTCGGACCTAAATGCATAGAACTCCTCTAGAAAATGAATGAAATGAAGTGTGGATCTTTGGGGAATGTTGTCCATGAACCAAAGATCATTGAATGATGTGTCATTAAGCTCCACAAGTCAAGGAATGCTCTACAAGTCTTCCCCTTTAGCTGATTGTTTGTTATTATCAGGATGCTCTGTTCTAAAATCAATCAATCTTTTAATAGCGATATCTTTCCAGTAATGATGTGTAGACCTCTAAATTCTAGATATGATGTATATGAATGAATGTAGATGCTAAGTCTAGCTCTGCAAGGTCTAAAATGTAACTAAGGTAGAATACCAAACCAAAAAGTAGAAACTGCTTCTGACTAAACTACCTAAACTAAACTAGAAAATAAAAGAAACAAACTGAACTACAAACAAACTGAAATGCAAATGTTTTTGGTTGATGCAAGATTACTCTTGAACTAAGGATGTTCCTGCATTAGACATCTATGTTTATTGAAAAAGTGAGTCCCTCACTTTGTTGGGGCTAGGGGAGAACCAAGACGGTCCACCTCAACCTAAGAAATCCATGATGGATCTTCTTCTGGTCTGCCTTTCCACTTCACATGATATTATTTGTATTGTCTTCCTCTAGTGCTACGTCCAACTTTGCTATCCAAGATGTCCTCAATCTGTTTTGGTGCTTTGTGTGGTAACTGCTTCTTCAAGTCTTCTTCCATGTTGTCACTAAACTCTACTTCATGATACTGATAAAGGTCTACAATGTTGAAAATAAGTGATATAGCCAATGTCTTCGGTAGCTCCACTTCATATGCATTTCTTGAATCAAATTTTGTGAGTATCTTACAAGGTCCAAACTTCTTCATCTTCAACTTGTTATATGTCCCAACTGGAAATCTTTCTTTTCTCAAGTACACCATCACTTCATCCCCAACTTCAAATTCCTTATGTCTTCTCTTCTCATCAGCCTTCTCTTTGTACTTATTGTTCATATTCTCCAAATGCTTCTTTACCTGATTATGTACCGTCTTCATGTGATCTACAATTTTTTTTGCTTCTGCACTTCTCTTTTCTTCTGTACTAATATCTCTCAATTCTACAACTCTAGGTTTCACTTTGGTCACAATCTCAAAAGGTGTTCTTCTAGTACTCATGTTTACTGAATTATTATATGCAAACTCTACTTGTGAAAGAATCAAATCCCAACTTCCTGTCTTCTCTCCAACCAAACATCTCAACAAGTTTCTCAAACTCCTATTCACTACCTCCATCTGTCCATCAATCTATGGATAAAAAACTAAACTAAACTTCAAATTTGTCTTCATCTTCTTCCAAAGTGTCTTCCAAAAGTATCCAAGAAATCTGGTATCTCTATCTAAAACTATACTCTTAGGTAATCCATGCAATCTCACAATCTCCTTGAAAAATAGGTCAGCTACATGCATTGTATCAGTTGTCTTCTTACAAGGTATGAAATGAGCCATCTTTGAAAATCTGTCGACCACTACAAATATTGAATCATGTCCTCACCATGTCTTAGGCAATCCCATTACAATATCCATACTTATGTCTTCCCAAGGTCTCTCCGGTATTGTCAGAGGTTTATACAATCCAGTGTTCTGACTACTCCCTTTTGCAACTTGACAAACTCTACAACTCTGCACAAATCTCCTAACATCCTTATGTATCTAAGGCCAAAAGTAGTTTTCACTCACCAAAGCCATTGTCTTATCAATGCCAAAATGTCCTGCTAATCCACCACTATGCTTCTCCTTGATCAAATTATCTCTCATTGAACTTCTAGGTATGCACAACTAATTTCCTCTAAACAACATATTTTCCTAAATGAAATAATCCAACCACTTACTCCTATCTGTCACAACAGGTTCCTTACATGCTTTCCAAGGTTCTACAAAATTAGTGTCTCCCTCATACATGTTCTTCAATTCATGAAAACCCAACACTTCAACTCTCATCTCTGTCAACAAGTTTCTTCTTCTACTCGATGCATCAACAACTTTGTTTGATTTTCCACTCCTATGCTTCAACACAAAAGTATAACTCTGCATGAACTCTACCCATCTCATATATCTCTGATTCAACTTACCTTGACTGTTCAAATATTACAAAGATTGATGATCTGTATACAACACAAACTCCTTAGGCAACAAGTAATGTCTCCACTTCTTCAAGGCTTGAATTATAGCATAGAACTCTTGATCATAAACTGAATATCTCCTTGTATCATTCAACTTCTCACTAAAATATGCTACAAGTCTACCTTCTTGACTTAATACTACTCCAATTGCACTTCCACTTGCATAACAATCAACTTGAAATACCTTACTGAAATCCTGTAATGCCAAAATAGGTTGCTCTATCACTTTCTACTTCAACAACTCAAAACTTTTATCTGCTCCTGATGTCCACTTAAAATCTTTTCTGTCACCTCTCATTGTCTCTATCATAGGGTTACAAACTAAAATAAATTTTTTGATGAACTTCCAGTAGAAACTACCAAATCCATGAAATGATCTAACCTCTCTAATGCTCTCCAGTGTAGGCCATTCAACAATTGCTTTCACTTTCTTAGGGTCCATCTTCAATCCTTCCACATAAATCACAAATCCCAAATATACCAACTCTTCTTTCATGAAACTACACTTCTTGATGTTTATCAGCAATTTCTCTTCTCTCAGTCTCTGCAAAACTTGTTTAATATGCCACAAATGTTCCTCTTTTGTCTTACTAAAAATCAGAATATCATCCAAGTATACAATCACAAACTTACCCAAGAATTTCTTCAAGACTTCATTCATCAATCTCATGAAAATACTCGGTGCGTTTGTCAATCCAAAAGGCATCACTAACCACTCATACAATCCTTCATTTATTTTAAAAGCAGCCTTCCATTTATCCCCTTCTCTAATTCTGACCTGATGGTATCCACTTTTCAAATCTATCTTTGTGAAATATCTTGCTCCACTCAAACAATGCATGATATCATCCATCCTAGGTAAAGGAAATCTATATTTAACTGTGATCTTGTTTATTGCTCTAGAGTCAGTACACATTCTCCATTCTCCATTCTCCATCCTTCTTAGGTGCTAACATGACAGGTACTACACAAGGGCTCAAACTTTCTTTGATCAAACCTTTCCTCAACAACTCTTGTATCTATCTATTCAATTCTTCATTTTCTGCTAGTGTCATTCTAGGTGTTGCTTTGTTAGGCAAACTTGCTCCTGGTATAAGATCCATGTGATGATTGATACTCCTTATAGGTGGTAATCCTTCAGGTACATTATTTGATATGATGTCTTCATACTCTAACAACAATTCTCTTACCTCCTCCAGTTTTGATTCTTCAGTCTCTTTCTTCAATGCTTCAGGCTTCTTAGTAATCAAGGCATAACACATTCTCATGTCTCAAACCATCCAGAAATTTTCTTCCACATACCAAATAGATTACAGCATACCGACATACTTCACTCTTAGGATCATCCTCTAAAGGATACAACTTAATTCTCTTTCTATTTTCTGTTATAGTATATGTATTCTTTCTCCCATCATGTATAGTGTTTCTATAATACTGCCAAGGTCCACCCAACAAGATATGACAAACACACATAGGCATAATATCACACAAGACTTCATCATGATAAGATCCAATATGAAATTTCCCCAAACATTGTTCACTCACCAGTACCTTATGATCATCCTGAATCCATGCTATCTGATAGGGCTTAGGGTGTTTGAATCTTTCCAACTTCAGCTTAGTCACCATCTCCTCTAAAACTAGGTTATCTGAACTACCACTATCAATTACAACTTTACAACACTTACCTCCTGATTTGCATCTGGTTCTGAACAGACTTTTCCTCTACGATGGTTCCTCATCTGTCTCTACTTGAAATAGTGCTCTCCTCATCACCAATGATTCTCCTTTCTCAGGTTTGCCAACTGAATAGGGTGATTCAATAGGTTCTTCTTCCACATAGGCTTCTCTTCCATTTGTTTTCTGTCCTCTTACTTGTACTACTCTGATTACATTCAAATGCTCTATGTCCTTCACCTCCACACTTGAAACAAGGACCTCTAAATATTCTCTTATCAAATCCTCTGCCTTCTCTTCTGTATCCTTCATTCCGGTATGCACTAGGGTTTCCTCTCCGGTAAAAATTTTTGTCATCTCTTTTGTAAGCATTGTTATCTCTGTCATCCTTCTTAAATGGGCTGTAAAACTTGTATTGCTATGCAAATGATCTATCACATCCATAAAATGTTCTACTTCTCTGAAATTTACCTCCTCTACCTCTCTGTCTCTGATCATGCCTTTTATTCAGCTTTTCTTCAACTTTCAGTGCAAATTGATATGCTGCTTCCAAAGATGTCATCCTTACCAAGCTTAGCTCTTCTTGAATGTTTAATCTTAGTCCATTGATGTATCTAGCCACTTTCTCCTTGCTTTCTTCACTATGTCCTATTCTTATGATTATTTTATGAAATTCTTCAGTGTACTCCTGCACAGATCTATCCTTTTGTCTCAGGTTTTGCAATCTTTTCAATAGTTCTAACTCATAGTCAGCAGGTATAAATTGATTCTTCAACTTTGTCACCATCCTACCCCATTTTTTAATCTTTTATTTTCCTCTTTTGTTTCTTTCCAACTAAACTTCTTTCCACCATATAGCAGCATGTCCGTTCAACTTTGTCTTTGCAAATTTCACCTTCTCCGGATCTTCAATTTCCTCATACTCAAAGTACTCTTCCATGTCATTTATCCAGTCAATCAATTCTTTAGGGTTCAAATTACCAGTATAGTTTGGCACATCAAGTCTAGGTCTCTTTCCAATCTTTGAAATAGCTGGCAACATCTTTACTTGATCTGATTCTTCTTCTTCATCACCTCCTAGGGTTTCACCAGTTTTTTCAACAAATTGAAATTCCTCTTCATCATCACTTTCAACATTAGGTCTCAGTGTCGATCCTCTTCACCTATCTTCTTCAACAACATCCAAATGAATTCACATCATTTTCATCATTTCCATCATCTCATCCATTCTACCAGCCATTGTTCTGACATCAACATCTCTGATAGCATTCTTCCTAGGATCAAGTGTAAATTGCCTCAGGTTCGGTGATCGGGCTACAAGGTGACAACTACCTCTTCAATCAGCGATCAGTTGCAACACAAGTAACCTACCTTAGTTTGGTGATCTATCCACAACAAGATCTTACGGAATTCCCTCGCCAACTTTTCTCAACTCACTCCCAAAGATTCAAATTTTTTCTCTGATACCACTTGGTGCAATCACTGTAGGAGGGTTCACAGAATGAACTATCCAGACCATGCAGCAAGAGTAAACATAATGGAAACAACATAGAGAAATGGAACAAATGTAGATTCAGTTATTCAATATATCAAAGAATTCAGATAGAGATTGACTAACAGCATGCAGGCTTACAATTAGGGCACACAGGCCTAATTACATACATGCGCAAGATAAAGCTTTTAATCTCCTTTGCAAAGAATCAAACTATTGATCTTCTAAATCATGAGAACTACTTTAAGGATCTATTACATCAATATATATCATCTCTAAAACAATATATTCCTCCGCGTCGGCTAAAGAAGGTCACAAACTCCAATGAAGAGATGTAACGTGTGAACATGGGTAGGTCAGACCTAAATGCATAGAACTTCTCTAGAAAATGAATGAAATGAAGTACAGATCTTCGGGGAAGGTCGGCCATGAACCAAAGATCATTGGATGATGTGTCATTAAGCTCCACAAGTCAAGGAATGCTCTGCAAGTCTTCTCCTTTAGGTGATTGTCTATTATTATCAGGATGCTCTATTCTAAAAACAGTCGATCTTATGATAGTGATATCTTTCTGGTAATAATGTGTAGACCTCTAAATTCTAGGTATGATGTAGAGGAATGAATGTAGATGCTAAATCTAGCTCCATAAGGTCTGAAATGTAACTGAGTTAGAATACCGGACCAAAAAGTAGAAACTACTTATGACTGAACTGCCTGAACTGAACTAGAAAATAAAAGAAACAAACTGAAATGCAAGTGTTTTTGGTTGATACAAGATTGCTCTTGAACTAGGGAGGCTCTTACATCAAAGAAGGTATTCTACAACTTGATTAACTCTTTCTGTCTGACCATCCGTTTGAGGATGATAAGTTGAACTGAAATTCAACTTTGTACCCAAAGCTGCATTAAGAGTTATCCAAAATCTAGATTTCATGTGAGTGTCTCAATTTGAAATGATCATCTCAAGCACTCCATGTAATCAAAAAATCTCTTGAACAAACTTCTTAGCTAAAACCATAGAACCATCTAAAAGATTCCTTGGAATAAAATGTGCTACCTTTGTCAACTTGTCCACAACCACTAAGATGACATCATGCCTATTCTTGGATATAGGTAACCCCTAAATAAAATCCATTCTTATCACTTGCCACTTGTGCTCAGGGATACTGTGCGGATACAACAATCTTGTTGGATGCACATGCTTAACTTTGAATCTTTGGCATTCTAAACATCGAGCCACAAATTTTGTCACATCCCTCTTAAGTCTAGGCCAAAAGTATAAAGGTTTCAAACCTTTGACCATCTTTGTTACTCCAGGGTGACCTAAATAAGGTGCATTGTGAATCTCTTCAAGCACTAACTCCCTCAACTCTTTTGAGTTAGGAATATACATCCTTCTCTGAAATCTTAGAAGTCCATCTGCTTTGATAACATAACCATCAAACCTGTGATCTAAGGGGTCTACTTCCAAAGCTTGCTTTACTCTTTCATAATCCTCATCCCCTTGAAGATTCTAAATCACTTTCTACTTCAAATTGGATCTCATGGTAACAATGGAATCCAGATGTCTTCTCCTACTAAGAGCATCTGCTACTCTATTCTCCTTTCCTTTTATATATTCAATCCCAAAGTCATACTCACTAAGGAATTCTAACCATCTTCTCTGTTGTTCATTAAGGTTAGGTTGAGTAAATATATACTTGAGTCCTAAATGATCTGTCTTTAGCTCAAAGGGCTTACCTAGAAGATAATGTCTCCACATTTGAAGTGCATGAACTATGGCAACTAACTCAAGATCATTCGGTGCATAGTTGAACTCATGTTGCTTTAATTTTCTTGACTCATATGCAACTACTTGCTCATTCTGCATAAATACTCCTCCTAATCCTTCCCCTAAAGCATCTGTTATAACTATAAAGTGCCCATTAGGATCTGGTATGGTCAAGATAGGAGCAGTTGCGAGCTTTTCCTTTAACACTTAGAAAGCTTGCTCACACCTTTCTATCCATTCAAACTTTTTACCCTTCTTTTGCAGTGTGGTAATCAGTGCTGCTATGGTTGAGAAACCTTCCACAAACTTTCTATAATAACTTGCAAGTCCCATAAAACTCTTGACTTCTATCACATTCTGTGGTGTAGGCAATTCCATTATTGCTTTGATCTTCTCAAGATCAACTACAATCCCTTCAGCTGAGATCACATGACCAAGATAGTGCACTTTATCTTGAAAGAATGTACACTTAGATAATTTACCATAAATCTTTCTCTCTCTCAAACGCTGCAAAAAAAGTCTCAAATGCAATTAATGCTCTTCCACTAATTTAGAGTATATCAATATGTCATTAAGGAAGATTAACACAAAATCATCTAAACAATCTCTGAAAATGCTATTCATCAAATTCATGAAAGCTAATGGAGCATCAGTCAACCCAAATGGTACTACTATGAACTTGTAGTGACCATGTTGAGTCCTAAAAGTTGTTTTAGAGATGTCCTCATCCTTAATCCACAATTGGTGATAGCTGGATCTAAGGTCTATCTTCGAGAACACTGTTGCTTCTTTCATCTGATCAAAGAGCTCATCTATTCTTGGGAGTGGATACTTGCTCTTTATAGTATCTTTGTTAAGCATCCTATAACCGATGCTTAATCTCAAACTACCATCCTTCTTCTTTACGAAGATAATCGATGCGTCCCCTGGTGACACACTAGGTCTAATAAACCCTTGATTTAGCAACTCCTGCAATTGTGCCTTAAGCTCAGACAATTCTATAGTAGTCATCCTATAGGGTGCCTTAGATTGAGGCTCAATCCCTGGTAGAAAGTCAATTGAGAAGTCAAATTCTCTCTTCGGTGGTAACTCGGTCAACGCTATAGGGAATACATCTCAAAAATCTCTAAGGATTGGATAGTCATTGAACATTGGCTCTTCTTTGCCAAGGTCCTTTACTTGGACAACATAAATGGCACATACTTTCCTCTTGGATTTCTTCAATTGCATAGCTGAGATTTGTCTAAGCTCTAAAGGTCTCTTAGATCCATTAATTTCCACTTGATTCCCTAGGTCATCCAGACATTGAACAACCTTGTCTTCACAGTTTATTAGAGACTTATGTTCAGTTAACCAATTGATTGCTAGAATTACATCATAAGAGCCTAAAGGTGCTACATACAGATTTATTTGCGTCTGAAAACTAGGAAGCTCTAACTCACTGCATGCTAGACATGAGTCTACCCTCTTTTCTACACTATTGCCATATTGTACCATCCAAGAGTTTTCCATATGTCCAAGTCTAATTGATAACTTAGATACTACTCTAGGATCTACAAAACATTATGTCGCACCAGTATCAATTAAAATAGAAATAGGTAGTCCATAGAGCTTAACTTGGAATTGTATAGGTGCTGCTTGAAAATATGCTTGTTGATTATCCACTGTGACATGTATCTGATGCTACGGTGCTCCTTGTTGATTCTTGCTTCCCCTTTTATGCGGACATGAATTTGCATAATTCTCTCCTCCACAGTTGTAGCATCCACCCTTAGGTGTTCTTGGTCCTTCAGCTCTTTCCCTCTTATTGTTGTTTCTGTTGTTATGGACACCTCTTTTATTTCCACCATTTCCATCTTGAGAATTATTACCTCTCTTTAGATTCCTAATTTGTTTATTATTGCCTTGGTTGTTTTTCTATTGATAGTTTTGTTGATTATTCTGTGGTTTCTTATTTGAAAACTTGATATCTCTTTGCTTACTGTAACTAAATGCTTGCTGCAACCTCTACTCTTGCTTTATTACTTTCTCAAAAGCAGCATCCATAGTGAGTGGGTTATGAATATCTACCTCAGCTCCAATCTGTGGCCTCAATACCAAAATAAACTTCCTGATCCAAAATGTCTCATATGTCTGATACTGTGGAACATACTTAAGTAGATGAGAAAACCTTTCCCAATAACTAGTTACAAACATACCTCCTTAAACCAAATTCTGAAAATCTATCATCTTCTTGTCAAAGAATAACTATGGTAACCATATTTTTCTAAACAGTTGCAAGAAAATCTCCCAAGTTATCTCACCAGGTAACAACTTCTTATCTACCTTCTCATTATCCCACCATGTTGTTGCTTCACCAATCAACTAGTAAGATCCCCACATTGCCTTAGTGTGATCTGAAAGGTTTCAGAGCTAAAAGTATTTCTCCATTTCTATTATCCAGGATTTAGCTCCATCTCCAATTGTCTATCCATCAAATTTTGGTGGTGATACTTTCTTGAGGTCCTTCCCCAATTCTTCTGCAATCCTTGCTTGATTATTAGCATTAGCTCGAACTTTAGGAACTTGAGCTTCTATCCTTGGATTCTCATTTGCATTAGTATTCCTAGGATTGTCATTAGCATTTAGCTCTCTATGATTCCCTCTGATCTCCTACTCAAGAGCATTCATCCTCGTCTCCTGTCGGGTCAAGAGAGCAAGAATACGGTTAAATCTCCCATCTTGATCATCACTAGAATCTCTATGACCTCTCGCATTTCGACCACCACAAGCACCTCCACGTGATCCTCTTCCTTGACCACTTCCTGATCTGTCACTATGATCAGTGGTTCTAGTATTCAGGATGGATAATCTGTATCAAGTTTACAACTTTAGCACAATAGTCCCAAAAAGAAAACAGAGACCCTAGTGTTAAACCTAGAGCTTTGATACCAAATGTAAAGCCTCACAAGTATATGTAAAAGCCAATAAACCAACTGATAGAAAATGAAGTAAATAATCCACTTAAATACAATATTGCAATATCCAAAATAAAAAAATCTAAATAATCTACTTAAATACAACATTTCAAAGATAAAAAGATGTAATTAATCTACTTAATTACAATATCTCAAATAAAATATAATCTCATAAATATGAATCTCAATGTCATTAAATCTTACATAATCACGTGCTTAATCCAGGTAACAAGCACTATAAAATAATATACATAAATCCATTGGCAAGCATGCCATAATACATCTAATCAAGTACAATAATCATGTACAACAAGAACAATGAATCAATACGCTCATCAGTCGCACGAACCAAGTGGTCCACCACCTGCGAGCTGAGAGACAAGAACATCACCCAGGTGCTTTTCCACCCAACCATGAAGTATTTACACTTCCCTGGATCCCTTCATGAAACAAAGGAAACCCAACCATGCATGAAATATCTAGCTACCTAGTAACAACTGGCAGGAGGGAACACCCGATGTAACCCTGATGTTTGAATGTGCAATTCTAAATAATGAAAAGAAAATTGTCTCACAACAAGATGTGGTAGAGATATCAATAAATAAGTTGCTAGACAATAAAACATCTATTTCAATGTCATCTCAATTAGATCTAATCCTTATAAGTAACCTGGTACAATTCCCGAAAAGAGGAAAAGCCATCTCTGATAAATCCACATTCGACATCCTAGCCCAGAAAGCAACCCATTTACATTCCTAAATGAAAATCTACTTCTTTCCCCAAGAAGCAAGAAAATAAATAATAAATTAAAAGAATCAAGTTTCTCAATAAATCAATTAAAATCCCTTCCCAAAACATTAATTGAAAAATGACACTTTCCACAAGCAATAATTCATCATTTCATACAATTTTACATTCACAAGTTTATCAATTTTGATATGATTTCATATCCATTATTTAATCATAAATTCCCATTATCATATGAAATCTAACTAATGTTATTATTTGTATATTCAATCATATTTTCCTAAAAATCATATGCAATTTAACTTTCATCAATCTTGTTGTTCAATTTTGTGATGGGAATACATAGAAAACATAATTTATCTTCCTATTGCGATATCAAATTAAATGCAGAAAATTAAAACAACTTCCTATTGCCTTCCTGTTGCTAGCAACATGAACTACAGGAATAAAAAAGAAATATAAATAAAACAACGAATATACTGCTTACTATTATTTGCTGGAAATGTGTATGAAAATGCATTGAAAAATAGTTTTTAATAGGAAACTAGGTTTCAACTATCTTTTGTGAGTTTTGAGAGTTTGAGTTTATCATAGAAAGGCCAAGTTTCTAATCTAAGTCTGATTTCAGCCATTAAAAGAGAGAACACAATCATGCTAAGGTCTAACAGAGAATGTTATGGCAGCCATAAGGAGGTTTTATCAATAGTTTTCCTTCAGTTTATCAAGCCAGATATGAGAATAACACTTGCTTATCCATAGCATAGAGATAAACGCCTTGGTTTCAGGTAGTCTAATAAAGTTGAATAATATGTTTTTAAACCATTGATCAACAAAAATAAAGATCAAGCGGTAGTTAAGACAAAATGGTTTGATCTATACAAGATTGCCCAAGAAAGGTCGATTCAGCTAGAATACAGTCAACGTCCAGAAGGGAATAAAAAGAATAACATGGCTACTGAAAGAAAGTCATTTTTATTGGGGAATTGGGTAGATTTTCAAGAGGACAGTTGAGTCATCACAAGGGTTGATCAACCAAGACAAAAGCCCAACCAAAAACTATCATTTTCAGCCATAAAAATGTGAATCAAGAATGCAAAATCATGAAATAAAAGCCTAGAGAAAGTAATCGATGGATGATAAATTTCCAGCTGCTGATGAAACCAATTTCTTGCTGTTCAAAATCGCCTTCCTGTTGTTGCAGTTCGTGGGTTCCTGTTATCAATTCGTGGTATTACTTTTTGTTGCCTAAAAGTCTCTTTTAACAAAAATCTCTCCTTATTTTTGGTGACCCATCAATTAGGTTTAAAAACTGAAGATTTTAGAATTTAGAACTGAAGTATCTATTCCACTTTGCATGAAATTCCACCAATGAAATTTGAACAATACTGCTATTTAAAACAATTAATTATTTTCTTTTGTGCAGTTTATTATTATGCAGTGCAAATTTGGCTTGCATAACAGGAAGCTACTTTTTAAATTCTTTTTTTATTTAATTGTTTAAAAATATCTAATTATAATAACACTATTATTAACATTATTTAATTATTTAACTAAAACATATCTATTTTAATAAATCAATAAGTAAATAAAATAAATATACAATAATATAAATGTCTCTAATTATAAGTTAATGTAATTTATTTAATTCTACTTTGCATATTATCTTCCAAACATCTAAAATTAGGTAAATAAAGACAATATTTATAAAAATACAAATAAACATATATAGTTTCCTTTATTCAAATTGCAATACCTATTTTAATCACAATTCAAAAAAGACATCAAATTAAATAATGCATTTAATATAAACTATTAGAGAAATTTAAACACAATATTTTCTACTTATTTAAATCATCAATCACACTCATTTTCCACACAGAGATGCATAAGAAAACCATTCAAAATGCATATGAAAACTACATGGTGTGTGTGATTGCATCAGGGTAATCCATCCATCAGTTCTTTCCAAGTGGCTAGAACACCTCTACCTCAACCATGTTCTCGTCTTTGACGAATACCTGCATCCATTTGCACTCAATTCGACGTCAATAGGTTAGTGTCTCCAAAACATGCCCGAGGCAAATCATTGTATTCATGTATACAATTATTTAATATTTAAAACAATTTCCAATTTTTATCAATATAAACTCATAATAATTACCTTCACACATGCAAATTACTTAAGGCAAAAGTCAATCATAGTAATTGTTCACTAATCTAGAATAGTTATATTGTTCATAAAAACAAGACATGACAACTTGTCATGTACATGGATGTACATGGAATGACAAGTGTTCTTCTAGAAACATGGGGGGATGTACTCCTAGGTTAACCTAAATTAACCCATGTGCACATGATTAGGGATGATTAATGATGATTACTAGAAGTAATAAAAAATGGATAAAATAGGGAATTAAATAAATAGATATATTTATTTAATTTTTAGAGTGGATAGGAACTATAGTCCTTGGATAAATATTTGTTTTTTGGACTATAGGAGAGGAAAATGAGATGATTAATCATTTTTCATGATAGGACGGGACGGGGGAAGTATTAATTAAATAATTAAAATTATTTAATTAATATATGTGTTGGATGGAATGGATAAATTTTCAATTTTAGTTGATCAATTATGCATATGAAGTCAGGAAGTGGTGTGACTATTTTCAGATGTCTACATTTTTGCCATCTTTAATGTGGTCATAATTGAGGGGGTTGGTGGCATATCAAAGAAAATTAGATTTTTTATATTTTTGCCTGAGTCGATCGACGGGAAGAGGAAGGGTGGATGAGGTGATGCCACCTTGAGAGATCAGTGAAAAAAATAAAAATAATTTTTTCAGATAATTTCTTGAAATAAGGAATGGGGATGACAAAATGATAGGGGAGGAAGAAATAGGATGGGAGGAATAAAAACAAAAGAAAAAGGGTGAAAAATGGAGGTTGAGGAGGAAAAATGGGGTGAGGGGTGAAAAATTAGGGCATGGAGGAAAAATTAGGGCTAATTAGGCTATAAATAGTGCTTAGGGGGGGCCATAAGCCTCATTTGTGCATTACCAATTTTATAAATTTGATTAGAGGAGAAGAAGAAGATTAGAGGAGATGGTTGGAATTTCGCAAGATGAGCATTGGGGGAGTGTGTGCAACAAGACTTGTGGCCTACTATTGTTGGCGAGCTGGTAATTGGTCTTTCCTTGCTTTGTGATTTGGGTTAGGGGTAGTTTAGGTGCATTAAATGTGGGATAGTTTTAGATTAGCATAGGTGCTAAAGGGTGGGTTTAGCGCCTAGGGGTCATGGGTAGTGCATAGGTTGCTAGGGTTAACACCTGTGCAATTGGTTTAGCACCCACTCTAGCGATTAGCGCCCGTGTGGGGGTTTAGCACCTAGGGGAATCAATTTAGCACATATGGGGCAGCTTGGGAAGAATTAAAATTAGCATCTAGGTTGGGGGATTGGAACCTACGTGCCTTTTAGCACATATGCCAAAGGGATTAGTGCCTATGTGCCTTTTAGCATGTATTCCAAAAGAAGTAGCACCTATGCATCATTTTGCACATACGCCAGAGTGATTAGCACTTAGGATAGAATAATTAGCACCTACGTTGGATTAGCCAAGCTAACATGATTAGCGCTTGTGCAGGAATAGGAAGAGAAACAAGGTGTAAAAGAGTTGGAAGATTTGATGAAGCATGTGTGGATGGTTGTAAGAGGATTTGGATGTCTTGTAGTCACATGAGTGGCAACCGTTGAATATGGCATTGTGAAGGAGACTAAGGTCTGCAGATCACACATTTATGAGCATAGTGGGACTGCGGTGCATTACCGACATGCCTAAGATACGGGCACACTGAGCTATGATGACAACGTTGGTAGAGCGGTAGCATAGTGAGTGATGTGCATTACTCTTACTAACAGGTGAGATGGCCATCACTTTCAAGGAAGTGTGGAGGATACTATGGATCCTAACCCACAGAGAGCAGGTGATCTATGATCATGATCAAGGGGTATCATTTTTGAGGTCAATGTTCACCCCAACAAAGGTTCCATTAGATCAATGGGGGGTAGAGATGATATGGGTATATGCCATGGACAGGTTGTACGTGATGCCATTGTTTGTAGCGGGAGCGATATTAGGTATATGGGTGCCTGATATGTGGTCGAATAGATTTCCAATGGGTTGGGGGATCATGTTGCAGAGGATGATGGAACATGGGGTTGTATATGCATGGGAGTCATGCGTGCTAGCACACTTTATAATGATATGGATGTTGTGATGTACAAAGGAGGAGTGAGCCTAGGATGCAGAGTGACCTTGCTCCACATATGGGCATGGGAGCATATCATAGTGATGAGGATGGTGACCATTAGGACTCAGAGATCTAGGAGGCCATATGTATATTGTTATGGCAGCGTACTTTGACATAGCAAATTGGATGACTTGCCATATTGGCAGCGATTCATAGATGACATTGTGATGGTTACATGGGGGCCCTGGTTTGGGTGTGAGGTGTGGAGTGATGATGATGTGCATATGGGGTATGTGTGATAGCCTCAGTACCTGATTGGGCACACAAAGAAGATCATTGGTAGGTACCTACTAGATCAAGTGTTGTGCCAGTTTGGTGTGATACAGATAGTGTGAAATGACCAACCCCAATTTTGAAACCAATTTTTTTCCCACACCCAAAATGTTTCTGACTTCTATCATGCAGAAATTCCATCAAACACTTTGCAATAATAGTTTTCTTGGCTCTCTAAGTTTCTTGTTTTAAAACAACTTGTTTAAAAATTTAGGAAAATGAGACATTCATCATTGAATTACAACTATAAGATATTTAGTTGGGCAATTTATCATATTCATTGCATTGCAATCAAGACATAAATGAACATTACATAGACTGTAATATCAATATTAAATAAGCACAAACTGTTATGCAATTCTAACCTTGATTGAATATGAGGACCACTATGTTGATAACTGAGAGGGGGAATTAGTTATCTTAATTAATTTAACTTTTTGTCTTCTTTAATAACTAGTGCATCATAAAAACAAATAAGCATCCATAACCATGAAAGTAGAAACAAAATAAATACACATAACACAATGATTTTGACATGGAAAACCCTGTTAAGGGAAAAACCATGGGGTGACTAACCCAAGATTGTATTCTCTGTTAAAAGAATAGAAGTACAAAATGGCACTTGCCAATTAGGGCTCACTGCCCGAGCACACTGCTCACAAGAGGCTCATTGCCTACAAGAGAATCACTATCTACAAGGTATAAAGAAAGTAACAAGATTCTTGAACTAATGAGAAGCATCCATATATGCTAAGGTTCAGTTCCGGTTAGGCTCAATACATTGATCTATTGCACTTCATTCTTCCTCTTCTTTGGTGCTGATGTCCTGTTACATACCAGACCTGTATTACTACTTCCACACTGCTCTCTTCTTTTCTTCACACTTTATAACACACACCACACACCTTCTCATCGAAATCCATCTAATATATCTATCCGCACAAAGGATTTCAACATCTTTCTAGTCGGCATCTGGAATACTCAATATTTTCCCAAACTCTAGTTTGTTGCCTGAATCCTTGCTTACCAAGTGATGCGTATCAAAGAGATGCTTATAGAAATCATCAATCATGTTGGCCAATCATGAATAATCCCTTAAGAAACTTGATTACCATCAATATCTCATCCGAATTAAGGTCTGAAGCTCTGCCGGTCAGTTCTTCCTCAGTCTACTCTGCCAAACAAGAACCCAACACTTAGGTGTTCATATCTTTTCACTCTTACATCACCGGAGGCTCAATCTCTGGAATATATTAGTCATGGTACTCCTCTTGACTTCCCCAAGTCCACACTTTACTGAGATACTTCCTCTGAGAGATCCGGACCTGATTGTCAGACCTTGCTGCATGCTCTGTTCTTGGTCACCGGACCAAAATACTCTTGAATCTAACTTCCAATATAGACACACCATGTCCTACAGATGTGTGGGATGGACTTTGTTTCCATCAATGATAACACTCATGAAGCCACACAGTGTCTCTTGCCAACAATCTCCCCCTTTGGCATTGATGGCAACACTTAGTGAAAAATGACTAAGTGTCACACTACACTCCCCCTTGGCTGATGCTTTGTTCTAATGTACACTTTATCAGAGCTCCCCCTTAGCTATATTCCACATTTTTCACTACTCCTCACTCCCCCTTTGACATCAATGGCAAAGGGTAGAATCTGTACACCAAAATTCCCAAAAATCCAACTATACTTAGCTGGATAAGTATATATACATGTTATACTTACATAAACTAAAGTATATCTACAAAAGTTGTCTTCAACTGGATGAATTCTGTTGCCCAACTCTGCTTCATCCTGTCCAAAATTGAGATGTGACCACTCAATAGGAATGTAAAAGCTTCTACCCTCTTTAGATCTGTCGGATCACTAGTCTGGGTTGTGGTCTGAGCATCAGTTAGGGCCTCATGCATGGCCTCTAATTTAGGGATAATTATCCCTCTAAGTTCACTTAACCTGCTTATTCTATTTTTCTTCTCCTTCTCAAGCTTCTTTATTTCATTTATGACTGCAATAGTCTGACACTCTTGATTTATTATGGAAGAGGTAAGAGGATCAAAACTTTGAGATAAACTTGATAGTTTGCTCTCTTGTTCTTCCACCTTCTTGGTGATGTCTGCTGTTATGGTGGACTAAGATAGACAAAATTTGTATAGATCTCCACCATCTTTAAGAGCATTCTCTAGGCTCTTTATTCCAATATCCAAATTTCTCCTATCATTTGTTATAAGTCCTTGTACCTCAGAGAATCTCTTACCCAGAAACTCTTTCCAGACTTTCTCTTCAGCCGCTTTCTCCAAAGAATCAAAATGTGTGTTAATAGAATTAACAAGAGATTTCAAATTACCGGATCAGGAGGCAGAAAGATCCTTCTAGAAGGATGGCATGATCTTTTCCAACACACCGGATGCAATCTCTATTAGCTCATAGTCTTCCATGTGAGACTTCAGAAGTTTTTCTTTTGCCTTTTCTTGGGCAAAGGATGCTATCTTCATAGTCTAAATCGGGGAGAGGGAATCAAAATTGAATGGTCCTTGAAGTAGCTCCGGTTCATCCAATTCCATCATTTCTTTTTTCAGGAAGTCCTTAACAGCTTCTGCAGTGTCTCTTGCCGAAGACAGAGTTTCCTTTCCTTCTGTGGCCTCAGAGGTGTCAACATAGACCTCTATTTGATCTTTTTCTCTTCCCTTTTTCTCCTCTCTTGACTTGCTTTCTCTTCTTTTCTTAGTTATTCTTCAGTTTCAGAGTCAGCAGGGAGATCCAGATGAGAGATATTTACTTCTTCTTGGACTTCCTCTTTCGGAATAGAGGAATCCAAGTCCTTAGTTTTCTCCTCACCTATCTCTTTTGATTCTTCTGCATTTTTCTCTGTAGGATCTTCCTTTGACGTACTGAGTCCTTCATCACCTAAGTCCTCTATAATAGGAATATTGAATCTTTTATAGGCATTCCAGAGAATGTCTTTAGTCTCTTTAGCCACCTGATTAGTCTCTTCGAGCATAAGCTTATTCATTATGGCTTTGCTCCGGAACTCATCCTTGCAATCTTTGAAGATCATGCTCTTTTGCTTTGGAGTAATGGAGGGATAGAGTTGGATAGCAATATGTTCTCTGATCTCTAAGTCCTTTGCCTTGGCATTCTCCTTTCTCATTTCAAGTTCCTTCTCTAAAATTTTGGGAATTAGAGAGATGATTTCAATAAATGCCTTATTATATATGTTTAAGTACTTAACTATGGCTTCTTCCAAGATCTTTTTATCTGCGTCATTATACTCATCATAGAATTATGTCATTGGTTGTAGATTCCCATCCACAGTAACTACCTTGACTACATCATCAATGGACATAGTAGGCCTTTCAACAAACTCTTCTACTTCTTCTTCCTTGCTATGACCGGTAGAGGGCTCACCGAATGTTTTCTTCTTCTTCTTCATTTTCTTGATTTCTTCATCGGTCTCACTTTCTTCATCATCCTTCTGACTCATATAGGACCTTGTGGCCTTTTTCTTTGTTCCCTTCTCTCCCTTTCTGGATGTCTGGGCTTCCAGTTTTGATGCTTTTTGGCTCTTAGAGGTGGTAGGTGCAGAGCTTCTGGAGGATTTGGTCTGGGAGGGGGCTTGCACCGGAGCACTTTCTTTTTCAATTTCTTGCCTTTCTTTCTCTGCCCTTTCCATCTTCTCTCAGTTGGCATCAACTGCCTCCTTTGATATTCCATGCCTCTTGGTGAATTCTTCTACTTCCCTTACTTTTCTCTTGATCTCAGGCTGTCTAAGTTCAACATGAACTTTTACACTCAATTCTTGGAAGGTTCCAAACCTTTCTGCCTTAAGGTCCTTAGGCTGACTTAGTAGATGTTGGACATGTAGTTCCAAAATTTTCTCATCCACCTCATAGCCCATTGGCATAATCCACACTATTCTTGGTTCCACTACCTCCATTAGGCATTGATCAGTGTCTACCATGAAGCACACTGTATCTTTGTATTTTTCAACTAGAGATTGGGGGATTCTCTCTCTGGCCTGCATTATGCTTTGGAAGTTTTTGGAGTAACCCCACAGTGTTGTATTTTGTGCCTTGGCATCACCAAGCCCATACAAATAATCCCTGATTTGTATGGCAGCAAGTCTGTCATTTTGCCATATCTAGCCATTAGTTCCAGGTAGCTCATTCATATAGTAGAAGAATAGGCAAAGTATCAAGCCACCATACTTGAATGAATTCTTTTTATCTTTCTTTATTTTCTACAAATTCTCTAATAGTTGGTTCAGGAGAAGCTCACAAAGATCATAGTCAACATTTTCTCTTAGCATTTGATAAGCAGTGTAAATTGTAGTTCCAGGTACTAAATTTTCCCTGCTGGAGTGATATATCTCGTAACCAATTATCATGGATGCAAACTTGATATCTGGATCAGTGATATCTTCTATTGTCATTGTTCTCTTGTCAAATTTTGATCTGATAGCCTCACTCACAGTTTGGTTTTTGACCGATTTGAGAACAGGTAACCCTTCAGATGAGTGCAAACTGGTTACCACCCTAATAGCATCTTTTGTGATCTTAAATGGTCTATTCAACCACATGAAGCTGTCATGCACTCTTCTCAAAACATACCAGACCCACTCATCTTCTGCAAAATAGGGGAAATGGATGCACTGTCTAAAATGCTTATCTCGGATGGCCTTGTATTGGGGTTTAAGTTCAAGTGATTCATCTATCAGTTCCTTGTGGTAGATATCCATCAGCTTGGATTCCCCAAATTATTCAATGTTTGCATGTATGTAAACCCTAATATCTTCTACATGCAGAACCCCATGCAGAATGCTAGAGAATGCGCCCAAGGGATCAACTTCAAAAAATTTGTAGGGGTGTTTTTTGAAAAAATTTGTAGGGGTGTTTTTTGAATTTAGGGCATGACCTATCAGTGATTTTGACAACATTCAGAGTAGCAATCTTTCAAAAGATTCAGAGAGAGTTTTTCAAGAGTGGAAAATACCTTTTACGCTTCTAGGGTTCCCAATATGAGCCGGATCGGATTGCAGGTTGAATCGACTTCTACGATTGATCTTTGAGAGGTTTGAGACAATTTAGTTGCAGATCTCCTTCTCTCTTCTTCTTGAATGCAAATGTACAAATGATGAACAAAAGAACCCTTATATTTCAATAATAGCCTAGTTCAACTCATGATCTTTGAGTTTGCGGGACTCATAGGCTATCACACGACCCTCCTGCATTAAAACTGCTCCTAACCCTAACTCTAGGTCATGTGTAGAATAGTTCAACTCATGATCTTTGAGTTTGTGGGACTCATAGGCTATCACATGACCCTCCTGCATTAAAATTGTTCCTAACCCTTCCAAGGACGCATCAATACATACCACAAAATCTCCGGCAAGATCAGGCACTGCTAGAATAGGTGCACTAGTTAACCGCTCCTTAAGAGTCTGAAAGGCTGCTTGACACTGTTCAGACCAAATGAACTTCTTTCCTTTTCTCTGAAGAGAAGTTATAGGGTGAGCTATCTTTGAAAATCCTTGCACAAATCCTCGATAATAGCCTGCTAAACCCATGAGACTACGAACCTCTGAAACATTGGTAGGAGCAGGCCAATCCATGATGGCTTGAATCTTTGAAGGATCCACCGCAATACCCTTGTCAGAAATAACATGTCCCAAATATTTCACTTCTGTTTGAAAGAAATTACATTTAGCCAGATTTGCATATAATTGATTCTCTCTTAAACACTGCAAAACCTGTTGCAAATGTTCTTCATGCTCCTCCATAGTCCTTGAGTAAATCAATATATCATCTAAGAATACAAGAAAAAATCTATAAAGATAGGTGCGAAATACACCATTCATCATACTCATAAATACAGACGGTGCATACGTCAACCCAAAAGGTACAACCGTGAACTCATAATGCTCGTAACGGGTGCGAAATGCTGTCTTGTGGATGTCAGCCTCAAAGATGCACAACTGATGATATCCTAACTTTAGGTCTATCTTTGAAAACACCTTAGCCCCCTTGATCTAATCAAAGAGGTCCTCAATTCGTGGCAATGGGTATCTGTTCTTCACAGTTACCTTATTAAGCTGTCGATAGTCGATGCACAATTGCAGAGATCCATCCTTTTTCTTCACAAAAATAACTGGTGCTCCCCATGGAGAGACACTAGGATGAATGAATCCCTTCGCTAATAACTCTAGCTGCAACCGAAGATCCTTAAGCTCCTGAGTAGTCATCCGATATGGAGCTCGTGAAATAGGTTCTGCTCCGGGAACAAGGTCTATCTTAAAATCAATATCACACTTAGGTGGCATTCCTAGGATCTCACTAGGAAAGATATCTTCACACTCCTTGAGAATAGGATGATCGTCGAGGGATGTCTCCCTATTCTCCCCAAAATCTAAGTCATTAACCGTTACGACAAACAACTTGCATCCTTGACACAAACATCTCTTCAATTGCATGGCGGAAATCATACGCAAAGAGATGGGTCTCTGAATACTAACCACTTCTACTTCACTACTCGATTCATCAACACACCTCACTAACTTGTAGCGACAATCTATTACTACTCGATGAGCATCCAACCAATCCATTCCCAACACTATATCATAGGATCCTAGTGGTATATTGCGAAGATCTGTCGTGGTAGATAAAGGACCTATCCTCAACTCGCAACCATACACAAGAGAGTCTACTGTTACCCTAGATCCAGAGGCCAATTCCACCTGCCACTTAACATCTTCAGGTTGCTAGGCAAGGACAACGAATGAATATATTCTTCAGAGTTTATGCAACTAGTATATCTTAATGGGCTAATATAAAACCAGAGTACCCAGTGTTAGAAACCGGGCTCTGATACCAGATATAATGCTCCGCCATGAACACCTTAGAGAAATGCACATTTATGCTATATAAAACATAATTTTTTTTTAAAAAGTGATTAAGATAACAAAGTAATGTCAACATATCTAATTACACCATTAAACTTATGACAAATTCTCTAAGGATTCAAGGTTGCATTACTTACAAATCAACTAACATAATTTAACATACATCAGTAACTGATCTAAATCCAATGCACAATTAAATAACTCATTCATATTCATTAGATGTCATCAAATAATATAATCTACATGATCGAATACACAAATATAATGTTTTCGTTACACATGAGTACATCATTACATTATTTACAATGCCATCTTCTGACTACATCAAAATTACATACATTATGAATGATCTGATACACAAGTCTAGTACAAGATTATACACATTCATCTTCATCAACTGGTACAAGTACAATTGTCTGAAAACTGAGATAAATCTTTTCTGCACATGAACTTCGACAAGGAATAACCAATGGATAAGAAAGCTCTTCCACCTGACCATGTGGAACCCTAAGGTCCACGCCCTGAGCTAGGAGTTAACATGAGGTCCCAAACATTAACAATCAGGTAGACAAAAGACTAAGAATAATCAAACTCCAATACAACACATGGCAATAACATAAACAACACAACACAACTTCCAGAGGCAACACATAACATAAGTGGAGAGACCATACAAGGAATACTAGGTTGTAGTAGGGAGAGTGTCATCGCACGGTCCTAGTATGGGTTACCCTGGCAATCTCTCACTAGACTCCGGCCCCATAGGGTGACACATGCAGAATCGACCTTCCTTTCATGAGGACAAGGAAGTCAATCTTGCTGACCAGGCCTTCTCTACCCATCCTTAGTCTAAACGAGCACTACAGGCCATGGGAGAGGAATCCATTTATCTTGTTTAATGTGAAATCTACCCTTAACCCCCTAGTTCATTTTAGGTTATCACTTGATTAATCTACTTTCAATGGGTTACCCTGGCGACCACTTTGGGTGCTGGCCCCACATTGAAAGCCACTCTCCTTCCTAAAACCTAGTAAACCTTAACCATCAAACAAGGCATTATAACAATACACATACATGTTCACTACAAGGCATAAACCCTCTTGCATTACAACAAAATCATAACACCAATTGTTATCCATCTCTTATAGCATTACAACACTTTACTCTTTTACAGATTCCAAGTCTCTCCATACGACAATTACGACAAAACGGATATAAGATAATCACAAGTGGTTAGATATCTCGTCTAGTGAATATTACTTCACAAAACACATTAACAACTTAACCAATACTTCATTATACTTCATACTAAATTTGAACCACATAATCGTTATAACATCACAATACATAAACATCTATCCACATCTCGCATGTACTCAACTATGACATACTAAGCCTCTGGAATTCGAGTTTGACCACTCACAATTCGACTCTTTATGACAATAGAAATACTTAACTCATACAGTTCAATACAGATTCTAGAGTTAATCACTAAAATTCTTTCTTGGTTCATCATAAATAACTTTGTAATAAGATCAACAATGGATTACATTAACTCTTTTAACCAAACCAACTGATTTAATGCAACAATTATATTAATACATTACAACTTAAATCATCTAAATACTCTTCATATTGTTTCTAAAAATAAATCACATGATAAATAACTACAACAATTCATTCTTAAAAGAATCGCTCAATTCAATTATTATATTTAATTCATACTTACCCTTACGATACTCTTATTATCCTATCAATACAATCCATTCTAAGAGAATCTTTCGACTGAACTACATTATTTAGTTTGTGCTAACCTCATTCAAGATATACGTTTACAACTGTTTACCCTATCATGTTTAGTAGCCATTATAATACATATCTTCTGACCACCTCGAATGAATTTCCTCCCACTTGAGAATAATCTAACGCTTAACCAATAATGTTTCAACTGAAAACAAATTACGATAACAAATTGTTTTACTGACCAATTTACCATTTCCAATATAAAAAGAATATGCTGATGATATTCATGATAAGAACATCTTGGGAAATGATTTTATCAACAGTGATTTCATTATAACGGGATGGTCATTCGTCACTTGGTAGTTGCATTTGTTTCCAAGGCATTCCCGTTTTCACGTAGATGCTCCAAATACAACTATTTCCAAAGTAGACCTATCGAATTGCAAGAAAGAATGTGAACGATTTGGCATATATCGTAGAGGAGATGTAAAATTGTTATTGACTGTTTTACCATTGACGTGAATGATATGTAATCAGTCTAATGACTTCTGGCAGCACCTATCCAACTCCTTCGAACTTGCAATTGATATAATTGATGGTAACACTTCAACAATTTTCTCTCTCTAACCAAATATCCCACGAAGGCGATGGTCACAGAAAACAGAGGCAAAAAGGTTTGAGGAAGGACATTTTATGGTTTCCAAGGGCGTTCTCTGAGTACACAGTGACTTGTTAATACCTCCTACTACAGTGCAGATTCCAAAAGAGAAGGTGCGAATGCAGAATTAACGATGGATTTCATATTGAACTGGCTTCCTTCACTGAATTTGGAACACTTAGGACTGTGTTAAGATTTTCTATAGTACTGACAGTGGTGGATTTGTATATTATTTAGCATACAGGGAAGAAAACGCAGTAATAAATTTGAACTATACAATTACAACGATGGTGCAACTTTTGGACAAGTTAGGAAATATATATCATATCTGATCAAATCGCAGTATTTATACTTTTCAAAATTTAAGACCTAAGAAAATGAGTTGATTTTTATTCTGGTGCAGGATACACTGCTATGTATGCCACACTTGCTAGCCATGATGTGGTAAGGATTCATTCTTGTCTAGGTGTACTGAGAAAATGATTTTATAAATTAGTGTGCCTAGTTCCCAGCAATAATCATCTGTAGGAGAGATACTAGATTCTTTCGAACGATTATAATCTAGAAGCACTGTAATTTAACATATTAGTCTTGTGATTCTTTCAGCAATTTATATCAGTAATAGTCTATATTGCTGAATTCATAAGTTTCAAATAAAGGGATTCCTAGATAAGAATGCATGAAAACTGATATACAACAATGTCAATGATGAAAACTGATGATAAGTAATTTATAACTTCTACACTTGTTTTGTTAGTTCTTCAAATGTTTGAGGGAAGAAAATATCATTTTTTTCTGATCAAGGTTGCACATCTGTGTTTGTGCAGGATTGTTGTCTAATTCCTGAATCACCATTCTATCTTGAAGGACAAGGTGGTCTTTGTGAATATGTTAGGAAACGTACTCGGGAGAATGGGCATTGTGTAATTGTTGTTGCTGAAGGTGCTGGTCAGGAACTTATTGCCGAGTCTATACAGAATATGGATCAACATGATGCTTCAGGAAATCGCTTACTCCTAGATGTTTGCATACTTGGTTTTCAAAACTTTCTCCAATACCAAGGATTCATTAAACTTTTACTATTGTGAATTGCTTTGGTTGATCCTCCTCAGAGGCAGCGCTACACTTAACAATGAAGTCACTGTTGAATCTGTGATGGAAGATAGTTTGTTTTTAAACAAAACATTGAACTAGTATTGCAGATGTTATCTACCTTTGAAGCCCTTACAACCTTGTGTGCCCAGCAAAACAAAACAGCGATCCAAAGATTGGAATAGAATGGTTGTAGGATAATGGATTTGTGTTGCAAAGACTTTTTAAAACAAAACTTCCTTTAAGGCAATCTATGGATCTGTGGTTTTCAAACTACTGATGGCTTGTTTATTCAGATTTAAGTCGACTACAAATCACACTATAGAGTTTGGCGTCAACTGTTTAATGATCTTAGTCATTGGCTTGCACTCGGTTCACAATCTAAATCCGTTAAAGGGTAAAACAGTCCATGGCTTCCTTTCAGATCACACAATTCCTTTGGGTATGCTACTGCAGTCAATGTGTAACCTACTTGAAAGATGGCAATCCAAGGCTCTAAGACATTGAATCATGAGTAATTATATGCAACAAAACCACAAGATTAACACAGAAGACCACCAGATTGGCATGGGGACTTGCACCCATCGTATTGCCTGAAGCATAACAAAATCACATAGCAAATCACTTGCACAGAAACTGTTTACGGTTGTAGTGTGGAGTTGGAATTTTGATGTAGATATGTTTTGTGGCCAAGAGAGGATGAAAATTCTAGAAGAATACACTGTTGTATATGTGACAGAGAGAGATAACACAATGGCGATCACCTCTGAAGAAAACACTTTTCAATTTAAGAGTCTGATGGAAGGTGGGAGGAATAAAAGGACTCTATCTATCTACTACAAACCAACGACCCACATATCAATCCGTCCATTGAAGGTGAACAATTACAGAAGCAACAGGATGTTCAGGCAAATGAAGTGGAAGGAAGACAATTGAACAACGAATTCTTTGAGCAGAAATGATTTTAAACCCTAAGAGTTGTACTGTCTAAATGTAGACAAAGTAGTTTACAGAAATGAGCACTCGGTTTAAGACTCGATGGTGAAAACTCAAAATACAAATTGATTGTAGATGGAGTATATCTTAAAGCAGAAATTCAACCCAAACTAACCATTTGGAATAAAATAAATAACCAACAACAACATTTGCAGATTCAGAATAAGATTCAGAGATTAGGCATTCAGTGGAACCTGGCTGCAACGTCGATTCGACAATTTCGTTTCAACTACTGCAGTCCAAGCCTTTTCCGGGCCTTCTTCTCTGCTCTCCTCCTGCAATCTTCTTCCCTTTTTGCCATCCCCCCTTCTCACTGCAAATTCCCTTTTCATAAAACAAACCCTTCCACCTTGTAAGGATACGACACACGATCCTATGCCTCTCCCCCCTCAAAATACATTTTTTATTATTTTAATTGTCTAATAGTTAATTATTATCAAAATTTATGATTTTTTATTAATATAAATATATGATTCCAACTAAATTTAATCTTTTTTTATAACCAACCAACTATTTTTTATTAATAAAGTTGTAACATTACATCTATCTATAATTTTTACAACTCTATTATAATTTATTTTATCAATTAATTGTAAATCACGAATTACAACATGAATTACAATTAATTAATTTATTTAAATATTCATTACAACTAATTACTACTTTCAACAATAGAAAGTTTCTTATAATTTTTATTTAACAATTTTACTTCCCATAAACTATAATTTATTTACAACAATGATACTCAATTATCAACATTTACAATTATATTTAATTATCAACATTATATTTTCTATATAATGATTCTATTTAATGCACAACTCTACCTTACACACATAAACACCTTCTGACCTAGTTAGACTTCTAGGTGTAACATTACCTGTCTGCAAGTCATGATCAAATGACAGACAATGACCACAAGGGTAAACTGACAACCAGACAATACTGACAAGGGACCTCACGTTAACTCCAAACAACTATTCCATTAGCGAAGGCACGCTCAGACCTGGTAAATTAGGTGGAGTCGGTGCCTAGTACCTGCATCCTATAGCAAACGCACGGTTAAACATAACAAGATATATATTTACATGCAGTCATATAGTGAATGGAAATCGTAGTGGGGTAGGGTACTCGAGAGCGAGTAATACGACACTGTTCCATTCACGTTCATGTATAAACAAATCACTACATTGAACAAGATTTCTGGTTACTTCATCAACAACATAAAACAATCTATTATCTCACAATCAAATATAGTGAATAACATCAAAGCATCTATAACATCTAGTTTATTCATCAAATTGTAAAGCATAAAATAACAGAATCCAACATCAACAACTGTTATCATCATGATTAGGTCCATGGTCAATTAACAAGATAACAAGGAATCCATCATTAAATGATCTAAGATACTGTCATAATGTCAAATACTACTAAGCAAACATCAATCTAACAGACGACAAGTTGAGGGGCACTACATCCTCCTCCCTGGGATCAGGCTTACTCCTGGAAGCCTGCAAACAAATATGGATATAGCTCTCACATTCGGGATGTATCTTCCCAGGTAGCTGAAGTCTCATCGCTAGGATCCCACTGGACCCTTACCTGCTCTATGACTCTACCCCTGAGAGCGAGTCTCCTGTGCTCCAAAATGCCTACGGGCTCCAAAGCTAGTTGCCCGTCCTCTACCTGTAAGGCATTCCAATCAAGGACATGAGAAATATTTGGATGATAGGGTCTAAGAACAGAAACATGAAATACATCATGGATGCACAACAAGCTAGGTGGCAAAGCAAGACGGTATGCAACAGGACCAATTCTCTCCAAAACCTCGAATGGCCCTACAAAGCGCGGTGTGAGCTTAGAACCTTTTCCGTAACGGATCGGACTCTTTCGCGGACGCACCCGCAAGAACACCCGATCACCAACTAAAAATTGACGGTCAAGTCTATGAGCATCTGCATATTTCTTCTGTCTATCCTGTGCTGCAACTAGATGCTCTCTAATGCGATCAACCTACTGCTCCATCTCTTGGAGCATTTGTGGTCATAGGAGAACTGTATCCTCAAGACAATCCCAACTCAGTGGGGTACGACAAGGATGACCATATAGAGCCTGAAAAGGAGACATGCCAATAGAACTATGGTACCCATTATTGTACGTAAACTCCACCAAATACAAATAATCTTCCCAACGGTTTTGTTGATCCATAACATACATTCTGAGCATATCCTTGAGAACCTGATTGACCCTCTCAGTTTGCCCATCAGTCTCTGGATGATAAGTTGAACTGAAGTTCAACTGAGTCCCCAATGCATGTTGAAGGGATGTCCAAAGAGCTAAAGTGAACACTGGATCACGATTAGAGATAATCTTGCGAGGAATCCCATGCAATCTGACTATGTCCTCCATGAAAATTTTGGCCACAGATGAAGCATTATATGAAGATCGGACAGGAGAAAAGTGTGCTACTTTCGTAAGCCTGTCTACAGTGACCATTATTGCATCATGATGATGAGAGGAAATGGGTAAACCAACTATAATGTCTATTGAAATGATGTCCCATTTCCATTCCAGAATAAGATGTGGCTAGAGAAGACCTGCGGGATGCTGATGTTCCGCCTTAACCCTCTGACATTCTAAACATCTTGAAACAAAATCAGCAATATCCCTCTTCATTCCGGCCCAAAAATATATCTGGCAGAGATCTGCATACATCTTCTTAACACTCGGATGAGCAGAGTAAGGTGCCTGATGTGCCTCAGTCATGATTAGGGTACGAAGACCCTCTGTAGAAGGCACATAAATGCGACCTAAATGTCGCAAGAGACCATCTGACTCGATAGAATATCTAGCATATCTGTCCTCCAAGGTTCTACTAGACTCAACTTCTACTTTCACTTCCTGATACCATCTATCTGGAGGGAGTGCTGTAAGAATCTGTCCTCTCAATCCCACTCCAAGAGTGATTGATGAAAGTTCATGTCTTCGCTGACTAAGAGCATCTGCCACCACATTCTCCTTACCTTGGATATATTTTACCTCAAAATCGTACTCACATAGAAACTCCATCCATCACCTCTATCTAGCATTCAGGTTTGGCTATGTAAAAATGTACTGTAAAATTCGGTGATCACTGTGTAGCTCAAACCGATGCCCTAATAAAAAGTGTCTCCATCTTACTAATGCATGTACAACAGCAGCTAACTCTAGGTCATGTGTAGGATAGTTCAACTCGTGATCTTTGAGTTTGTGGGACTCATAGGCTATCACACAACCCTCCTGCATTAAAACTGCTCCTAACCCTTCCAAGGACGCATCAGTACATACCACAAAATCTCCGGCAGGATCAGACACTGCTAGAATAGGTGCACTAGTTAACCGCTCCTTAAGAGTCTGAAAGGCTGCTTGACACTATTCAGACCAAATGAACTTCTTTCCTTTTCTCTGAAGAGAAGTTATAGGGTGAGCTATCTTTGAAAATCCTTGCACAAATCCTTGATAATAGCCTACTAAACCCATGAAACTACGAACCTCTGAAACATTGGTAGGAGCAGGCCAATCCATGACGGCTTGAATCTTTGAAGGATCCACCGCAATACCCTTGTTGGAAATAACATGTCCCAAATATTTCACTTCTGTTCGAAAGAAATCGCATTTAGTCAGATTTGCATATAACTGATTCTCTCTTAAACACTGTAAAACCTATCGCAAATGTTCTTCATGCTCCTGCATAGACCTTGAGTAAATCAATATATCATCTAAGATTACAAGAACAAATCTATCAAGATAGTGCGAAATACACCATTCATCATACTCATAAATACAGACGGTGCATTCATCAACCCAAAAGGTACAATCGTGAACTCATAATGCCCGTAACGGGTGCGAAATGCTATCTTGTGGATGTCAGCCTCAAAGATGCACAACTGATGATATCCTAACTTTAGGTCTATCTTTGAAAACACCTTAGTCCCCTTGATCTGATCAAAGAGGTCCTCAATTCGTGGCAATGGGTATCTGTTCTTCACAGTTACCTTATTAAGATGTCGATAGTCGATGCACAACCGCAGAGATCCATCCTTTTTCTTCACAAAAATAACTGGTGCTCCCCATGGAGAGACACTAGGATGAATGAATCCCTTCGTTAATAACTCCTCTAGTTGCAACCGAAGCTCCTTAAGCTCCTGAGTAGTCATTCGATATGGAGCTCGTGAAATAGGTTGTGCTCCGGGAACAAGGTCTATCTTAAAATCAATATCACGCTTAGGTGGCATTCCTGGGATCTCACTAGGAAAGACATCTTCATACTCCTTGAGAATAGGATGATCATCGAGGGATGTCTCCCTATTCTCGCCAAAATCTAAGTCATTAACCGTTACGGCAAACAACTTGCATCCTTGACGCAAACATCTCTTCAATTGCATGGTGGAAATCATACACAAAGAGATGGGTCTCTGAATACCAACCACTTCTACTTCACTGCCTGATTCATCAACAGACCTCACTAACTTGTGGTGACAATCTATTACTACTCGATGAGTATCCAACCAATCCATTCCCAACACTATATCATAGGATCCTAGTGGTATATTGCGAAGATCTACCGTGGTAGATAAAGGACCTATCCTCAACTCGCAACCATACACAAGAGAGTCTACTGTTACCCTAGATCCAGAGGCCAATTCCACCTCCCACTTAACATCTTCAGGTTGCTAGGCAAGGACTACGAATGAATATATTCTTTAGAGTTTATGTAGCTAGTATAGCTTAATGGGCTAATATAAAACTAGAGTACCCAGTGTTAGAAACCGGGCTCTGATACCAGATATAACGCCCCGCCATGAACACCTTAGAGAAATGCACATTTATGCTATATGAAACATAATTTTTTTTTTTAAAAGTGATTAAGATAACAAAGTAACATCAACATATCTAATTACACCATTAAACTTACGACAAATTCTCTAAGGATTCAAGGTTGCATTACTTACAAATCAACTAACATAATTTAACATACATCAGTAACTGATCTAAATCCAATGCACAATTAAATAACTTATTCATATTCATTGGATGTCATCAAATAATATAATCTACATGATCGAATACACAAATATAATGTTTTCGTTACACATGAGTACAACATTACATTATTTACAATGCCATCTTCTGACTACATCAAAATTACATACATTATGAATGATCTGATACACAAGTCTGGTACAAGATTATACACATTCATCTTCATCAACTGGTATAAGTACAATTGTCTAAAAACTAAGATAAATCTTTTCTGCACATGAACTTCGACAAGGAATAACCAATGGATAAGAAAGCTCTTCCACCCGACCATGTGGAACCCTAAGGTCCACCCCCCGAGCTAGGAGTTAACATGAGGTCCCAAACAATAACAGTCAAGTAGACAAAAGACTAAGAATAATCAAACTCCAATACAACACATGGCAATAACATAAACAACACAACATAACTTCCAGAGGCAACACATAACATAAGTGGAGAGACCATACAAGGAATGCTAGGTTGTAGTAGGGAGAGTGTCATCGCACGGTCCTAGCATGGGTTACCCTGGCAGTCTCTCACTAGACTCTGGCCCCCATCTATGGTTACCTTGGCAGTCTCTCACTAGACTCCGGCCCCATAAGGTGACACATGCGGAATCGACCTTCCTTTCGTGAGGACAAGGAAGTCAATCTTGCCGACCAGGCCTTCTCTACCCATCCTTAGTCTAAACGAGCACTACAAGCCATGGGAGAGGAATCCATTTATCTTGTTTAATGTGAAATCTACCCTTAACCCCCTAGTTCATTTTAGGTTATCACTTGATTAATCTACTTTCAATGGGTTACCCTGGCAACCACTTTGGGTGCCGGCCCCACATTGAAAGCCACTCTCCTTCCTAACACCTAGTAAAGCTTAACCATCAAACAAAGCATTATAACAATACACATATATGTTCACTGCAAGGCATAAACCCTCTTGCATTACAACAGAATCATAACACCAATTGTTATCCATCTCTTATAGCATTACAACACTTTACTCTTTTACAGATTCCAAGTCTCTCCATATGACAATTACGACAAAACGGATATAAGATAATCACAAGTGGTTAGATATCTCGTCTAGTGAATATTACTTCACAAAACACATTAACAACTTAACCAATACTTCATTATACTTCATACTAAATTTGAACCACATAATCGTTATAACATCACAATATAAAAACATCTATCCACATCTCGCATGTACTCAACTATGACATACTAAGCCTCTGGAATTCGAGTTTGACCACTCACAATTTGACTCTTTACAACAACAGAAATACTTAACTCATACAGTTCAATACAGATTCTAGAGTTAATCACTAAAATTCTTTCTTGGTTCATCATAAATAACTTTGTAATAAGATCAACAGTGGGTTACATTAACTCTTTTAACCAAACCAACTGATTTAATGCAACAATTATATTAATACATTACAACTTAAATCATCTAAATACTCTTCGTATTGTTTCTAAAAATAAATCACATGATAAATAACTACAACAATTCATTCTTAAAAGAATCGCTCAATTCAATTATTATATTAGATTCATACTTACCCTTACGATACTCTTATTATCCTATCAATACAATCCATTCTAAGAGAATCTTTCGACTGAACTACATTATTTAGTTTGTGCTAACCTCATTCAAGATATACATTTACAACTGTTTGCCCTATCATGTTTAGTAGCCGTTACAATACATATCTTCTGACCACCTCGAATGAATTTCCTCCAACTTGAGAATAATCTAACGCTTAACCAATAACGCTTCAACTGAAAACAAATTACGATAACACATTGTTTTACTGACCAATTTACCATTTCTAACGATAAAAAGAATATGCTGACGATATTCGTGATAAGAACATCTTGGGAAATGATTTTATCAATGGTGATTTCGTTCTAACAGGATGGTCGTTCGTCACTTGGTAGTTGCATTTGTTTCCAAGGCATTCTCGTTTTCACGTAGATGCTCCAAATACAACTATTTCGAAAGTAGACCTATTGAATTGCAAGAAAGATCGTGAACGATTTGGCATATACCATAGAGGAGATGTAAAATTGTTATTGACTATTTTACCTTGACATGAATGATATGTAATCAGTCTAACGACTTCTGGCAGCACCTATCCAACTCCTTCAAACTTGCAATTGATATAATTGATGGTAACACTTCAACAGTTTTCTCTCTCTAACCAACTATCCGACGAAGGCGATGGTCACAGAAAACAGAGGCAAAAAGGTTTGACGAAGGATGTTTTATGGTTTCCAAGGGCATTCTCTAAGTACACAGTGACTTGTTAATGCCTCCTACTACAGTGCAGATTCCAAAAGAGAAGGTGCGAATGCAGAATTAACGATGGATTTCATATTGAACTGGCTTCCTTCACTAAATTTGGAACACTTAGGACTGTGTTAAGATTTTCTATAGTACTGACAGTGGTGGATTTGTATATTATTTAGCATACAGGGAAGAAAACGCAGTAATAAATCTGAACTATACAATTACAACGATGGTGCAACTTTTGGACAAGTTAGGAAATATATATCATATCTGATCAAATTGCAGTATTTATACTTTTCAAAATTTAAGACCTAAGAAAATGAGTTGATTTTTATTCTGGTGTAGGATACACTGCTATGTATGCCACACTTGCTGGCCATGACGTGGTAAGGATTCATTCTTGTCTAGGTGTACTGAGAAAATGATTTTATAAATTAGTGCGCCTAGTTCCCAGCAATAATCATCTGTAGGAGAGATACTAGATTCTTTCGAACGATTATAATCTAGAAGCACTGTAATTTAACATATTAGTCTTGTGATTCTTTCAGCAATTTATATCAGTAATAGTCTATATTGCTGAATTCATAAGTTTCAAATAAAGGGATTCCTAGATAAGAATGCATGAAAACTGATATACAACAATGTCAATGATGAAAACTGATGATAAGTAATTTATAACTTCTACACTTGTTTTGTTAGTTCTTCAAATGTTTGAGGGAAGAAAATATCATTTTTTTTCTGATCAAGGTTGCACATCTGTGTTTGTGCAGGATTGTTGTCTAATTCCTGAATCACCATTCTATCTTGAAGGACAAGGTGGTCTTTGTGAATATGTCAGAAACGTACTCGGGAGGATGGGCATTGTGTAATTGTTGTTGCTGAAGGTGCTGGTTAGGAACTTATTGCCGAGTCTATATAGAATATGGATCAACATGATGCTTCAGGAAATCACTTACTCCTAGATGTTTGCATACTTGGTCTTCAAAACTTTCTTCGATACCAAGGATTCATTAAACTTTTACTATTGTCAATTGCTTTGGTCGATCCTCCTCAGAGGTAGTGCTACACTTAACAATGAAGTCACTGTTGAATCTGCGATGGAATATAGTTTGTTTTTAAACAAAACATTGAACTAGTATTGCAGATGTTATCTACCTTTGAAGCCCATACAACCTTGTGTGCCCAGCAAAACAAAATAGCGATCCAAAGATTGGAATAGAATGGTTGCAGGATAATGGATTTGTGTTGCAAAGACTTTTTAAAACAAAACTTCCTTTAAGGCGATCTATGGATCTGTGGTTTTCAAACTACTGATGGCCTGTTTATTCAGATCTAAGTCGACTACAAATCGCATTATAGAGTTTGGCATCAACTGTTTAATGATCTTAGTCATTGGCTTGCACTTGGTTCACAATCTAAATCCGTCAAAGGGTAAAATAGTCCATGGCTTCCTTTCAGATCGTACAATTCCTTTGGGTATGCTACTGCAGTCAATGTGTAACCTACTTGAAAGATGGCAATCCAAGGCTCTAAGACATTGAGTCACAAGTAAATATATGCAGCAAAACCACAAGATTAACACAGAAGACCACCAGATTAGCGTGAGGACTTGCACCCATCGTATTGCCTGAAGCATAACAAAATCACATAGCAAATCGCTTGCACAGAAACTGTTTACGGTTGTAGTGTGGAGTTGGAATTTTGATGTAGATATGTTTTGTGGCCAAGAGAGGATGAAAATTCTAGAAGAATACACTGTTGTATATGTGACAGAGAGATAACACAATGGCGATCACCTCTGAAGAAAACACTTTTCAATTTAAGAGTCTGATGGAAGGTGGGAGGAATAAAAGGACTCTATGTATCTGCTACAACCCAACGACCCACATATCAATCCGTCCATTGAAGGTGAACAATTGTAGAAGCGACAGGATGTTCAGGCAAATGAAGTGGAAGGAAGACAATTGAACAATGAATTCTTTGAGCAGAAATGATTTTAAACCCTAAGAGTTGTACTGTCTAAACGTAGACAAAGCAGTTTACAGAAATGAGCACCCAGTTTAAGACTCGATGGGGAAAACTCAGAATACAAATTGATTGCAGATGGAGTATATCTTAAAGCAAAAATTCAACCCAAACTAACCATTCAGAATAAAATAAACAACCAACAACAACATTTGCAGATTCAGAATAAGATTCAGAGATTAGGCATTTAGTGGAACCTGGCTGCGACATCGATTCGACAATTCTATTTCAACTACTGCAGTCCAAGCCTTTTCCTAGTCTTCTTCTCTGCTCTCCTCCTGCAATCTTCTTCCCTTTTTGCCATCCCCCCTTCTCACTGCAAATTCCCTTTTCATAAAACAAACCCTTCCACCTTGTAAGGATACGACACGCGATCCTATGCCTCTCCCTCCTCAAAATATATTTTTTATTATTTTAATGGTCTAATAGTTAATTATTATCAAAATTTATGATTTTTTTATTAATATAAATATATGATTCCAACTAAATTTAATCTTTTTTATAACCAACCAACTATTTTTTATTAATAAAGTTGTAACATTACATCTATCTATAATTTTTACAACTCTATTATAATTTATTTTATCAATTAAATTGTAAATCATGAATTACAACATGACTTACAATTTATTTATTTATTTAAATATTCATTACAACTAATTACTACATTCAACAATACAAAGTTTCTTATAATTTTTATTTAACAATTTTACTTCCCATAAACTATAATTTATTTACAACAATGATACTCAATTATCAACATTTACAATTATATTTAATTATCAACATTATATTTTATGTATAATGATTCTATTTAATGCACAACTCTACCTTACACACATAAACACCTTTTGACCTAGTTAGACTTCTAGGTGTAACATTACCTATCTGCAAGTCATGATCAAACGATAGACAATGACCACAAGGGTAAGCTGACAACTAGACAATACTGACAAGGGACCTCACGTTAACTCCAAACAACTATTCGATTGGCGAAGGCACACTCAGACTTGGTAAATCAGGTGGAGTCAGTGCCTAGTACCTGTATCCTGCAGCAAATGCACGGTTAAACATAACAAGATATATATTTACATGCAGTCATATAGTGAATGGAAATCGCAATGGGGTAGGGTACTCGAGAGTGAGTAATACGGCACTGTTCCATTCACGTTCATGTATAAACAAATCACTACATTGAACAAGATTTCTAGTTACTTCATCAACAACATAAAACAATCTATTATCTCACAATCAAATATAGTGAATAACATCAAAGCATCTATAACATCTAGTTTATTCATCAAATTGTAAAGCATAAAATAACAGAATCCAACATCAACAACTGTTATCATCACGATTAGGTCCATAGTCAATTAACAAGATAATAAGGAATCCATCATCAAATGATCTAAGATACTATCATAATGTCAAATACTACTAAGCAAACATCAATCTAACAGACGACAAGTTGAGGGGCACTACACGCAAACCGTAATTTCACATTGTAATAAATGCACAACTTAAGTTATTCCGGTTGCTTTGTTCTCCTTGTCCTGAGAGATCTTTCCGGATCACTGAGATGCACTTAGAGTTATTCTCGGTGAATATTGGCAATCTATCTACCTTCCTCCAATCATTCCATTTATCCGCAGATCAAGATACCTCAAATTTGAATCATATCGGATCTAACTGTGAAAATCCTATTCTGACTAGATGACTGTTAAACTAGATCATTCTTGGAAGATTAACCTCTTCTAAATTTCTTGCGGATCTTCCATATCTTTACCAAGGCTTATTTAGATGTTTCTCTGAGAACCCTTTAATCCGCAACTTTCCATGTGCCAATTTTAGGCACCAATTGATTGGCTGGGGGAACTTGTTTTCTTTTGTGACTCCCCCTAAGCCAGAGCTCATCTATTTAGTTTTTGGAAGGAATATCAGCACCAGATTCTAGTGCGGATCCATCCTCAACATTTTCTGTACTTCTCTTCACCCAAATCTTGTTCATCTCCCTTTGAATTTCATCCACATTCACTTTTCCTTTTCCTTGGTCTTGGTTTTGATTATGAAGCACAGACCCTTTTTGTCCTGATTCTTACTTCTGCAGTTTGGTAATATGGCCAGATCTATTGCAATTGTAGCAAACAACATTTCTTTGCATATTTGACTGATATCCTCTTGAGCTACACTGATTAGCCATATGTCCCATTCTATTTCATGCAAAGCATCTACCATTGAATGAATTTTTCATTTGCATATTTCTACACTCATGAGATTTGTGACCATACCTTTTGCAATTAAAACACTGTCTAGAGAAGGATGAATTAGTCTAATTCATTCTTCTTCTGCACTAATTTGCTTTATGACCAAAGTTATTGCAATTGTGGCAGTATCCATTGAAGGATGGATATCTTTGAGCATTTGGTTGCCTTACCGGAGGTCTTCTAGGCTTGTTCCTTGGATTTCCTGATCCAGAGTTCTTCTGACCAGATCTGGAGCTTTCACCTTTCTCATACCCCAAGCCTTGCTTGTCATCTACCCTCTTTTGGCTTTCAAGAAGAACTTCAAGATGAGCAAATCTTATCTTGAATTTCTCTTTGTATTCATTTGTTGTTTGAAGATCCCTTTTTAGAGTGTCAATATGATTCTCAAGTTGTTATTCATTATCTCTAGCTTCTTCAAGATTAGATTCCAAATGCCTGATTAATCTATCCATTTTGTGGCAGTCTTCTGACTTCTCCTTGAGAGATTTTTTTAGATTATCGTCAATCTTTCTTTGCTCTTCAATTTCTTGGGTGAATTTCATAACCCCTGATCTCATTTCATGTCTAACCATAATGACCTCTTTTGATAGCTTCTCACATAATTTGTTCTTCTCATTCAGATCTTCATTAGTATCATTGGCTTCACTTTGACTTGCTAATTGCTGAAGAAGTTCCTTTCTCTTTTTCATAGAGATACTTAGTTTCTCCTTTAGTTCATTTATGAAATCATCAGCTTGTTTGAGTATTTCCCTCAAGTTATTGACTTCAAAGTGAGATTGCTCAAGATCATCAAGGGCAAACTAAAGTTGTTCCCTCATACCATACATATCCATTGGAATTCCTAGATCTTCCTCAAGCTGTTAGGCTCTGTTTGGAGGAACTTATCTCTAATACCAATTATTGATAATTGAGAGGGGGGGTGAATCAGTTATCTTAATTAATTTAACTTTCTATTCTTCTTTAATAACTAGTGCAGCATCAAAACAAATAAGCATCCATAACCATGAAAGAAGAAACAAAATCAATACACATAACACAATGATTTTGACATGGAAAACCCTGTTAAGGGAAAAACCACAGGGTGACTAACCCAAGATTGTATTCTCTATTAAAAGAGTAGAAGTACAAAGTGGCACTTGCCAATTAGGGCTCACTGCCCGAGCACACTGCTCATAAGAGGCTCACTGCCTACAAGAGACTCATTGTCTACAAGGTATAAAGAAAGTAACAAGATACTTGAACTGATGAGAAGCATCCATATATGCTAAGGTTTAGTTTTGGTTAGGCTCAATACACTGATCTATTGCACTTCATTCTTCCTCTTCTTTGGTGCTGCTATCCTGTTACATACTAGACCTGTATTACTGCTTCCACACTACTCTCTGCTTTTCTTCACACTTTACAACACACACCACACACCTTCTCATCGAAATCCATCTGATATATATATCTGCACAAAGGATTTCAACATCTTTCTAGTCGGCATCCAGAATACTCAATATTTTCCCAAACTCTGGTCCGTCGCCTGAATCCTTGCTTACCAAGTGATGCGTATCAAAGATATGCTTATAGAAGTCATCAATCATGTTGGCTAATCATGAATGATCCCTTAAGAAACTTGATTACCATCAATATCTCATCTGGATTAAGGTTTGAAGCTCTGTCGGTTAGTTCTTCCTCAGTCTACTTTGCCAAATAGGAACCCAACACTTAGGTGTTCATATCTTTTCACTCTTACATCACTGGAGGCTCAATCTCTGGAATATATTAGTCATGGTACTCCTCTTGACTGCCTCAAGTCCACACTTTACTGAGATACTTCCTCTAAGAGATCCGGACCTGATTATCAGACTTTGTTGCATGCTCTGTTCTTGGTCACTGGACCAAAATACTCTTCAATCTAACTTCCAGTATAGACGCACCATGTCATATGGATGTGTGGGATGGACTTTGTTACCATCAATGACAAACTCATGAAGCCACACAATGTCTCTTGCCAAGACACTAGTCGTTGTAGCAGAATTTTAGAACAGAATACAGTCACCCTTAGGCTCCAACTTAACTCAGAATTATGATTTCAGACCCCTTTAATAGATAAATAATGAGTGTTATGACTTCCAACAATATGCATAAGTTCATTCACAATGAAGTATTTATCTAAGAACCATGTGTTGTTGTAGACACTCCTTTATTGTTTACGTTCAACATAGATTCATCCCTTAGTGGTTGCATCCCAAATAGAGACCCCAAATACCTTGTAATCTTCACTTTACTCACTCCCAAACCATTTCACCACCTACCAACATCTCCAAATCATCCCACATAGCTGGGTGTCTTCCTTTTTGCTACCCATATATGGAGGTTAGACTAGCAACTGATCACAACTTCTTCCAAAGGTGGTGTGAGACTAGACAAGAGTCTAAATCTCTCCAACGACTTCTTATTAACAGAAAAAGGCCTTATAAAAAACCATAAATTCCCTTGAATAGTTTCTAGAAGACTCACATGGCTTGAAGGTGTAGCGGTCAAGCATGAATCAACAACAATAAATTATAAACTTAGCTACCTAAGCAATTACCCCTCTAACTAAGCACCCATCCTTAGAAATGAGATTATATGACTTATTTTTCACACAAAAACAATCCTCTTACAAATTTATTATTTAACAAATCTTCAATAAATTTGCATAGTAAACCCTTCGTGACGAACTCTAGAAATCTGAAATAAATCCCTTTGCAATCTCAATCTACAATATCAAAATACTATTTAAAGAATCTTCAGTATTTTGCAAAGAAGCCTTTGTGAGGCCCATCTTTTTCAATTACTTTAGTTACTTCAATTCAAACTATGTGACCATGTTGTTTTAATTATATGCTTTATGTGTGTGGACTTTTATGCTACTATGCTATGGATGTTATGTTATATTTGAACTCTATGGACATTATATTTCAAACTTTATAATTTAACTCATGATTAGATGTGCTATGGAATTATTATTCATGTGTTAAAATAATTTATTGGATGAGCTAGATGAATGTATGATAGTCATTTAATAAATTATTTGATTTTGTGATATTAATAAGTTAGAATATTAAGTTATTTTTGTTTATGCAATTTCATGTTGCTTCGGCTATACATTTCTTGATATTACTAATATTCGGAAATGAAGTGTGTAGGTGGGTGGCCAAGATCATTAACTTTTGGAGACTTTCAAGACTGTCTTGTGATACCTTGTTAGCCTAGTCTAACATGTGGAAGGAGTGAAGACTAATTTTGTCGTATGTATTAAATAATTAATTGCTTTTCCATTTTATATTTTTATTCAAATTAAATTTGTTAATTGTGTGAGTTTAATTTTATTTTAATTAATTTGTTGATTTATTATTTTGGATGAGGATAAGGGATGTGTATTAATTGTATTTTAAAAGATTTGTTAGGGAAAAAGATGGAAGTTCTTGTCTTTTTGGGGTTTTTTTAGTTTTTTGGTTATTTATGGGAGAAAGTTGGATTTTGGGAAAACTTTTTGTTTTGCATGTTTTTTTGAGAGGAATGGTGTGAGAAGTATGGGAGAGTAAAGAAGAAGAATTGTGAGAAGATTTGGAAGGAATTTTTTCTTGGAAATTCGAAGAAGTGATTTTGGTTGTGGATTCTAGTTCAAGGATTTTTCATTCTAGGTTTTGGGTTCTCCCTAACTTGGGGAGTTGAGGTAGGACTTGGATCCTTTTCAAATTTTGCATTGTGTATGAATGATGTGGTTATGTAAATTTTTGTTGTATGATGAATTTGTGTTTTCTGTTTTGTTGTGGGAATAAGGTTGTGTAGGGAGTGGCCCTCACTTGAGGGGTGAGAGATTCCCAAGTGTTGGGGTAGAGAGAGGCACAGAGTCTCTCTTGGGGAAAGTTGGTTATGAAATGTGATATAATGGTGGATTGGGTGAATGTTATAGTTGGTATTGTATGGAGATGTTATGGTATTGGGAGGTATAAGTGGTTTGTGTGAATGAAGGTTGTGATTTCTGTGATATTGAATTTGTACGGAGGATTTTATTTTGTTCCTTAAGAGGGAGGATTATCCCCTCTCTCCTCCTTTGTGGGATCTAGTTGGATTCCAAGTTTTGTGAGTCAATCATTTGGGGTTTGCTTGTTGTGTAAAATAAATTTATGTTTTTGTGTATTCTATGTGTTTGCATGTGTGTTTCTGGTTCTTGGAAGTCTCTTTCTCAAGGGTGGGATTGCGTGACAATCCCTACATAGGGTGGAAATAAAGTCTTGGCCATTCAGTTGGTTAAATTGGTTGCAGGTTTAATCAAGTTACTGAAGGATTTCAAAGGTCAAAGAAATTTCTGTGTGTGCTTAAGAAAAGAGATGATCCATTCTATACTCTATGGCAAGATGCCTATGTCTAAGTTAGTCATTGGGATTCCTATAAAAATTAAGAGATTGGAAAAAGTTAAACATGTTAAAGACTGTAATCTTAGTTTTTCCCTTTCATTTGATATGATATTTGTGTTTTAAAGTTAGATAAAGAAAGATATGTAGTTTGTTTGTAATAGAAAAAAGAATTTGTCATTTTTGTTTATATGGAAAAGTGTTGTTTTACTAGTTGTTTTACTTATAATTAGAAAATAAATGCATAAGTTATCCATTTTGAAATTGGGAGTTAAATGAAAATATTAAGTTGTTTTTATCATTAAAAATATTTAGTTTAAAATGGAAAATATTGAATTGATTTTGTTATTGGAAGTATATGAATTTATATTAAAGACTTGCTTTATCCAATTTTTAAATAGAGATTAATCACTAAGTAATAAATTAAATATGCTTTTTAAGTTAAATGTGGGAATTTATTGACATATTAAATTTATTATTACATTTGTTAAAGTCCTCTTATAACCTTTAATTTAAGAAAATATTTAATTGTTGACAATTTAATTAATGAATTGTGGTTATCTTTAATTTAATTAACCTAGTTGTAGATTTTATCATGTAAAGCCCATAGACTAAGTTGAATGACATAATTAGTGGGAGGAAGGGTGGACACCACTCCATAGCTAGTGTGGAGTGGTCGATTTGATAAGGATGGGGTGACTTGGAAGCTTTGTCATCGACGGAGCGAAGTAAATGGAATCCATTGGACTCTAAGTGTGAGGGAGTGTCCTCTATAATAATTATTTAGCAAGGATTGGAGGATTGCCAAGATGTCTTATCAAAGAGACACCTCGCATGCCTAAAATTTATTTGAAATAGAGTGTAGGGTGGTGGAGAGGACAACCTTTAATCATTCACAAGAAAGGAACTCCATTCCTCAAAGCTTTCAACTCATGTTTGATTAAGAAGGCTTAGCTAGTCACGAGGGAGTTAAGTGTTGATGAGGACTACACATGTTTCCTTCTAATTATGAAGCCTGAGATAACCAAGCATAAGTACTCAATGAAGGTAGGGGCTTTCTACAGTGGGTTTTATAAATTCAAGTTAATGGCAACCATTCCCTATCTAATTTTTCATTTATCAGCAGATAGCTTGGCTTGCGATGGAATGAAGTCTCCCCTCTGCCTAACTAGTAGGGTTAGGCAGATGGCCTTTTTAGGTAAAATCATGAACCAACGCCTATGGAGGGTGTTATTGCAAAATGATGCCTTCATGATTGGAGTCACCAAGCTTATTTTCAGAAAGACTTTCGTGGAAAACAAGGAGTGCTACATAGTAGATTTAGACATCGCCTCATGGTTCATGGCATCTCTGTTAGACCTGATGGTGCCTAAGGAAGAGATAAGCATACTGGTGTGAAGCTTAATTAAGCCAAAACTACTTGAAGGTTTGGATGAGGTGCTAGATTTATCATTGATTGGTGTAGGACTGCCGAGGCTGCAAGACCTAAGCAAAATCAACCAACTTGGGGAGGTGGTGAAATTCTACCCCTTTCTCTTGGACATAAGTGGAGGCGACTTGATCTTTCATTAACTTAGAGCCCGCAAAGGCTATGATTTTCTCAAGAAATTGTTGCAGATGATAGCGGTCGAGTGTTTCGATTGGGTTATTGAATTTAGAGACTTTCTCTTTGAGCAGGGTGAATTATGAAGTGTTAAACTATCTCTGGTAAATTATCTATGCTTTTGTGTTTATAATTCTCAAACGGTATAGTTTCTTGGGTTGGGGTCTTGTATGCAAAGGTGGTTTGGGATGGGGTCTGTAGATGATATTTCTCACTATGATAGTTGCCTTGCGAGGTAGTATGCAATGCATATTCCATATTTTGTGCGAGTGAGGAACTACAAGTAAATTATGTATTCATACCTTGTGTGAGTTATGCACCAAGGGTTCATGCATTCTTATTTGTTAATTATTCATTCTATGTGCGCTTGTGCGTGTTATGCACTATCATATTATCTAGTCTTTATTTTATGCAATGTGAGATTAATTATTCATGTTGAATGTGTTGTGTGTGATAAGATTTAAGCTTACCTTCTGGGACAGGATGTCAAATGTGGGCTAACAGAGAAGGTGATCGTCTTTTTCAAGATTAACCAATTTTTGTATTTATGCTTTGGCCAAAGCTATATTGTACCATTGAAATAGATAGATAATGAATGCCTAGTTATTATATTATATGTTTCTCTACCACATCTTGTATGAAAGAAAATATAATCATTCTAGTATAGAATGCATATAAGACATCAGGCATGCATCGATAGTTTCCCTCCTGCCCATTTGTTATAGGTTTCTAGGCACCTCATGCAAGACTAGATATTCTTTTAGTTAGGAAGAATCTTAGGGAAGTGTTGTGTTCATGGTTGAGTGGAAAAAGTACCTTAAACATGCTCTTGATCTTTAGCTTGCAGAAGACTAGTGGGTTATGGTAGCTGAAAAGAGATTGTACATTTGAATCTCTTTATGTAATTCAGAAAATGAATATAGCATGTATTGAACCTTTGTATGACAAGGAATGAAATTGTACTTCTTTCTTTATAAACTAAGGCTACTGATGCAGGGGCATCGCTCTCCATCTTAATTTTGGTTTTGAATTTTGTTCAGTTTTGGGTTTTTCTATTATATTTTGGTGATTTAAGTGTTTGCAGATGTACCTTCCTATCACACACACAATTCCTATAGCTTACCATTATGAATCTGAGTCCAGCTTGCAAAGCTCCTATTGCCCAAGTGATTCCTATCACCAGTCATTATGCCAAGTTTTGTAAAGAAATCAACCATTACTCTTCTAAACCTGATAGTTGGTTGCTTTCACAGTTAGGAAAAGTTGAAGGGTCATGAGAGGTGGACGGTTGTAAGGTAATTGGAAAAGAATGAAGAGTTTATCATCTATGGGCGAAGGAGGGTGAGTAGGTAAATAGTCAAGCAAAAGACCAAAAGGGAGAATTGTCTTCTTTGAGAGGAGGTCGACGGTTATAAGAAGAGGAAGTCGAGTGTTGCAGAGGACAGTAGGAAATACTGGCATGGTAGAGAAATGAAAGAAGGGAGATAAAGAGTGAAAGAAGAGAGAGACCGAGGAAAAAAAAGGCTGACAACTGGGCAGGTCATGAGAAGAGGAATCTAACAAGTGGAAGAATACATTATTAAGTGGGCCAAATCAACATCATCGTAGATAGGGGAGAGAGATATTTATCAGTTGGTGTGAATGGGTAGTGGAGGAGAGACCAAGGAGGAGGCGGATGGAATGTTAGAGAGAGCAGTCAAAGTAAGAATAAAAGGGGTCGTCGAAGAGAGAAGAGAGGGAGAGAGAAGATTGAGTAGTAGGCTGATTAAGGAAGGATTAAAAGCAAGGTCAAGGTGCAAGAAAAAGGAAGAATGAGCAAGGCCGACTAAGTGGCCATAGAACAGAGGAATAACTACCAGAGGATGGTCGAATAGACGTAGAGGGGCCAATAAGAAGAAGACCATCAGACAATGTGGGGGTGACTATGTTAAGAATGAAAATGGAAGTGGATGCATTAGAAGCCAGAGTGTTGATTGGATGGGTAAGTGTTGAGAGAAAGTTCGTGAGATGAAGAGGCAGCCATAACTAAAGATAGGAATTAAATTAGTTTTTTGTAGGAAGGGCTGATAGTTCTAGGCCAGTAAGCTATGTATGTTGCAAATATGTGCCTAATCGGTGTTGTCATTGATGTCAACATATCCTTGTTGCCATTGGTGTCAACTGTATTCCATTTTGTTGCCTATTTAGAAGACTGGAATGTTAAGGATATTGAGAAAATTAATGAAGATCAATGTATGCAGACCATATGGCTATGTAGAGGATTGTTTGAAGTAGCTCCAGTTAAGATTTGAGGGGTCCGCATGAAGATTTAAAGAAGATATGGCCATCTGAGTAGAATCAGGTTTCATTGTGTTTAGAAGAGATAGAGTGACAATAAATTGGTCTGGATTGCTCTGCATTGAAATATTATGATCTGCAGATCTAAAGGCATATTTTGGAAGTTAGTGTGTATCATAAACTCAAGTGGCTCGTGGTTTGGAGGTCCACAAACCATCTTTCTAATGTGACAGTCATGGCAGACAATGTTCTTGAGGTTCTAGATGAAGATGCAAGTGATTCTGATGATTTGGAGGAGTGCCAATGTTGTCATTGAATTCAATGTGCTTGTAGAGGTCTCTAGATCGTATGACTACTGTGTTGGAGGTCCGCATTGAAGATGGAGCTCGTCGTTGAAGATTTCTTCCTTAGTGTTGTTGTTCTTCCCAGTCTTGGCTGACCAGATGACTCAAGCATGTTGTAGATGATCTAAGAAGAATTATATGAAGTGTGGCGTATTGTCCGAGGAAGATTTGGATCCCATTTATGTTTGGCTGACAGTATAGTGATTCACATTAAGTCAAATGGTTGTAGTGCCAACCTTGATGTTCATTCCAAGGTTGATAAAGCGTATAAATACTTGTGAATGAATTGTGGAAAGTTGTCCTTGTGCAAAAATGATAAAATCCTAAGAAAGGTATAGAGGCAGAGTAGAGAAGAGGAGCAGAGGAACAAGAGTAGTAAGGTATGAAGAGATGGTGAAGAAGTGTTTGGGGTAAAGAAGAAGTTTTCTGAGCTTTCAAAGGGACTGAACTAGGCATAACGAAGATGTTATTTCTCAGTTCATTCTTCCTGTATTAAACATAAATTCTTGTAGGCAGTGAGCCTCCTATAGGCAGTGAGCTCTGGGAAGTGACCCCTAAGGCAAGTGCCTTTTCATTTCTTTCAAGTACTTTTAACAAAGTACAAATCTTGTGGGTTAACCCCTACCGTAGTTTTCCCTTAACCGGGTTTCCACATAAAAATTTTGGTGTTATGTGTGTTCAATTTACTTCTGCTCATGTGTTGTTAATTCATGGTTTAATGTTTACATCACTAATCAAATTGAAAGTTGATAAAGAAGATTAAAGGAAGAAAAATGTTAAATTGTGGGACAACTGATTCAACCCCCTCTTAGTTGTCCAGACTAATTCCAACAAATTGGTATCAGAGCTAGTTCCTCTAAAAGAAGCTTGACCGCTTGAGGAGATCCAAGATGTCAACTTACAAGAAGGAAAGTTTGAGATTTGATGGATGAAATTACTCCCTCTAGAAGGTATGCATGCAATGTCATTTAGAATGTATGGGTGATGCCTTTTGGTTGATAACTAAGAATGAGTATAAGGTTCTGAAGAATGGCCTTACAACTCTAGACAAACTCAGGGAAGTTGAATGCAATATTCAAGCTAAAGAAGCATTATTAAGTGCCCTGACTGATACAAAATTGGCAAATGTCCTGGATTTAAAAATTGCCCATGAAATCTAGAAAAAGTTGGAAAATTTGTATGAAGGTGACAAATATGTCAAATGTGCCAAGCTACAGAGCCTAAAGGGTAAATATGAAAGGTTGATAATGAGTGAAGATGAAAACATTACTCCCTACATGCAAAAAGTGAATGAACTTTTGACCGGTATCAGGAATGCTGGTGGAGTATTGTAAGAATCATATATTGTTGCCAAAGTGCTTAGATTCTTACTTGCAGCATACAAGCATAAAGCTTCTGCCATTGAAGAGATTAGGACTGTCACAACTGTTACAAGGGATCAGTTAGTTGGCAAGCTTTCAACATTTGAAATGAGTGAGTTTGGTGATTCTCTTCCTAAGTCTAAATCTGCATTTAAGGCCAGTGTATATGGAAAACAAAGATATGATCCTGGTAAAAGTTCTTTAGGAAGATCAAATAGATTTGCGAAGGCAAGGAAGGATCTTGAAGATGATGAAATTGAGACTATAGATCTTGAAGCTCTTATTGCGAAAAGAATGCCAAGAGGATCTGGTAAGTGTGAAGGAAAGTTGTCATTCAAATGTTTTGCTTGTAATAAGATTGGCCATTTTGCCTCAAGATGTCTAGAGAGGTTTTCAAAACCAAACCCTAACAAATATAAAGGTCAAAAGAAATGTTACTATGTCCAAGAAGCTAGAGAAGGAGTCACAGATGATGAATATGATCATGGAGGTTCCATTAAAGATGATTGGGTGTTCATTTCTATCAAATAAGAAGATTCAGTGTCTACAAAATCTACTAGCTATACAAATGTGGAAAGTGCCTTGGCTACTCAGATTGTTGAAAAGGATGAATGGGTGATTGATAGTGGATGTTCTCATCATATGACTGGTGATAAAAGTAAGTTTGTGAGCTTTGAAAAATATGAAGGTGGAATTGTGAAATTTGGAGACAACTCAGCTGGTAGAATCTGTGGCATAGGATCCATCTCTTTTGATGGTAAGAATAACACTAATGATGTTCTGTATGTGGAAGGACTGAATCATAATCTTCTCAGTGTTGGACAGTTAGTTGACAAGGGTTATGATCTCTGATTCAAGGATGGAAAATGCAGAATCTTGGAAAGCTCTAGAACTGAAATTGCATCTGGTACTTAGACTAGAGGTAACATCTTTCATTTAAGAAGTTCTGGTAAGAGTTGCTTGATTGCTCAGATTGGTCAGAGTTGGTTATGGCATAGAAGAATGTGTCATGTGAATTTTGATAACATTGTCAAGATAAGTTCTACTCAGGCTGTGAGAGATCTTTCAAAACTTATGAAACCTAATAGCATGTGTAGAGAATGTCAATTGGGTAAATAGAATAAAACTTCATTCAAGAGTAAAGAACAATTTTCAAGTGGACTATTGGAACTTGTGCATACTGATTTATGTGGCCTTGCTAGAATTAGGAGTGTGCATGGAGACAGATATTTTATGTTGCTAATTGATAATTACTCCCGGATGATGTGGGTAACCTTCCTAAAAGAAAAATCAGAAGCTCTTGACAAATTCAAGGTGTTCAAGGTTATGGTGGAGAATGAGATTGGTGTGAAGATAAAGTGTTTGAGATCCGACAGAGGTGGAGAGTTTACCTCTGGTGAGTTTGATACATTTTGTGAAAAGCATGGAATAAAAGACAGTTATCTGCTCCTAGGACTCCTCAACAGAATGGAGTTGTGGAAAGAAAGAACTAGACCATTCAAGAAGCTGCTAGGACCATGATGATGGAAGAAAATGTTCCACAAGTCTATTGGAGAGATGCTGTGAGTACTATTGTCCACACTCTTAACCGGGTGCAAGTCAAAGGCAATTCTGGTAAGAAACCTTATGAACTATGGTTTGGTCATCCTCCTACTCTGAGATATTTCAAAGTTTTTGGTAGTAAATGCTATATCAAAAGAGATGAGGATCTAGGAAAGTTTGATACAAGAACTGATGAAGGAATATTTTTGGGTTACTCTACTCAAAGCAAGGCATACCGGTGCTTTAACAAGAGATTGAAAAAGATTGTTGAAAGTGCTAGTGTTAGGGTTGATGAAAGCAAAGAAGGATATTCCAAGCCTTGCGGATATGACTCAGATGATCAAGATGAAAATCAAAGTCAAGGAAGGCAAGTTCAAACCCAGATTTAGATCCAGATTGATCCAAAAAATCTAGTAACTCAAGAGAATAATGCAGAAGTTGAGGAACAAGCTCAAGAAATAGAAGTTCAAGCAAATCCCAAAACTCCCAAGTATGTAAGGATAAATCATACTGAAGATCAGATCATAGGATATAGAAATAAAGGTGTTTGAACTAGGAGAAGAATTGCTAAAGATCAAGAAGAGATTTGTTTGATTTCAAAGATTGAACAAAAATCAATAAGTGAAGCTTGCAATGATGAAAAATGGATAAAAGCAATGGAAGAAGAATTAATGCAAATTGAAAAGAATCACACTTGAGATCTTGATTCTAGACCTAAAGGTAAAAATGTAATTGGAACTAAATGGGTCTTTTATAACTAAATGGTGAAGTTGTAAGAAACAAAGCAAGGTTGGTATGCAAAGGATATTCTCAAGTGGAAGGAATTGATTTTGAAGAAACTTTTGCTTTGGTGACAAGAATAGAAGCAATCAGATTATTTCTTACATTTGCTGCTTTTAAAGATTTCAAAGTCTACCAGATGGATGTCAAGTCAACATTCCTGAATGGAGAGCTAGAAGAAGAAGTCTACATTGAGCAACCAGAAGGATTCCAGTTGTCTAATCAAGAAGATATGGTTTGCAGATTGAGAAAAGCTTTGTATAGACTTAAACAAGCCCCAAGAGCCTAGTATGCAAGATTGGATAAGTATCTATTAAAGATAGTATTTAGCAAAGGCATCGCTGACAATAATCTTTATTTCAAGATTGATTATGAGCACATATTAATTGTTGAGGTATTTGTTGATGATATCATTTTTGGTGGAAATAGAAGCATGTGTAAGAAATTTGTTGATCAGATGCAAAGTGAATTTGAAATGTCCATGTTTGGTGAGATGAATTTCTTCTTAGTTCTACAAATCACTCAATCAAATAAAGGTATCTTCATATTTCAGTCTAAGTATGTGAGAGAATTGTTGAAAAAGTTTGGGATGGAGGACTCAAAACCAGTAAGTAATCCTATGGTAACTGGATGCAAATTGAGTAAAGATGATGATTCACCTAAAGCAGATCAAAAAAGGTATAGATCAATGATTGGAGGACTGCTTTATTTAACTCAGACCAGACCTGACATTCTGAATGCAGTTGGACTTGTTGCTAGATTTCAAGTTGATCCTGGGGAATCCCATGTTGTAGCAGTCAAAAGAATTTTTAGATATCTAGAGGGAACATATGATTATGGCTTATGGTATCCCAAGGATAATGACTTCACTCTTCATGTATATACAGATGTTGATTGGGAAGGATATGTGGATGATAGGAAAAGTACTAGTGGTGGTGCATTCTTCTTGGGAAGGAGATTGGTTTCTTCGTTGAGAAAAAAGTAGGAGGCAATATCTCTGTCTACTACAGAGGTAGAGTATATAGTAGCAACAAGCAATTGTACTCAAGTCTTGTGGATGAAACAAATGTTGAAGGATATCAGAATTATGTTTGAAGAACTTATTACAATTTTCTGTGATAAATCAAGTGCAATAAATATCTCAAAGAATCCGGTGTTACATTCAAAGACTAAGCACATATCCATCAAGTTTCATTTCTTGAGAGAAAAAGTAAGTGAGAATGAAGTCAAAATGGAGTTTGTTTCTTCAAAGGATCATATTACAGATATATTCACCAAGCCTTTGCCTAAGGATACTTTTGAGTATCTTAGAGAGAAGTTAAGGGTTATTACCCCTCCTGTTCAGAACTAAGATGCACTAGGGTGCATCAGTCCAGTAGAATTTGTAGTCATATCTTGTGATACGGATTTGTGTTAAGGAGGTACTACTCAGGAGGAGTAGTTAGTATGCAAATTTTGGAGATTAGTTTGAAACAAAAAGGGGGAGAAAAGATTGCAAATATGTGCCCTTTGCCATTGATGTCAAAGGGGGAGAGAAGTCATGTGAAAAACTAGTTGCTAATGAAAGGAGGAGCAGTGAAAAAAGTAGTTGCAGAAGTGATAAGAGAAAGGGGGAGAAGTTCTGGTCTTGATGGTTGAATTAGTTTTTCACATCATATGTTGCCATCAATGAAAAAAGGGGAGATTGTTGCAAATATGTGCCTAATCAGTGTTGTCATTGATGTCAACATATCCTTGTTGCCATTGGTGTCAACTGTATTCCATTTTGTTGTATCTTTGGAAGATTGGAATGTTGAGAATATTGAGAAAATTAATGAAGATCAATGTATGAGGACCATATGGCTATGTAGAGGATTGTCTAAAGTAGCTCCAGTTAAGATTTGAGAGGTTCACATGAAGATTTGAAGAAGATATGGCCATCTGAGTAGAACCAGGTTTTGTTGTGTTCAGAAGAGACAGAGTCATAGTAAATTGATATAGATTGCTCCACATTGAAATATTATGATCTGCGGATCTAAAGGCATGTTTGGGAAGTCAATGTGTATTATCAACTCAAGTGGCTCATGGTTTGGAGGTCCGCAAGCAATCTTTTTAATGTGACAGTCATGACAGACAGTGTTCTTGAGGTTCCAGATGAAGATGCAAGTGATTTTCATGATTTGGAGGAGTGCGGATGTTTTTGTTGAATTCAATGTGCTTGTGGAGGTCTTTGGATTGTGTGCCTGCTGTGTTGGAGGTCCACATTGAAGATGAAGCTCGTCATTGAAGATTTATTCCTTGGTCTTGTTGTTCTTCCTAGTCTTGGCTGATCAGATGACTCAAGTGTGTTGTGGATGATCTAAGAAGAATTATATGAAGTGTGGCATATTGTTCGAGGAAGATTTGGATACCAGTTTTGTTTGGCTGATAGAATAGTGATTTGCATTAAGTCAAATGGTTGTAGTGCCGACCTTGATGTTCATTCCAAGGTTGATAAAGCATATAAACACTTGTGAATGAATTGTGGAAAGTTGTCCTTGTGCAAAAATGATAAAATCCTAAGAAAGGTACAGAGGTAAAGCAGAAAGGAGGAGCAAAGGAACAAGAGCAGTAAGGTATGAAGAGATAGTGAAGAAGTGTTTGGGGTAGGGCAGAAGTTTTGTGATCTTTCAAAGGGACTGAACCATGCATAAAGAAGATGTTATTTCTCAATTCATTCTTTCTGTATTAAACATAAATTCTTGTAGGCAGTAAGCCTCTTTGAGCAGTGAGCTCTGGGCAGTCAGCCTCCTATAGGCAGTGAGCCTCTTTGAGCAGTGAACCCTAAGGCAAGTGCCTTTTCATTTATTTCAAGTACTTTTAATAGGGTACAAATCTTGTGGGTTAACCGCCACCATGGTTTTCCCTTAACCGGGTTTCCACATAAAAATTTTGGTGTTATGTGTGTTCAATTTACTTCTGCTCATGTGTTGTTAATTCATGCTTTAATGTTTACATCACTAATTTGATTGAAAGTTGATAAAGAAGATTAAAGAAAGAAAAAGGTTAAATTGTGGGACAACTAATTCACCCCCCCCCTCTCAGTTGTCCGGACTAATTCCAACAATGTAGTGTCATAGTTTGATAGTAGAATAGAATAGGGAAGGAGTTTGATTTAGAACATTGTCTCTGGATGATTTTATTGTTAATAAAATCTGCATGTTAATACTTCCTATCACTTCCTTTCATCTTGTGTTTTGGAATGTGTTAAGATTGTGTAGGAGATCTCCTAAACTCTTTTCATTGTTTCGGATTTCTCCTTGAGTGAAATTTCCCCCGTCTAAATTTTCAATCTAATTTTTTTCATAACCTGGAAATCTGAACTTCCTATCATTATTGTGGGATTGTATGGGTGTTGTTTCTTGTTTGAGTCTAAATTCTATTAAATCTCTATAAATTGAATCTTAAGTTTTCAGATCGATGCCATCAAGTGGTATCAAAGCCCTAAAAGATCTAGGCGATAAAAGGTTGTTATAGGATTTGGAAGTTTGATATTTATAAGAATCTTGGGGTGATATGTGTGTTTGTAGTGTTAATGGGTTGTGGAAGAAACCTAGAGTCCCAAAAGATCTAGGTAGAGAGCATTAAGTGTGTTCTTGATTTTGATGGGTGTTGTTATATGAGTGTTGCAGTCTAATGTATGTTGCAGTTTGATTGATAGAGGAAGAAGATCACTGGCATGGTGAAAAGTATGCTGAAGAACGAGGTATGAGAGAGTTGTGAAAGAGGTGTTAGTCATAGACATGATAGCATTTGTTTTTGCAGGCATGAGAAAGGGCTTGTAACTACTATCCTCTAGCAAAGATAAACTGGGTAGAAGGTGTATAACTTCCTCCACGAAGAGAGAGTGGGTAGAGGGGGTTTTGAGAGTAACATCTTCCAGGGTCCTTGTTGGGTAGAGGCTAGTTGTTGAAGGTAAGAAATTTTTTTGCAGCAGTGAAATAATGGGTATTAGTGTAAGGAGGCCCATCATAATCCCATTATGGGATAGATATTGGGATGAAGTAGAGAGCAAAAAATTATGAGAGGAATTGGAAGAGATTGCAAGAAGAATGAATATTTTGGAAAAGATTTATTTTCCTGATAAGGTGGTGATTGCAGAAACTGGACAAGAAGAAAAGAGGAAAGTTCTCATTGCAGAGGACTTGAATAAAGATAGTAAGGAAAGGAGAAAAGAGAAAGTGCAACAAGGAGCACTTGAAGAAGAGGAGAAGAAAGTGTCCATGGAAGAGGCACTGGAAGAGACATCTTGATCTCTTGATTTATTTTCTAATGATATGTTTGAGATTGTGGATGCAGGTATGCAGAATCTAGAGAACAAGACCCTGATGATGATAGAAGGTACAGAAGAGTGCCTAAAAACAAAGTTGAAGATGTGAAAGGAATGAAGAAAGTTGTAGCAGTAGCAGAGGTATATTGCAAGGTACCTAAAGATGGAGAGAGGGATAATGAAGAAGAGAAGAAAGCCTGTAAAGAGAAAGAGGTGGCTAGACATGAAGACAAGAACGCAAACAAATTGGGACAGCAGACCAATGAATAGGTATAAGTGAGTTTTGGTGGTGATTTTGTTTATGCAAGTGGAAATAGGAAAACTTACAAGTTAGAAAGGAGAAAATTAAATCAGTGAATCATGGCTATATAGTACCATTTTGGCAAAGAAAATCAATTGTTAATGAACAACAAAAAGAAGTGAAGCAAACGTTGGCTGAAGACAAAAGAATGAAAGCTATGGTGAAGTGTCAAAGAAGACAAGAGGATAGCCCCATTGCAGAGGCATCAAAAAAACAATTCAAGAAGATGAAGAAACAAGTAGTGAAGCAAGGGACAACAATAAGTGAAGATGGTGATAAGAAGACAATGTTTAAGAGTTGGAGTTATGAAGAGAAGAACCAACCCCTAGAACAAGGAGTCATGGTAAAGGATGAAAAAGAGAATAAAGATCAAGGGCATGCAGTAGCATTAGAGGAGAGGAAGCATAGTTTGAGCAAGGTAAAAGGTCAATTGTTGAATTTTGATGAAGATAATTTTGAGGCTTTAAATGAAATGTATGAATATGACATGGAAGCGTGGAGAAAGATAGATGAGAAAGGTGGAAGAAGAAGCAAACATCAGAAGAGGAGAGAAAGCAAATATAGGCAGAATGAGAAGGATGAAAGGAGCAAAAAAAAAATTAATTTATCTATGGATGAGGAATTGGAGATGAGTCTCCAAAGGCAAGAGTGTGCAGCAAATTTAAAAGCAAGAAAGGATAATACAAATGTAAAAATGGGGAGAAATATTGAAATAGATGTAGAAGACAATAACCTTCATGAAGAAGAGGACACAAGGAGGAAATTGAATGAGAATGCAGCAAAAAGGGGAACTGTATATATTAGAACAGTCAAGGTCTAAGGTGGAGAAGATAAGCAAGAGAAATAAGAGGAAGATCTTGCCGAAAAGAGCATGGAAAAAGGAACAGCAGTCGATGACAAAGAAGAGGATTTATGGGCAAAGTATGCAGCAATTGAAGAGGAGTGGAATGACAAGCTTGGAGGTGTACAAACAAGTGGAGTAGTGACAAATATGCAGATGGAGGTTATGACTAAAAATAAAGAAATTGTTGCAAACATTGAGGCAGATTTAATAAATGATTTTGTGAGTAGAGGTGTAAACAATGAAGTTGATAATGTTATAGTGTTGCAGCAATTAGTCTTGGATGTTGGGTGGTTGGAAAAGATGTTTGGTGTTGTGGTAAGAAGAGAAAACGTGATAGTATATGCAAATGAGATAGGGGTTATCTTGTAGATGTGTGAAATGAATAAATTAAAAGATATAGAATTCTTTACTTTCATTGTTGATGATTGGATGCAGGAAAATCAAAAGACGATGATCAAGGGGAGAAATGTTTTCATGAGTGAAGAGTTGAATAGTGGACCACAACATGGGAGGAATGTAGTAGTAGTAGCATTAAGATGTTGGAAGAAGCAGAAGAAAAGATTAAATAAGTTAGGGAAGAATCATATGTGCAGGAGCACATAATCCTTTTTGTCCCCTGGGGAGTCTGATGCAGGGGCATCGCTCTCTGTCTTAATTTTGGTTTTGAATTTTGTTTAGTGTTAGGTTTTTTGTTGTGTTTTGGTGATTTGAGTGTTTGAAGATGTACCTTCCTATCACACACGCAGTTCCTGTAGCTTACCATTATGAATCTGAGTCTAGCTTGCAAAGCTCCTGTCGCCAGTCATTATGCCAAGTTTTGTAAAGAAGTCGACCGTTACTCTTCTAAACCTGACAGTTGGTTGCTTTGGCAGTTAGGAAAAGTTGAAGGGTCATGAGAGGTGAATGGTTGAAGGCAATTGGAAAAGAATGAATAGTTTACCATCTATGGGCGAAGGAGGGCAAGTAGGTAAACGGTCAGGCAAAAGACCAAAAGGGAGAATTGTCTTGTTTGAGAGGAGGCCGACAGTTACAAGAAGAGGAAGTCGAGTGTTGCAGAGGACAGTAGGAAATACTGGCAGGGCAGAGAAATGAAAGAAGGGAGATGAAGAGTGAAAGAAGAGAGAGACCGAGGAAAAAAAAGAAAAAGGCTGACAATTGGGCAGGTCGTGAGAGGAGGAATTTGAAAAGTGGAATAATACATTATTAAGTGGGCTGAATCAACATCATCATAGATAGGGGAGAGAGATGTTTATTAGTTGGTGCGAATGGGTAGCGAAGGAGAGACCAAGGAGGAGGCCGATGGAATGTTAGAGAGAGTGGCCAAAGTAAGAATAAAAGGGGGCCGTCGAATAGAGAAGAGAGGGAGAGAGAAGGCCGAGCAATAGGCCGATTAAGGAAGGATGAAAAGTGAGGTCGGGGTGCAAGAAAAAGGAAGAATGGGCTGGGCCAACTAAGTGGCCATAGAACAGAGGAATAACTACCAAAGGATGGCTGAACAGAAGTAGAGGGGCCAATAAGAAGAAGACCATCAGACAACATGGGGTTGACTATGTTAAGAATGAAATGGGAAGTGGATGTATCAGAAGCCAGAATGTTGACCAAATGGGTAAGCGTTGAGAGAAAGTTCGTGAGATGAAGAGGCAGTTGTAACTAAAGATAGGAATTGAATTAGTTTTTTGTAGGAAGGGCCGATAGTTCCAGGCTAGTAAGCTATGTAGTGTCATATTTTGACAGTAGAATAGAACAGCGAAGGAGTTTGATTTAGAACATTGTCTCTGGATGATTTTTATTGTTAATAAAATCTGCATGTTAATACTTCCTGTCGTCTTGTGTTTTGGAATGTGTTAAGATTGTGTAGAAAAACTCTTGAACTCTTGTCATTGTTTCGGATTTCTCCTTGAGTGAAATTTCCCCCATCTAAATTTTTGATCTAAATTTGTTCATAAGTTGAAAATTTGAACTTCCTATCATTATTGTGGGATTGTATGGGTGTTGTTTCTTGTTTTAGCCTAAATTCTGTTGAATCTGAAGTTTTTAGATTTGTGCCATCAGTGACATTTGAAAAATTATAGAAACTATACATTTTTTAGTATCTCTGCCAATAGAAAGTTTTTTTTTACAATTATAGGTCAAGATTTACTTTTGTTCCTAAATTTAGAAAATGGGTGTATCAGTATTTAGATCATAATGGTCTTATCTCTGATAATCTTTCTAATCATGTGATGATCTTTTTGTACGTTGAAAACTTGTTGATCTTCTTATCTTTCATAT